>CM062811.1:142751795-143964295 GCA_031772625.1 Pinus tabuliformis | reverse complement strand
ATCATCTAAATCATCAATGTCAATAATAGACCTAGGAGGTAATTCTCTAAACCATTTTCTAGCTTCCCCATCTAGGCTTTGAACAAAAACCCTCATCCAGACATCCTCTTCATTGATATCCAAGTTCAGCATAGTTGTAGAAGGCCTGTTACACAAAAATATTGTCACTATGATTATTTACAATCAGTATGGGTCTATCATCACTTGTACTGTCCTCCTAAGCAAGTCTAAGACCTTAGCTCTTCAAATCAAGCTTTGGAAATGGGAGAAAGACATTAAAAATCAATGTAACTCTGGTTCTGCACTTTCTCTCATGGTCACCTGCGGTCCCGCACCTTCTGTGTACAAAAGTTGCGTACCTACCCGCTCTGTCCCTAACAGTGTAGGTGTGGACCCCTGTGAAAGTCAAAAGGCGCAAGTTTTATCTTAAAAAACTCACTTTGGGTTAATTCTAGAGTTTTCTAGAAGGAATTTTGACGTGGATTGTTCGCTCTGAGGTGGTTCATGCATCCCAAAAGAGAAGGAGCTAATCCCTTGACTAAAGGAGCTATCCCTTTGAAGGAGGGCTTTATCCCTTTGAAGGAGGACCTAGTAACTTCCCTCCATTGCACTATAAATACAGGCATTGGGGTGAGGACTAGGGAGGTTAGAAGCTGAACATTTTGAGGGTAAATGCTGGTGAAATTAAGACTTCCTAGTTGAGCTTAAGAGGAGATATCACATACCTTTTTGGCTTCATTGGGGAGTGAGTGAAACTTGTCAAATTAGAGGAGACTTCTTGTTGGACCCTGGGAGGAGCTTGTACAGCGTCAAGGCGAAGGTTGTAAAGTTCTTCTTCTTTTGAATTAATACAATCAAACTCATTTTTCTCAACAAGTATCTTATGTTATTTGTTTCATGGACTCCTTGACTTTCATGTTAAATATGTTTTATGCAATTGGTTTTTCAGGTGCTATTTAATTTGTTTGCCTTGTTTGTGTTTGCAGATTCGCGAAAAGGAGCTCATTTGGATCAAAGGAGCGAGGGCATCCACAAGCTTGCGTTGGACCAAAGGTAGGCCCTAAAAACACTTGTTTGCTATCATTTATTAAAGCATATTTAGAGAAAGATAGTGTCTGGTTGGTTTGCTTGTCATTAGGTCTTCTTTAGATTCTAGGAAGGTCTATCTTGTCCGCAAGATCGACCCATTCCGTGTGACAAAATGGCGACTCCACTGGGGACTTGATTGTTTTCCTTGTTTATACTTTGACTTGAGAAACTGTATTTTCTGTTTTTGTTTTTGACTTGATGATTGTGGGATTGGGTGAATTTAGTTAATTTTGAGTCAGTTTTTACTTTTCATAGTTTTGGGAGAGGTACGCACCCTCTGAGTTAAGCACAGTGCATACCTGTACGCACTTTTCCTTTGTACACAGAGCATGAACGCACCTGTGTAAACAGGTTGCCTGCGTACCCTGTCAAAAATTTGAAAAATTTTAAATTTTTCTCTTTTTTATCAGTTTAGAATTTGTTTATAGGTTTTAGCCATTGCCCAGACCTACTTATTCCCTGTCAAAAACTTTCCTTGGTTTAATTTCATTAGTGTTAGGGTTTTAGGTGGAATTCCTAGGAATTTTGCTTGTTGGGTTTGTTTTTCGTTTTTGGTTGTGTAGTGGCTCTGACCTTAGAAGTCGTAGGGACCTCAGATTATCTTGGTGTCTACCAGTCTTATTATGAGTCTGACCATTTATGAAATCTCCCCTTGTTGAGGAATCCGCTTTGTGTTTTCTCATTTCAAAATTTCGAAAAACTTGTATTTGAAAGTTGGAATTTTCATTTTTTAAAAAAGAAAACGAAAGATTGGTTGTTTTTTGACTAATTGTGATTCTGCATAAATTAGTCCTTAGCTCACATTTAGCTAAGTAAAACATCCTCAAAAAGACTTTTAGTAGGATTTGACTTCAAGTAGCTTTTTATACTTTGTAGCTCTCAAAGTTAGTCATTTTCATTAGTTTTGAGTGTTTTATTTACAAAATATAAAAAAAATCTCTTTTGGAAAAGGTTTGTTTTTGTAGTGGTTGAGTGCTTTGAAAAGAAAAGGGAAATTTTTGTGAAATAACTAGTTGTCTCGTTTTGAGTGCTTTGGAAAGGGAAAAGCTCTTCTTTAAATTTGTTTAATTGAGAAAGATTTGTGTTTACAAAGTATTTGCATTCTCAAACTCTTTCTTAGTGTAGAAGTTCATCGAAGAGAAAAGATTGTTTAAATCATCTTAGGTGCATCTTTTTAGTGATTTCGAGTCGAGTCTTTACACCACGAGTTTCATCTCCGCCACCTCTTGACTTAAACAACAACCATTAAAATTAACGCTTAAAGTAAAATTCACCTAGTAACATTTTATTTCTAGGGCTCTGATACACCAACTTAGCTTAGGCTAGTGTCTTGGAGTAGGAGAGTAATTAACTCTCCAAGACAGTAAAAACAAACAAGTAGTTGTATCTTGTGGTAGGAAGAAATCCAATTGTTGCATTTATGCTCTGGGAAAGCTCCTCTTAAAGGAGAAGCACGAGATCGTGTCTGAACCAGTGTGGGAATCAATCCTTCCTCATTGGGAACAACGCCAGATATTCACGTATTAAAAACGGTAAACCTCGGATTAACCATTATCGAGGAGCCTGGGGTCACTTGTTGGTAAACCTTGGATTATGTCAAGGAGCCTTCAAGGGGATTGAACTTGCTACTCTGCCCTTACGTGCGTATCGGATCGTAGACTGTTCCCCCAGGTGTATTTGTCTCAGTTGGTAACCTTAGTGGCCATATTCTTTAGGATTCTTCCTAAGGTGACAGTGGTGGGAAGATCCCACTGTACCTGGAGCAGACGTCGGCTAGACTCACTTGGATTTTCTGGGGGGTTCACTTCACTCGAGACGGTTAAGTGGAGGAACTTGGTCCAGTCTATTCATTAAGCAGGTTGTCGGGGTAACTGTTCCAATCGCCATTTTTGTACTGAATTCTGCGACGTTGGATTTCATCACCAACTAGTGTTTTCGGTCCGGAAAGTTACTGTTTGTATGTGTTTGATCTCTAGATTCTTTAGGCGTGTGATTCAAATTTGTTTGGTTCTTTAGAGGCTTTAGGTGTTTTTCATTGAGATTTTACTTTGTTTGTGTGTGAAGTAGTTAAAAGTTTTTAATTGTGGCTAAATTACCAAGACAGTCCCATAGACTTCGGGGCCAGTCTCCTGAGTTTGTAACCGTGGCTGATTTATTGATGAAGTCCCGTACACTTTGGGGCCAACCTCCTGAAGAAGTCCCGAGCCAACTTGAAGGCTTGAAAGTCCTCGTAACTCCTAGTGGTAGTAAGGTTGGGTCACCTGAAGAAGGAGAGTCTTCATTGGTTGTACATCCTGATTACCAAACTCTAGTAACAGGTTACGATCCGCAATCGATTTCAGTTTCCGAACTTGCTGGTAGCTTTTCATCTACTAGTGATATAGGTGAAGAACCTGAGATATTTGAACCTGTTACTCCAACATCGGGGTATGTCTCTCCAACTTCTAGTGGTCCTGATTCACCTAGGGTAGAAAGAGTAATTACCCAAGATCTTCCTTCTGGACTTATTGCTATTGAAGAACTTGCTCCGGAAGAAGAAGTAGGCATCCCTATCCCTGAAAATCAACCTGTTCTTGATCTAAGGGAGCATGAATCAATTTTTTACAGTCCTCCTAGGAGTACTACTTGGTATCTTTCTTTGACTAATTATTTGGAAAACCCAGGGTTAAGCTTTTCACCACCTCGTGCTCCTTATCATCCTAGAGGTTTTTATACACCCGTAAATATGTCAGGTCAGTCGTCCATGTTTACTTAATCGCCTGAATCCTTTTTGTACGACGGTCCTTCTGTTCCCTCTGGGTATCAGTCACTTTCTGGTACTTTTTCGGGAGCATCTCCTCAACCCATTGAGCAAGGGTTATTAACTGGAAACAATGGTACAAATCCGTTGAGCGTAGAAGACATTCTTATGATGTCAGGTTCTATTCCCAATTGTCAACCTCAAGGTGGCCAGTTACCGCCTGGGGAGCAGCCTCAATTAACCCCTGGGGGGCAACCTCAAGGTACACAATTTTCATCTGGGGGACAACCTCAAGGACAGTACGTACCTACGGTACAGTACGTTCCTCAAGGTCAACCCCAGACTCAATATGTACCCCAAGGTCAACCCCAGTATCAATTTATACCTCAAGGTCAACCCCAGTATCAGTACGTGCCTCAAGGGTATCTACCCCAAGGTTAGTACTCGAACCAAGGTTTCCAACCACCCCAAGGTCAATCTTATATTCAAGGAACGGGAAATTTACCTTTCAATTATCAATCCTACCCTCAACCCGGTTATGGTCCTCAATATTCTCAACCTGTTATGGGTCAGTACCCCGGAATGAACATAGTGTGGGATCCATCGCAAACCCAACAGGTGTTGCAGCCAAGTGTACAGTTGTCATCTCAAATTGGACACCCCTTAGTTTCTGGTACACCCCAGCAACCAATCCAGTCTAATATTCAAACTTCTGTACCTTCGGTAGTTTCTCAGTCTGGGTCTACTGCGCCTCGTACTCCATCTCAAACGACTGCTGCAACTGCCGCAACATCTGTTCAATCTACCCCACCTACTTCTGGAGTATCGACAGCTCCGATTTCTACTGTTCTTGTATCTACTCCTCAGACATCTTTACCACCGTCTGGATCCACAATTCAAACTACGGTTCAGATGCCTGTAGGACAACCTGGTTTAAGTACGGTTGTCACAAGTCAACCACAATTCACCTATCAACCGTACCAGGGACAGTACCAATTCGGTCCTGCTGTCCAGCAGCCAGTTTATCAGTATCAACCGTATCCTGGGTACACTTATCAACAACCTCAACAACCCTAGTACGGTCCGGTTAATCCTGGTTTTCCGGGAGGATACAATATCCCGAACGCGATTCCTATTCCTAGTTATCCCGGATATCCTCCTCCCGGGGCTGGTCTCATGACCCAGAGTTTTAGGGATCCTAATCGACAGTTAGCGTTTATCACAACTTTGGACTTACCAGACTTGTCGCGTCTAACGAACGATCTGATTAATTATCTTCCGTTTTAGCCGCCAATGCCGAATAAGTTGCCCAGTGACATTCCCAAGTTCGAAGGTAAATCAGGAGAGGACCCGTCGAACCATGTGATGACTTATCACCTCTGGTGTGCGTCTAACTCCATCACAGATGATTCGATCCATCTTAGACTTTTCCAGCGCACTCTAATTGGTCTCGCGGCCAAGTGGTACATTGAGTTACCGCGAGGCACTTTTTATAATTTTAGTCAGTTAGCTACCTCGTTTTTAACTCATTTCCAGTTGCCAGTGCGATATGACAATGGCACGGAATTGTTAACTTCGCTAAAACAGTCGACATCCACGTACATTTCAGATCATATTCATGAGTGGAGACGTCGACGTCGTTTAGTGAAGGTATTTATTCCGAATCAAATCTTGGCCGAGTGGTTTGTAAAATCTTTGTTGCCAAAGATCACTGAAGATGTTGCTAAAGCCGGAGTGGTTACTGAGGAGCAAGTCATTGCTCAAGCACAGTACCTTGACTTGGTTTATACTCAGTCAGGTACATTACACGAAAAGATCCCCGATCTTCCCAAGTCAAATCAAATCGCTGCAGCTCCTTCGGGATCTCATGCAGCTGACGTATGATTGGCACGGTTAACACTAAAGGTAAGAAGAAATCCTCCAAGAATTCTTCTCCTATTATAACCTTGCCTGATTCCCCAACAGGAGATTCTTCTGTAGAGATTTCCGTCGATATTCACGTTGTAGAGTCATCTACAGCTAAATCAAAATCCGGTGGGAAGAAGAAAGGAAAGAAGAAGAATAAAACGGGCAAAAGTTCAAAGGAGAAACCTGAAAAGGCGAAATCCAATGATGAAAAGCGCAAATCTCATTATCCATGTCTCATTTGTGATGATGAACATTTTACAAGAGACTGCCCTCATCGTGCAGAGGTTGCGAAGATCGTCAAAGGTTCCCAAAATCCTGCTGTTTTGAAGGATCCATTTCCAAGTCAAGACAGTAAGATGATAGGTTCTTCATCGAGTGCCAATGAAGAACCCATATTGATGATGTCCCATGTAAGGATTACGACTCGATCGCAAGATTATGGCAGTAAAAGTCATGTTGATGGTAAAGAAGCAGAATCTTCTCATTCTAATCCATCAACCTCAGCTCTCGGTTCCGATCCACTACAGATCGAGAAACCTAATCCAGACTTGGTAATCAAACCGCCCGCTAAGGGTATACTTCGAAAGTCAGCTTTCAATCCACATGCGAAAGCGGCTCAAAACTATAACATTGTTGAGGATTTAGTTGTTTCACCCTCAGCAATGTCGGCTTTGGAAGTGTTGCAATCATGTCCAGCACAGCGTAAATTACTTTTGTCGGCTATAGGAGCTGTTGACGTTCAGGACCCGAACCTAATAATTTTCGATCTAGAAAATAGTACACCGCGTCTCCCTCATCAAATGGCTTTCCAGATCCCAGTGATAGTCAAAAACAAGCCTATTCATCGGACTGTAATTGATGAGGGAGCCTCAACGTGTATTATGTTGATACAGTGTTGGAGATCGCTTGGTTCTCCTTCACTAAATCAATCCCTGACAATTCTTAAGGCCTTTGATGGCCATGGGTTTCATCCTTTTGGCATTCTACAGGATTTGCCTATAGGGGTTGAAGGAAAAACCGTTAGTCTAGATGTGGAGGTGGTTGATGCCCCTCTAGACTACAACCTTCTCTTGGGTCGAAGTTGGTCTTATGCTATGACAGCGGTCGTTTCATCGGTCTTTCTAGTAATAAAGTTTCCACATAATGGAAAGATCATAACAATAGATCAGCTCGCTTACTTTTCATCTGACCCAGCCTCTTCGAAGAGTATTCAGCATGTTGGTAAAACGACTATCCCATATAAGGATGTTGGAGTAGGATTAGTTAAAGATGCCGGTTTACTGGGAACTTTTCCTTTTCCTCCAATCAACGCATCATCTTCATTTTCAACTATTCATATGATTACATCAGACACCATTATTAATGATGATCCTTGGATCATCCCTTCTGAATCTGAGATAGACTCATTTGGTAATTCCATGCCTTTGAGTCCATATGAAATTTCCTATGAAGCCGTGCAGTCTTTTGCCGACTTGGGTTCAACCGAAATTGACTTAATGAATGTGGTCCGTGAGGAATCACTTTTTACATCAACCTCGGATTTAACTACGTTTTCTGAACTTGTTCTCTCTGATGAGCAAATTCGTGAAATCCTATGTGTAGATGATTTACCATGGGAAGATCTCCATCACCGATCTTCATTTTTACCTGAGGATGATCGTTTTGAAAATGATTTCTCATCAATTTTTACAACTGAATATGTCAAGGAACCTCAGAATCCAATGAAACATCCTGATTCAGAGTTAAATTTAGGAAACATCTCTCGAACTATTCCTATTGACATTTCGGTTAAGCTTGGAATTGTTGAAAACATTCATATAGGTGCCTCGTGTACAGATGACAAAATTCAATTATATAAGACCCTATTTCAAGAATTCCGCGATGTATTTGCCTAGTCCTATGAGGAAATGCCAGGAATTGATCCCGTGATTGTTTTTCATGAGATCAAGACTTACCCGGACGCTAAACCCATCTGGCAACGTTTGCGTCAGATTCACCCAAGAAAAGCTGCTACAATTAAAGCAGAAGTTGAAAAACTGTTGAAAGCAGGTTTCATTTATCTGATCCCGTTAACGGATTGGGTATCGAATATTGTTCTGGTTAACAAAAAGCAGGGAACAATAAGAATATGCATCGATTATAGGGACATTAATCGAGCCTGTCCAAAGGACAATTACCCAACTCCCTATATCGATCAAATCATTGATGATTGTGCCAACAGCGAAATATTTTCCTTTATGGACGGTTTTTCTGGATACAATCAAATCAACATTCTACCTGCCGATCAACCAAAAACAGCTTTCATTTGTCCATGGGGGACATTTTCTTATTGCAAATTGCCTTTTGCGCTTAAGAATGCCAGAGCAACTTTTCAAAGGGCGATGTCTTATGCGTTTCATGACATCAAACACATTGTGCAACCGTATCTCGATGATTTGCCTGCTCATTCATTACATCAATCTGATCACCTCGTCCATTTACGAGCAATCTTTATGAGGTGTAGGCATTATCGTATTCGGTTGAACCCACACAAATGTGTCTTCTGTATAGAAACGGGTCGATTGCTAGGATTTGTAGTTTTGAAAGTCGGCATTCGCGTTGATCCCTCAAAGGTCGAAGCTATCATCAAATTGCCTCCTCCTTCGAGTCTTCGCCAACTCCAAAGTTTGCAGGGGAAAGCAAACTTTTTACGATGATTCATTCCTAACTACGCCGAGGTTACAAAGGGTTTTACCCGGTTGTTGAAACAAAACACTCAATTCTCTTGGGATGAGATAGCTCAGAAATATTTTGATGCACTCAAGCACGCGTTGACCCATGCACCGTTGTTGCATCCTCCCAACTACAACCAGGATTACTTCTTGTATCTCGCCGCCTCCCATTCCACCATTGGAATGGTATTAGTTCAGGAAGATGAATTCGAAACGGAACATGTGATATATTACCTTAGTCGAACGTTAAATCCAACTGAGCTAAAATACTCACATGTGGAGAAATTGGCATTGGCAGCCGTTCAATTTGTCCAACGTTTTTGTCACTACATTTTACTACGTAAAACTACGGTAATTTCGGATTGCAACCCTATGATCTACATTTTGACCAAACAATTGCTAGGGGGCAAGTACTCTAAATGGATCGTTATCCTGCAGGAGTTCGACTTGGAGTTTGAGAAATCTAAGTCTAAGAAATCTTTAGTGTTTGCGGAATTAATGTGTGACTTCCCGCGTGCTGACATGGAAACTATGGCAGAGGAGCCAATTGTGGACGAATCTTTGTTTCTAATCAGCACTTTAAATCCATGGTATGGGGATATTATCATCTATCTCTAGACCCAATCCTTTCGGCCAGAAATTTCAAGGTCGGAACATAAGAAAATTCGATTCCAGTCCCAACAATTCAAAATTATTGGAGATACTCTTTATCGTCGTGGGGCGGACTCTATTTTTTGACGTTGCTTAACTCACGAAGATGCTGAAAGGGTTCTAAATGACTGTCACTCTGGAGCGTGTGGCGGTCATATGTCTGGGTATGCCACAGCCCAAAAGATATTGTGCGTTGGCTATTTCTGGTCGTCCTTGTTTAAAGATTGTATTACGGCGGTCCGAAAATGCCACAACTGCCAGATTTTTTATTGTAAGATGCGCACTCCACCTGCTCCTCTCCACCCTATAATTTCTGTTGGTCCTTTTTCCAAATGGGGTATCGATTTTATTACATGTAACCCTCACTCGGCCGAGGGGCATGCGTATATCATCCTTGCGGTAGATTATTTTACTAAGTGGGCCGAGGCGATGCCTACATTCGAGGCAGACGACAAAACAGCTGCAATTTTCGTGTTGAATCATATAATTGCTAGGTTTGGTGTCCCACAAGTGATAATCACTGATCATGGGCGTCATTTTCGAAACGTTATGATGACCGAACTTACAGGCCAGCTTGGTTTACGTCACGATAGTTCAACCCCTTATTATCCACAAGCGAATGGTCTGGTTGAATCCATCAACAAAGTTTTAGTTATCATGATCCGACGAATCATTGGGATTCATCGGTTGAATTGGCACAACATGTTATTTTCAGCGCTTTGGGCGTACCGAACCTCAGTAAAAACATCAACAGGGTTCACTCCTTTCCAACTAGTCTATGGTTTGGAAGCCGTGTTACCCATTGAATGCGAAATCCCGTCACTGCAAATGGCCATCGAGTTATTTCCAGCCACTTCCGAAGAGGAAAAGTGTTTTTTATACTTGGCTCAATTAGATGAGAATCGACGTGATGCTGCATTGGCGATCGAGACTCACGCAAAACGAATGAAAGCTCAATATGATCGAAATGTGACCCCTCGAAATTTTTCGGAAGGGGATCTAGTCTTAGTTTATGATCAAGCTAATGATAAATTAGGCACTGGAAAATTCGTTCCTATGTGGCATGGTCCCTATGTTGTCAAGCGAAAGCTAGCCAAAGGGGCTTATGAATTGGTAGACTTTGATGGGGACTCTTTGGGTAAACCCAGAAATGGCTTTTACTTGAAGAGGTATTATGCTTAAAAGAATGGGGCATGGAGATTTTTAGTTAGGATAGTTTTTCTTTCTAGCTGGTGTGTTTTAGTTTAAAAAGTGTGCTTAGCTTAGAGAGTGTTTTTCCGTCATTATTCCTGCTTATCTTGGTTTTACTCTTGATATTGCAGATGTCGATGCCTCTCCAAACATACATTGGATTTGCCGATGGTGCTTGTCGTAATACACGGAACATCTCTTCCGCAGCTTGGGTTATCTATTCACCCTCTGATGAGTTAGTTTCTATGCATGGGGTAAGCCTCAGTCAAACAACAAACAACATTGCAGAGTATAGTGCAGTGATTGAGTTATTGTCTGAATCTATTTCATTTGGGATTCAGAGTTTGATAGTGAGGTTAGATTCTAAACTCGTTGTATTACAGCTTAATAGAGTGTATGCCATTAGAAATCCAGTGTTATTAAGATTATTTTTGAGAGTGCGTCTCTTGGAACGTGAGTTTGATTACATTGAATATCAGCATATTCCAAGGTCTTTAAATACATTAGCAGATGCAATTGCTTCTCGAATCTTAAATAGACATTTGCAATAATCATACATGTAAATTTAAAACCATTCCATAACATGATTTACAAGATAAGCCGGTAATAGTGATATATATATAGGAGTGTGTCAAAAAATACATCGTCCTCGATCATAGGTTAAAAAACACCTTATGATCGGAAAAAATGATAAGTACAAAAAACAAAATGTCACATGTGCCCACAATAGGTGATCATCCTATCACTGGTGATGATCTCTATAAGAAACCACTGCACGGGACACCTTGCAAAGGAACCTCCTAAAAGGTCCCGGGACTCCAATCACGTAGCGCCGAAGTCGACGAGGAATGTCGTCTATAGTGGTCTCAGGAATATCTCCTGTCAAGCGCTCGAGATGACCCTCCAACTTGGCCAAAACCTCTGTTGATTCGTCCTGTGGGGCTGGCGCGGGTGCAACTGGTTGCCTCCTCTCGAAAGGCTGGAGAGCGGCTGGTCGCTGTGGACCCACATCTACATTTGAAATTTTTACTATCAGTTTTGAGACGATGGAAAAATAAAAAATAAAATAAAATAGGAAAAGTTGAAAAGGATTTTACCTGACTTGTCCCACTGCTCTCCTGGTGGAAGAGCCATGTCTGGGTCACCACGAAAATCTATCCCAGCATAAGGGAAGTCCTGAATGGAAAAGACCTGGTTTTCCAACTATTGGAAATACTCAGGTTTGAACCGAGCAGCTTATGTCCTCTCGTCCGGGTGACGGGCCATGACTGCAACCCATCGCATCAGTTTGGGCTCTCGAGGAAGCCCAGCTCCAACAGTAAGGTGTTGTGGGATCAGCATAGGAACCCTCTCCAGGCCAAAACTCACGACCAAAGCCCCATAACCAAAGGTCTTTAGTCGTCCGCTCTTGGCCCTGGTCAGTTGGCCTTTCACATTGGCCAGCACAGCATTGCAACAGTTGAAGATGGTGCCTCGAAAGCAATCAACTGCCATACGCATCTGGGATCCGGTGGAAATATGTAATGCGGCAGCTCCGCAAAGTCTGGTGACAGTAAATGCAATCACCATGAGCTCAGGACGGGATATGGTCTTTATGTCTATCCCTTTGTCTCTAGCCTGGCTGTTGCAGTACTCTAGCCGGAGGCTATCGACAGACTGGCCACCTGGTCTAGTCCCGTGCAGAGTCAAGTCTTCGCCTCTCTTAGGCAAACCAGTCAAGAAATAAATGTCCGCTGGCTCGATTTCGAGTTGGTGGCTGCCAATGAAAAAACACTGGTCTGTATGCTCCATCTGTCAACCAGCCACTGTAAGAAATCCACCTGAGCCCTCATGCCAAGAATGGTCCAGAATTTGTACAGTCCGCACACCCTCAAAGCGTCAAGTGAAGGCTGATGATTCCATGCGGCAGCATCCACGTCCTCATGCTCTCGTTCGCACCAATCTAGCATGATGTACTCTCTGCATCAAGTATAAAGATTAATTAAATTGCTAGAAGATATTTTGATTGGTCCATTTTTGAGAATCTTTGGGTTCAAAACCCTTGCGGTGGGGTACGCACCCTCTGAGTTAGACACAGTGCGTGGATCCGCACTTTGTCTACACGGAAGGTGCGGACCCCGAGCTTTTTCCCAATGGAGAAAAAGTCGGGGTCCGCGGGTCTGCAATGGTAAACCTGCGGACCCCCGTGCGTGGGTTTTGCGCCTAAAAACCCTCCCAAAAAATGAAATGAAGGACTAAATCAAAAAACTAAACGGTTGAAAATGAAGAGTAGGATGATGTGGATTACCTGGAGAAGACGGTGCTCGATTCCGATGGTTGGATTTTCCACAATCTTCACGGGAAGTTTTCTAAGCAAAAGCACTATTTTCTCACCCAAACTCAAACGGTAAAAATGAATCGACAAAGGCCCTTTTTATAATTTTTTTGAGTAAATAAATCGCAAATTTGTTTATGTTTCACTTTGAAAAGGTATTTTGCGACGCTTTTATCTATTTCAAACAGGTATGAGTAATGTTTGTGTTTTTGTGCAGAGTAAAGGATTATTCAGGCGAAATCTATCATTTTCGACAGAAAAACATGTAGAGTCATCTTTAAGCTCTTTTCTGACTCCTAAAACATGAAAAGATTGCCGAGTGTTTCTTTTAAACTCGTTAAAACGGAATTAAAAGACGGTCCACTTACAGCTCTTTTCCGACCGTAAAAACATGAAAAGATTGCCGGATTTTTGTCGTTTCGAATTCGATATTGGTTATAAAACAACGTGCCATTGATCGCTTTTTTTACTTTTTCCGGTCAAGGGCACTAATAACGAAAAGTACTCCTTGGTCGTAAAATAGCAAGCAGTTCTCTCAAGTATTATTTTATACTTTTTCGGGCTCGGGAGACACAAATTTATGAAAAAGGTCAACCCTAGAGTCTTATTAAGTTTTTTCAGACTCTCTAAAATTGAAAAACGCCAAGTTTCTCCTATAATGGACTCGTTAAAATTTCACAGTAAAGGACCTGTTCAATTACAAACAGGAACGAACCACTCCTTCTTAGGGTTCGAATTTAAACTAAGTTGGACTCATCCGAAGGATGAGCTTATAATCAAGCAAATGATATCCTCCTCAAGCTTGTCAAAAATAAAGAGGTACTTGCCAGAAATGGTGGGGGAAAAGAGAGAAAAGTGAGTATGTTTGTCATACTTTGCAACCACTCTTGAACACGACACTTTTATTCACCTGGGTTGGGAAATCCTTTTCCTAACAGTTGATCAAACCACATTGAAAGTCTTTAGCCGGTTTCTGGGTATTAACTTTGGGTCAATTGTCACCAAGCCATCTGTCGTGTCGTTATGTGTTCAAGAGGTCACTGCCAATAAGCCATTCATCTGCAAAATATCTGTCATCCATCTTGACCATCCCTGAGTCAGTCCTTGCAACTAAATTTCTTCAACTTGATATATGATTTCGTGTTATGGGCTTGCCTACGATGGATCACTTTCTATCGACATCAGTTCATTATCTAGAAAGATGATCTAGGAATCGTCAGTACCTTGAGATCTGCATGCCTCAATGGCAGGTTTCTCACCTTTGACGATAGTTTACATCATTGACTTTCGATCGAAGGATTCTGTGATATGTTCGACATCAATACATTTATTCACATCTCATGGATTGTACTGGGTACTTTGAGAGCCATTGACATCACTGGTGGTTTCTCTCACACTTGTTAACAGTTTACATCATTTACTGGTAATCAAGTGGTTTCTACCATGTTCGACATCAACACATTTATTCGCATGGATAGAATCGTACTATTTCGGAAAGTAGAAATGAAGACCCTTGATCTAGTTTCCACCATCTAGGCTGCGAGGAATTTTGTATTCATTATATTGTGGACTATTCATAAACAGATGGTTGCGTCCATATTGTGTTCACATGAGTCTATACTTGTGATGTTTTACAAGATCATTCCTATATCAGAGCAGTAGATAGTTTTCTAGTTAGTTTTGATCTGAGTATGGGAATGCCTACCTCAGCGATGATATGATCTCATATATATATCTTGCATTGAATGTTTTTACAGGTTCCAACCGGGCTCTCCACAAGATGATCCTCGAAATGATAAAGTACTTCACTCTTCCTATATGATAAATGAAATCCTCATCTACTACAGACTTCGCACTTTAGGGGAAATCTGTTACACAAAAATATCGTCACTATGATTATTTACAGTCAGTATGGGTCTATCATCACTTGTATTGTCCTCCTAAGCAAGTCTAAGACCTCAGCTCTTCAAATCAAGCTTTGGAAATGGGAGAAAGACATTAAAAATCAATGTAACTCTGGTTCCGCACTTTCTCTCATGGTCACCTACGGTCCTGCACCTTCTGTGTACAAAAGCTGCGTACCTACCCGCTCTGTCCCTAACGGTGTAGGTGCGGACCCCTGTGAAAGTCAAAAGGCGCAAGTTTTATCTTAAAAAACTCACTTTGGGTTAATTCTAGAGTTTTCTAGAAGGAATTTTGACGTGTATTGTTCGCTCTGAGGTTGTTCATGCATCCCAAAATAGAAGGAGCTAATCCCTTGACTAAAGGAGCTATCCCTTTGAAGGAGGGCTTTATCCCTTTGAAGGAGGACCTAGTAACTTCCCTCCATTGCACTATAAATACAGGCATTGGGGTGAGGACTAGGGAGGTTAGAAGCTGAACATTTTGAGGGTAAATGCTGGTGAAATTAAGACTTCCTAGTTGAGCTTAAGAGGAGAGATCACATACCTTTTTGGCTTCATTGGGGAGTGAGTGAAACTTGTCAAAGTAGAGGAAACTTCTTGTTGGACCCTGGGAGGAGCTTGTACAGCGTCAAGGCGAAGGTTGTAAAGTTCTTCTTCTTTTGAATTAATACAATCAAACTCATTTTTCTCAACAAGTATCTTATGTTATTTGTTTCATGGACTCCTTGACTTTCATGTTAAATATGTTTTATGCAATTGGTTTTTCATGTGCTATTTAATTTGTTTGCCTTGTTTGTGTTTGCAGATTCGCAAAAAGGAGCTCATTTGGATCAAAGGAGCGAGGGCATCCACAAGCTTGCGTTGGACCAAAGGTAGGCCCTAAAAACACTTGTTTGCTATCGTTTATTAAAGCATATTTAGAGAAAGATAGTGTCTGGTTGGTTTGCTTGTCATTAGGTCTTCTTTAGATTCTAGGAAGGTATATCTTGTCCGCAAGATCGACCCATTCCGTGCGACAAGGCCTCTAAATGCTCTTCGGATGATATTTCTTCTGCACCAGTAAACTTTGGCATAAATTCTTGATAATCACCTGCAGGCATCGCATTCAAAGGGGAAGGCAAGACTAAGGGTCCATACCTAGCAGCAACTATTTTTTTTATCTTTGTAAGAGCTTGCTGGCCTGCCATGACTGAGGTATACGAAAGCGATATTGGTGGACTGAGTTGAATGAATCAATAAAAAGGATAATGGAGACAGAGGATTATGATGGACAACATGGTGCTTCTTTTCTTTGAACTGGAATCCGAAGGGAAATGAGTAACAAGGAGCTGAATGAATCTCAGAAGGTGACATTCACTAACAGAGATACATGGAATTCTTTAAGGCTTACCTAACCCTGATGCTCCTTTCTACAAAGTCTTTCTTCTACTGAACGATCTTCTCAGGATCAGGCACTGGTTCAACTGATGGTTTCTAAGGATTTCTCTGGGCATGCCTCACCAACTGCACCAGAACTTCGATCTGGAGTCGCCAAAGCTTGGTCTTCCACCAGTGGAGTCGCTAGACAGATGATTACAACCATAAACTATGTTCAAACCTTGTCTGTCATCAAAGCTTGAAGCTGCGTCGTTCTCCTAGGGAAGCTGAGCTTCAACCTCCTCTCCCCGGAAACGATGCCAATTAATGTTATCACCCCAAGAAACTCGCCTAGGTTGTATATCAGAGATGCTCGGGAACATTACAAACTCAACAAAATGTTGGATAAATTGTGGATGAATGAAACAAATGCTGCATATTCAAGCCAGATAACTACTTCTACTATGCTTAACCCCAGACATGGGTGAACACCCCCAGACTACAAGGCTTTATACCACCAATTACTCACAGTTTTAAAGAAAATGTGATGATGGAGAGGACTGACCACACTAGCAGATGTAGAGGACCCTGTGATGGCCGGCTGCAACCAGTTAAAAGGTCTGTAAATATGTTTTCTAATACAAAGACAAGATGACAGCTCTCTAGCATTAAAATAACAGAAACCTACAAACAAATTCAATGATACATGCTAAATCCTAACATAGAGGTGGGATGACAGCCCCTCTAATGCTAAACATTAACAGCACATGAATAAATGCAAAGCAGGCATAGCCTGGAACAAGAAGAAGAAGTGGACAGTGAGAAATTAACAACAAAAGAAGCTTGCATTAGCTGAAAATGAAGACCAAACGCTGCAGGTGTCACAATAGTTACAATCTCCAGAAGTTGAACCTTACAGCAAAATAACACTCATCAATCTATTACATTTGTCTTCTGGATATATATAGAGGTTGGTTTACAAACAGTCTGCTAAACTATGCGTGGAGGAGTCAATAAATGACCACCAACCACATTTACAATCTGAAATGGGCCTCTGCTGCAATTCTGAGTGTTTTAATGGATGAATCGGCCTTTTAGATAGTCTGATGTCCTTCTCTGGCAGCTGGGGTAAATTATGGATGACATTCCATGCCTAATAAATGCTCTTCACTGCTCGAGGTCGTCCTGTTTGTCCTTCAGCCATTCTGTCAATTGAATGCAGGTAGTTGTGGCTTTAACGCACAGAGTATTGAATTGCGGTCTACTTCCTCCTTCGGGCACACAAAACAGGTTACAGGAATGAAGATTTCATGGCAGAGGTGAGCACAGGAGGAGAACGAACATTAGCCGTTAGATCCACAAATCAACGGTGGAGATGGATTATGAAGGCTATCGGGAGAAATCGCGGGCGGGCGGAGCAATTATAAGCCGTCAGATCAAATAAACGAACGACCTGGATTAATTTATGGAGTCTATCAGGAGATAGATGATCGGGGCTAACGAGGATTGTTGGATCACCGTCGGGTAGATCCAACAGTGATCGCACGAGGAAGATGCGGGGTAGTTAACGCGCGGGGAGGATGTACGGGATGAGCGGTTTCGCAGGTGAGCGGTTTCCCCACACCGCTTATCGGCGTCGAGCAGTTTCCGTATTGCGGGGCACGATACAATCAAATGAAGACACGTGGCCACCCAAAACCATTTCCCGGCAGGTTATCATGTGCGCAGGTCGCGCGATCGGGGGAAGCATCCACCATCCGATGAACGATGGACAGCCAGATAAAAAGGAAAGCGTGCGATGTTTAATATGCAGGCGGGAAAAAACAGAGACTGTTAGATCTATGATTAACGGTGGAGAATAGATGTGCGGGAAAGTCAGCGAAGAACGATGGATTGCGGCAGATGCGATCAATGGCTCAAAATTAAAAGTGACAAGAAGGGCTCTGAAGGCACGAGGTCACACCATCAGGGTTTTATGACATGTAAACCCAGCACCCGGGGCTAAATGAAAAATGGTTTAAACATGGATTAAATGAATAAAACAGAGATGAAGGGATTATGAGAAAAATAAAAAGAATACAGGGGAAAGAAGAAATGGAGGCGGCAAGAGTTATAAGGGAATAAGACTTTATATTGATTTTCGGGGTAAAGCAAGGATAGCAGGGTTCATGGAAGTGTAAAAGAAATGGAGGAAGAAGGAAGAAAAGACCGCAGCTAGCACCTGAATTTGCCCTTTAAGCAGTGAAGTTAATAGCAGAGCTAACAAGGACCAGCAAGCTGGATTAATGAATAAAGCAAAGACATTTCACTGGATTCATGTGTAGTGTGAAATACAGACAAGTATCTTCTTTTGTGTTGTCACTTTTCTTTAAAAGTTTTTCCATAATCTTAAATGTATCTAAAATCTAAATTCTATAATATGGAATGATATCTCATAACTTGCTTCACTGCACTTTGTTTTGACTATTATGCATTTTTTATGTTTTCTGCTAAATTATCTAAGTTAAGTAATTCTTGATTGCTCCTTAGTTCAGGTAGTTTCCCTCTGGTCTATAGTAAAGGATTCTCAACTTCCCTTTGTTCATGATCATCTTATGTTCATTATTTTAGTACCAGTTTGAGAATTCTTAAGTGCTCTCTCACCCTAGTTAAGACCATTTCACCCATTCATATCTAAATACGTGTATTTCCCTTTGCTAGGTTGCCCTTTGAACACTCCCTTTAATGAGCTAATCCCAGTTCTGCTACCCTTCTTTGACTCCATATCCCAATAGCCAGAGACATAATTCTATCCATATGTTTAAGGATTCCACCATCCAACTTCCAATACAAATCCAAAACCCCCTGAACTTTAAGAACTAGCCTAAAATATCAGCAAACAAAGATAAAACATATAGAGAGATCCCTCTCTGAGTCATAGGTTGGCTAGAGCCTATACTTAAAAGATTGGTTTGTGGTTACCTCAGTATTTTCCTTCTTCTGATAGCTTCTAGGGAAAAATTCTGAGTCATAACATAGTGGCGACCATACTGGGGATCGAACCTTAGTCCTAATAAATCTTTAAGAAATTTTTAATTCTGTATTTTGAGCCTCTTAAAGTAATTTATTAGAAGTTATTTCTCACAGAAAGAAAACAATTAGAAAAAATTTGAAATTCTGGCTTCGAGGAGAAATCATTATACTAGGGCTAACCCAAATCTAAACCCTCCCCTGGTATTTGATAATCCCAACCTGATTTCAAGAAAATCCAAAACAGAAGAAAGTTCAACTAGTCACACACCCTTAGTTAAAGCTAATTCATGCCCTGATGAATGGTTGATTTTAGAAGATCTTCCCTTTGATGAGCAATTTGATTTTTCATTATTTAAATCAAAGTCTGAAAGTGAAATATATGATATTGTTCTAGATCCAGAGTTCATTGCAGGCCTTGAAGTCCAAAAAGCCAACAAATCAATTGATGAGTACATTTTGAATTCACCACAATCATACCTTAGTACTGCCATGATCCTTGAGCTTTCTGAACAATTATCCACTACTCTTAGTTCACCACTATTCCCTCCAACTTCTGAAGCCCATTCCCCACCTCCATTCATACCCTCACTCCCTTACCAACCTAACACTGCTCATTTACCACTCACCAATCCTAGTTCATCCTCCACTACTGTATCATATTCCAGTGCCTCAACCCCACATCTTAGCCCTTCCCAGCTTATAGCCATGGCATATATATATGCTCCCCTTATCTTACCTACTCCACTTGGTGCCATGCCAGCGAACTACCAGAGTAAAATCATCCAATTTGATGGCATAGGACACTACACTACATAGCACCATGTTAACAAGATGATGGACTACTTTGAATTTCATGAAATTGATATTGTGGATGTCCAAATGAGACTATTTGCTCATACTTTAGCTAGTGATGTTAGAAAATAGTTTAGATCACTGCCTGATAATAGTATTGATAGTTTACAAGTATTTCATCAACAATTTTTGAATATATGGGAAAAGAAAAAGAATCCTCTATAGATCCTTTCAGAATATGAAAATATTAAGAGAGGACCCAATGAGACTGTTTAAGATTACTGCACCAGATTTAACAATATATACAATGCAATTCCAGTTAATCTTAGACCCCCACCTGACTTAGCATCAATAAATTTCCCTGATGGTTTTGACACGGACATGGCATTCCAGCTCAGGGAAAGAAACCCCCCACCCTAGAAGATATGCAAAGTGTAGTTGTAAGTGTAGAGGCTAACTTATTAGCTAAAAGAGCTAGAGTTAGAAATGCAAGAAGAGGAATAGCCAAAGATGAGCTTTCACCCTCTGAAATTAAAATAGATAGCTTAGCGAAAGGCATGGAAATGTTTATGGATTGAATAGAGAATATAGAAAGGAAACCCCAGTGGGATAATCAACAGGCACCTCCAGTTAGAAACCCAAACTTTAGGAAAAAACAAAACCAAAACACTAGAAAAAATGGACCTGATCAGAATATTAGGCCTCCTTTCCAAGAAAATTATGCAGAAACATCCCATCCTGAAGACCCAGAGCAAGACACACAGATTAACATGATGGGATTAGATGATGAAGGTGTTGTTTTTCTAACCCAAGATGATCAGGAATTGCACATGCTGCAACAATTGAAAATCCAATCTAGAGAGTCATTTGATTATAAACAAGGTTATGATTATGCCATCTTTAAAGTGCATAAACAGTATAACCTAAGGAGTAAAAAGAATTCTGATATCCCTGACCAGACCAAGAAAACAGTGCCAAATCAACCCAAGAAAATTAAAGATGCCCCGGTTTCTAAAATCCTCCAGATTCTCCCCAGACAAAACCAGAATCCCACCATTGTAGATATAACCCTAAGCAACCTTCTAATGATCAACCCTCTACTTCAATTCCCCCTAAAAAACCAGTGGAAACACCTCAAAACACTAGATTTGAAAACTCACAAAAAGAGGTCCCCAATAAATGAAAAGAAGACCATCCCACTCAAATCCTTGCTGTGAAAATTCAAAACCCTCAAACAGAGAAAGCCCCTTTGCCTTTCAATTTGGGAGCAGAGGTAGCTAAGCTAAAGATTTCAATCCCTTTAACAGAACTAATCAAGAATGAAACTTACAAAACACAGATAAACCAAACCCTGAACATTGCTGAAAATGAGGATTTTGTTAACCTATTTGATGACCAACCAGAACTTATATTTGGTCTAGATGTTAGTGGCGAACCACTAGAAGAAGGAATACCACCTTTCTACATTCGCCTTAGCATCCATGACAAAATTCTTCATAATGCAATGTTGGATTCTGGGGCCTCCCACAACTTAATGCCCAAATCAGTAATGGAGAAATTAAGCCTGGACATTACAAGGCCTTACAAGGACTTATTTTCTTTTGACTCAAATCAGGTAAAATGTTTGGGGTTGATTAAATATTTGTGTGTTACCTTAGTTCAATGTCCTGCCAAGAGCATCCTAATGGATATTGTGGTTGCTGACATCCCACTGAAGTATGGCATGTTGTTATCCAAATCATGGGGAGCCAAACTTCATGGATATTTACAACTTGATATGTCATATGCAACAATTTCTATTTTTGGACAACCCAAGAAGTTGTACCGAGAAACTTTAATGAAATACATGGTAAGTAGCCAAGATCGGCCTCAAAACTTTCCTATATATTCCATACATTCAAACATTGATTCTTTTATACTATATAATGTTGATCAAACACAAGAAACTCTTTTAGACAGTGTTGATACTACATTCAAACATTGATTCTTTATCCTATATAATGTTGATCAAACACAAGAAACTCTTTTAGACAGTGTTGATACAGAACCAAAAGAAATTGCAATTTCAAAACAAGAGGAAACTGTCCAAACTTTAGAACTTTCCACTAAACAAGGTAGTCAAAATGAGGAAAAGTTTGTGGCACCAGATGATGAGAATTATGAACATGAGATATTGTGGCATCTTGAGTTTGATGGGTCAGTCAATAATTTTGGAGCAGGAGCAGGATTTTGGATATATAATCTGGAGAATAATCACTCAGAAGGCCATGCATACAGACTAAATTTTAAATGTACTAACAATATGGCCGAGTATGAAGCACTAATTTTAGGTGTCAAATTAGTTAGAAATCTAGGAGCTAAAATATTTTCTGTCTTGGGAGACTCTTGAACTAGTTATAAAACAAATTTATGTTGTATATATGACAAAGGACCCTAGGTTAAGTTTTTATAGGGGAACCATTGTAGAAATACTAAACACTTTCTTAGAAAACAAGCTTTTTGTAATTCCTAGAAATCATAATATGCAAGCTCATAGTTTAGCAATGTTTGCCAGCACTTGCAAGTTACCCTTTCAACCTAACCATCAGTACATTGCTGAAGTTAGGCACAAGGTTGCAATTCTAGGTAATTTAATGAACTAGTGAATATTTGCTGATGACAAGCAGATAAACAACTTTTTAATTTCAGAAGAAGAATTTGTAAATAATAGTATAGATACTGACACATCAATATATCCTAACATTAAAAATAAAATAGAAATAAATGAGATAGAAGGAGTAGAGATAGATAGCTTTCATCCCACTAAATTTACAAAATCAGATGTAGAAAACCTAGAGCAAGTTGAGATGGATGAAATAATTAATGAAGACACTGAAGTAATCAATCTCAAAGACAATTTCTTACCTAAGGGATTAACCCCTTTGGAAGATTTGTTTGATTCAAATGATGTTCCTAGGAAGCCTAAAATATAACCTTTAAAATCTGATATAAAGGAGTGTAATATAGGCACTGATGAAAATCCAAAATTGATCAAACTTTCTAAATCATTACCTCCCACTGAAAGAGTAAAATACATTGAGTTATTAAAATAATTTTAGTATGTCTTTGCTTGGAGTTATGAGGACCTCAAATCCTATGACACCAGCATCATACAACACACAATCCCTATAAAAGAAAATCAAAAACCTTTCAGACAAAAACTTAGAAGGATAAATCTTGTCCTATTACCTTCAATTGAAAAGGAAATCCAGAGAATATATGATGCTAAGATAATTGCACCAATCATATTTTCTGATTGGGTTTCAAACTTTGTGCCAACTAGGAAGAAAACTAGCGAGATCAAACTTTGTGGACCTTGGGAACCTCAACAAAGTATCACTTAAATACAATTACCCTCTCCCCAAAATGGATCACATTTTGCAAAAGGTAGTTGGATCAACCAGAATCTCATTATTGGATGGGTTTTCTGGTTACAATCGGATCTTAGTTCATCCTGATGACCAAGCCAAGACTGCCTTCACTACTCCTTGGGGCACATTCATGTATGTGAAAATGCATTTTGGACTAATGAATGCAAAAGCCACTTTCCAAAGGGCTATGGATATAGCCTTTGCCAAAGAAATCCATTACTTCCTTGTAATATACCTAGATGACATTACTATATTTTCAAAATCTGACAACCAGCATTTGGATCATCTAAGGCGGGTTTTTATTAAATGCGGGAAATATGGAATGTCTTTAAACCCCAAGAAGTCTTTGTTTTGGTTAGAAGAAGGAAAGTTACTAGGTCATATAATTTCAAAAGATGGTATCCAAATAGACCCTGCAAGCATAGAAGCCATCTTATAGATACAACATCCAAGGAACATTAGGGAATTACAAGTTTTCTTAGGGAAAATTAACTTTCTTAGAAGATTTATTTCTAATCTAGCAGAATTAATTAGATCACTGAACAATATGTTGAAAAAATATTCGACCATAAAATGGACTGTTGAGGCTAAGAAATCCTTTGAAGACATTAAACTAGCCTTAACTAGAACACCAGTTTTGATCAATCCAAAATTTGACAGAGATTTCATCTTATTTTCCTTTGCTTTTGAGCACACAATTACTGTAGTTTTAATGCAGAAAAATGACCAGGGCTATGAACAACCTATTGCTTTCTTTAGCAAAGCCCTAAAAGATGCCCCCTTAAAATATAACATAATGGAAAAACAAGCCTTTTCTTTGGTCAAAGCTATCAAGGATTTTAGGGTATACATTTTATATTCTCATATAGTAGCCTATGTTCCTAATTCAGTAGTCAAAGACATCCTAACTCAGGGTGGTCCAGATGGAAAGAGGGGAAAATGGATTGCTACTATTCTAGAATATGACATAGAAATCAAACCAACTAAGTTAATCAAGGGCCAAGGTTTAGCCAAACTCATGGCTGAATCAAACTGTCAGGCCCTGGATATAAACTTTATTGCATAAATAGATAATGAAGAGGAGATGGTGACTCCACTAATCAGCCAGGCGTTTGTTGAATCACCATGGTATTCTGATATCATTTATGTTTTACTGAATTTACAAGCTCCTCCTGAATTACCTAAGACTAAAAGCATATTTTCAAAGATGAAATCCTTAAAATTTTGTATATTAGACAATGCTTTGTTTTGGAGAAATCATGAAGGTATTCTTCTCAACTATTTATTAAAAGATGAATCTGAAAAAGTATTACAATAGTTTCATGCAGGTGACTGTGGAGGACACCTTTACTGGAAAGCCACCACTGATAAGATTCTTAGAGTCGGTTTTTACTGGCCTGCCTTGTTTCTGATGTAAAGAAACATGCGACCTCCTGTCACAAATGTCATATGTTTTAGGGAAATAAAAAGCTTCTACCTTTACCCCTCAAGCCAATCTCTGTTGAAACACCTTTTCAACAATGGGGTTTAGACTTCATTGGTGAAATTCACCCACCTTCCTCTACCCAACACAAATGGATCCTCACTGCCACAGACTATTTCACAAAATGGATAGAGGCCATACCTTCAAGGCAAGCCACTGACATTGTTATCATAACCTTCCTTGAAACCAACATTCTATCAAGATTTGGATGTCCAACTAAGCTCATTACTGATAATGCAATAGCCTTTAAATCCAAAAGAATGACATATTTCTGCAACAAGTATCATATAACCTTAGGCCATTCCACATCCTATTATCCTCAAGGGAATGGACTGGAAGAATCTTCAAACAAAAGTCTGTTGAACAGCATCAAAAAATTGTTAGAGGACAATAAGAAAACATGGAATAGAAAGTTAGTCAATGCCTTATGGGTAGACAAACTTACCACTAAGAAATCAATTGGTACCTCTCCCTACCAACTAGTTTATGGTATGGAAGTTGTTTTTCCATCCTCCTTGGAAACACCAGTAATGAAGTTGCTTCAATAATTTCATGTTGAACCAAATAGTATCCAAATAAGAATCAACCAAACAATCCTTCTTCAACAAAACAGGGAGGAAGTATACATCAGATCTCAGGTTGTGCAGGAAAGGATTAAAAAGATTTTTGATAAGAGAACCAAGGCTGAAGATTTCTACCTTGGTGACCAAGTCCTAAAATGGGACTCAAGGAGGGAAGATAAAGGTAAACATGGGAAATTTGATTTCCTATGGAAAGGCCCATATGTCATTTATGCTTTCAAAGGTAATAATGCTTTCTTCCTAAGAGAAACGGATGGTACATAAGCAGAAGATGGACCAGTGAATGGTCGAATTCTTAAACACTATTTTGAACCTAACTACTAATTTTTACTTCCCATTGTACATATTTCATTTTTCTTCAAAGATTTTAGTTCGGATTGGATGCTAATTTTTGAATTTGAAGCCCGAAGAGAAGGCCCTAAGCTTTAAGGATTCATTGTCAAAATTATCAATAATGCAAAGGCATAGAGGATAATTTTGCAAGGTAACATCAATAGCAATTCAAAGGCTACTGATCTACAAATTTCTTGACATTTCACTAGGAAATGCCATCCCCAAGTGGAGCCACTATTGGGTTCTTATACCAATAGGATTCATAATTTTGAATGGCTAAGGTTAAGCCTTGTAATATTGTACATACCTTTGCTTTCTACAAATGTTTTCCATATTAAAAAATTTATAAAAAAAATGTAAAGAGGGTATGTCCTAAAAGAATAATCAAAGGACAAAAAGAATGAAAATAGGTCAAAAAAAATGAAATATATGAACCCCAAAACACAAAAAGAGACCATGAACATGTGCAAGTCAAAATGCCACTACTATTTACTTTTTATGCATAATAAATGATTATGTGCAACTTGTTACTTTTGCCACAATCTATGATAGTCAAAATGTTTAAACTTGGCTATTACATACTTTGAATTTTATGTTTATAGGTAGTGAATAAATCTTACCAAACAATGTAATCTTGGCAGATCATTAGATAGGTAGAGTGAATAAAAGGAGCTCATCAGTTTAATCTGAGCCCTTGGAGGATATAAGGTTAGAATTAGATAGTTTATTTTGTAAAGAAAAGAAAAAGATTGATAAGGGTTTGCTAGCCTAAAAGCACCCAGATAAAGTGAAGAAAAAATGTTAGGATGAGTAAGTGGGTAAGTAGTATAAAGGTTGCAGAAACGTCATGTAATTGATACAAAAAGCACTTATGTCATTATTCCAAATGCATCATTTAAATATGCATAAATGGTAAACAAAACAAAAGCAATGGTTGACAATTTGTTGAACTTACATCCCCTCATTCATTTTAATCCCCATGATACTCACTAACTTCCCTTCCATAATAAAAATATTAATACCTATAGTTTTTAAGTCAAAAAGGCTCAGAGCATTTCTCTGACTTCTGGTGGGACCGGACCCTCGACTTGATGACTTAAGAAGGAAAGGTGTTAAATTTCATCATAATTCATTCATCCCCCTCACAAAACCCCTTTTCCTAAGGTTAAGTTCTCTTGCCTAGGAAAACCCCTTTATAAACATGTTTTATGTAAAAACCCCACCAAATACATTTATCCTAAAGTACTAAGTATATGGAAAGCACACAACATTTCATATACCTAAGTACAATACCCCTTCCACTCATTTCACTTCATATTAACTTTTTAATTAAATATATAAAATTCTCGAAAAACCCATTGTCCCGTATATATTTAACTCCCTCATATAAATTAACCCCAGCCCGTAGTTTATCTACAAACTACATTACTACCCCTTATCCCACAAAAAAACATTAAAACCCCACCCTTAGTCCCTAATCCCTCATTACAATCTGGCCCGATCCCCTAAACCTGGATTATTCCTTAAACTAATCCTAAAACCACCGCAATTAAATCCCCGGGCCCCCCATTAAATCCCATCATTCACCCCCACGCAACTCCCATCTCCCGATCACTGTTGATCGTCCCTCCTCCACATCCAATGCCCCACAAGCATATCGGGCCGGCCCGACGTCCGCCCTTTACCCGCCCAATAAGGCGGTTTTCCCCCTGGCCCCCGATGCTACGTGGCAAATGCTGAATGGAATCAGGCAACCCCTCCCGAATACCGCCCGCACCACAAAAGCGGTGCAATGGACCTCCCAAACCACTTCCCCCTTCCAACCAAAAATTGTCACTATTCATCAATTAGTGAACCCACCAAAATTAACCGTTTTTCCTATAAAATCCTAATTACCCCTCTTTTCACTCTTTTCGCGCATTTACCTTTGAGAACTCAAAAACTCGTTACGACCCCTGCAAATTTCCAAATTTCTCACAAACCTCCGCCATTGCTCCACAGACGCTGCAGACAGTCCAACTCGTTCATCAGTCCGTACAAGTACCATACAAACCTCTGCAGCCGCCATCAACCACCCGTTTACAATCAATTTTGCCTAAATTCCAGGTATTTAACCGTGGAATTCCAACTCCATTGTCAAATTCCAAGTCGATTCACCCTCTTGACACTATTGGTTAAGTAAAAAAGATCAAATTTACTTAAATTTTAACACTATGAGCCATAAACAAACTGCAAAACCTCCATTGCCCTAAAAACTCTGAATCACCCCCACACTCAAAGCCACAAGAACTGAGTATGGCTACCCCAATTGCAATGGATGTAAGGCCCATCACTACACCTCACTTAGACCTGGACCACCTTCCTTTAGCGGATAAATATTTCCAAATAAAAGATACCTCTACCCAAGAGTCTCCACTCAAAGTACATTGCCAAAGTAGGGACAAGTTCCTAAACCATGCTGATGAAATTGGCCTTTGGGAGTCAAATTTTCCCAAGTACCAATTCCCCCAAGTCCACATTTTTCCTGAGATTGTTCATATGTGCTATGCTTGCTACGTCCCCAGTCACAGAACTATCATGTCTCATGACCAGAAGGTCCTTTTCACCATCACTGCTAAGTCTATTAATGAAATGTTGCAGCTCCAACCAGGGCCAAACCTAACCCCACTTTCAATTGGAGACTTGTTGGACCTGTATCCTAAACTTAGCTCTACAAAATTGCCCAATTATTCCAAACCTTCATCAAAGAAGAGAGACATATCCCTAAGGACTCCCCCCCATATGTAGCTGCTATTTTTTCCCCATGGGGCCAGAATATTGTAGCCATGATATCCTGCATTTTGGGGTACACCACTAGTGAATACATTGATGAGTTAATCCTTGCCTTCATGTCCATCTACACTCCAGGGCAGCCTCCTGCTGTCATTTATGACTATGCCCAATTTATAGCTGATAGGATGCATGAGCAATTCCTTAGAATGAACAATGAAAGGGTTTTCAAGTACTCCTCAGTCTTATACCACATGTTCTTATATTACCAACCTAATAAGTTCCCATTCACCCTTCAGAAGCTGGACACCAAAGGTCAGCCCAAGTCAGTCATTTTTTGGACCCCATTGATCCACCAATCCTAGTCTCCATACTCTTACTCTGATTTCATTGATTTATTTGTACATCCTGTCATGACAACGTTGATTGGAAGCCCTCCTCCTAAAATCAGTCCATAAATAAAGAGAGTCCTTCAATTGTCTAAACAGACCAAAGTGGGTGACTGGTACCTTTACCAGAACCATACAGAAATCAGAATCTATGGTTGCATGCTGGCACCATACAAGCTACCAAGATACCTCCCAATGAGGTTGTTTGCATTAGAATACTATAGACAAATCATCAATGCAAATGAAGTAAACTTCATCAATGCCAAGAAGAAGGCCAATTTCAAAATAAAATACCAACTAGGCCCCTTCATATTCAACTCTTGGGAGGCAAGCAAAGAAGCAGACCTAATTCTGCAGAGAATGAAGTTCCAAAGGAGTTTTGTCTGGAGATATGATTCTTTGGAATTCATCACAAAGAAGAGACAAAAGGTCAAGCTAGGACCTTTCATTCACCATCCTATACCTGAAATAGAAGCATATGCAAATCAGACATAATGGGTGGAGGGTACCCTAGTAGACCAGGAAACACCAAAGTAGACGTAGAGAATGCTCTAATTGATTTAGAAAAGCAACTTGATGACAGCTCTTTTCTATAGGTAGCCATTGATAGGTGCATGGCTAAATTCCAAATTTTGAGGGAGAAAGGTTTGCACAGTCCTATGGTTATCAATGATAAACTCATGACACAGTTGGACTATGGTGATAGGCTCACAAATTGGCTAAGGAACAATCCAGTTCTTCATCCATAAAAGCCCTGTCAACAGGTAAAGTGTTATATGACACGTTTGAGAACTTGCTTTTCTTTGAGCTTGAGGTAAAACATTTGTTCCTAACCAAGCCCAATTTTTCCAAGTATACTAAAGCTGATGAAATCTACAGGATAATGGTGGATTTGAAATTACTAGATGCGGAATGGTGGGAGACAATGACAGATTTACAGGGATAAATTTACTACACAGTAAAAACAGAACAGTCAGGTAAAACAGGTAAAAATAGCACAACAGGGTCAAAGAGTATCAGCTAAAAGATGAATATAAAGAAGACTCCAACGTGAAACTCCACAACTGCAAGCCAGCATAAAGGGCTACACTTCAACAATAAAGGCCAGCACAACCATAATAAAAGGGACAACATGAAATAGTTCATTAGCTGTATATATCTTCTTGCAAGAAGATATTTGTATTTACTAGATTAAATCTCAAGTTGTTTTGAGATATTTTGTAATAATTTTTTGTATAAATACTTCACAATTCGAAGTATGTAGTGTGGATTATTAGACATTTCTATAGTTTTCTTGATCAAAGATTGTAAGCTATTGTATCAGTGTTGGGACTAGCAAGCAGGATTAATGAATTAAGCAAAGACATTTCACTGGATTCATGTGTAGTGTGAAATACATACAAGTATCTTCTTTTGTGTTGTCATTTTTCTTTAAAAAATTTCCATAATCTTAAATGTATCTGAAATCTAAATGCTATAATATGGAATGATATCTCAGAACTTGCTTCACTGCACTTTGTTTTGACTATTATGCATTTTTATGTTTTCTGCTAAATTATCTAAGTTAAGGAATTCTTGATTTTTCCTTAGTTCAGGTAGTTTCCCTCTGGTCTATAGTAAAGGATTCTTAACTGCCCTTTGCTCATGATCATCTTTTGTTCCTCATTTTAATCCTGGTTTGAGAATTCTTAAATGCTCTCTCACCCTAGTTAAGACCATTTCACCCATTCCTATCTAAAGACCTATATTTCCCTCTGCTAGCTTGCCCTTTGAGCACTCCCTTTAATGAACTAATCCCAGTTCTGCTGCCCTTCTTTAACTCCATAGCCCAATAGCCAGAGACATCATTCTATCCATCTGTTTAAGGATTCCACCATCCAACTTCTAATAAAAATCCAAAACCCCCTTAACTTTAAGAACTAGCGTAAAATCTCAGCAAACAAAGCTAAAACATATAGAGAGAGCCCTCTCTGAGTCATAGGTTGGATAGAGCCTATACTTAAAAGATTGGTTTGTTGTTACCTTGGTCTTTTCCTTCTTCTGATAACTTCTAGGGAAAAATTGTGAGTGATAACACTAAATATTAATAAGCATATATTAAACATAACTTAATTGATATTTTTTTATGAAGTGAATTGTCTCACAAATAAATATAAAATAATATATGACAAGGATACTATTTTGATACCGAATCACCCAAACTAATAAATCATTACTTCATAGGAGGACAATACTTTGGCGTAAGAGGCCCTTTTTTGCAAAATTTCATAGTTTGATCAAATGAAACATTATAACTTTGTAAGAGTCTAGATTAGGGTTTTTGGGGTTACTAATTATAGTGGAACAAATATAAATCAATCATTTTCCCTATAAGTGTGTAAGTGTTCTTTAAAATTTTCTCGACAATGAACCATTTTCTACTACATGTTAAAAAAAGGGAACCATGGGGGTTGACATAATATATCATCTGGATAAGAAGTGGAAATCTCTTGATGTCCTTTTATTCCCCAATTTATAGAAGATGCATTTTGAGGTTTTATGTGGAATTGGTGTGTTTATGAAGCTAAAAAAAATAATGGGGACAACTTCCAACTACAAGTATTTATTTTAGCTATTGAAACTCTTATGAAAACTCTTAGAAAGTTTGGAGCTTGTTGATGATGCCTACATTTATTTTTCATTGTCTTCTCTTTCCCATAATTGAAAAGGATCTCATTAACTCAACAATTTGATACTTTTCATCCTTGGGTTCTGTTAGGGTCCTATAAATATAGTGGTCAAGGTATGATTATCTAGTTGTTTATCCCAATGGGATGTTGTGAATTATTTTTTCATTTTAAGTTGTTTTAGCTTTTGAAAAGAAAAGAAAAAAAAAAGTAGAAAGAAAAATATAGAAAAAAATGGGAATAAAAGAAAATATATAAAAAATGAATAAAAATAAAATCCCCGAAGGGGCGCACTAATTAAAATGTCGCCTTAATTTTTTTTATTATGTTTAAGATTGATTACTTACCAATGGATTGTGTTTAAAGTTATAAATAAGACAAGATGTGATGTTTTGTCGTTTTTGATAAAATGTTGGCACCTTCGGAAGGCTGAGATCATCCCTGCCTGGATCAATGGTGGAGGACGATGTTCGAGTCCCTCCCCCACCGGAGCTTTCGGGACTTAACATAGGGGGTTCTGAAAAACAGTTTATTAAAAACTGTCGAAAGATACCTAGTAGCTTTGCAGCGATTTCAGGGGCCTCCCCCATTTACCACTTACCGCCTCTACCACCCCCCACCCACCCCAAAAAAAAAGAAAAAAAACCCCATCCACTATGGCACGCCACCCGTCATCCTCCCAACCATACATGGTGTTAGAGTCATATAATTTATAGGATTACTAGGTGATTCAATATTTTCCCATTTATTTCAGTATGTAAATAATATTGTGTATATATATATAATATATATATAAAAAATAGAATAAAAAATAAAAACAATATATATAAATAATATATAAAATAAATAAATAAATAAATAAAATGTGAAAGTGATGCTAGTTGAAGTGCCTCTGATAGTAGAACAATTTTTCAAGAAGAAATTCATGAAATTGTGTGCAACTAGTTGAAAATGCCACAATACTTCCTCTTGTTTGAAACATACTGCTTAATCATATTAAAGCAAATTTCAATTTATGTCAATTAGATTAGAATGAATAATTTAGCCAAACAGTGTAATCTTGGCTAAGATTAGATTAGGTAAGTTAGATGAAGAAATTAATCCAACAGTGTAATCTGGATTAATACAATTGTTAGATTAGTTTTACATTTTGAATAGGTGTTTTAGCCCATTAAATTGCAAAAATAAATAAGGGTTTGCACTCCTAAAGGCACCCTAATTAGTTTTAGTTAGGTTAGCTTCGGGGGGAAATTGAACTTATTATAAAAAGTGCCAATATGTGGTATTATTTGTCCAAAGTATGGACTTTATTGTAAAATTATATGGTTGATAAGACATTTTGTTAATGCTTAAGTGGCACACATATCCCCACTCCTGATCACATCATCTTTTTCATTGGAATGCTCCCAAGCCTTTTCGCCCACCACCACACCCCCCCCCCCCCCCCCCGCCATGTCTCCCTTTATCGGCAAGTGGGCGGTCTGAAAAAGTGGTTTTCCCTCCTACGTAATTTCGCACCCCCCCCCCCCCCCCGCTTACCCCTTACCAATCCTACCCCCTGAAAATCGCTCAGCCCTTATGCCCATTCCTGCCAACGGTCTCACACCCTTTTCCACCTATCGCTCAGCTCCATGTCAACTGACTGTTACAATGCTCTCATTGCCACTTCCTCTCGTTGCTGCTTCTTTCCGTTGCAGAGTAATTGCTCCCCTAAACAGTCGTTTCATTTAACAGTCCCACTCCATTGCAAAATTATAAATCCCTGAACTTGCCCTCGGCCATTTTCTTTCCTAATTCTCACATTATCTCAGCAGTATTAATTCAATCTTTGTTTTCCTTCTTCCACAATCAATTGTTGACAGAGTAATAACATGCTAGTTATTTTTCCCGAGCAATTAACACTGTCATTCTCTGCAATTTTACCCTGTTATCATAATGATCCCCAAAACCAAAACTGATGTCGTTGTGGTAAATCCTATGTTTTCTCCCTCCATCGATTTGGACCATATTCTCTTAGCAGACAGAGACTATAAAATTGTCGAAACATAGTGTGAATTCAACCTATTTGAATTACACTCTTGGTTTTGAGACAACCACCTAGACCAGTCAAATAAAATTGGGCTTTGGCAATCCAAATTACCCCTATTCATTTTTCCTCAATCCTATTATTTCCCAAAAATTTTCCTCAAATGCCAGGCCTCTTACCTCTCAAGCAAAAGAGTCGTCATATCCCCTAATGGTGAAATCCTTTTCACCATAACCCATGAGAGTATAAATAAGATGTTTCATATCCCACACAATGAATCCTTGACTCCATTCTCCATTGAATCTCTTAAAAATATCTACCTAAAGCATACTTTTCCCCAGAGAGCTAATATTTTTGAAATCTTCCTCCCAGAAGATTCTCAATTTCCCAAGAAAAACCCCCCTTATCCCTCTTCTATTTTCCCCCAAAGGACTACACAATTATCTCTGTCTTGTCTTGTCTACTTGGCTATTTCTTGGATGAATGGGTAGATGAGCTTATTTTAGGTTTTCTATCCATCCTTTCCACAGAAGAAGGACCTTTAGTCATTTTTTACTATGGTCACTTTCTTGCAGATACCATACATGAACAAATCCTTCAGTTTTTACTAAAGGAATGTTTAGATATTCTTTTGCTCTGATACCTATGTTTATTTTCTTCCAAACAGACAAGTTTCCTTTTGCAGTGCAGAAACTGAGTGAGAATGGTGAGCCTCATTCCATAATATTTTGGACTTCAATCATCATAAATAATTCACAGGATTACATGTTTAAATACTTTATTGACCAGTTCATATATCCAACAACTTGTTTGCTGAGTAGCCAATAAATTCCCAAGATCAGTGAAGACATTCAAAAGGTTTTTCATCTCAGTAAGCAAGTGAAAATAGGTGATTGGTATTTATACCAAAATTATACAGGGTTCAGGGTTTATGGCTCTGAGCTGCCACCCTATAAACTACCAAAATACCTTCCTATGAGGACATTTACCTTAGAATACATCAGGAAAATAATCCAATCAGATAACATTCACTTTGTGGCAGCCAAAAAGAAATCACAATTTAGAATCAAGACACAGATAGGGCCATTTATCTGTAACAGTAGAGAAACATGAGAGGAATTAGACCTCCTTCTAAAATAGATGAATTTTCCCCTCAGCGTCACATGGTCTTATGACCTCTTTGGGGTAATTTCTAAGCTAAGGGTGGAGCAGAAGACAACCCCTTATGTACATATCCAGAGACCAGAAATTGAGAAATATATGAATCAACAGGATTGCGAAGAGAACACATTGCAGGAGGCCGAGGAGCAGGTGTTGTCCAGAACTGCTTTAGAGACTCCTATCCCTAGAGTGAAAATTGAGAAAATGAAAAGAGAAGATGATTCTTCTCCAGTAACAAAAGTCTCAGCAAAGTAATTCAAGGTTTACATGAAGAAAACAAAGACAAGCTCCAAGGTAGATTTCACACTTTTTGAGGAAACACATGGAACTATTGTACTCACTGGCGTTCATAATTTGCAGTTTGGTAGCAGTACTACTAATTATCCATCATCCTCAAACACGAATCCAGCCACAACACCTCATACAATAGGGTCATTTATAGAACAGATGCAGCTAGACATATTTCGAAGGTACAAAAAAATAAAACAGAGGAATGAAGCCCTCCATGATGACATTTATACTCAATTTAGGAAGCAGACTTCCTCTATTCAACACAGGCTCATTTCAGCCTATGATACAGAGAAATGGAGAATCCACATGGCATTCTTGCAGTTCCAAGTACCTCAATCTAAATCCACAGTAGATTTCAAGCAGACCACCTTCGAATTTGAGGCAAAAGATGTCCATCCCCTGGACTAGATGGACGTGCAAAGGAAAACAGGAGTGATGGTACATTCAACTTTTACACAAAATTCTGTTACTGCTTCCAAGCTGCAGCTATCTTTGAACAATGTTCAATCACAGCTCAAACTGGAAAATATTTCCTCTCTAGCCAAATATAAAAAAAAAAAATCAAATATTTAAAGGAGATGGTGATTAAAGCATGCTTTGATCCAAGTAATTCAAAGGTTGTGGAAGATATTACTAAGAAGAAAAATGTTGATATAGCATCCCTGAGAAAGCAATTGAATCTCCCTACCCTAAAGATCCTTAGGCAAAGGAATTAGGAGAAACAGAGATACAAAAAGAGGAAATGTTGAAGCTATTAGTGGAACAGAGTGCACATATTAAAGAGATGGAGGGAGAGATGGATAAATTGATCAAGGAAAAGAAGCATAATGTAGCTGGGGAAATACATCCTTTGGAGGCTATACCCCTCACAGTCTCAATGCCAGCTACAACATCTTCATCAAATGTCCCCATAACAAAAACCACAGATGCATCAGAAAAGTTGGTTAGAGATATGGAAGGCATGACAATAAGATAAAAGGAGATTGAAAGTCTGAGATCACGAGTACAACTTCTAGAAATAGAAAATAAAATCAAATGATTGTCTCATAGCAGAAGTGTAGGAGTCAAATAGGTTGACTACCCAATTACAGAGATTAGAGAAGCAGAATCAGATGGAAAGACTTTGGGTGAAACCAAAGAAAGAATATGGAAGGATATTCAACAATCAATTAATGAAATGTGGCCCAGCATCCAGATCATTTTTGAACAACAAGAACTAATTCAGAAGGCAATGGAAGCCATTGCACATACTAAGGAGGAATTAGATGATAGACTGAAAGAAGAAAATAAGATTATAAAATTCCTTAATTCAAATACTAAATATGGGTTGGAATAATTGCATATTGAAGATAGAACAAAGACAATTTTAGAAGTTAAGAAATTTTTGGTCAAAAATAATATAATGCAGCAACTTGAAGAGAAGTGACAGGTAATACAGATTGGTGTTCACAGGTTCCTCAACATATTTAAAACACGGTAGTACAAAGGAATGCTAGGATTGTTGGTTTTAAATGACAAATTGATGACTCTGTCAGATTATAACCAGAAATTATTAGAGAAGGTTAAAGACACTGCGAAATTTTCATCCATACAAGGAACTCTGACATGTAAAGTGTTGCTGGAAGCATTAGCACATTATCTAGAGATTTAGCATGAGGTGAAACACCTTTTCCTCACCAAACCTACCTTTTCCAAATATACTGAGGTAGATGAAGTTTACAAAAAAATGTTACAAGTTTCTATCCCAGGTGAAGAAAGATGGGATGAGTTATTCGAGTTACTAGGGTAACAAGGTGCTTCATTGTACAGCTCAACATCAATAGCACAACAGGATTCAAAGGGCCAGATGTTCAGAATTTCCACAAAGACAGTGCCAACACTTCAAGCAGTTTCAATTTTCCTAAATTATTGTAACAGTTAGATAGATTCTGTTTAGGAACTCCTTAAATATATCCTAGTCAATTATGACATGATTTTTTGCAAATATTTTTATAATACCCCTCATTGTGAATGAGAATGGGTTGGTAATTGTGGATTATTGTTTTTTGTACTCATACAAAAAGAGATTGTAGTTTTTGGAACATCAGTGGACCTATTTAGTAATAAAGGAAGCTATTCACAGGATTCTTGCATTCAGTTGATTGGTGAAGTGCATCTACTGTTCTTTGATTATTTTCTTTGTCTATCATGCTTATGTTTTCTTATTCTTAATTGTTAAACAGAAAGTATAAGTATAGAATTTGTTTCTTGGCACTCTGTACTCGTTGTTAACAATTCTTAATGTATCTCAGTTGATATTAAGTAAAGGAATTATTCGTTTCTCTTTTACTTGATTGAATCTTTTATTTTCTTCTTCCCATCTCATTCAGATTAAATAATCCAACGAGTGGGATAAATTTCTCTGTGAAAACTTCCCTTAAAATTTGTACAGATCCATGATCGAACAAATGACTGCATAGCCCAATGGTGACCTAACCAATTTATCAACCAAACCCTCATTTAAAACAACCAAGTAAGGACCTTAATAACTAGCCTAAAATCCTTAATCAAAACAAAGTTAAACTTGATGGAGAGAGCCCTCTCTCAAGCTAGTAGGGCTAGAGCCCAGCTTCCAAAGTGGCTGGTAGTTACCTCTGTAATTTTATTTTTCAACTTTGGAAATTCATAGTGAAAACATAGTGGCGACCATACTGGGGAAATCTGAACATTTCTTGATTTAAAAAGTATTTTCCCTATTAAAAGAAACATTATTTCAAAATTTAAAGATTTATATTTATGAAATGAATGTTTCAAGGTTGTAGGTTTGTAAATATTTCTTTGAGTTTTTGGTTTGTAATCATATTAGTTTGGTCTAAATATTTTCCTTAGCTTTGGATTGAAATTATATTATTTTTGTGTGATATAAGAACTGGCTCCTAAACGAGTTTTTACTAGAGCACACCCAGATCCTAACCCTACTGAGTTTATAAATGACCCAGAAAAGTTTGTGAGAAAGAGAAGTTTTGCAGAAAGTAAAGGTAGTAACAACCCTCTGCCTAGGGTTAATTCACTCCCTGAAAATTTGGTCACTATATAGGACATTGAATTTGATATACCTTCTGAACATGGTTTGTTCAGGACAAAGTCTGAAAGTTTTACAGATGAAACTGTAATTGACTACCCTATCTTACAACCATATATTCCTGAAACTCAACCTGCTGAACTTGACCTTGATCAACAAACTCTCCAGAATTTTGACAAATTGCAAGGCTTAGTATCAGTACTTGATCAAGCTATTAGTGAAGCTTATTTTCAACAATCAGTAGAACTCTCTATTTTGACCATTGGTGACTTATCAATATATTATCAATTTGTTCATCTTGACTCTACCAACCCTACTATTTATGTAGTTTCCACCACCTCTCTCATCACTTCACAAACAGTCACCCAGTGTATTTTGGGTATTCCTACATCCACATCTCTTATAAGTTCTTTTGTTATACATCCTCCCAAACGAATCATGGTAGGTCGATATGCTCCTTTGGTTTTACCAGGACAAATGAATCCAAGACTATCAAAATAAAATTCCTCAATTTGATGCCACTGGTGCAGTTACTTCCCAGCAGCATGTAGATAGAATGAATGATATATTTGATCTGCAAGAAGTAGATGATGTCTATGTTAAAATGAGACATTTTTCCCAAATTTTAGGTCGTGAGGTTAAAAAATGGTTTAAATGTTTAACTGCAAGAAGTATAGTTGATCTAAACATATGAGAAATTAAGAAAAATCCCCTTCAACTTTTGAATGAGTACAAAAGAATGAAAAGAAAACCTAATGAAATTGTTGAGGAATATTGTGAGATTTTTAACAAGGTCTACAATGCAATTCCCAATGCTATTAGACCTTCACCTAGTCTATCCCTTATCGATTTCCCTGAAGGATTTGATGTGGATATGGAATATCAATTGAGAGAGAGAGATCCAGCCACCTTAGAATAAATGCAAGCCATTGCCATCAAGGTTGAAGCTAATTTATTAGCCAAAAAGGAAAAACTTAAATCTAAACGAAGAGTCACTATCAAGGAAGAACCTTCTTCCTCTTCATCTGATCATAAAATTGACAATTTAGTCAGAACAATGGAAAGAATGATGGAAAGGGTGAGCATAGCTGACAGAAATCCTCCAAGAGATAATCAACCTGGTCCACAAATCATAAATCCCAACTTTAGAAGAAATACACCTCAAATTAAATAGAGAGAACAAAGGGGTACAAACCAAGAAATCATACCTCCTTTTCAAGAAAATTATATAGATGGTGAAGGAGAAATACTTGGAGACCCTGATGAAGCCCAGATTAATTTGATGGGAGTAAATGATAATGATTTTATGTTTTTCACTCAAGAGGAACAAGACCTTTTTCAATTTCCTGAACATAAAGTAGATCTAGATGAATCAGAAGAATACAAGTTAGGTTTTGAAAATGCAATCATGGAAGTCCATAGGCAGTACAACTTGAGAAATAGAAAAACCAATGATAGTACTACTAAAAATCCCACTGAAATTTTAAATAGAAAAGCAACTGATATTTCTGCTAAAGAAAAGTCTGAGAATTCCTTGAAAAAGAATGCAGAAACCTAGACACAAAAGATACCACCCATTGTTTCTAGAGTAACTCAAACTGATACTCCTACTACCAGCCAACAAAGGGATCCTTTTCAAAATGATACAGCTGAAAAACAAGATTTAAACAAAATACCAACATCATTTAGTCTTGAACATGAGTTGACAAAACTGAAGGTATCCATACCTCTAACAAAATTAATGAATAAGGATTCATATAGATTGCAAGTGCTAAAGGTTTTCAATGTAGAAGAAGGTTTAGACACAATTAATGTTTCAGATGATCAACCAGAAATATTGTTTGGGCCTGAAGTTGATGGGAAACCTCAAGAAGGATTTGTACCTCCCTTCTACATCATCTTAAACATACATGAAAATTCTACACAATGCAATGCTTGACTCAAGGGCTTCCCACAATCTTATGCCTAGAGTTATTATGGAGAAATTAGGGTTGGACATAACTAGACCATATAAAGATCTATATTCTTTTGATTCCAGCAGATTAAAGTGCCTAGGTCTCATCAAGGACTTGTGTGTCAATTTAGCACAAATACCAGCCAAGAGTTTGGTAATGGATATAGTGGTTGCTGACATACCTCCCAAATACAGCATGTTACTTTCTAGCTCACAGGGAACCAAACTGCAAGGAACTCTTCAAATGGATATGACCTATTCTATTATCCCAATGTTTGGTCAACCAAGAAGATTATATAGGGAAACCCTCATGAAATTCATGGTTAACAGTCAAGATAAACCACACAATTATCCTCTGTATTTGGTACACTCAAATCTAGATTCTTTCATTGTGTATAATGATGGAGACATAAATTAACAAAATGCAAATTCACAAACTGATTTGTGAAAAATTCAGGAATTTAATTCTGAGGCGCTGGAAGATAAAAAATCAGATGAACCCATATGGAATTTAGATTTTGATGGAGTTGTTAGTAAATAAGGTTATGGAGGTGTCTAGATTTCAAACTTCAATATCAATTATACTAAGGGTCATTCATATAAACTTAACTTTCAATGCATAAACAATATAGCTCGATATGAATCCCTCCTCCTAGGCTTGAAATTGTTGAAGAAATTAAGTTCTCGTAGAATTTTCATTCGTGGAGATTCAGAATTAATAATAAAACAGATTAAAGGGGAATACTTAGCTAAACACCCCAAATTAAGGGCTTACAAAAATGTTGTCCTTGATTTTTTACAGTGTTTCCTGAGTGTGACTTGCCTCTAATCCCTAGAGGGCAAAAAATCCTAGCTGATGGTCTGGCTATGTCAGTCAGCACCTGCAAAATGCCTTATCATCCCAGCCATCAATACATTGTGGAGGTAAAAAACAAGCCAACTATTCCAGATAATATCAGATACTAGCTAGTTTTTTGAAACAATAAACAGATTGAAAATTTTCTTCAATCAAAAGAGGAATTTGAGTGTGCAAACATAGAAGTAGATCTTGAAGTAGATAATAATGTAGAGAAAAATGTAGATAAACTTGTAAATAAGATTGAATTAGATCATGAACTAGATGAACTAGAAATATTGCAATTAAAAGACAATGTTTTGCCTAGAGGCTTAGTTCCCTTAGAAGAATTGTTTGATTTCAATGATGTAGCCAAAAAACCAAAAATAGAACCCATGGGAGCTAAGGTTGAAGAGTGTAATATAGGAACTGAGAAAGAACCAAGAAATGTAAAAATGTCCAAATCTTTGCCTCCTGCTGAAAAGCAGAAATATATAGACTTGTTCAGAGAATTTAGTGATGTGTTTGCATGGAGTTATGAAGACCTTAAATCTTATGACACCAACATAATACAACATAAAATTCCTGTAAAAGAAGATCATAAACCTTTTAAACAGAAACTCGGGAGGATAAACCCAGTATTGATGCCTTTAATTGAGAAAGAAGTCAAAAAGATGTATGATGCTAAGATCATAATGCCTTTAAGGTACTCTAACTGGGTGTCAAACTTAGTTCCAACTAGAAAGAAAATAGGAGAAATCAGACTCTGTGTGGATTTTAGAAACCTTAACAAAGTTTCACTTAAATACAACTACCCATTACCAAAAATGGATCATATTCTACAGAAAGTAGTTGGTTCAAGTAGAATTTCTTTATTAGATGGTTTCTCTTGCTATAATCAAGTGTTAGTACATCCTGAAGATCAAGAGAAAACAACATTCACCACACCCTGGGGTACCTTCATGTATGTGAATATGCCTTTTGTCTTAATGAATGCTGGTGCTACATTTCAACGAGCCATGGACATTGCATTTGCTGATGAAATAGGCAAATTCATAGTCATATATATGGATGACATCATTGTTTTCTCAAAAACAAATGAGGAACATTTTCTTCACCTTAGACAAGTCTTCGAGAAGTGTAGAAGATTTGGTATTTCCTTGAATCCAAAGAAAACATCATTTGGCTTAGAAGAAGGAAAACTCTTAGGCCACATAATTTCAAAAGATGGGATAAAGATTGATCCAACTAGAATTGAAGCTATTCTGAAAATTGATCATCCTAGGAATATAAAGGAACTCCGGTATTTTATTGGAAAAATCAATTCCCTAAGGAGATTTGCCCCTAACTTAGTTGAAATTTTAAGAAATATAACAAATGTGCTAAGAAAGGACACTGTGGTGAAATGTAAAAATGAAGCAAGACATGCATTTGACCAGGTAAAACAAGCCTTAACACAAGTCCTTGCGTTAATTAGTCTTGATTTCACTAAGGATTTTCTCATTTTTTCATTTGGATCTGAGCATACCATTGCAGCAATTCTCTTACAAAAGAATAATGACGGACATGAATAGCCCATTGCTTTCTTTAGCAAAGCCTTAAGAGATGCTGCATTAAATTACAACATTATGGAAAAGCAAGAATTTTCTTTAGTGAAAGCCATTAAATATTTTAGAGTGTATGTTCTTCATTCACATATAATTGCATGTGTTCCTAATGTTGTAGTAAAAGACATACTGACCCAAAATGGTACTGATGGGAAAAGAGGTAAATGGATTTCCATTATTCTTGAATATGATATTGAGATCAAACCAACTAAGCTCATTAAAGGTCAGGGATTAGCTAAATTAATGGCTGAATTTAATTTTCATGCTTTGAATATGGATTTCGTAGTTGTATTGGATGAACAAGAAGAGAAGGTGACTCCACAAGTATCTGAGAGTTTTGAAAACTCTCCCTGGTATGCAGATCTGATTTTTTTTTTACAAAATTTACAAGCTCCTCCTGGTTTGACCAAAACTAAGGCTAGATTTTTGAAACTCAAAGTGTGATATTTTTTATTTTAGATAATAATCTCTATTGGAAATATGCTAGTGGAATTTTTTTAACTACTTATTGAAAGATGAGGCAGATAGAGAAATACAGGACTTTCATGAAGGAGATTGTGGTGGACACCTATATTGGAAAACTACTACTAACAAGATCCTTAGAGCATGCTTCTACTAGCCTAGTTTATTTAAATATGTCCATGAGAGAGTTACCTCTTGTCACAAATGCCAAATTTTTGAAAGAAAAAGGAAACTTTTCCTTTGCCTTTGAAGCCAATTTCAACAGAGACTCCATCTCAGCAATGGGGTTTGGATTTCATTGGAGAGATCCATTCTTCATATTCAGTGCAACATAAGTGGATTCTCACTGCCACTGATTATTTCATCAAGTGGATTGAAGAAACTCCTTAAAGGCAAGCTACTTACGTAGTGATTATCAAATTTTAGAAACTAATATTCTTTCAAGGTTTGGTTGTCGAAGGGAAATTATCACTGACAATGCAGCAACATTTAAGTCCAAGAAGATGGTGGAGTTTTGTAGAAAATATCATATCACTTTGGGACATTCTACTACCTATTACCCTCAGTGAAATGGGTTATCAGAATCTTCCAATAAAATTATGGTGAATATCATCAAAAAATTGTTACAAGATAATAATAAATCATGGCATAACAAGTTAGTCAATGCATTATGGGCTGACAGGTTTACCACAAAGAAATCAATTGGTCTTTCCCCTTACCAACTAGTTTATGGAATGGATGTTGTTTTTACAACCTCCCTAGGTGTACCTGTTATGAAAATTTTGCAGGAGCTACAAGTGGAACCCAATGACATTCAAATAAGGGTTAATCAGACAATATAACTACAGTAGACTAGAGAAGAAGTTTACAATAACACTCAGCTAATTCAGGAAAATGTCAAGAAAAATTATGACATAAGAACAAACACTGAGGATTTTCAGTTGGGAGACAGTGTTTTAAAATGGGATTCCAAGAGAGAAGAGAATGGTAAGCATGGGAAATTTTATGATTCATGGCAAGTTCCTTATAAAATATGTGCTTACAGAGGTAACAATGTTTATTTCTTGCAAGATATGAATGGAGCAGATCTGCCTAATGGACCAGTCAATGGCAGAATGCTCAAACATTATTTTTCATGAACATAGTTTAATTCTTCACAAGGTTCATTGTACATATCATTTGCTTTGTATTGTCATGAGTGGGTGACTTATTATCAGAATTTGAAGCCTGAGGAGAAGGCCATAAGCTCCTGATCAATCTATCACCATAACTACAACAACAATGAATAAGTCAAATGTAGTGAACTAAAGTAGATGATCTAAGGCTACTCGTCAATGGTGTTCTTGGAATATTAAGGAGAATTTCATCCCTAGGTGGAGCCTATGTTAGGGTCTTGTTAGTGCCTAGATTTACCTCAGGCTGAAAAGGTAGGATCCAGGGCCAACATCAAACCACGCTCAGCCTCGTAGCTAGCCCTACGAGGACAGGAGAGGGCTCTCTCAGGGTCAATCTCAGCAAAAGATAATCGATGGGGCTTGAGATGAGTGAAATAAAAATTGATTTTAGGCTAGGTATGAAGTACAAGGATTTGATTTGAGCTTTTGGGGGTTTTGTTGGAATCAAGGGAAAGGCAGATTTTGGGGTGCGAGGATTGAGGCTCAGTTCTGCAGAGATCTCGATACAGCAAGGTAGGCAATAATTTTGGCACTTAAATTTTAGTGAGATGGAGGGAAAAGATAGGTGAGGTGTTGAAGAGGGCAAGGGCAATCAAGAATCCTCCCCAAACAACTGAAAACATCAAACAACTAAAGAAAACTTCAAGTAGAGCATTACACTCTCAATGAATTTTACTTACACTCTTGTTTGTTTAGTTCAGAAGAAATAAGATAGACGATGGCATACATAAACAAAATTCAAATTACAAAGAGAAGCACTATACCAATTCAAATAGCCACATGAATCCGAAAGAGTGTTGCAAATCCTGGTCTCAATTCCTTAGCCAAAATACTGAAAATGAATGTACAATGAAACTCAAGGCTTTCTCAAGAGTCCAACCATGCTAATGATTGAAAAACAACATAATATAGACAAAAATAGCTCCTCCTTGCCTCTAGGGGTCAAGCTCATGAGTCTAGGAGCTGATCCAACTGATTCTAAACTGAGAACTAGAAACTAGGCAAGATAACAGCATGCCTCTAAAAACAAGGGAACTGATTCATTCAATTTCAAACAACCTCTAAATTGATGAATCCACCTCTACAAGTGAAAATAAAACATATTTACATAATAATCCATCAATTTTCATCAAATTACATCATAAATTTTCCATTAGGAAAGTGAAAAAGTCAAACTAGGCGAAGCTGGGTGAAAAACAGAGCAAAACTTGGTCAAACTGGCAATTTTTCCTCTATGCACCACGCCTTATTCTCTATGCGTAGCACCTGTTTGGACCCAGTTTTGGAGGCCTTCCCGATGTCCAAATGATCTCTAGGTGTGCTAGCTAGAAAGGTTTGCCTGTCTACTTTCCAATTCAAGTGGAATTTTTCAATTTGGCCTCCATTTGCCCCTCCAAAAGTCCATTCTCCCAACATTGCTTCCTGTGTGTCAAAATAGGGTAGTGAGGTCATTTTTTTAGTGTTTTTTGACCTTTTGAGGGCTCAAAACCTGCCCAAACTTCTTGGCCATAAGTAGGCAAGCATAAATTTTCATGAAAAATCCAGAAATGCAAATATTTTGTGATTTGGATCCCTCTAGAAAAAGCGAGCGCCACGTGGCGCGGCGCATAGGGAGGAAAACTCTATTTTTTGTGCCAAAAATTTACAAAAATGAAAAAATTGCTCCAAATTTCTTGAAATTTGGGCTGAGTCTTCTCTATCAAGTGTTGTGATGGGCCAAGGAAGCCTCAACCAAGATTTGAAGTCCTTCATCCTCTTTTTTCCTCTTTGATGCTCTCTTTAGCTTTGCTTTCAAATTCTTGATTCTTGCTTGGCACACCAAGTTTCGGGACAAGTAATGATATGACAAGTTTCTAAGCATATTCTTCTCATTTATTGCCTTCTCCAGCTTCCTCTCCAAGTGGATATTGACTCTTTCGACCCATGACTCTCTATCGGCATTGATCTCTTGCTCCAAGGAAGTGAACTCCACCCTCCTCCTTCAGGCACTTTGGTGGTTTTGCTGAATGTTCTGTAACTCCATCACCACCTGCTGATCCTCAAGCTGCTTGTTCCTCTACTCCAAATATTGTATAGTCCACTGGGCTCTATCCAAGTTGGTGGACAAGGCATCAATGTCCGTCTATTGCTCCTTGATGATCTGTCTAAGGTTTTCACTTTGTGGGCCCATGTCAGTATCATCACCCTCAATGAGGATGAAATCAGTCTCTCTCTCACCTAATGGTCCTTCCTCCTGTAGAGGCCTCTTGCCTAGGTCTTGAACCTGCTGTATTGATGGAGGAAGTGAGGCCCCTTCCACCACGGGTGGAGATAACACTCGCTTCGCTTCTACAAACAACCGTCTAGTGCCTCTCTGATAAGAGATGAACACCGACACACTAGCAGTCTCATGGCCCTGCTGAATAAGAAGGTCCACCTGTCTCATGCCCAACCTCTGAAGGTCCCTGTGAAGCTCTGAAAAATTCACGAGAGTGAAGTCATCCCAAGTGATGCCCTGTAAACCAAGTTGATGAACGACCACAATTTTGATGAGAGCAAAATGATAAAGGCTGTTGAACTGCTGCTGAAGGGTCTTGTGTTGCACAAGAGTGTTCATCTTCTCTATGTTTCGGCATATGAAATAAGGAATGTTCATCATTCGCACCCGAGCGAAATGCATCAACAGCCTGATTTGATAAGCATACAAGCGAGAGAACGAGCCCTCACAAGTAAAATACTTCATGATGAGTTTCATTAAAGTAGCATATTCATCCTTGAGAAACCGAAAAGGAAACACTCTCTTGAGCTGCCTCAGAAAACCAGGTTTGATGTATGGTTCATAGTGTTGCCGGTCAATCTTCTACCTCTTATTCCATGGTTCTCCAATGTCTAATATGCCGGTTGCCAATGAAATGGTTTCTAGTGTTAATGTGAAAGTAACACCAGCAAGAGTGGCTTGATCACCATGTAAATGCAACACAAATAAGCGGGCCAACTCATGATGAAATTGAATATTAGCAACCTTCTCGCAAAATTCATAACATGACTGATGCTGAAAACAAAAGATGGCAAGAGGGCATGCCTGCAACTCGGTAAGAGTGGTAGGTTCTTCTCTGATATGTCTGCCACCTCTATGAGGCCTCCTGGGTGCATGTCCCTCTGTGAGTGAGTCACTTTGGGTCTCTTCTTCATAATCATATGAAGGATCAGATGCCATAACCGTTGGTAGACAAATTGGCTTGGAGAAATAGGTGCTGATGTGTCAAATTGTGGTGGACTGTTTTTGGTGATGTGCTTGACCTCTGCCACCAAGGGAAAACAGTGAAACAAGGGACTGTTAGGAGAGGGGAAAACTAGTGGGAAATTTGGGACTGTTGGGATAGACTTAGTTAGGGAAATATGGGATATTATGGGAGTTCTTGTATAGGATTAGGGTTTGGAGTTTACATTTGGAAATTTGGGAAAGGGATTTTGGGATAGGGAATTAATGAACTTAGGGGGGTAGGGGAACTTAGGGAATGACGAAAATCAAAGGACAAATGAGATGAGGGAGTGAACTTGGTGACAAAGCAGTGATTTGAAACCCTAGCAGCAAGTTTCTTTGAGGTATTTTAAAAGGTAGGGTTTGATTGTTTTTACACAAGCACCATGAAACACACACCATCAACAACTCTTAATCTTGTATGACAAACCATGAATGAAGTTCAACCTACTTGTATCGATGCGTTTTGGGTGATTTTGGAGCGGATTTGGTAAATTTCGGGCTTCCTGGCTGTATGTGGCACGCAGCATGCCCAGTGCGTCGCACCCCACCAATGTGTCGCGCCCGTGTTAAAATGCACTGAGTGCTAAGGCCCAGTGCGTCGTGCCTCCTGCCCAGTGCGCCGCACTGGTATTCTTATAGAGATTTTCGCCCAATTTCTCACTTGCTCACCAAATTTGCTCTATCTTGCTTCTCTTTTGCAAATGAGCTTATCACATGAAGGAATAACTTATAAACAAAGAGCTTTTGAAATTTTGGCTCATGAAACCCACATTTATAATGTTTTGGATTTGACTTTATCTTTAAACTCTGTTTTTGAACTTTTTCACTGCTTTTTTCACTTTGTGATGAATTTAATGACTTGAGCTTGCTTGTTTTTGCAGGTGTTGGAGCTTCTGGGCTAAGGAAATAAACCAGGATGCAGATGAATGGATTTACATTGAGGAAAACAAAAACTTTCACGATTTTGTACAATAAATGTTGAATACTATGTAAAAACAGAGTATTCAGCATTTATTGTACAAAATCGTGAAAATTTTTGTTTTCCTCCATGTAAATCCATTCATCTGCGTCTTGGTTTCTTTCCTTAGCCCAGAAGCTCCAACACCTACAAAAACAAGCAAGCTCAGGTCATTAAATTCATCACAAAGTGAAAAAAAGCAGTGAAAAAGTTCAAAAACAGAGTTTAAAGATAAAGTCAAGTCCAAAACATTATAAAAGTGGGTTTCATGAGCCAAAATTTCAAAAGCTCTTTGTTTATAAGTTATTCCTTCATGTGATAAGCTCATTTGCAAAAGAGAAGCAAGATAGAGCAAATTTGGTGAGCAAGTGAGAAATTGGGCGAAAACCTCTGTAAGAATACCGGCACGGCACACTAGGCAGGAGGCGCGACGCACTGGGCCTTAGCAATCAGTGCATTTTAACATGGGCGCGGCGCATTGGTGGGGTGCGGCTCATACAGCCAGGAAGCCCGAAATTTACCAAATCCGCTCCAAAATCGCCCAAAACGCATCAATACAAGTAGGTTGAACTTCATTCATGGTTTGTCATACAAGATTAATGGTTGTTGATGGTGTGTGTTTCATGGTGCTTGTGTAAAACAATCAAACCCTACCTTTTAAAATACCTCAAAGAAACTTGTTGCTAGGGTTTCAAATCACTGTTTTGTCACCAAGTTCACTCCCTCATCTCATTTTTCCTTTGATTTCATCATTCCCTAAGTTCCCCTACCCCCCTAAGTTCATTAATTCCCTATCCCAAAATCCCTTTCCCAAATTTCCAAATGTAAACCCCAAACCCTAATCCTATACAAGAACTCCCATAATATCCCATATTTCCCTAACTAAGTATATCCCAACAGTCCCAAATTTCCCACTAGTTTTCCCCTCTCCTAACAATCCCTTGTTTCATTGTTTTCCCTTGGTGGCAGAGGTCAAGCACATCACCAAAAACAGTCCACCACAGTTTGACACATCAACACCTATTTCTCCAAGCCAATTTGTCTACCAACAGATATGGCATTTGGTCCTTCATATGATTATGAAGAAGAGACCCAAAGTGACTCACTCATGGAGGGACATGCACCCAGGAGGCCTCATAGAAGTGGCAGACATATCAGAGAAGAACCTACCACTCTTGCCGAGTTGCAGGCCTGCCCTCTTGCCATCTTTTGTTTCCAGCATCAGTCATGTTATGAATTTTGCGAGAAGGTTGCTAATATTCAGTTTCATCATGAGTTTGCCCGCTTATTTGTGTTGCATTTACATGGTGATCAAGCCACTCTTGCTGGTGTTACTTTCACATTAACACCAGAAACCATTTCATTGGCAATCAGCATACTAAACATTGGAGAACCATGGAATAAGAGACAGAAGATTGACCGGCAACATTATGAACCATACATCAAACCTGGTTTTCTGAGGCAGCTCAAGAGAGTGTTTCCTTTTCGGTTTCTCAAGGATGAGTATGCTACGTTAATGAAACTCATCATGAAGTATTTTACCTGTGAGGGCCGGTTCTCCCACTTGTATGCTTATCACATTAGGCTACTGATGCATTTCACTTGGGTGTGAATGATGAACATTCCTTATTTCATATGCCGAAACATAGTGAAGATGACCACTCTTGTGCAACGCAAGACCCTTCAGCAGCAGTTCAACAGTATTTATCATTTTTCTCTCATCAAAATTGTGGTTGTTCATCAGCTTGGTTTACAGGCATCACTTGGGATGACTTCATCTCTCATGAATTTTTCAGAGCTTCACAGGGACCTTCAGAGGTTGGGCATGAGACAGGTGAACCTTCTTATCAGCAGGTCCATGAGACTGCTAATGTGTCGGTGTTCATCTCTTATTAGAGAGGCACTAGATGGTTGTTTGCAACAGCGAAGCGAGTGTTATCTCCACCCAGTGTGGAAGGGGCCTCACTTCCTCCATCAGCACAGTAGGTTCAGGACCGAGGCAAGAGGCCTCTACAGGAGGAAGGACCATCAGGTGAGAAAGAGACTAATTTCATCCTCATTGAGGGTGATGATACTGACATGGGCCCACAAAGTGCAAACCTTAGACAGATCATCAAGGAGCAGCAAGCGGACATTGATGCCTTTTCCACCAACTTGGATAGATCCCAGTGGACTATACAGTACTTGGAGCAAAGGAACAAGTAGCTTGAGGATCAGCAGGTGGCGATGGAGTTACAAAACATTCGGAAAAACCGCCAAAGTGCCCGAAGGAGGAGGGTGGAGTTCACTTCCTTAGAGCAAGAGATCAATGCTGATAAAGAGTCATGGCTCAAAAGAGTCAATATCCACTTGAAGAGGAAGCTGGAGAAGGCAATAAATGAGAAGAATATGCTTAGAAACTTGTCATATCATTACTTTTCCCGAAACTTGGTGTGCCAAGCAAGAATCAGGAATTTGAAAGCAAAGGTAAAGAGAGCATCAAAGAGGCAAAAAGAGGATGAAGGACTTCAAATATTGGCTGAGGCTTCCTTAGCCCATCACAACACTTGATAGAGAAGACTCAGCCCAAATTTCAAGAAATTTGGAGCAATTTTTGCATTTTTGTAAATTTTTGGCACAAAAAACAGAGTTTTCCTCCCTATGCGTCGCGCCACGTGGCGCTCGCTTTTGCTAGAGGGCTCCAAATCACAAAATATTTGCATTTCTAGATTTGTCATGAAAATTTATGCTTGCCTACTTATGGCCAAGAAGTTTGGGCAGGTTTTGAGCCCTCAAAAGGTCAAAAAACACTCAAAAAATGACCTCACTACCCCTATTTTGACACACAGGAAGTAGTGTTGGGAGAATGGACTTTTGGAGGGGCAAATGGAGACCAAATTGAAAAATTCCACTTGGATTAGAAAGTAGACAGGCAGACCTTTCTAGCAAGCACACCTAGAGATCATTTGGACATCGGGAAGGCCTCAAAAAGTGGGTCCAAACAGGAGCTATGCATAGAGAATCAGGCGCAGCGCATAGAGGAAAAATTGCTAGTTTGACCAAGTTTTGTCTGTTTTTCGCCCAGCTTCCCCTAGTTTGACTTTTTCACTTTCCTAATGGAAAATTTATGCTTTAATTTGATGGATTATGATGTAAATATGTTTGATTTTCACTTGTAGAGGTAGATTCATCAATTTAGAGGTTGTTTGAAACTGAATGAATCAGTTCCCTTGTTTTTAGAGGCATGCTTTTATCTTGCCTAGTTTCTAGTTCTCAGTTTAGAATCAGTTGGATCAGCTCCTAAACGCATGAGCTCGACCCCTAGAGGCAAGTAGGAGCTATGTTTGTCTATATTATGTTGTTTTTAAGTCATTAACATGGTTGGACTCTTGAGAAAGCCTTGAGTTTCATTGTACATTCATTTTCAGTATTTTGGCTAAGGAATTGAGACCAAGATTTGCAGCACTATTTGGGATTCATGTGGCAATTTGAATTGGTACAGTGCTTCTCTTTGTAATTGTGAATTTTTTTTATGTACACCATCATCTATCTTATTTCTTCTGAATTAAAAAAACAAGAGTGTAAGTAGAATTCATTGAAAGTGCAATGCTCTACTTGAAGTTTGCTTTAGTTGTTTGATGTTTTCAGTTGTTTGGGGACGATTATTGATTGCCCTTGCCCTCTTCAACACCTCACCTATCTTTTCCCTCCATCTCACTAAAATTTAAGTGCCAAAATGATTGCCTACCTTGCCCCATCAAGATCTCTACATAACTGAGCCTCAATCTCCGCACCCCAAAATATGCCTTTCCTTTGATTCCAACAAAACCCCCAAAAAAATCAAATCAAATCCTTGTACTTCATTCCTAGCCTAAAATTAGTTTTATTTCAGTCATCTCAAGCCCCATTGATTATCCTTTTCTGAGATTGACCTGGAGAGAGCCCCTGGATCCTACCTTTTCAGCCTGAGGTAAATCTAGGCGCTAACAGGTCCTATAATTTATAGGATCACTAGGTGATTCAATATTTTCCCATTTATTTTAGTATGTAAATAATATTGCATTTACAAATGATTTCCAATATATATATATATATATATATATATATATATATATATATATATATATATATATATATATATATATATATATATATATATATATATATATATATATATATATATATATATATATATATATATATATATATATCTATCTATATATATACATATATATATATATAGAGAGAGAGAGAGAGATATATATATATATATGTGTGTGTGTGTGTGTGTGTGTGTGTGTGTGTGTTGATAAAAGAAAAAAATGAAAAGAGAGTATCTAAAAAAAAAAAAAGAAAGAAAGACAAAAATAGAATAAAAAATGATGATAAAAGAACCCCACAAAAGAAAAAAAATGTGAAAGTGATGCCAGTTGAAGTGCCATTGATAGTAGAATAATTTTTCAAGAAGAAATTCATGAAATTGTGTGTGGCTTGTTCAAAATGCCACAATACTTCCTCTTGTTTGAAACATGTTGCTTAATCATGTTCAAGCAATTTTCAATTTTTTTCAATTAGATTAGAATGAATAATTTAGCCAAACAGTGTAATCTTGGCTAAGATTAGATTAGGTAAGTTAGATGAAGAAATTAATCCAATAGTGTAATCCAGATTAAAACAATTGTTACATTAATTTTACATTTTGAATAGGTGTTTTAGTCCTTTAAATTGCAAAAATAAATAAGGGTTTGCACTCCTAAAGGCACCGTAATTTATTTTAGTTAGGTCAGCTTAGGGGGGAAATTGAACTTATTATAAAAAGTGCCAATATGTAGTATTATTTGTCCAAAGTCTAGACTTTATGGTAAAATTATATGGTTGATGAGACATTTTGTCATTAACGCTTAAATGGCGCACATCTCCCCACTCCCGATCACATCATCTTTTTCATCGAAACACTCCCAAGCCTTCCCCCCCCCCCGTGGCCATGTCTCCCTTTATTAGCCTGAAAAAGTGGTTTTCCCACCAGGTCCCGCTACTACGTGTCCCTCCTACGTAATTTTGCACCCCCCTCGCTTACCCCTTACCAAGCCTACCCCCCCGAAAATCAATCATCCCTTACCCCCATTCCCACCAACAGTCCCGTGCCCTTTTCCCCCTATCGCTCAGCTCCACATCGACTGACCGTTACAACGCTCTCATTGCCACTTCCTCCTATTTTCACTTCTTTCCATTGCAGAGTAATTTCTCCCCTAAACAGTTGTTTCATCTTACAGTCCCACTCCATTACAAACTTATAAATCCCTGCACTCGCCCTCGATCATTTTCTTTCCTAATTCTTACATTCTCTCGGTAGCATTAATCCGATCTTTGTTTCCCCTCATCCACAATCCTTTGCTGGCAGATTAATAACCTGCAAGTTATTTTTCCCGGGAAATTATCACTGTCATTCTTTTTAAACACACACAGGGCAAATACAAAATAGGAAAGATAAACATGAGATTGTATCTATTATTTGACAATGATATACATTTATAGTACATTCGTGTGACCGTTTGGTTCCACATCCCAAGGTCTCTTGGACTCTCATGGCTATTCACATTCTACACCAACCATAGAGGATTAGGGGTCCAACATTCCCCACCATAATCCGAAGGGTTATGTATGAGTCCAAGAAGAGGGCTGTAATACAAAATGTGCAAAAAATGCATGGCAGCACTAGGCTGAATGTGCTCTCTGAAATGTTGGTACAAAGGGCGGTGGTTTAAGGATGACCACCAACACTTGAACGCTTAGTGCAGTTCCTAGAACTCTTCCAATTCTGGCATGAAGCTGAGGTATTCTGCTAGAGGAAGTGCTCCTAATGTTTTGAAGATGGAAACCTTTAACCATGAAACGGAGGTATCACCCCGCACAAAAGGGAGAACCTCAACCTGAAAAGGGAGGTCTCAACCTGTGATGGTTTAAGGATGACCAACAACTCTGGAATGCTTCAAGCAATTCTTGGAACTCTTCCAAAACTGGCAAGAAGTTGAAGTCTTCTGCTAGAGGAAGTGTCCCCAATTCTTTGAATAGGTATCACGGACTGAAGGCATGCTCAAGGGCATCTTTGTCTCTGGCTACAACTCTGAATCTGCTATGGCAAGTTGTGGCTCAGGCTCGCTTGATGTGTCTTTGAAGCTTGTAGATGACCATCATTTCCCCCCTATCAAATACAAGGTGAGAAGATGAAGAGATATCAACTGCAAGACTTTTCAATATTCGAGAACAAATCCTGTTGTATGAGTGAAATATCTTCTTAGTTGTTGAAGCCCATTGCCAAGAAGTGATCCATCCAAGATGAATCCTTGTTCTTGCAGGAGTTTTTTTTTTAAGCATCTGTTTGAAGAAAGGGTGGTTTTATGACAGTGATTACATGGATGAAGATCAAAACAGTGATCTTTCATACGGCCAACTCGCTCACAGTGTTGGCATTTCACAATCTGTTATTGTGGAAGAGGAGCAGAATCTGGAACATCTGAAGGTGAACTGTCATGAGGGATCCAACTTTCTGAAACTGAATGGGCTTTGAGTAATCTAGAATATGAAAGGACACGTCCTTGTCATACCCAAGACCAGTTCTGTGCTTGTTATGGACAACCTCTTCCCAAGTTTTGATGATAGGCTTTGGAAATGCAGATTGAACTTCTGCATCTGCATGTGACTTTGTTGCTTCATTGGGCACTGGATCAACTTGTTGCTTATGGGAGTTTGTTTCAATGTTTTGAACAGAAACAAGTTCAAAATGATGAGTATACTTCTGTAACTCCTCTTGTTGTAGTTGTGATTCAATTTGCAAAAAATCAATATTTTCTTGTGCATATTGTAGACATGTCTAAATTTCTAAGAGAGAGCCTTTGCTGATTTGGAATGTGTCATTAGAAGTAGATTGTATTAGAGTTTTCAAGAACTCTAATACTTCACCAATTTGAGTCATTTTCTCCAATGTCAAACTTACACTTTAAAATTTGTTCACAACTATGAACCAATGTCACTGCAAGGTATTCTCTTTAGCCCCAAAAAATAAAATCTTGAAACTTGACAACTATAGGGGAAGCACTGATTTTTTTAATTTTTTATGTAATGGAATGTTAAAAAAATAATGGACTCAACCCAAATTTTGTGAATTCAATTCCATTTTCACAAATAATGACCATGAAGAAAATATTCCTGGAAAATCTGTGCAAATGCTTCGACAGGCATATTATAGAAACTCAAGGCATATACTGCCAATGAATACTCTCATGTTGAATGAGCAGCTCCAACACAAAATAGAGATTATTTGATCATGTGTTTCTGTTCCAATTCACTTTCAAGTACTAAGCCTCTTCCATAGGCAATCATTCACAAGCTACGTAATCATATGTATATGACTCGAGTAAAAATAAAGTGATACACATCAAATGAATTGTTACCTCGACATTCAAAGCAAAGATACCATCTCCAACACTACAAATATTCGATACATCGATTGTGCTTGAGTGATCTTATTTTGAGTCTTCGGTAGTCAATCCTCAATGCACCGGTGTTCATAGCTTTCAAACTATTCCACGCTCACCGCTCAGTCTCCACGCTCACTGCACCAGCTGAAATACTATTCATAACCAAGTAGTTCGATGGCAGCCAATATAATCACACAATCATAATGCAGGTGGATGATACTCTAGCACCAGCATGAGAAAATATATTGTCCGTTTCAGTTCTGGAACACATCCCGGCTGGTAAAATTCATTGATACAGTCAACAGGTAGCGTAGCACCTTGAGGTTCAGAACTCCATGCAGTCATCTTAGTACACCATCCGAAGCCTTTCAGGATAAAACACAACAATTATCTCGCCCCCCTTCAACTGTTACTTGGTCCATAGATCGTGTGGCTTCTTGATCTCAAGCTTGGAAGCACGACCAATGACACCAACTCTGAGGACCAACAATTTGCCACTGCAATCAACTATGATATTATGCACTGCAAGGCCAAGCTGGAACGCGTGAGGCAGCAATGCCAAGCTCCTATAATGCTCCCTTCGCTTTCCTCCACAATGTTATTTATGTGTGCAGTGCCTTTGACTTTGTTTCTTGCCTTCTCCCACGAGCCTCTTTTTTTTCAGAAATCCAACTACCAGACTTTCGCATCTATATCTATTTGATCATATCGATCATGTTGAGGCATTATCTTCTGTAGGGATGACTCTTCACCTTCTTCGGCCCCTTTTATCAGATCATTGAAATCTACATGTAGAAAATGTAGATATCAACGACAGAGGAGTCCCCCAAACATGGATCGGGTGTGCCAGTGTTCATTACCAGTGTTCTAAATTAACCAACGGACCAACGTTCAGGTGAGGACTTTAATCGTTGCAGAGAATCACTCCAGCATTCAATAATACATGCAAAGAATACTTTAATCCATGAAGAGGGACGAACCTTCAAGGTTTCAAACCATATAACAGTCCACCATAGAGAGCAACAAACAACAACTCATATGGAAACTCTCCAATGCACAGAACTATTATACCATACACCATTCCAACGAACTTCAGGGACTCAACTAATTGTTCACGGGGTTCAATGTAATTCGATATTCAACCAAACTCCACATTTTGTAGCACACATATAGTTTAGAAGTTACGCATGGACCGTGGATCCATTCCAATGCTTTAATATACAAAGAAAAAAATGAACTTGTTTGCACGAGCTTCAAAACTCATACGGAGCATCAAATTCTTGCTTGGGTTCAACAAATTTTAGAACTAGCACAAGTTGGACTAGTGCACATTACAGCCATATGTATAACATCCCTTCTTCACCCTTCTTTAACATAATCTCTAAGGAAAGGTTCTCACACTTTCAAAGGGACTATTGGCTTTAATGAACGACACAATACTTTATAAAACTTTCTGCAAAGCTTAGATGTGAGGGGCTTCCACTCTCTTAAAAGAGCAATTTCAAATTGTCTGGTAATGCACGCTGATATAAAACATTTGAATTTGCAGACCTAGGACACCAATTTTTTGAGCATATTATTACAGAGAAACAACTGAGTGAAACGACTGAGCAGATTCAGAATGTCAGGACAGAAATGGCCACAAAATCAATATGCAACTACCTCACAGAGATTGCAGCTAGAATTTAGCTGGGAAAACATTTATGAAATGCAGAATTGATGGCAGAGCTGACCTACACAGAAAGGCCATAAAACAAGTGGCTCAAATATGAGCAAGGCAAGTAATCGCCCACTTTAATACCATGTTAAACACACACATGGCAAAGACAAAATAGGAAAGATAAACATGAGATTGTATCTATTATTTGACAATGATATACATTTATAGTACATTCGTGTGACCATTTGATTCCACTTCCCAAGGTCTCTTGGACTCTCATGGCTGTTCACATTCTACACCAACCCATAGAGGATTAGGTGTCCAACAATTCTCTACAATTTTACCTTGTTATCACAATGGCCCCCAAAACCAAAACTGATGTCGCTATGGTAAATCTTATGTTTTCTCCCTCCATGGATTTGGACCATATTCCCTTAGCAAACATAGACTATAAATTTGCCAAAACACTGTGTGAATTACATTGTTGGTTTCGAGACAATCATCTAGACCAGTCATATGAAATTGGGCTTTCGCAATCCAGATTACCCCTATTCATTTTTCCTCAATCCTATTATTTCTCAGAATTTTTCCTCAAATGATAGACCTCTTATCTCTCAAGCAAAAGAGTCGTCATATCCCCTAATGGCGAAATCCTTTTAACCATTACCCCTAAGAGTATAAATCAAATGTTACAGGTCCCACACAGTGAATCCATGACTCCCTTCTCCATTGAAGCTCTTAAAAGTATCTACCTAAAGCTTAGTTTTCCCTAGAGAGATAATATTTTTGAAATATTCCTCCCAGAAGATTCTCAATTGCCCAAGAAAACCCCCTTATCCCTCTTCTATTTTCCCCTAGAGGACTACACAGATTATCTTTGTCTTGTCTTCTCTACTTGGATATTTCTCGGATGAATGGGTAGATGAGCCTATTTTAGGCTTTCTATCCATCCTTCCACAGAATAAGGACCTTCAGTCATTTTACTATGGTCACTTTCTTGCAGATACCATACATGAACAATTCCTTCAGTTTTTTATTGAAGGAATGTTTAGATATTCTTTTGTTCTAATACATATGTTTCTTTTCTTCCAGATAGACAAGTTTCCTTTTGCATGGCAGAAACTCAATGAACAGGGTGAGCCTCAGTCCGTAAGCTTTTGGACTTCAATCATCAGAAAGAATTCATAAGAGTACAGGTTTAAAGACTTTATTGACCAGTTCATATATCCAACAACTTGTTTACTGAGCAGCCAACAAATTCCCATGATTAGTGAAGACATTCAAAAGGTGTTACGACTCAGTGAGCAGGGGAAAGCATGTGATTGGTATTTATACCAAAATTATATAGACATATAGGTTTATGGCTCCGAGATGCCACCCTATAAACTACCAAAATACCTTCCTATGAGAATATTTGCCTTAGAATAAATCAGGAAAATAATCCAATCAGATAACATTCACTTTGTGGCAGCCAAAAAGAAATCACAATTTAGAATCAAATCACAGATAAGGCTATTTATTTGTAACAGTAGAGCAACAAGAGAGGAAGCAAACCTCCTTATAAAACAGATGAATTTTGCCCTCAACGTCACATGGTCTTATGACCCCTTTGGGTGGAGCAGAAGACAACCCCTTATGTACATACCCAAAGACCAGAAATTGAGAAATATATGAATCAATAGGATTGGGAAGAGAACACATTGCAGGAGGCCGAGGAGCAAGTGTTGTCCAGAACCATTTCATAGACTCATATCCCTAGAGCGAAAACTGAGAAAAGGAAAAAAGAAGATGATTCTTCTCCAGTAACAGAAGTCTCAACAAAGGAATTCAAGATTTACACGAAGAAAACAAAGACAAGATCCAAGGTAGATTTCACACCGGGAGGGGAACACATGGTACTATTGTACTAACTGGCATTCATACTTTACAGTTTGGTAGCAGTACCACTAATTCTCCATCATCCTCAACCACTAAAGAGAATCCAGCCACAACACCTCATACAACAAGGTCATTTACTGAACAGAGGCAGTTGGACATATTTCAAAGGTACAAAGAAATCAAACATAGGAATGAAGACCTCCATGACGACATTTATACTCAATTTAGGAATAAGTCTTCCTCTCTTCAACACAGGCTCATTTCAGCCTATGATACAGAGAAAGGGAGAATGCACATGGCATTCTTGCAAGCCCAAGTACCTCAACCTAAATTAGCAACAGATTTCAAGTAGACCACCTTTGAATTTGAGGCAAAAGATGTCCATCCCCTGGACTAGATGGACATGCACAGGAAAATAAGAGAGATGGTATATTCAACTTTTACATAAACTACCATTACTGCTTCCAAGCTACAACTATCTTTGAACAATGTTCAATCACAGCTCAAACTGGAAAAAAAATCGTCTTTGGCCAAAGATAATAGAATCAAATATTTATAGGAGATGGTGATTAAAGCAAGATTTGATCCAATAAATTCAAAGGTCGTGGAAGAGATTATTAAGAATAAAAATGTTGATATAGCATCCCTAGGAAAGAAATTGAACCTCCCTACCACTGAAGATCCTCAGGCAGAGGAATTAGGAGAAACAGAGATACAAAAAAGAGGAAATGTTGAATCTATTGGTGGAACAGAGTGCACATATTAAAGAGATGGAGGCAGAGATGGATAAATTGATCAAGGAAAAGGAGCAGAATATAGCTGGGGTAATACAGCCTTTGGAGGCTATACCCCTCACAGTCTCAGTGCCAACTACAACATCTTCATTAACTGTCCCTGCAACCAAAACCACAGATGCATCAGAAAAGCTGGTCAGAGCTATGGAAGACATGAAAATAAGAGAAAAGGAGATTGAAATTCTGAGAGCATGGGTATAACTTCTACAGGAACAGTAAAGAAAATCAGATGATTGTCTCATAGCAGAAGTGCAGAAGTCAAATAGGTTGACTGCCCAGTTACAGAGATTAGAGAAGCAGAATCAGATTGGCAAGACTTTGGGTGAAGCCAAAGAAAGAATATGGAAGGATATTCAACAATAAATTAATGAAATGTGGCCCAGCATCGAAATCATTTTTGAACAACAGGAACTAATTCAGAAGGCAATGGAAGTGTTATAGACATTTTTGGGCACTACAACCCCAATCATACATGTCCATAAACCAAGGGCTCCTAAGTCCCTAAAAGTGTTGTTCCATACCCTAAAAGAACAAGGTCAGCTGACTACATCATCTCCCAGAAGTTCTCCACAGGAAACTGCTCAGAACTGGTCAAAACTGGACCATACAGGTTGCTTAGTGCTAAGGGTGCGATGCATCCCACCTGCCCAGTGTAAAAGGTGCGATGCATACTGAAAATCCCTTCTGTAGGGTGTGATGGGCGAGGGTGGACAAATGGAAGAGACAGTTTGCGAGGTGGATGATCATAAAATCTTCCAGAAACTTCTCCTATGACACTTGCCTCTCTAAATTCACCCAGGGATGAGTAAGAGATCATCAAACTCCAAGTGGAATCAAGAACTATCAGAGAGATGACACTAATCCAAATCCCAGAAGCTGACTCACCCCCCTGCAATCATCTATAAATGGATCCCTCATCCCAGAGATCCAGAGGCTAGAATTTTATATCTTGTAAGGAAGTGATGTTCGTTTCTTGGTGGAACATCATAGTGTTGGGTGATCTAAGCTTTTCATGAGGTGAAAGAAGGGCTTTCATGCTGCAGGATGATGTTGGGTCAGAACAATTGGTTGTAATCCTCTTTGCTATTCTTGATATTAATAAATCTATTCAAGTTTTCCTCCACATTCTTGTATGTTTGATGATATATGCATTTGTGTGGTCAATATATATCTGGTCCTATATTGATTGTAGATCTCTGTTCTTCGATAGTATTATGCTGATTTGATTCCATAGGTGCTCTTTGAAGCTGGGTAGACGAAGGAGAAGCAGCAAGGATCTGTCAGAAGGGAGAGGAACCAAGGAAGGGACCAAGCACAAGACTGAGGTTGGTGTCCTTCATTCCCCTCTCGTCTACTTCTCATAAAGGAAAACGAAATTAGTTTTAGTTTGTTTGTTTCTAAGATAGCTACCAGTCTTAGTGGGACTAGCAGCTCCGAGTGGACACTAGATTTCCCGATAACAAAATGGCGACTCCACTGGGGAGCGAATAGATTGTTTGTTTGTCCATATTTGTTTTTTTTATAAACTTATAGACGGAGCTTGAAGTCAAGCCAGCTAGCCTTCGAACTGCATTTTCTATGCAAGTGCAAAGTAGATCAATGTTGCTTCAGTCTATCTCCAGGTTTTGTTTATAAACTAAACAATCAATTTGCAAACCTTCTAATTTCCCTAGTGATGGCTCTAGTAACCTCATTAGATCAGCCCCTGTGATTTATATTTACTGAACATCACTTCCTCGACCTAAATCCCTGAACTGAGTTGCAAACTGTGACCAAGAGCCAAGTAAAGTCTCGTCCTGGTACCATCGCACCCTCTCTTCAAGGAAGTTTGTATGCATCACACCTCCCATGTGCAATAGGTTGGATGCATACTGGATTCCCTGTGTTACAGGTGCGATGATCAGAAAAGGCTAATTTTTCCTCCAGGTTTTGGTTTTTCTTCACTCTTTTCAACTCTATTCAGGAATTTTGGTGTCTGTGATCAGTATACCACTGTGGAAACTCCCTTCCTTTCCATCATTCCACCTCCATTGTGCAAAGAACTGTGAATGTTTTTACGTATTGTGTGCCATTTTCAGTTCTCCTTTACAAAGAAGTAGCATAATTGAACTGTTGTCTTTTGATTCGAAAGTGTCGCAAGTGTCATTTTCAATCAAAGAAAAGAATTCTATTATTCTTGATGGTCGATTATATAGTTCCTCTTGTATTTGATTTGAATTAGTATTTTTTCAAGTGTCAAAAGTAGTTTTCAATTCAAAATAGCAAAGTGTTGTCATTATCTTCCTTTCATTTTTGAAGAGAAATTTGTTAGTACTGTCGCTTTGAAAAGATAATTCAGATTTGTACTTAGCATTCTTCTTGTCATTCACACATTAAGAAAGCTGAAAATAAATACATGCATGTGCATTTGCATTTAGACTGCTTGTTGGTTTGATTTAGGACAATGCATCTAGTGTGTGCTCTCTGCTCTATCTTGAAAGAATATCATCTCTCTTTCTTTAGTAGCTAGGATTTTCATTGCAAAAAAAAGATTAAACGATTGTTTATCATCTTAGATTGCATTTTAGGAATTGTATATCTACATCACGCAGTGAATTTGAAAGGCAAATCTCTTAAGAAATATCAACTGTAAAATAAATTCAATGAACATAAAGACGCTTTGAAACCTAACGCACAACATCTAGAAGTCTAGGCTAGAGATGTATTTTGGCGTCGTAAAGCCTGGTAACTGTCGCTTTCACTGTTGGTTGGGTGATTCCTCCTCTTTGAGATGACAAGTGCCAGTACGGACTTGTGTTCCCACGTACCGTCGAGTATATATTGGGAGACCACAATAGGCTATATCCTTTATCCATAGGAAGCCGTGTTTGTCGCCCTATCGATCGCAATGCACTGAACACAGCATTCGAGAAGATTAACTGCCGTACCGTAAAAAGTATTCTATAGTTTTGTGATTAGTTTGGTAATCCCTCTGTCTACATTTCCAGAGTAGTCTCTTCCATTCCTTTTCAGACTCCTTAAAGGAAAAGGTCCATCTGAGCACTTGTCACTTCAGGCTCATTAAAAATCAAAGGTGACTAGAGTCATCTTTTGTTTTTTCTCGACTCTTAAAAATTGAAAAAACAAGTTGTGTCAAAGAGTCTAAAATTTATTTTAATCGGAATAATATCACCATTCCCACATTGGTCTTAGGTTGAGGAAAATGGAGTCCACCAACCAAGGATTTCCCCTTGGAGGAAATCCTAGTCCTTTCTCCTCTTGGGGAGATGTTGGTGCACCTCATATGGCCATAGTGTCACTTCCAGGATTGACGATTAGCTTGCCAATATGGCTCTTCTCGACCTCTGTGGTTCAGAACACCGTGATTCCTGAACAATCGAGTCAAAAACTGGATGATACTAAAGTTACCCCCCAACCTTCTACTTCATCCGATTCTCCCTCTCCTCCTTCCTCTTCGCTTGATAAAGCTGGTAAGGCCAAAAATCAAGTAACTAAGAAGGAGAAGAAGGGGAAGGAGAAGAAAGAGAAGAATAAGAAGGAGCCAAAGGCAAAAAGGGGTAACCGAGCATCGTCTAGTGAAAATCCACACACTGCACCATCCAAGCCTAAATCTCCATGTGTCATTTGCAAAGGAGACCACTATCATCGAGATTTTCCTTGCATCCCTCGGATCTTAAGGGACTGGTCTCCTCGTTTGCACAATCCGGTGTCATCAACCTCTGAAGATCATGTTGAAAGTACACCATCAACTAGTGAAAGCAAAGCATTTGGACAAAAAAGGAAATGTAAATTTCCTTGTAAACTGTGTGAAGGCGATCACGTCGTCCACTGTTGTCCCTTCTTAGACGAAGCTAAAAGAGTCTTGGATGACCGTCCTGCTTCACCGCTACAGCCTCCTCCTGCATACAAGAAACTCTTGCCGAGTCCATCACTAGTTGAAAATCCGACTGACACGCCATTGTGGTCGGTCGAAGCATCTGCCATTGAAGATAAACCCGCTGAATCCATACCAGATGAAAGTCAAAAGTTTGATGCGGCAATCGACCCGGTCTTGTCTTCGAAAGGTCCATCTTCAGATGACACAATCACCGAAGAGAATGAGAACGACATCGTTCAAATTCTTTTCGTAAACACAGACTCTGATGAACATGGGGGCAGTCTACCCGTTCCTTTACCACAAGAAGGAATTTCTTCAGAGTCATATCCGACCATTTATTCGGTCCCACCTCCAAGCAACCTAGTTGTTTCCTTCGATTGGAATCTACTAGGCAAACCCTGTGTACCAGCTAATGTACCATTTCGAATCATTGTACAAGCTTACAAAATGATCATGGTCGGTACCATCATAGATGAAGGGGATTTTGTGAGTATCCTTTCCTCAACTGCTTGGGAAGCACTTGGCTCGCCATCGCTTATGCCTGAGATGAGAAATCTGACACGCTTCGACAAAGGAACCAGTTGACCGTTAGGGATCCTTCCCAATGTGCCCACAACGTTGAGGAGGAAAACCGTTTACATGAACGTGATGGTAGTCCGAGGACCTCTCGATTATAATCTACTCCTTGGACACGACTATATTTATAGCATGGGAGCCATTGTCTCCTCACTCTTTAGAGTAATGTGTTTTCCGCATGAAGGCCGAGTGGTCAAGCTCATAGACCAGATTTCGTTCCCCGGCTCACACATAGCTAATAGTCAAATGCCATCCCTAAATGGTCTTTTCACGCAAGGAATGTCTCATCAATCTCCAGTCCGTCCACCTGAAGAGCGCGAGTGATTCAGGAGGACATGACTAAAACCCAGGGGGCATACACCCTAGTCTGTTTCGGCAGAAAAACCTTAGGTATAGGGTGGGTTTCCGCGGAGGATATATCACTAGTCTGACACACCCATCTATTTAGGAAAATGGGATTAGAGTGGAATAAGATTCCCTCATCAAAGTTATGTGAGTGGAGGTGACCGAGCCACTCACCTTTGTCTATTTCGGTAGACATCGCCAAGGGAGCATTTTGTCTGCAAAGCGGATGGAGAGCTTTCATATGGTAGCCTGGAAACTCTATTTCGCTATACCTGGGGGCATGCAAACCTTTTTGCGTGCAAGCAAAGAGTGACCAATTATTTTCTTAGATTGTAGTTTCTCATCCCTTTAAACTCGTAGGATTGGTCGTTGCTAGCTTGCATAATAAAAGGATCTGAAGCAAAATTTCGAATGGTGCAACCTCCTTAAAAATTGAACCTATCAATGAGACATCCTTATTGTACGACTGGCATGAGCAGTTTTTATGTGGAGTTCAAGCTCGTTAAAAATTAAACCTAAGCAATGGGCAAATGTTTCCCCCAGAGTTTAAGCTCATTAAAAAATGAACCAATTTTCGGTAAATAACCATTGTGAATGCATTATCATCAGCTTTTGAGCCCTGGTCGTGTTCTCATCATCACCTCCACTCTGTTTTAGCCGATCATTCACCTCCATTTGATTTTCACCCCTTTTGAGGAACGACTGCGAAGAGTGATCCTGTTAGCCATCCTTGTGACACTGCTGTGATTGGAAAATTCCAAACCTTACTTGGAATTAGCTGCTACTTGAAATTATCATTCGTTCCTCAAAAAACGAGTCTCCTTTAAGCTCTTTTCACCTGACTTGTAAAATATGAAAATATTGTCGAGCAATTGACCTCTCCAGCTCGTTAAATCGACCGGAAGTGCTATCCCTCCTCTAGATTTTAATCTTTTTGGACCTGAGGGATTATTACACAAAAATATCGAGCGCTTGTTTTGTTCAGCTCGTTAAAATTACCGAAAATTCATCCCTTTCGTATTATTTTATACTTTTTCAGAATTAAGGAATTATATGATGAAAAAGGATTATTGGAGTTTCCTTTACGTCCCTTTCGGACTCTCTAAAATTGAAAAGGACCGAGTTATCTTTGTCGTTTAACTCGTTAAAACCGAATAGCGACAAACTTGTCCATACAGACAAGAACGAGTTTCACTGTCGCTAGGCTCGTTAAAATATAGCGACGGGTTTGACCAAAGGGAAAATTATAGAACAAGCATATGTTATCCTCCTCAAGCTTGACAAAAATAAAGAGGTATTGGTCAGCAATGACTAGGGAAAAATTGGGAAGAAAACTTGAAGAAACTTTATTGGTAGCAAGTCGCTCTTGAACATGACACTTTCACTCTGCATCCGAGTCGGGTTGGGTTGTTCCATTCACCAGTCATATCACCATTGGTCCATCGCACCATCCATATTTGGGGTTAACGCTACCAATCCATGCCAGTGTCACTGATATGTTCAAGATAAGTCGCTCAGAGAATTCACCTATGTCTCATCCGCTGCAATACATTCACGCTCCATTCTCTCATGATTGCCACCCTGAACCCTGTATCATCAGATTGTTTTCACCTCCAAAAATCATTTACTCCATTCTGTGTCATAAATGTGGGATTCATTAAGGCCTTCCTACGATGGGTCACTTCTTGTCGACATCAGCTCATTATCCGAGAAGTCGACCTAGGAACAACCCTTTCAGTACTTTGAAGCTTGCATGCCTCAATGGCAAGTTTCTCACTTCTGGCGACAGGTTTACATCAATGGCCTTCGACCGAAATATTTTGTGTGGTGTTCGACACCAAGTCCTTTTTCACACCACGCGAATTGTACTGTAGTACCTTGAGGGTCATCATCATCATCGGTGATTCCTCTTGCGCTTGTTAACAGCTTACATCATTGGCTGGTAATCAGGCGATGTCTTTCCATGTTCGACTCCAGAACATCTTTCACATGGATCGACTTGTACTCCGAGTGAATATTGGACGAGTTTGAAGACCCTGGATCTAGTTTCATCCATCTGGGCTGCGATATATTCAGGAAAATAAAGACATCAAATGTACATTGTTGCTGCACAGATGATCTTCCGAATCAAAGGATGATGACTCTATCAGAATCATCAGTCTCTCGCACAGACAGTTGTCTGTCTTATGTACATGAAAATGAATTTATAAAGTTGAGCATGGGAATGCCTGCCTCAGCTAGATCATGAAAAATATTATGAAGATAATGTTGTATTATATCTTATTACATGTTACCTTCCAGCTCGAAAAAACTTCGGATCCTCGTGATAAAGCATTTCACCCGACATCAAAAGATTAACGACCTCATGCTTTAGGGGGAAACTATTATAGACATTTTTGGGCACTGCAACCCCAATCATACATGTCCATAAACCAAGGGCTCCTAAGTCACTAAAAGTGTTGTTCCATACCCTAAAAGAACAAGTTCAGCTGATTACATCATCTCCCAGAAGTTCTCCACAGGAAACTTCTCAGAACTGGTCAAAACTGGACCATACAGGTTGCTCAGTGCTAAGGGTGCGATGCATCCCACCTGCCCAGTGTAAAAGGTGCGATGCATACTGAAAATCCCTTCTGTAGGGTGCAATGGGTGAGAGTGGACAAATGGCAGAGACAGTTTGCGAGGTGGATGATCATAGAATCTTCCAGAAACTTCTCCTATGACACTTGCCTCTCTGAATTCGCCCAGGGATGAGTAAGAGATCATCAATCTCCAAGTGGAATCAAGAACTATCAGAGAGATGAAACTAATCAAAATCCCAGAAGTTGACTCACCCCCATGCAATCATCTATATATGGATCCCTAATCCCAGAGATCTAGAGGCTGGAATTTTGTATCTTGTAAGGAAGTGTTGTTGGTTTCTTGGTGGAACATCATAGTGTTGGGTGATCTAAGCTTTTCATGAGGTGAAAGAAGGGCTTTCATGCTGGAGGATGACGCTGGGTCAGAACAATTGGTTGTAATCCTCTTTGTTATTCTTGATATTAATAAAGCTATTCAAGTTTTCCTCCACATTCTTGTATGTTTGATGATATATGCATTTGTGTGGTCAATATATATTTGGTCCTATATTGATTGTATATCTCTGTTCTTCGATAGTATTATGCTACTTTGATTCCACAGGTGCTCTTTGAAGCTGGGTAGACGAAGGAGAAGCAGTAAGGATCTGTCAGAAGGGAGAGGAACCGAGCAAGGAACCAAGTGCAAGACTGAGGTTGGTGTCCTTCATTCCCCTCTCATCTACTTCTCATAAAGGAAAACGAAAGTAGTTTTAGTTTGTTTGTTTCTAAGATAGCTTCCAGTCTTAGTGGGAAAGAAGCAAATAATATTATAAAATTCCTCAATTCAAAGACTAAATATGAGTTGGAAGAATTGCAGATTGAAGATAGAACAGAGACAATTTTAGAAGTTAAGAAACTTTTGGTCAACAAGAATCTAATGCAACAACTTGAAGAGAAGTGCCAAGTACTACAGATTGGTGTTCACAGGTTCCTCAACAAATTTAAAACACTACAGTACAAAGGAATTCCATGATTACTGGTTTTAAATGAAAAATTGATGACTCTGTCAAATTGTAACCAGAATTTATCAGAGAAGGCTAAATACACTGCGAAATTTGCATCCATACAGGGAAATATTACTGGTAAACTGTTGTTGGAAGCATTAGGACATGATCTGGGGATTCAGCATGAGGTGAAGCACCTTTGCCTCACCAAACATACCTTTGCCAAATATACTGAGTTAGATGAAGTTTATAGAAAAATGTTACAATTTTCCATCCCAGGTAAAGAAAGATGGGATGAGTTATTTGAGTTACTAGGGCAATCAAGTGCTTCATTGTACAGCTCAGCATCAATAACACAGTAGGATTTGAAGGGCCAAATGTTCATAATTTTCACAAAGAAAGTGCCAACACTTCAAGCAGTTTCAATTTTACTAAATTATTGTAACAGTTAGATAGATTTTGTTTAGGAACTCCTTAAATATATCCTGGTCAGTTATGACAATATTTTTTGTAAATATTTTTATAAATACCCCTCATTTCAAATGAGAATGGTTTTGGTAATTGTGGATTATTATTGTTTTTTATTCATACAAAAAGCGATTGTATTTTCTGGAACGTCAGTGGACCTACCTTGTAATAAAGGAAGTTATTCACAGGATTCTTGTGTTTAGTTGATAAGTGAAGTGCATCTTCTATCCTTTGTTTATTTTCTCTGTCTATCATGCTTATGTTTTCTTATTCTTAATTGTTAAACAGAAAGTATAAGTACATAATTTGTTTCTTGGCACTCTGTACTCATTGTTAATAATTATTAGTGTATCTCAACTGATATTAAGTGAAGGAATTCTTTACTACTCTTTTACTTGATTGAATATTTTCTTTTCTCCTTTCTATCTCATTCAGAATAAAGAATCCAATAGGTGGGTTACCTTTCCTAGTGAAAACTTCCCTTAAAAGTTGTACAGATCCATGATCGAAAGATGAGTCCATAGCCCAATCGTGATCTGACAAATTTATCAACCAAACCCTCATTTAAAAAACCAAGTAAACAACTTAATAATGAGTCTAAAATCCTTAATCAAAAAAAAAAAATTTGACAGATATAGCCCTCTCTAAAGCTATTAGGGCTAGATCCTATCTTCTAAAGTGGTTGGTATTTACCTCTGTGATTTTCTTTTGCAACCACGAAAATTACGGAGTGATAACACACGGCACACCACTAGTCATCCTCATAATCATCCACATCACCCTACCATCTATGTCATACAACTGTTAGTTATTAAAATCTCCTACCAATAGTCATATGGACATTGGCCATTAAATTCTCTCTCCAAAGTATAATTACTTTAATGCCATGCTCTTAAATAGTAATATTTTTGTTAATGACCCCCCTTTCTCGCTTTAAAATCTTGTATCACCCTACACTATTTTCTTTCGCAATTTGTTTTATCCATGCAACTTTAGACCTGAACATTTCCAAGTCCACCAATGCTCTCTGCAGTAGCATTCATCTCCTGTAACCGGTCAATTGCAACCTGGTAATACTCTTTTCCTGAACCCCCATTACAATTGAAGATGTCTTCTCATAAAGGAAAGGGAAAAATGGTTGTCGAAACTCCTGTTTTGCCTCCTATTCATAATTTAGGTGAATTCCCTTTTGTCGAAACACAATACAAAATAGTAGAAACCTAGTGTGAGTTCGACTTGTATGAGCTTCATAACTAGGAAAAACAAAAATATTTAGACAATAGTGATGAATTGAGTATCTAGGATTTATTCTTGCCTCATTTTATTTTTCCCCAAACTCATGTTTTCCAAGAATTTGCATCACGAATCTTTCGGGAACGCTATTCAAGAAAAGCCACTTACCATAATCTGACTCAAGATCATGCGCTTTTAATGATAATAAAGGAATTAGTTGTCATCTATTAAATGTAGACGCGTGCTTTTGCAAAGAATTACTTCACGTAAGGTGGCATATTTGATATATCTGCTGCATTGAAGACTCTCCCATCACCTTTCTTGATCAGTCATTTCCATTTGTGAGCTGCAGGAATGAAGAACGAAGGGCGATACCAAGCCATATGCAGGAAGAAATGGGAAAGAAAAATAAGGCTCAGGGCTCTGAGGTGAAGGAAATGGCACCTTTATATAAAGACACAGCTTGTAGCAAAGACGCATGGATATCGATGTGGGAAAGCATGTACAGACTGCTTGAAGAAGAAAACCCCAGAATAATGAAGGTTACCGCTGTCGCAAACTCACAGGGCTCTTCCGAAGCATCCTTAGAAGAACTAGCATGCTCATTCCTTCATCGGATAGCAGCAAGGCCTAAAATTTTCCCATATACGGATATGATCAAGTGGATACTTGACAATGCAAAAATGAACGACAGACAGTTCAAGATTCAAGGACATGGGCTCATCGGGTCATTCGTTGCACAAGACTTAAAGCTCATGTATCATCTTCCTGAACCGCAGGCGACTTACAATCCACAATTCATTAAAAAAATTGTGGCGGAGAACCCAAACCTATCAGAGACCACCAAAGATTGGTCCAGAAAAGATGAACCGCTCAAGAAAGATAAAACGGTATGTACAGCACTGGTTCCCTCATCTATCCGTATTGTTTTGCTGCGGCCATGCTTTGTAGATTATTTGGGATGCCAGATATCAGTAAGTTTTCGTCTGAATGGTTACCATTGATTGATGCTGCCACAAATGTTGTTATTATAGATTGGGCCAAGATCTTTTCTGATAACCTATTCACGGCTATTATCAATTACCGGTCTAAAAGATCCATGTCTCAAAGGATCTATCCTCCTTTTTACCTATCCGCATATGTTATGGATTCTATTTGTTATGTGTCTAAATTTCCCGCTATGGGTTGGAAATGGACAACTCAGGACCCATTACCCATCCATGTTTATCATAAGATATTATGGGATTCTCAGTTCATTCCACATTTCTACCAAATTTGTCATGGGCTTATCTTACCCATGTATAGAATGATGTATGATAAAGAAACCACGAGGTGCTCACCTGAGGCACAGATAGATATCATCCCCATCGCAAGATGGTTCGGAGAAGAATGGTTCACCTATATTAGAGTATTTGGAAGCACTGTCCCCCCTCATGTCCTGCCTTTGTATATTCTTGACAAACTTTTGGCTCGAGAAATTGCATATCAAACCTGTTCAGAAGGCGGCCTAACTAAAGACCTAAAAGACAAAAAGGCCATATGGCCTTAGTTTCCTGTAGCTTGTAGGTCACGCGTTCACCGAAGTAGAGAATATGATGTGTCTACAATTATTTAAATTCCCGGCAAGGCCATTTGACCCAAATGAGGTTGCCCAGGATTTCACAACGACAGTCAAGATAAAAGTGTTCGTTGGAAAGAAGGATCTATTTGATGATTTATTTCAGAGTAAAAGCTCACTCCAGGAAATTTTGTGGGAAGCTCAATCGCGATTGTCTCCAGATGACCTCCAAAGATTCATGGTATACAGGGAAATAAGACTAACCAGTGTTCCTCTAGAAAAGTTGCAACTACCTGCCAGAGAACCTACTCCAAGCATTAGCCTTAGTGGGAATTCAAGCGCTTCCGGATCTAAATCTAAGACTGGACAAGAGATGCCTGAGCATTCTAAAAGATCCGAAAACAACCAAGATAGAGGCGAAGAGTCAGCTAAGGACACCGCTCAGTCAATGGAATTTCCACAGCAGCAAGTTATCGCCTCCTCGTCAAGAGATGTCCCCCCTCTCATCATTGAAGCACCACCCGTCACAACAGAATTAGATAAAGAATGGGAAACCTTAAACGAACTGATCAATCTTGAAGGACAGACCCCAAAAACACCTGTGAACAATACACAGGTAGCACAAGAAGTGGGCCCAGCGTTGCTCTTCAACGAGTGGGACGATCAAATTAGGGAGGCGGAACAAGCAGAATGGAAGCAGAAGGCGCAAGAAAAGGAAAAAGCGGTCCAAGCACTAAACAGGTTAAATTGGGAGTGTTACTAGGCATACTTGGTGAAGTCGCATAGTCAGTGGATGACTGTGAAATGTATCGTAAATGCGGCCGAGAAAGTGGTGCCAGCTCTCATAGATTCCGTTTTCTCAGCCCAGCTCAAAGCAAAAGTCAGCCATCGACTCTCCTCAAACCAATGATGAATGCATGCAGCTTTAAAGATCAGATTCAGAAGTAGCTTAATTTAGAATGTTGTTTTTTCTTAAAAAATTAGATTAGAAAAAGGACGGTCATTTGAAAACCGCATCCTAAATTTTGTAAATAAACTATTATTAGAATTAGGAAGTAGTATTTAAACCCTTCTCATGCATTTAGAGAAGGGTCCAGAAATTTGTCAAAAACTTGTCCTCAGAACATGCACTTCTGCACCCTCAGAGGAGGTTTTGATGAATGAATGGATCAAGGTTTATTAATGTTTGCATTTGATATCTGCTACTGATGTTGCACTTCTGTACTCTTGGTAGATATTAGAACAAGTAGAGATAAATCATTGTTGCTTGAAGCTTATGAGTAGGACCAGTCATAAATGGTACTTTTATCTCTTGATCATTTCTGCTTATATTCTTAAAGTGATATACAGTTTTTAGTTGTTTATATGTTATTGCATGAATGTTTGAGTTACCATTTGGCACTTTTGTACGGTGGAGTCATTTATTTATGTTTGATATATGAATAACTTATTATGCGATATGTTGTTCACAACTGTTTTGCCTAACTTTTTATGCAAAGTGGTTCATCTTAATTGATTTCCATTCTTATGATAGCTGAATGATCTTTATTACCAATTATTATTTGAAATCTCTTTAGATCGCATAATAGAAGAAATACATCCCGGGTTAGCATAGATTAGATGTGTTGTTTTCATTAGATTACAATAACATAGAATTAGATTAAAGTAGCTTAGATTAGAACCCTTAGATCAGCATCATCCAACTCTGCACACACACACACCCTTAGATTGGGAAACTGGTCCCATTATCCTCAGTCGAACCCACTATACCAAACGGATAAGGAGCTTCCAACCAAGGTCCGGACCGGGTGGGTATCCCCCTTATTGTCGACCCGATTTTCGGGGCTTCAATACCTTCTAACATGACAAAGACTGAAAAGTAAAATAAAAACCAAAATAGTAGCTGACCCAAGAAGCCTTAGGGCCTTCACTTCGGGCTTCAAACTCCTATGACAACCACCTAAATTGTTGGAAATAAAATACACCCCCATATATACAATGATGATGAATTTTCAAGACTTTTTTCAGACATAGTAGTGCTTGAGAAGCCTACCATTGATTGCTCCTCCTGAATAATATCCTCCATCCATTTCTTCCAATAAGAAAGCATTCTTCCCTCTGAAAGCAGAAATTCTGTAAGGTCCCTTCCATAAGTTTTCAAACTTGCCATGTTTTCCCTTTTCTTCATTTCTAGCATCCCACCGAAGAACCACATCCCCTAGATTGAAATTGTCTTCCTTGGTCTTGCGATCATAAATATTTTTAATCTTCTCCTGGAGTTTGGATGTGTTCTGAAGAACCTCTTCCCTTGTCTGCTATAAATGAATCATCTGATTTATCCTTCTTTGCATGTCATTAGTCTCACTATCCAATTCCTGCAGAATTTTCATGACCGGGACAACAAGAGATGAAGGAAACATTGTATCAATTCCATACACCAGCTGAAAAGGGGACATACCTATTGATTTTTTAGTGCTGACCCTGTCCACCCACAAGGCATTGATGAGCTTTTTATGCCAGTTCTTCTTGTTCACCTCTAGAACCTTCTTGATGATGTTAACCAAGGATTTATTGGAAGATTCGGCAAGACCATTCCCTTGCGGATGATAAGCAGTAGAATTTCCTAGCACAATATGGTATTTGGCACAGAAGTCCACCATTCTTTTTGACTTGAAAGCAGCAGCATTGTCAGTAATTATTTTCTATGGGCAGCCAAATCTAGACAAAATATTAGACTCAATGAATTGAATGATGACAGAATCAGTAGCTTGCCTGGTTGGGATTGCTTCAATCCACTTTGTGAAGTAGTCAGTGGCTGTCAATATCCATTTATGTTGTGCTGAAGATGAAGGATGGATTTTTCCAATGAAATCAAGACCCCATTGTTGAAAAGGAGCTGAAATTAAAATGGGTTGTAATGGTAATGGAAAAATCTTTCTCTTTCCTTGAAAAATCTGACATTCATGGTAGCTCATGACTATTTTGTATACATCAGAAAAGAGGGTGGGCCAATAGAAGCCAACTCTTAAGATCTTGTTTGCTGTAGTTTTCCAAAAGTGATGACCGCCACAGTCTCCTTTATGGAAATCCTTCATGACATCCTTAGCTTCATTTTCTACCAAACAATTCAGCAGCACACCACCAGGATCTTTCCAAAATAAAACACCATCTAGAATACAATATTTTGAAGCCTTTAGTTTCAGTGATCTAGCTTTACCTTTGGGGACTTCCAGTGGAGGATTCAAGTGCTGCAAGACATAGACAATGTTAGAATACCAAGGTGAGGACATAAACATATCTGACACCTATAGGAAAGGATCGTCTTCTTCTTGTTCTTCAGAAAGTGCAACAATCAAATTGATGTCTAGTGCATGTAGATTTGATTCAACCATGAGTTTAGCTAAACCTTGTCCTTTGATGAGCTTTGTAGGCTTTATCTCCAAGTCATACTCTAGCATGGCTGCAATCCACTTTCCTCTTCTGCCTTCAGGATCTGTCTGCACAAGGATTTCTTTAACTACTGCAGTAGGAACATAAGCAATGGTGTGAGAATGCAGAATATAAACTCGGAAATCCTTGAGAGCCTTCACCAAATCCAAGGCCTGCTTTTCAATGATATTGTATCTTAGTGTTGCATCTCTTATAGTGTGACTGAAAAATGCTATGGGCTACTCATTTTTCTGATCTTTCTTCTGCATTAGGACCATTGCTAATGTATGCTCAGATGCAAAAGAAAAGATGATGAAATCTGAAGTGTAATATGGACTAATCAAAATAGGAGCAGTAGATAATGCGAACTTCACTGCATGAAATGATTTCTTAGCCTCTAAAGACCACTTTACCTCACTGTCCTTCTTCAGCATGTTTTTCATTTCCTTTAAATGCTCAGCTAGATTAGGAATGAATCTTCTCAGAAAATTGATTTTCCCATTGAAAGACTGAATCTCTTTCTTGTTCCTTGGGAAGTATAATTGTTGAATGGCCTCCACTCTTGCAGGATCAATGTGGATGCCATCTTTAGAGATGATGTGTCCCAATAGATTACCTTCTTCCATGGAAAACAAACTCTTCTTTGGGTTAAGTGAGATGCCAAATTTTCTGCATTTCTGAAAAACAATTCTTAAATGATGTAAATGATCTTCATCAGAATTTGAAAACATTGTAAGATAATCCGAATAGATAACCAGAAATACATCTTTTTCTTTTGCAAAATCTATTTCCATGCCGTTGAAAAGTAGCTCCTGCATTCTTCAACCCAAAAGGCATCTTGGCATACATGAATGTACCCCATGGCGTTGTGAAGGTTGTCTTGAGCTGATCATCCTTGTGTACCATAATTTGGTTATACCTAGCGTATCCATCAAACAATGACATCCTATAGGACCCAACTACCCTCTGGAGTATTTGATCCATCTTGGGCAGGGGATAATTGTCTTTCAAGGACACCTTGTTCAGATTTCTGAAATCAATACATAGACGAATTTCCCCGATCTTCTTTCTTACAGACACTAGATTAGACATCCATTCATAAAATTGAATAGGGGCTATTATTCCAGCCTTATAAAGCCTATTTACCTCTTTCTCAATCGATGGCAGCAACTTGGGATTGATCCTCCTTAATTTCTGGTGAAATGGCTTCTGATCGAGCTTAATAGGAATGGTGTGTTAAATGATAGTTTTGTCATAAACTTTCAGATCTGAATAGTCCCAAGAAAATACATCAGTGAATTCTTTCATTAAAGACATGTTCTTACTTTTTGTTTCAGGAGATAAGGACTTTAAAAACTTGACAATTTTAGGATTATGAGTTGTGCCAATGTTTACATTTCAACTCCTTTTTTTGTAGGAACCATGGTGGGCGGCTTGGTGACATCATATCGATCAAATAACTCTTCCAAAGGCACCAAGCCTCTTGGAATGTTGTTGTCCTTAAGCTGTAATAACTCAATTGCAGAAAATTGTCTATCTGTTTATCATCCCCAAATACTTGCCAAAATCTCATGTTATCTGGAATAGCCAGGCGATGTTTGACATGGATGGAGTACTTCTAATTAGGATGAATAGGGATCTTCACCATACTTGCTGCAATGGCGAGTGAGTTAGCTATGACATTCTGAGCTCTAGGAATAAGAGATAAAGTGTATTCTGAAAAAGTCTTGAGGATGTCAAGCACATCATTGCGATAAGCTCTCATTCTTGGGTGCTTGGCTTGGTACTCCCTTTGACTTGTTTTATTACTAATTTGGAGTCGCCATAAACATAAATCTTTTTTGCTCCCAACTTTTTCAGAATTTTGAGGCCAGAAATCAATGCCTCATACTCCGCCTCATTGTTTGAACACTCAAAAGCCAACTTGTAAGAACTCATTCTCACATTTTGAGGGATTTTATTTGACTGATGTAATGGACCATGTATCCAGACACCAATCCCTGCTCCTTCTCTTCCCGATGCACCATCAAACTCCATGGTCCAAAGACCATTTTCTTCATCCGGAAAAAGGATTTTTGAAGACTGAACTATTTTCTCTTTAGGAATTTGACCAGCTATCTCAAAACTCTCTGTTTTTTACACTATTCTTTCAATTTCCTCAATAGGATTTACTGGTTACAAACACTCTTCACTAACCTCTTTACCTTCTGTTGTAATAACTTCATGCATGTTGCTCATGACCTTGGTAACTTCTAAAATTTCCACTAGCTGACTTTCATCATCAACAGAATTTATATCGCTAAATAAAATGAAAGAATCAAGATCAGTATGGACAGCATGTATAGGATGATTGATTGGCTTCTCCTTACTGTTGATCATAAATTTCATCTTATTTTCCCTATAAAGTTTCCGAAGCTGACCAAAAACAGGGATAGTGGCATATGAAAAGTCAAGTTGCAGAGTGCCCTTTAGTTTTTCTCCCCAAGGCCTTGAAAGCAACATGAAAAACCTAGGAGGAATATCACCAACTACTACATCCATGAGTACATTTTTGGCCAGGATTTGGTCCAAGGAAACTACCAAGTCTTTAATGAGGTCAATGCATTTCACTCTCCTGGAATCAAAGGAATAAAGATCATGGTAGGTTCGGGTGATACTCAGACCTAGTTTATCCATGATGGCTTTAGGCATAAGATTTGTGAGGCACCAAAATCTAGCATGGCATTATGAAGGATAAAATCATGAAGTTTACGACTCAGATAAAAAGGAGGGATTTCACTATCTTCGGGAGTTCCTTCTAAGGCTGGACCAAAAAGGATTGTTGGCTCATCATCAGCTACATTAACTGTATCAGACATCTGGTCAACCTTAAGCATCTTTGCAATCTGAAATTTATATTTGTCATTCCTCACTAATTCACTGAGGGGAATAGAAATCTTCAATTTAAAATTTTCATTTTCCAAACTAAAAATATTAGATTGCTTTTCTACCTCTTTTGCAGCGATGTCCTTCTTTTCTGTTTGGCCTTTAGCTTGTGACTCCTTGTGGCTTTTAGTTTGCAACTCTTTGTCTTTCCTCACATTGCTGGTAGAGGCTTCATTTGTTCTATCCTAATTCAGTATGACAATGTCCTTTTCTTTATTCTGACCTGCATGAGCAATTTCCTTGCTTGGTGTGTCTTTTTGTACATTTTGTCTTTTCTGAGTTAGAGTAACAGGTACATTTCTATTCCTCAATTTGTCCTGCTTTTGAAGATGACTAAGGGCATTCAGATATCCCCTTTCGTACTCTTCAGTTTGAATAGCCCACAGATCGTCACTTGCAAGCACAAATTGTTGATCACTTGGTATGAGAGAATCTTCGGAAAACTAATCTTCTTCTATTAGGAAAGTAGGAAATTCATCTTCTCGAAAGAAGTGATTTGCTTCCACAATATCTTCTTCCTATTCTTCATGGCCTTCAGTATAATTTTGTTGAGATGGAGCTCTTACTTGACCCTGAGGATCTTGGTTTCGCTGCTCTTTCTGTCAATTTCTGAACTGCCATTGTTGTTGTCCGTGAAAGTTAGGATTCCTCACTAAAGGTTTTTCTTATTGATCAGTTATGGATATTCTATCCATCATCCTCTCCATAGTTTTTATCAGATTGTCAAGCTTTACATCAGAAGATGATGCAGGTTCTTCTTTAAAGACAACTTTCTTCTCAGTCCTCTCTGGCTTTGATTTTGACTTCTTGATGAGCAAATTGGCTTCGACACTGACTGCATTCCGCTGCATCTCTTCAAGAGTAGTAGGATCTCTCTCTCAGCTGGTATGCCATGTCTGGATCGAAAGCATCAAGATAATGAAGAAGAGCCAGACCAGGAGGAGGCTTCATATCATCAAGTATGGAATTGTACACTGTGTTGAATCTCGCTGTAAATTCTTGAACTATTTCATTTGAGTTCCTTTTCATTGAATTATACTCAACCAATATCTGCAATGGATTTTTCTTCTCTTGCCAATGAGCTAAGAATAATTCAATCAATCTTTGAGCACTGTTAATAGAATTATCAGCCATACTTCGAAACCATTTCTTAACATCTCCTGAGAAACTTTGAGCTATAATCCTCATCTTGGCATTATTTTCATCAATTTCTTCTAAATAAATGAAATCTATTAACTTGTCAACTTGTTGCTGAGCTGTAATTTCTGAACTTCCATCAAACAAAGGGAGTCTTTGACCATAATTTCGAGGTAAAGAAGCAAGTTGAGTAGGCAATAAGAGAGGTACGAATCGTGCCATGACTACTGGAGATAGTGGAGGTACTACAATGGGTTGTGTAGGTAAGGATGATGATATTGATGGGGGTAGTGATCTTTGCTCTTAATTTGTATTTTCTCTGACATTTTGGAAATGCTCCTGCATTGGTAGTTGCACATGTTGAGTGGTTTTTGAGAGGTGAAGTGCATTAGGAGTCGAAAATGATAAGCATACAACCTAGAGAATCTCCCTTCACATTTAAAGAACTTCATGATAATCTTCATCAAAGGGGCATATTTCTCCAATAAGTATCTGAAAGGTATAGTGTGATCATGTTTCTCCCTGTATGGTGTTTTTAAGAAAGGCTGGTAGTATTGAAGATCTAGGCTCATTCCCTTCAACCAATATTCACCATTGTTCGGTAGCCCTGTTGCAAGTGAGATGGAGGCCACTAAAAAATGAACTCAACATCAGCAATGATAGCACTTTCACCCTTCAACTGAGTTGCCACCCAATCTATTAGTTGTTCTAGAAAACCCACCTCACTCACCCTTTTGCAAAACTCCAAGCAATGTACATCTTCGAAGTGCTATTTGATGAAAGGATAGGAGTTGATTTCATTACAATTTGATGGCTCGTATCTGTGTATTTTCCCTCCCTTATGATTATTTTCCTCTCTGGTGAAGATTCTGCCTCCATGACGACAAAAAACCCTAGCAACAGGTAATGAAAAAAAGTGTGAGGTATGAATGAAAATGAAGTGATGTGAAGGTGGATTTTGACAAAATGATAGAGGAGGTTTGAAAGAGGTGGATATGAACTTTGGAAGTTGATGAAAATGAGTGAAGAAATAGTGGAAGAGTGATCTACTTGCAAGGAGGAAAAACAGGGTTTGTAATGAAAAATGCCCAAAAACCTCTAGGAATGAGCTAGGGTTTTACTTTTTGAGAGGTAAAACTTTGCTTTGAGGTTGATTGAATGGTTAAAATGGTTTATTAAACATGTATGCAGGTGTAGGGAAACATTTTACATGTTTAGAAACCAAAAATAAAAATGGCCATTATCACCCTATCATTTCCCATGAAAAATTTCACTACAAACCCTAATTTGAAGAATCATTGGCATGAGATGATTTTGAAAAGCAAATGAGGGAGAATGATGGTGTACTTACTTGTTTCTTGGCTTAGAAATCAATGAAATTAAGTTTTCAAGCCAAAAAATGGAGTTTGGGAGAGATTTGGGTGTTTTCTGGACACTCTATCCCGTGCGCAGTGCTTTGTTCTTGTGCGCAACGTCGACCCTCTATGCATAGCGCCTTGTTCCTGTGTGCAGTGCCTCAAGGTTTTCTTCAAATTTGCCTAAGAAATCAACTTTTTCTCTCTTTTGGATGGGAGATATCGATTCTCAAGAGTGAATAGGAGGCAAATGAACCAAGTTTGGGGGCTTTTGAGTTTATATAGGAAAAAATATTTCTCTTTTTGAAAAATAAATGGGACCCACAAACCTTTAAAAACTGATTTTTCACTTTTGAAAATAGAGTTACCTTTACAACTGAAACCTGAGCTACCTTTTCACTTTCCTGAGTGCTGGAACTTCTTTTTCTAGAACTTTTTGACCATGAGAAGATGATGAATGTGTGATAACTCACAAATCAATACACAAGAGCTTTTTGTCATGCTCTATTCACTGCTAGATTTATTCATGAAAATGATGGACCTTGGAAACCCTAGCGACCTAATGGATGACCTGAAACTAAATGGGATGATGTTGATGACTGACATGTTTTTATTATGACACCTCCATAAAAATGTGATAGTTTGACCAACATGAGTGAATTTCCAAAAGACTGACCTTATTTCTAGACCAACCAAATAGTGACCAAATTTTACTATGTAAACCTAGTGACCTAAAAATTTGATTTTGATAGTCTTGACAAGCATAGTAAAAGCACATTTGATCCAGGTGATAGGCTAACAAGATTGGAATTTAGTGGTGCGGATGGAATATCCATAACCGAGTACATTTTTTATTTTCTTAAATTTTGTGAACATTACGAAATCAATTATGAATATTTTGCTTGTGTGGATTTCTTCCTCACCCTTGAAGGTCGTGTTAATCGATGGTGTCATACCTTACCATCTGCTTCCATCCATTCTTTTCATCATTTCATTAAGGATATTATCAAGCCTTCGATGGGTATGATTATTGAGATGCTCTTAAAAGAATCAATCAGCTAAGAATGAAGCCTAATGAATCAATTGAGGATTTCTCTGATCGATTCCTTCACCTTTGTTATGAATTTTCTGAAGAAGACATGGATTGGGATTTCTTTAAGCAAAAGTTTGAGCATTTGGTTCACATCTCTCTACATGGTGAATATGAACCTCATGATGTTTATACTTCCTCAACTCTTGATTTCAGAGGAGGAATCTATGATTCCTTTTGTTTCTTGTCCTCCTCCCTTTTCAGTTCCTATGTGGGTGCCTCCTTGCGATGATAATCAAATTGGGAGATATGTTAATCAAATTCCTAATCCATATTCTCATTCTTCTTCCACTTTTCATGACTTGAATTCAATGGAGGAAAACCCAGAATAGCTCATGAAGCCCATGGTGATGACTAACTCCTCTATTTCGAAAGATGATGTTACTATTCATAACTCTAGCCTTGAATCTGATTTGGATTTTTGTCATCCTCTATCGTCTACATGCCATGACTCTTTATACCATGATCAGCCTGATCAATCGGCTCCACCAGCTAGTTTTCCACACTCTCTTGATTTGCGAGTTGTTGGTTCAAATTGCAATTAGATAAAAGGTAGTCACACTACACAGGTAGAGGAGCAGGAAGGTGAAGATGCTTTCAATATTTCTCCTATTTTTCAAAATCCTCCATGTGAAGATGATGTGCTTCCATTCTTTGATGATTTTTAATCTCCTTATATCGGTAGTGAATCAAATACAATCAATTATTTCAATCAATCCGTGGCCTTGGGAAACAATCATTCTGGTGATGATAATTTTGTTAATGTAAGTGATCACAAATGCCCAAGTGCACCAGCTGATCATTCAATTTCTCATGAAGATTTTAATTTGGATCTAGAATTTGATTAGGTTAAAGAATATTCTTTTATCGAAACTTCCTCTTCATCTCACTATCCCTTGTTCTCTACCATTTTCAATGCATCTACTTGCGACAGAGATACTCCATGCTCTTCAAGATCTTCATACAATGAGTTAACTTTTAAATTGGAACAAAGGTGGTGAGATTATTCATGATGAGGATGAAAACAATCAAATCATTCACTACTCTTTCCATCCCTCCTCATCTCTTATTTTGCATAAATACAACTCTTCAAATCAACTTTCTCATGAAATTTCTCTCATCCATACATCTTTAGATTTGTGATCATAAGAATATTCCAACTTGAGTAATCTAGTTGATGAAGTTGAAAAATCCAATCAAATCAGTGATAGAGATGGTTTCCATCCGGTGAGCAGTGGTCTTATTGAAACCAGTGGTAGTAGTTATCCTCACACCATGCGTGATTTGGTTCAATCTTCAAAATGACATATTCAAATCTTTAAAGGTTGTGGGACTTATCAACAAGTCTAGGCACTTCAACTTCCATTGATGGTCATGTCAGGATCTAGTAACTCTGGTAAGTCCCTTGAACTAAGTAAGATCTGGTCTCTCTCGCACAATCTTTCTCTTTGCATGGTTTCACTTGACATAAATTTATTTTTGAAAGATGTTTGGTATTTCGGATGTAATTTTTCAAATTTTCAAGATTTCACTTCTGATTAGATTCTATAATCTTCTTCAGTTGATTCATATTCATGCAAATCTCTTGTATCAAACTCGAGTTTCGAATGTGTATCTCTCTTAGAGTCATGGAATTGTGAATTTGATCACCTCAAAGATCATCTTTTGTCAAAGGAATCATATCTATCAGGTTTCTTTCATGATAAGCAACTCCTGGTTTTCTTTGTAAACATCATATCGTGAATCTTGGTCTTTATAGCACCTGAATTCCTCTTGAGTGTGAATAAATGCATGAATTATTGTGCAAATGAAATTTGTCTTCATTCACTATATTCTGACCGGTCTAATGTGTTTGTTGTACTGGCATTCCTTTTCACTTCTTTCGATGATTACAATGCCAATGTAGTGTGTCATTTCTATGCGAAGAAGATGATTCTATTATTCAAATCATTTGTGAATATGTTCAATATAATTTATAGTTTTTTATTTTCTAACCCATAATATCATGCCAAAAAAGGTCCATCTGATCATGATATTTACTTTCACTCGTTTCACTACTTTCCCACTAGTATATCCAATGACACTTGTTTTACATCCTTTGATCCTCATGGTTCAACATCCCACCATTCGAATACTTGCCAAATAGTTGAGGCATTTCAGTCATTGTTGATGGTTATGTCAGGTCCTCATTGTCTTGGCATGTCTATTGAATATGATCAGATCTATTTATCCTCACGAGATTCTCATCCCAATTCTGTGTATTTTATTGAAGATTCATTATTTCAAAGTTTTCAGCTTTTTCAAGAGGATTATTTCAAATTTCATGATCCAATCACCGAATGGTTGGAGCAATATTTCTTGGAAAGATCCATCGCAAATAACAGGTTTCAGCCTTTTCTCATGCTTGCTAAGCAAGATGACACGAAAGAAGGTGAATTCACAACAATTCTTTGAGGTTTGTCTGATTATGGCTTTCATCCAAAAGGTAAGAATGTTGTTCTCTAGGCAATCCCTTCTATGGATAGAAGCGATCCCCCTAGTCAAATGAGTGGATATAGTAACAACTGAAAGAAAATACATGCAAAACTCTCCTATTTTATATCAGAAAATACAAAGTAAGATGGATGAACTACCTCACTTTGATGCTAAATGCCCGTTGATGTCGATCTCAATCTCGATCTCCTCACTTCCAAGCTCGATCCTCGCTATTATGTTACAAATGAATACCTGCAAGAGAGATAAAACAAAGACAACAAAGGAAAAACATAGCATATGCATTCTAATGTAAACCATATGATAGATCAAGGAGCATCATACTAAGCAAGTAGTCATTTACATGCTTATGGAAAGTAAACATGCATTGTATTAATAATAAACACAAGAGGGAAGCATACAACCACTGCCTTGATGTTGGAAGCCTCCTTCAGGATGGGTTTCCAATTCGAAGCCAAGACTTCTCAAGCTCTCCTTTCTCCTTCACAAATTGCTAGCAATTAGGCATAATTTAGCAGCAACATGACCAATCTAGTCTAACCAACCATTTGAGGGTGTAAGAGAATGCATTTATAGTGAAGGAGATGGAGTTAGGGATCCACAAGAGGGGTAAGAAGGTTCACATATTAAGGGTAAGATCCCTAAATGTAGGATCAAGGACTCAAAATGGGAGAACTCGACCATATCATTATTCAACAATAACTAGCTCGTCGTTCTTTAGGCTTCTAGTAAGAGAAACTTCTGCTCCATTTTTGGAGAAGCTGCGTGAAGAGGATCAATGCAGATTTCCCTATCCAAAGTTGCGCTGCCAGCGCTAGTCACTAGCTAGACCAAAGGGTACCAACACAAGTTTTCTTGTTAAAAGTAGTGTTGGGCTTGCAAATAGGTTTTTTTGACAACCTCTTCCAGAATTACTTCAAGGCATTTATTCTTCTTTTCTTCAAGGATGCTTTGATCAATGTTTTTCATGGTGAATTCATTCATAGCTTTTGTCTCTTTACGACATTTTGGGCAAAGTTCGATAGCTCAGGGTATGAGAAAGGGAGTGTGACAAATTACTGTATAACAGATGCTCCCTAAATAATGAAGTCAAAACAGGTAGTGATGGTTTAAGTGCTTTAAAAGTCAAGGAAATGACTTTGAAGAAATACCATCAGGAGACCTACAAATCAAACATAATACAAAATATATGACATCTCTAAGTGGGCATTTAACAATACATGAATCCACGGCATGGGCACATCCATCCGACTAGAAAGGATCATGTGTATGGATCCATAGTATGGACACAACCATCCAATTAGAAAGGATCATATGTATGGATCCATGGCATCGATGCAAGCATCCGACAAGAAAGGATCATATGTATGGATCCACGACATGGATGCAACCATCCTATTAGAAAGGATCATGTATACAATCATGAATACTAAATAACTCCATGCAACTTGGATTTATTAGATGAAATCCAGGGTCTTCATCTTTGTCCCGATCCAACCAAAGTACGAATCTAACCATATGAATCAACGTGTTGAAGTCAAACATGGTAGAAACCACCTGATCATCAGTCAATGATGTAAACCACCAAAGAAAGAAACCACCAATAGTGGCAATGGCTCTCAAGGTACAACAACACAATCCATGAGTGTGAACAAGGAAGTTGTGTATAATTTTTCTACAAATCATCTAGCTCTGATACCATGTATAAATTCCCACTGTAGATCACCTGATAATGCAATATACTAAAGAAAAATACTATATCTACTTCTACAATCAAACTTTGCAGAAGCTTAATCAATTTGAGCTAGATCAATCAGAACACATATAACATAGAACGAGAATTCAATCACACATGAACATAGAAGAATAACTCGGGGAAAGCCTCAGCCTAAAACCCCAATCTCTGTATTATCATACAAGTGGAAATAATGTCTGGATTACACAAAGCCTTAGCTCAGAAGCTATCCAGCTCTCAGTACAATCCCTCTGCTGCTCATAGACAGTCAAAGGCTTCTCACAACCCTTCTCCTCTGCCCTCCAAGCCTCCTCTTTCCTTGCACAATTTTTCCTGGGGTCCAGTACTTCCACTTGTGTGAATTCCCACCTCACACTGCTCACTTGGCTCAGTAGTAACTGTGCAATCCTGAAGGAGATAATTCCTTCTGCATGGATGAGTTTCCTATATAGGAAAAATCCTCCAACTGACAGTACATTGTCCCTTCCTCTGATCTCAACTGGGTCTCTGACTGGACTAACATGCATGAGTTATTTATGAGAGAATATTCAGTTATCTGGAGAACACTAGTTGCATGCATGCATGCATTAACTAACTAGACTCACAATTAGTTCAACAAACTATTTGAACTAATCTAATTGGACTTAACTCAATTAACTGACCTAACTAATTACAACTCAAATACAACTCATCCTTATCTCCTTAATTAAGGGATAACTTCCTCAATCAAAGGGATAATTGTTGCATGTCTTCACAAAGACTTCATGATTGATTTTCTCCAACTAATTAACTCAAGATGAATTAATTAATTATTTTCCAAACAGCTTCTAAGATCAAATTCGAATTTTACTTCTCAAATTTAGTTCATGGACTAAATAATATTGGAATCCAACCTGAAATTCTATTTATACCAATGCTATTTTTAGCACTTCCATTTTTCATTCCTTGTTACTATGTCCAACACTGGTACCCGAATTGCTATTTATAGCAATGCTATTTTTAGCATTTCTATTTTTAGCATTTCTTGTTGCCATTTTCAGCACTCCCTCTCAACAAGAAAGGCATTCAACTCAAACCCGATCCTAAACATTTGGAATGTTTTGCATGAAACACTTCTCCCAAGTGTTATTGCTCCAGCAACTCTAGAAACAAAAAATCTCCCAACTGACCTATTTGTTGGGCTAGAAACATCCTCTGATGCTAAATCTCCCTCTGCCACTGACAACTATTCCCTCTCTTACCTCTGAGCTACTGCAACACTCCATGCATCTCGCACCGTTGCACACCTCTTTGTGCCATCCTGCACTGGTGCAACACTCTTGTGCCTCTCGCATTGTTGCAGCCTGCTAGCTCTGCACTGTCTTGGGATTCCTGCATTGTAGCTCTCTCTACCGCTCCATCCGCATCTGTCTCTACCCACTCAGCCAGTCTTGCTACTCCTTGTCAAGGCTCCCATAGCAAGGTCTAATCAAAGAGGTTGGGTACCTCAATGATCTTGCCCCTATTCCAGCCTTCTTGGGACTATCACTCCACATCGCCCCACCTCCGACCTGGAGGTATGGATGCATGTGATCCCTCTGCCCACTTGGCTTGAAATTTCCCCCTACTGGAGGTCTCTGCATGAGTGGATGCCTCCACTCAATCTCCTCTCGGCTTCTCCAGTTGTGGCTGCTCCACAACCTCCTGAAGCTGCTTCACCAATTGTGGCTCCTCCACAATTGTCTGAGACTTCTTCTGGCATTGCATGTTGAGAGGTAATGTACTCTCCCTCTCAACCACCAAGTCTCCAATAGTTGCCTTGCTCCTCAAGGCTTTGCATGCATCTTGAACCTCAAGAGTATACAGGTTCTTGACTCGTGAACCGATCTGCTTCACCTGTCTCGTGGTGACGTGTCTAAGGAAAACCTTTCCCTTACTGAAGACTACATCATAGCCTTTGTCTTCCAGCATAGCGATAGACACAAGATTCTTCTTCAGACCCAATATATACTTTATATCGGTCAAGGTAATGCGAGCTCCATGCTCCCTCTGAAAAACAACCATGCCTACACCTGAAACACTATACTTTTCATCAGTACCCATTGCTATGAGTATTTGGAGATCTTTCTCCTCCAAGGTATTGAATAAACTCTTGTCACCGGTCATGTGGAAAGAAGCTCCACTGTCAAGAAACCAACCACATCCCACCATGGATGAAACCATGCATGCAAAGAGAGTGAAATCCAACTTGAACTGTGAGACCAATGCCTCACCTTCAGATCCTTCCTTAGATCCCATCTTGGATTTCTTTAGTGGACAATTTGTAGCAAAATGGCCCACCTCATGACAATGAAAGCATCGCACTTTCGATTTGTCGAACTTCTTCCCACCATGCGAAGAACTCAATTTGGGATGAGAATCCTTCTCCTTCCCTTTCTTCGTCCCACTCGCTAAGGTGCAACTTTCTTCATCCTCCTTGGATGAAGAACCATCTCTGGTGCTTCTTCTTATCTCCTCCTGCATCAGATCCGACCAAAGTCATTCCCAATCTGGCAGTTTTTCTCTTCCATTTACCGAGTCGTGGTAGCTATGCCAGCTCTTAGGAAGACCGAGGAGCGCAAGACTCACCATGTCATCATCGGCGGTCACGATCCCTACGCTTCCAAGCTCATCCCTGCAGGTGGTGAGCTTGTTCAGATACGTAGAGATCATGTCGCCCTTTTCACACTTGATTTTCCAAAGCTTGTCTTTCAATGCCAGCTTCCTTTGATCGTTGTTGTTCTAATATAGATCTTTCAATGTTTTCCACATCGACAATGGTGTCTCCTTCCCATGGAGGCTCGAGACTATGTGATCTCAAACTTCCTGCAGGAGGATTCTCCTTGCTCTAGCCACACATTTCTTCCATTCCACCAATTCTGTATCATCAGATGTTACGGGCTTGGGGACTTCTTGATCAATGAAGTCCTTTAGACCGTTATCCTATAATATTGCTTCCATGCGATCCTTCCAAGCTATATAATTCGAGCTTCCATCAAGGGCATACTCGAGTCTTAAATTGTTGAAAGCCATTGGTGAAATTGAGATGTGATAAGAAATTGATTTCTATATTCAGGAACCTCAAACTTCAAACTTCTCCCTTCTTGTATAATGTTCTTCACCTTTGATCACCTTTGCTCTGATACCATGTAGAAATTCCCACTGTAGATCACCTGATAACGCAATATACTAAAGCAAAATATAGATCTACTTCTACAATCAAACTTTGCGGAAGCTTAAACAATTTGAGATAGATCAATCAGAACACATATAACAGAGAACGACAATTCAATCACACATGAACATAGAAGAATATCCCGGGGAAAGCCTCAGCCTAAAACCCCAATCTCTGAATTATCATTCAAGTGGAAATAATGTCCAGATTACACAAAGCCTGAGCTCGGAAGCTATCTAGCTCTCAGTACAATCCCTCTGATACTCATAGATAGTTAAAGGCTTCTTACAAACCTTCTCCTCTGCCCTCCAAGCCTCCTATTTCCTTGTGCAGTTTTTCCTGGGGTCCAGTGCTTCCACTTGTGTGAATTCCCACCTCACACTGCTCACTTGGCTCAGTAGTAACTATGCAATCCTGAAGGAGATAATTCCTTCTGCATGGATGAGTTTCCTCTATAGGAAAAATCCTCCAACTGAAAGTACATTGTCCCTTCCTCTGATCTCAACTGGGTCTCTAACTAAACTGACATGCATGAGTTATTTATGAGAGAATATTTAGTTATCTGGAGAACACTAGTAGCATGCATGCATGCATTAACTGACTAAACTCACAATTAGTTCAACAAACTATTTGAACTAATCTAACTAGACTTAACTCAGTTAACTGAGCTAACTAATTACAACTCATCATTATCTCCTTAAGGGATAACTTCCTCAATCAAAGGGTTAACTGTCGCATGTCTTCACAAAGACTTCATGTTTGATTTTCTCCAACTAATTAACTCAAGATGAATTAATAAATTATTTTTCAAATAGCTGCTAAGATCAAATTCGAATTTTACTTCTCGAAATTCTATTTTTAGCACTTCCATTTTTCATTCCTTGTTGCTATGTCCAACACTGGTACCCAAACTGCTATTTATAGCAATGCTATTTTTAGCATTTCTTGTTGCCATTTTCAACAAGTTGAAGTTGAACACTCATAGAATCATTTGATAGAAGGATGTGAACCTATCGTCAAATGCAAAGAACTTGCCATTGAGGAATACAAGCTCCAAGGTACTGAAAGGGATTTTCTAGATCATCTTCCTGGATAATGAGCTAAAGTCGAATGGAAGTGATATGTCGAAGGAGGGCTATATTGTTCCCCACATCATCGACACGAAACAAAGGACTTTGTAAATTTGGTGAGAGTGATTCAAGATTGTAGCAGAGAAGGTCAAATGGGGTATAAGAGGTTTTGAATTTGTAGACGGAACTTCTCTTGAACATATCAGCGACATGACTCTTGAGTTTGGTAGCATTTGACTTAAAATGCGATCAATGGTCATGACGAAAATAGGTAACGATCAAATGAGAGGAAAATGGATTTCCCAAACCCAGGAAAGCAAGTGACTAAGTGAGAATATCTAAACTTGAAATGAAATGAAGATGAATGTCATGTTCAAGAGCGACATGCTACGTTTCATACAGAATACAAGACACATTTACTTTCATTTTCCCCTGTTATTTATAACGAGTACCTCCTTGTTTTTAATCACAAGCTTGAAGAGGATACCATATGCTTGTCGTATAAGTTCATCCTTTGGATGAATCCATCTCATTAAGTTTAACAAGCCCTAGGAAGGAGTAGCTCAATCTTTTCATGGTGACAAGTGTTGCGTCATTTAAGTTTTACGAGTCTGACGGAAGGGTAACTCGACATCTTTTCCATGTTTAGAGAGCTTGTAAATGAGGCAAAAAGGAAACTCCAAAGGTCCTTTTTCTTAGATAGTCTCTCGAATCCGAAAAGGTAGAAAACAATATTCAAGAGAACCTATTAGCCATGTTCAACTAAGGTATTCCTTTTCGTAGCTAGTCCATATCAGTCTGGAAAAGGGTTAAACTTATATTGAGTAGATGTCTTTCCATTTACTTTTACAAGTTTGAAAAGATAAGTGCTCGACAATCTTTTCATATTTTGAGAGTCTGAAAAGAGCTGAAAGAGGACTCTTCCTAGAGGAATGAGTGGTATAAAAGGATAGCAACTGGTTTCAATCATGGTGGAACTGCTCAAAACATGTAAAGGTTAAGAGGCTAGCTAATAAGACCACTCATCATAGATGTTCCTCAGGAAAGGGTAAAATAACTAAGTGAAAGCATATGATCGGCCAAAGACATGGTGATGGAATGAAAAAACCAAGGCTCATCTGGCGAAAATGGGCTGATAAAAATGGAAATCACGAGAGGTAAAGTGGGAATGGTTTCTTTTTACACAAGCTTGAAACAAAGATAAACTATGATTGAAATAATTTCGCATGCCCCCAACATAATGACTCAATTCAAGGTACATGCCCCCCAAGCTTCATTTCATTCACCAAAGCAGACTACTGGTTACTAACAGGTGGATGGAATGAAGGTTCACTTACAAGATCAGGTTAAATACTCCACTAGGATTTTACGAGATCTAATCAAAGACTCGAATTGGAAGGGGATTTGTTTCATTTGTTAACGAGCTTGACATAGGAAAAGAACGATGCTCATGACACCTTGATTCATTTTTTACCGAGCTTGACACAAGTAAAGGAACTCTGCTCTGGAAACCTTGATTCATTTTTTAAGGAGCTTGACACAAGACAAAGAACTCTACCCCAAGGACCTATTTCATTTTTTAACGAGGTTGACATAGTAAAGAACTATCCTCATGGGAACCTATTTCATTTTTTTAACGAGGTTTCCATGGTAAAAGAACTATCCTCGTGGTAACCTATTTCATTATTTTACGAGGTTGACATGGTAAAAGAACTATCCTCATGGGGACATATTTCATTTTTTAACGAGGTTGACATAGGAAAAGAACTATCCTCATGGGGACCTATTTCATTTTTTAATGAGGTTGACATAGTAAAAGAATTATCCTCATGGGGACCTATTTCATTTTTTTAATGAGGTTGACATAGTAAAAGAAATATCCTCATGACATCTGTTTCATTTTTTAATGATGTTGACATAGTAAAAGAACTATCCTCATGACACCTATTTCATTGTTTAACAAGGTTGACATAGTAAAAGAACTATCCTCATGACACCTGTTTCATTTTTTAACAAGGTTGACATAGTAAAAGAACTATCGTCGTGACACCTATTTCATTTTTTAATGAGGTTGAAATCGTAAAAGAATTATCCTCAAGACACCTATTGCATTTTTTAATGATGATTACATAGTAAAAGAACTATCCTCATGACACCTTGATAACGGCCTATCAGAGGTCACAACTTCCAAGAGGTTCCCATCATATGGGAGAACAACGCTCTAGAAGGGATACATGTCAAGGGATCTAATGGAAAGATCAGGTTCCAATGACCCCAGAACATGACGTACTATATCACTGACTAGATCATCAGTAGATGTGGGCACGGAACAAGTGGCCACATAATTAACCTATGGCGGGGGTGATACCACTTGCATACAAGGACCATTTAGGGAAGATGGTTGATCGAGAGTCAAATTAGGACCAACGAATGAAAGTTGATCAATGGCCACAATTATTCCTTCGTGCAGGAAATATATCACACAAAAGAGAGAAGGGACTAAAGCTCCCATGACATAAACATAGTCACGAACAAGAAGTAAATTAAAATCCAAAGGGTGTTGAACAACAATCACATCGAGATAGATGATTTTTCCTCCCAAAGTAATAGGCAACTTAGGAAGGATCCCTAACGGTTGACTGGTTACTCTGTTAAAATCTAATAGATTCTAGGTAACAGGCACAATTGTAGAGAACCTAAAGGTTGCTAGGCAATTGAAGACATAATACTAACATATATACCTTCATCTATGATTGTGTCAGGTATGGGTATATTGTAAGCATGTATTGTGATCTGAAAGGGCACATGGGAAGGAAAACGATATTCTTCCAATCGAATCCAATCAAAGAAAGTGACTAAACTACTTGGAGAGGGTGCCATCGGAATGGGAGGACTGCCCTCTTGTGTTACAGGAATGGAAGGATTTCCCCCTTTGTACCATGGGAATGGACTCATGTGATTTACATTTGGAGAGAGTTGGATTGACTAGAGATGAACTTCGATCAATAACTTGACCAACTAGTGGAGGACCAAGGGAAAGCTTTCGATAACCAGTCAGAAGACAAGGTTGATAAGCGACAAGGTTATCCAATACTTTAGAGGATTCATCCATATAATGACAAAGGTGAATAGGATGATGCCCTTCACATAACCTACAAGGAAAATTGACTTTTCCCTTTTTCCCATGGGCTTTGATGTCCCTAGTTGAAGTTCTATCACCAGCATGGTCTCTAGAGGCTGATGACAAAGGCCGATGTGAACCTGTGGACCACACTTCTAATATCTTGGGAATACCAGGACATTCTCGAAGATGGTGGTCACCCTTGCAACGCTTGCAAGGGAATTTCACTTTATGAGGTTTATTGGAAGGTTTCTCAACATCAATTGCATCAGTAGCACTGACTACTTGGTTGCCCCCTTACTTATTTTTCTTCTTCTTAATCTTCCTTTTATTCTTCTTCTTATCCACCTGGTTACTAACTTGCATGTTTTCACCAAACAAATAAGAAGAAGAGGAAGAAGACCAAACGGGCAAAGAAGGAAAAGGGTCAACTTTAAGATGAACTGGTGGTTGATATGGTTTAGGTGGATGAGAACCTAGTTGAGGACTAGTTTGGACACTCAGAACGATAGGGGTCGAGAATACCAAACCAGAAAACCAATGGTAAATCCAGGAAGGGAAAATGTTGCCATATAAGGAGCACCAACATTTTCAAAAGAAGGAAAAGGACTAGGATTCCCGTCAGAGGGGTTTCCTTGGTTGGTAGACTCAGGAACTGTTGCCATTAGTCTCAACCTAAGATCTACTAAGGAGTATTTCCATAGGAAGGATATTATTCCGCAGTCAATTAATTTTAGAAATTAACAACAAAGAAATAAAAAAAGGGGTAACTAGGCATAAAGGTTTACCAAGCAACTGTGAACTGCAATATATACCTTGGTGACAACATCCAATCTCCCTAAATGTTGTGTTTGGTGTATCATGGTATACAAGGTAGCAGACTCAGTTACCTATGGATGCATAGCAACCTATAGGGGACTCCCAAAATATACACGATGGTACGTGGGAATGTAGTCTGTAGTAGTGTTGTCTAATGCGTAACCGTTCAATGAGAGTGTTCCCATATACTTATCATGCATGGAGCGCCTCCGATATACTCGAAAGTAGTGGAGAACAGCCCTATACACGTTCATATGTGGAACGAGATTTCACCCCCATAATACAACGCTGGAAAATAATGACAACTCCCACGTTTAACGACGTTGAAACACGTCTCTAGCTTAGACCTCTAGATATTTCCATTAATGTTCCAAATGTTCCCTAAGTTAATTGAGGTAAATTTTAACGTTGATCTTGGATTAGGTTTCCATTTTAAGGCTCAAAGCGATGTCACCAAAACACCTACGATGCAACTAATATGAAAAAGGGATTCTTTTCATTTCGATGAAAGCTAAACTAGTAAAGGAAGAGATTTCAAACAATAGTGCAACAAATAAAGCTTTCCTAACTAGATCTTTCACTTTCATTTTCCAAATGTAACCACCAAAAGCGAAAATGATTTCAATTCTTTCTTTCAATGAATGAGAATGCACTCGATGCACTTTTAACTTTCAATCACTAAACAATGTAATCTATGTCCAATGATAAATCTAAAAAAAAATGATTTTTCATTGCAATGTGATCTAATGCACTTTACGAAAAGTAAATTATGAGATGAAAACTAAATGAGTGAAAAATATATTTTTTTATGGTCTCAAAACAACTAATAATGCTCAAACAAAAGCAAACCAATTTTCCTTCCAAACATACAAGCAGCAAACAAAAATTTTAATTGACTCAAAGAATCAAAGACTCAACCAAAATTCACTTTCACCACTTCAAACAATGGGAGGGAATTTTGCACACCACAAGGGAACTAGCACAAATAAAAGAAAATTCAATGCACACAGAGCAGAAGGATGACCTCAGAGGTCAGGACACGCTAGGATTTTTAGCAGAAACCCTAAAAATTATCAATTTTAAGGATCAACACTACTTTACAAGAAAAATATGTGCTGACAGTGTCATCAATGCCACTTTACATAGAAAAACCTGTGTCGCAACACTACTTTACACATAAAAACTGGTGTTGGACGAGAAATTGGACCAGCGCGGGTGGACAGTGGAAGACTGGGTTTCGAGCGCGACTGTATTGGAAAAAATCGGCGCTATCAGCGCGACTGTGTCTAAGAAAAAGGGCGTTGGACGAGAGTACTCAGAGTACAGACTCAAAGGCAATTAAAACAAAGGATCACTGAAAGGTTAGCCAAACCAATCAAAAAGGCCAAATGCAAAAGGAGGGTTGAAGGGGATATATGCTCCCCATCAGAGTCACCACTTTTTTATCTAGCGATCCCTCTAGTCCAATGAATGGATATATTAACAACTGAAAGAAAATACATGTGAAACTCTCCTAGTTTATATCAGAAAATACAAAGTAAGATAGATGACCTACCTCACTCTAATGCTAAATTCCCATTGATGTCAATCTCGATCTCCTCGCTTCCAAGCTCGATCTTCGTTATTCTGTTACAAAAAAATACCTGCAAGAGAGATCAAACAAAGACAACAAAGGAAAATCATAGCATATGCATTCTAATGTAAACGATATGACAGGTCAAGGAGCATCATACTAAGTAAGTAGTCATTTACACGCTTATGGAAAGTAAACATGCATTGTAAAAATATTAAACACAAGAGGGAAGCATACAACCACTGCCTTGATGTTGGAATCCTCCTTCAGGATGGGTTTCCAAGTGAAAGCCAAGACTTCTCAGTCTCTCCTTTCTCCTTCACAAATTGGTAGCAATTAGGCACAATTTAGTAGCAGCATGACCAATCTATTCTAACCAACCATTTGAGGGTGTAAGGGAATGCATTTATAGGGAAGGAGAGGGAGTTACAGATCCACGAAAGGGGGAAGAAGGTCCACATCTAAAGGGAAAGATACCTAAAGGTAGGATCAAGGACTCAAAATGGGAGAACTCAACCATATCCTTATTCAACAATAACCAACTCATCATTCTCGAGGCTTCTAGTAAGAGAAGCTTCTGCTCCATTTTTAGAGAAACTGCCTGAAGAGGATCAACATAGATTTCCCTATCCAAAGTCGCGCTGCCCGCCCTAGTCACTAGTTAGACCAAAGGGTACCAACACTGGTCTTTCTGCTAAAAGTAGCGTTGGGCTTGCAAAAGGGGTTTTTTGACAAGCTCTTCCATAATTACTTCAATGCATTTCTTCTTCTTTTCTTCAAGGATGCTTTGATAAATGTTTTTCATGGTGAATTCATTGAAAAAATTTCTCGCTTTGCGACATATTAGGCAAAGTTCGACAAGTCAAGGTATGAGACAGGGAGTGCGACAAAATGTATAACAAATGTGAACTAGATAAAAGTAGTGGTTGTGACACATCTTTCTTCCCACAAAAAATACCTTCCTTTTGTTGTGCAATTTCTTCAACCTCTCATATTTTCTCTTGCACATTATTTTATATCAATTTTAATCGATCGTATCTTTGTCATTGCAGGTTGGGAACAACTATGGTGGCTTTATTGGAAATTTCATTATACGTGACCCTAATCTTCTAGCTATTAGGTTAGGAGTAGGATTAATTGCATTCTAGTTTCCCCTTTCTTGCACTCATTCTCCTCAGTCTTTCTTATGTTTTCTCACTTTTGTCTTCCATCATGCTTTAGTTTAAACTTCCTTTTGCTTGTCTTTTTGCTTTGTTTCTTGTTGAGTCGTGTCCTTTCTTTTATATTCTATTAATAAGAAATTGCTTGAAGGGTGTTCAATTTAGACACAAAAGACAATGTGGCAAAATAGAAAAGGGCTTTGTGAAACTGCAACATTTGGCTGACCTTCAGTCCTTCTTCTTCGTCTTGGTAACACCTTTTGGTCAATGATGTCCTAATGAAAAATATGATCCTTGCATTAATAAATCCTTATGTCGAACCATGATCTCCATGTATATTATGGAAACCTCATGCCTACACTCAAGTTTTTATGTTTTGATGTTTTCATGCTGATCCAACCAAGTAGAGAAGGACCAAGGGAAAATCTAAACCAACAAACCAATATCAGAGGCCTTATATATACTTATCTGAAGGGACAACCTCTTCTGCTCTCAATAAGTTGGGATCCCTCTTCCACCCATAAAATCAGTAAGTGCATATGCACGGTCCTATTTCAATATATAAATAAAGGCAAAAGAAGAGAAAGGCTTCCTACGCGGAGAGGTGAAGCAAGCAACTCTATTAAGGTATTGTCCGAGCTTGTTAACAGTGGAGCAATGTTTGTGTTATTGTAGTGACTCTGTCGAGGCACCGTCCAAGCCTGCTGGAAGTGAAGCAACACTAGATATGAAAAAATATACTCTAAAAATATAAAGCTTGCGAACTTCATTACCGTATCCTGATTCTAAACATTGTGTGATCGTTGATCTTACCTTTGTATTTAACCGAGTAAAGGAATGAAGGAGACTATGTTTGTGCACAGGGTAAGTGGGGAAGCCATGGTTATCTGAATGATGAATCAATACGTCCTGAAGAAATAGAGCCTGCATGAAAGAATTCACCAAGGCAGAGAAGTTGGAGTTTTACCAATGTGTCGCCAAGCATTGTCGCTGCGACAAACACCCACCAAAAATTTTCCTGCACTCGAATTTTGGAGCCTACTCCAAATCTTGCGATCAGTCGTTCCATAGTCACTTTTTGATTAGTTAATGCTTTTGAGCTCCCTTCTTGTAGTGGAAGTGTCGAGGGTGTTTGCTCACACATGCTCAGTCTGCAACAAGTTCATGAGTGAATTATTTTATGAAAGCTTGAACAAACATAGCACGATCCATCAAGATTGTGTCTATGCAATGTCCAATCTATTTCGACATTCAGTGTGCACTAATATCGATAGTTTCTCAATCCTAGTTATGTTTGTACTACTATTTCGATGAGTTTTGCAAATTGTCACTTTCGCACACCTTTGCTTTCAAGAGTGTCGTTTTCCTTTTTTCATTTGTCACTTTTGATTGCTTTCACACTAATTAGTTTTGTTTTCATGTTATCTTCACTCTAGCATGTGTTTCTTTCACTGTTGTTTGCATATCGCAAGTGTCGTTCACACTTTAGCACTTATTGTGTTTTGGCATGTTGAGTGTCGCACAATGTACATAAGCTTGTTTTGGTGGTTTTAATAGGATATCCTTGTGTAAATGAGTCTATTTGACCATGTAAACCTCTGTTGCACTCGTCTCCAAAGTTTTAACCATTGTTGCACAAGTATCGTCATGGTCGTCGCAAAGTGTATCTTTAGTGTCGTACTTATCGTAAAGGTTTTCACACTAATGGAAGCATGTTTTTAACATGTTCTCGATGATCTATGTTGTGTTTTCAAGCACTCTAAATGTGTGATCACAGTCAAGTCCTATCACTATTCACATCAGTTCCACTAATCCCACACTCATCCAAATTTCGAAAAATTCCCAGCAACTTAGTCTCATCTGACCTTCCTAAACTGCGCATTGCGCAGTCCTAGCATTGAAGTTGCAACCATGCCTCTTGACACTATGCAATGCACAGTTCCTACCTTCCAAGACTATGCACTGTGCAGTTTCAGTGCTCAAGCCCGAGCCTTGGCCTCCAAAATTGTGCAATTCAGCCCTCCAACCTGGCCCCAGCTGTGCACTGTGCAGTCTCTAAGCTCAAGCCCAAACCATGAGCTCTTGAACTGTGAAATTGTGTAATCACCAGGTTTGCTCTGCCTCCCATAACTGCACAGTTGAAAAAAATAGTGCAAAACCCTGCAGCCTGACTCACTAAGCCTCAAAACGACACAATCTGCCTCCACAGTCTAGCCTGGCACATTTTGTAGTCTCAAGGCTCAAGCCTCAACCGTGAGCTCTTGAATTGTGCAATTGCACAATCACCTAGGCTTCTCTGTCTTCCAGAACTGTGCAATGGGAAAAATTTGTGTTCAAACCCTCACCCTAGCTCCCTGAGCTCCCCAACTGCACAATCTTTTTGCTCAGTCCAATCCTAAACCAAAGCTTTATTAGGAAAGGTGATAAATAAATTAAACCTAGAAAAAGAAAATTCCAAAGCCTTGCATACCCAAAATGAGGAACCGAAGATAGATCTATTGTTTAGAAGCTTTTACATGGAGCAAAATCAGATATTCAGGTGTTGAGGAAGAAATTAAAATTACCTGCAATTCAGAATGTTATGGCCCCATAGGTTGCCCAAGTTGAAAAAGATAGAGAGATTACAACCAGAGAACTACTAGAAAGAAAAATGGAAGTGGCTGCCTTGAAGGAGTCGAATTACATCATGTAGAAAAATATAGATACTCATGTCTGCACAATTGTAGTGCAGCTAGATTCAGAAGATCTTGTTGACAAACTAACTAGGGTTATGACAAAATTGAAGATCTCATAAGATGAATGAAGAAAATTCAAAAAATTCTAGATGATACCAAAGAACATTTAAAATTTAAAGAGAGACAGTTGAATATGGAAAAATAAAGCACATTACAGCATCAGAAGAACTACCAGACAACATGTGACAAGATTAAAGAATTGAAGGAGAAGCTGAAAGGCAATATGTCTCTGATTCATGCCAGGGAGATAATTTGGAATGGCACTATTCAGTAGGTAAAAGTAATATGAGATTATATGTTTATTATGGTAGAAGAGAAAGCTATTGTTAGATATTTGGAAACAATCATTGCTTATAGTAAAGAAAAATCCTAGCGAAGTGCCCAGTTAAAAAAGAATATGATTGATTTTCTTATTTGTAAATCAACTCAAGAATTAAGAACTATGGAGATTAAAGACAAAACAACTCTTGTTCTAGAATTAAATAAAATGGTACAGAAGAATCTCCATAGAAAAAACACAGAGGCAAAGTTGGGAGAGATCAAGGAATCAGCTTTGAAGTTCAATACAAGCTTTGACAAGAGGAACAGGGCAGGATTTCCCTCATGCTGGGATCAACAAGGTAATTTGCTCTCCTGGGAGACATATGAGACATTGTTGGTAGAAGCAAAGAGTAAGATTGATTCTTCACATGAGAAGACAACAATATTGAAGGGCTCCACTATTGTCAACTATTTGTAGAAACACTTCCAATTACTCTGGTTGGTTACAACACTCTTCATAGAGAAACCAGCCTACAGTAAGCTTACTGTAGAAATTCTGAAAATTCTCTACAAATCTCGCTCTAAGACCATGTAGAAAATCTAACTGTAGATTAACCTAATAATTCAATATAACCAAAGCAAAATACTATAACCTACTTCTACTATCAATTTGCGGAATCTTAAAGATTGAGCAAGATCAAGCTGAACACATATAACCAGAAGAAGAAGAATCAATGCACAATACACATGAAAATACTCAGGGGAAAGCCTCAGCTAAAAACCCCACTATCTGTATTATTACAAGGTGGAAATGTATCAGAATAATACAAAGCCTTAGCTCTCACAACTAGCCAACTCTCAGTACAATCCTCCTAGATGCTCACAGGCAAACAAAGCTTCTCACAAGCCTTCTCCTCTACCCTCAAAGCTCCTATTTCCTTGCACAATTCCTCTGGGATGATCTCCATCACCTAGTGGAACATTGCTCTAACACATTGTTAGAACTGCGTAATCCTCAAGGAACCTTCCCTTGACTGCATGCATGAGTTTCCCTTATATGAAAACACATGCAACTGTTAGTACATTGTCCTTGACATTTAGCTCAACTAGGTCATTCTCAGAATATACATGCATGAGTTAATGATGAGAGAATCTTCAGTTATCTGGAGTACACTAGTTGGATGCATGCATGCATTAACTGACTGAACTCACAATTAGTTCCTCAAACAGTTTGGAACTAATTTAACTGGACTTAACTCAGTAAACTGAGCTAACTAATTACAACTCAAATATAACTCAACCTTATCTCCTTAAATAAGGGATAATCTCCTTAATTTAAAGGATAACTCTTGCATGATTTCAGAAAGACTTCTAACTTTAATTTCTCCAACTAATTAATCCATAATGAATTAATTAATTATTTCCAAGCAGTTGGCGAGACTAAATTAGATTTTAATTCACAATTTCAATTCAAGGACAAATTAAAATTGGAATATTCTGGATTCTATTTTTATCATTTCTTGTTGCTAGTTTCAACACTCCCTCTCAACAAGAGAGGAATTCAAATCGATCCCGATCCTAAACCTTTGTAATGTTCTGCATGCAACACTTCTCTCAAGTGTTGTTGCTCCAACAACTCCAGAAACAAAAAACAACCAACCTAAATCAGTATGATGCATTTGTCATCAAAGTCTCTAACTACTATTGCCTCTGTCAACTAAAAACTATGTGCTTCGTCTGACTCTGCATTTCTGCACTGTTTTCAGTACTTCTCTACGCTCTTCAGTATCTGACTGCTCTAGCCTCTGTCACTTTGATCTCTAACTGCATCAATCCCACTGATTCCTCCCGCTACTATGTACTTTGGGCTCCCATAGCAAGGTACGATCCATGAGATAAAACCTCTCAATGGACCCTACCCAATTTCAGCCTTCTTGAGACTATCATTTCACATCGCCCCACCTCACACCTGGAGGTATGGCTGCATGTGATCCCTCTACCCACTTGGCTCGAAATTTCCCCCTACTGGAGGTCTTTGAATGAGTGGATGCCTCCACTCGGTCTCCTCTCAACATCTCCAATTGTGGCTCCTCCACAATTGTCTGAGACTTCTTCTTGGACTGCATGTTGAGAGGTAATTTACTCTCCCTCTCAACCACCGGGTCTCTAACATTTTCCTTGCTCCTCAAGGCTTTGCATGCATCTTGAACCTCAAGAGCATACAGGTTCTTGACTCGTGAACCGATCTGTTTCACCTATCTCGTGGTGATGTGTCTAAGGAAAACATTTCCCTTACTGAAGACAACATCGTAGCCTTTGTCCTCCAACATCGCAATCGATACCAAATTCTTCTTCAGTCCAGGCACATACTTCACATCTGTCAAGGTGATAAGAGCTCCATGCTCTCTCTAAAAAGCAACCGTGCCGACTCCTGAAACACTATACCTTTCATCGTCACCCATCTCTATGTGCATCTTGAGGTCTTTTTCCTCCAAGGTACTGAATAAACTTTTATCGTCGGTCATGTGGAATGAGGTTCCATTGTCAAGAAACCAATCACAACCCATCATTGATGACACCATGCATGTAATGAGGGTGAAGTCCATCTCGAACTGAGAGGCTAATGCCTCACCTTCAGATCCTTCTAAGGATCCCTTCTTGGACTTCTTCGATGGGCAATTAGTCACATAATGACCCATTTCGTGACAATTAAAGCATCTTACCTTAGACTTGTCAAGCTTCTTCCCTCCATGAGAAGAATTCGATTTGGAATGAGAATCCTTTTCCTTCCCTTTCCTTGCCTTACTTGCTAAGGACAGATTTTCCTCCTGATCTCCTCCTGCATGAGATCCAACCACAGTCATTCCCAATTCAACAGTTTCCCCCTTCCATACACAGAGTCCTGGTAGCTATTCCAGCTCTTTGGAAGGCCAAGGAGAACGAGGCTCACCATATCATCATCAACACTAGTTATTCCCACGCTGCTAAGCTCATCTCTGCAAGTGGTGAGCTTGTTCAGATATGTGGAAATAGTATCGCTCTGCTCCATCTTGATTCTTCCAAGATTATCCTTGAGCACCAATTTCCTCTGGTCCCTACTATTCTGGTAAAGGTCCTTCAATGTCTTCCTGATCAGGTGCTCATGTCCTAAGTGTCGTAAAACGCTCAAAATTTAAAATGCTTAGAACTAGTTCAAAGTTGAATGACTAGAAAGTGCTCATCCTCCTGATTCTGGCGCCGCAAACGGTTCGAAAAACGGTCGTCGTATAAGGAAGTTATGGCAAAAAGAAGAAATTGTCAATAACATTGAAAATTTTAATTTTTCAAAAAAAAATAAAAAAGGAATATTCTGCAAAATATTACTTGGAATATTCCCTTCGAACAGCCAATATAAATCTGCCACGTGGCAGGCCCGGAGGCCACTACGTGGCCCCCAAATGACGTCAGCAAGCTTTATGGGCGCATATTCAAAATTTTTGGGAGTTCAAAGTTTTGAACCCACAACCTATGGAACAACACTCAAGCGCCTTACCGTTAGGCCACGGTATTAGTTCTTGTTAGAAGGGCGAAAAGAATGTTATTTAAAGTTTAACTTTCTGTTGGGCGGGGCCCGAAGGGGGCCAGCCCCCCAATTCCATATGACCGCGGGCCCAGAACCAAGGGCTTAAGCCCCAACCGCCAGCACTAACCACCAGTGCGCAATCCGAGGTAAACGGTCACATGCGCTTTTAATGTAACTGCAGTCAGACTGGCGGCGGAATTGGCGGAGCGCCAAAATTGGTGGGCCCGCCATATTTGGCGGGCCTAACTGGACTCCAACTAAAGTTAGCTGGAGTGTTTCTAGGCATAACTGGAGGAAAACTTTAATTGGCCATAACTTTGGCTAGGAAAGGCGGTTTTGGACGAATTTTTTTTTTTTTTTTTGGGTATTTTCAACCTTCTGAAGCCATTGGTGCAGGTCTTACAGCCATCTGAGGTCATTTACAGAGGTTTTGGAGCTGTTAAAGTTCTAGGAGGCACCAGGGCCCAGTATTGTGAAGACAGTATAGGGTTGCAGGTATCCATTGGAGGTGATCCAATAGTCAATCCTGAAGGATTCAAGTGTTCTGAATCTGTTTTTACCATATTTTCCACCTGTAGATGCTTCTATTGAGCTGTATACTCAATTTTAGCATTTAATTAAAACAAGGACATGCCCATTTGGGGGCTTTGGACCCAGCAGACGTAGCACAGAAGGGGTGAACTACTTTATCAAATTCTTTTGCATTTGTGGTTGATTTATTTTGCAGAACAAATTCGTTTTAGTGTGTTAAACAGTAAAAGGAAAATAAATCTGCTATGCTTAAATGGGTCATGAACAGCTGAAAATTTCATTTGTTTTCTTTCTACAAGACATGGAAATCTTTTAAACATGTATATTTCTGAATTGAATACCTTGCAAACAATTTACAAGTAGTTTCAAATTCAGATCACTTCCACATTGAATATCGAGTATCCTTCCCTTGGAGACTCGAGACAATATGGTCTCGAACTCCCTCAAGGATGATCCATCTCGCCCTCGCCACACACTTCTTCCACTCAGCCAACTCTTATGCATTACTTGAAGCTGGCTTTTGAATTTCTTGATCAATGAAATCCTTCAAGCCGTTGTCTTCTAATACAGCCTCCATGCGATCTTTCCATGCTATGTAATTTGAGTTGCCTTCCAAGGCATACTCGAGTCTCAAGCCATAGAACTCCATTGATCAACCTGAAGTATGATATGAATTCGATTTGCACCTGCAACCCCAAACTTCAAACTTTGAATTCTCTTCTTAGTATACTGTTCATAGCTCTGATAAACTTGGCTTTGATACCATGTAGAAATTCTGCAAATTCTCTACAAATCTCACTCAAAGACCATGTAGAAAATCTTACTATAGATTAACTCGATAATGCAATATAACCAAAGCAAAATACTATAACCTACTTCTACTATCAATTTGCGGAAGCTTAAATATTGAGCAAGATCGAGCTGAACACATATAACCAGAAGAAGAAGAATCAATGCACAATACACATGAAAATAATCAGGGGAAAGCCTTAGCTAAAAACCCCACTATCTGTATTATCATACAAGGTGGAAATATATCACAATAATAAAAAGCCTTAGCTCTCACGACTAGCCAACTCTCAATACAATCCTCCTGGATGCTCACAGGCAAACAAAGCTTCTCACAAACCTTCTCCTCTGCCCTCCAAGCTCCTATTTCCTTGCGCAATTCCTCTGGGATGATCTCCTTCACCCAGTGGAACACTGCTCTCACACATTGCTCTAACACACTGTCAGAACTGCGCAATCCTCAAGGAACCTTCCCTTGACTGCATGCATGAGTTTCCTTTATAGGAAAACACATGCAACTAAAAATACTGGTAGCTCTGCTATAGGTTTTTGATGTTCAAGGGGGCCTAAGTAAGCCCATTTCCTCGGTTTCTACTCAGAAAAGGTCTACACCGATCACCTTCCTTATTCCCCTTCACCCCCCGCTTATATCTTCAAACCTGCTACCTCCATTTTACCTCTAAAACTCTGTGAAATTCCATGATTCCTCTGACTCCTGAGCGCTAAGTTTTAGCCATCATATGACCGTGGTAACATGACCATGTGCCTTCTCTAACCGTTTCTCACCAAATAACCGCCGCCAAAACCTTTTCCGACTCATTAAACCCAGTTTATTTTTCCCCACCGGTGATATCATTCACCGCAATCTAACGTCGTTCGCTCATCCTCATGCCGTAACTTAACCGCACGTTAGCTCACAGGGAAAGCAGTATTGATCCTGTCCCATCCGCCACGCGTCATCGCCTGAGTGGAATCGCTACCCCGCGTACGATTACCACTTACACACCAAAAGTGGTGCGATCAATACCGCCTGCCACTTGAAACCATTCCGTCAGCCGTTAAGTCCCCGCGCAGCTCCCACCCCCGGTCACCGTTGGATCTGTTCGCCCAAGATCCAACGGCTCACAATCATCTGCCCTGCTTCTACCCGATTCTTCCCACCGATAGATCTCCACCGTCCATTCTAGATCCAACGGCCTGCGATCGTCTTCCGCCTCACCTTCCTGATAGCCCCTTTCATGCTGTCTCCACCCTCGATCTGCGCAATTCGACGGACAACCTCATTCCTCCATTCACTCTATCCACCCGCTATGAATTCCACACTCCTTTGACTGTTCTGTGCTCCTGGAGGACAACGGTGATCAACTACTAGTACCTTGTGCAGTTAATCCACAACAACTACATTTAGCTAGAAAGGATGGCCAAGAAAGAAAGGATCAGCCTCGGGCAAATTAGCCTATCCAGCAGTTAAAGAATTTCATTCTTTATGACACTTCACCTGCTCGAGGAGTACAATAGAGTACCAGAGAATGTCAAATTCATTCATTGAAGCAGCAGATCGTAGTAGAGGCCCATTTTAGATAGTTAAAGTGGTTGGTGGTCCATTATGACCCCTCCACGCATAGAACAGCAGGATATTTTTGTAATGAAACTCTATATATACCCAGGACACAGATGTAATGAGGGTTGATGGTTGTTGTTTTGATGTAAGGTTCAACTTCTGGAGACTGTAATTACTTTAATACTCGCAGCGTCTGGTCTTCATTTTCAGCTAATACAAGCTTCTTTTGTTGTTAATTGCTCACTTTCCATTTCTGCTCTATTCTAGGTTGTGCCTGTTATGCATTTGTTCATGTGCTCTTGATTTTTAGCATTAGAGGGGCTGTCATCCCACCTCTGTGTTGAAGTCTAGTGTGTATCATTGAATGTATGCAGGTTTCTGTTTACTTAGTGCCAGAGAGCTGTCATCTTGTTTGTGCATTAGGAAATAGATTTGCAGACCTCTTTACTGGTTACAGTCGGCCATCACATGGTCTTGTGCATCTGCTAGTGTGGTCAGTATTCTCCATGTTCACTTAATCCCCAAACTATGAGTAAATGGTGGTCTAAAGCCTTATAGTCTAGGGGTGTTCACCCATGTCTAGAGTTAAACATAGTAGAATTGGTTATCTGGCTTGAATATGCATCATTCCTTCCATTCATCCATTTCCAACATTATGTTGACTTTGTAATGTTCCCGAGCATCTCTGAGATACAACCTAGGAGAGTTTCTTGGGGTGATAACATTAATTGGCGTCGTTGTCGGGGAGGAGGAAATTGAAGCCCAGCTTCCCTGGGAGACGACACAGTTCCAGATTTTGATGATAGACAAAGTCTGGGCACATTTCTAGTTGTAATTATCTATCTACCGACTCTACTGGAGAACCTACCTTTTGGCGACTCCACGTTTTAGTTCTAGCTCAATTTGTGAGGCATACCCGGAGAAATCCTCTGAAATCACCAACTGACCCAGTACCTGACCCTGAGAAGATTGTCAAGTTGAAGAAAACATCACAGAAAGGAGCATTAGGATTAGGTAAGCCTAAGAAATCTTATGCATCTCTGAAAGATAAGATTATAGATGAGGATATACAGTTTGAAGATTTAGAGCCTGGCTTTGTTAGTAAAGAAATTCTTCAGAGATTAATAGAGCTCCTTGTCCATGTAGTTCCCCTTTGAATCTTAGTCCAAAGAAAGCTTCCCATACAGTCCATCAATTTCCCTCATTTCTATCATCTATTTCATCACTTCCTATTAATCAATCTGCTAGTATCCTTCCACATATCCCAGTCATGGCAGGCCAGCAAGCGCCCACGAAGATGGAAAGAATTATAGCTACTAGGTATGGACCCTTGGTCTTGCCTGTTCCTTTGAATGCCATGCCTGCAGGAGAGTATCAAAAATATATGCCTAAATTCATTGGTACAGAGGGAGTAATTGTTGAAGAGCACCTTGAATCTTTTTATAGCTATGCCGATAACTTAGATATCAGTGAAGATGATGTGTGGATGAGAGTTTTTGTTCAGAGCCTTAATGGAGAGGCTAGAAAGTGGTTCAGAGAATTACCCCATTGGTCCATAACAGGCATTGAAGCATTGGATGATGCATTCTTGAAGCAATGGGGAGATAGAAAGGATCTGCTCTATTACCATACTAAGTTTGGAAACCTAAAGAGGGAAAATGGGGAATCATTGCCTGATTTTAATAAAAGATTCAACCGTACGTATAGTAAGATACCAGCTAAGGTAAAGCCTACGCCCACCTCTGCCAAACTCACTTATGCCAATGCTTTTGACTTTGATTTTTGCCTATTGTTGAGAGAAAGAAGATGTGCCACTCTAACTGACATGCAGGATGCAGCACTAGAAGTGGAATCTAATATTATGGTTGCAGAAAAGCTTGAAGGTCATGCTGATAGGAGGAGGCAGAGAGGTCAGGCTTCTTCTTCCTTTGTCTCACCTTCTGATCCCAAATTTGATAAAATTACTAAGATGATCGAGTCATTGGCTGCCAAAATATCCATGCTGGAGGTTGAGTAGAACTCTGGGAAGACAAGGCTTCCAAACACATTTGTTCCAAGAAATCCGAATCCATTCAGAAGAGCAAATGAACATTTGCAAATCATTCAGAGGGGTAAAGAAACAAATGAAGAACAAAAGGTTAAAGCTCCTTTCCAGAACGTAGTCATGGAGGAGGAATAGTTTGAAGATGAGGATGAAATTCATTGTAAGCAAGATAAAGGTAGTGCTACCTTTTTGACATTGGCTGCATATGAAGAGTCACTACTGCAGGACCAGATCAGTCAAGAGTGGGACAGAGAGGCTATTTTGCATACTGGTGCATAGCAAAGATATAATCTGAGGTCAAATGCAAAAAAGGCAAGGAGAATCCTACCCAAAGAGCTGCTATCCAAACAAAGGCCCAGAATATCAGACAGAGAAGACCAACAGCTGACCCAGTCATCCTCAAAGCTCCAGTTCAAGAGGTAAGAGGTTCTAACAAGTTACCTCCCTCGTTCAGCTTAGAGTCAGAAGTCTAGAAGTTAAAAATATATGTGCCTCTGGTAGAGTTGGTAAAGAGTGAAGTATTTAGAAAGCCTATCCTTGAAGCTCTTGAGTTGGAAACCACACAAACCTCCACTGACTCTGTCAATTTGCAATATGATAAGCTTGTTGTTGTGCTTAGCCCCATGATTGAACCGGCTGATAATAGTTCTCCATCATTTTATGTCTCCTTGACCATTCATGACAAAATCCTCCACAATTGCCTGCTAGATACAGGGGCCAGCCACAATCTGATGCTTCAAGCTGTCATGGAAGAGTTAGGCCTTGACATCACTAGACCATATCATGATTTATTCTCTTTTGATTCAAGAAAGGTGAAATGTCTGGGATTGATCAAAGACTTGGCCATTACCCTAACTCAGCTGCCCATGAAGAGTATGATGATGGATATTGTGGTAGCAGATGTCCCTCCTAAGTTTGGCATGCTGCTGTCTAGAGGGTGGATTAAGAGACTAGGTGGGACCTTACAGAATGATCTATCTTATGCCACTGTCCCAGTTTTTGGAGGAGAAAGCAAGAGATTATATAGAGAAGCACAGTTGTCATACATCATCAGTGATGAGAAGAATCCTACTAATCATCCCATATATGCTGTGGACACTGATTTTGGAGCATGTATCCTCCAAATAGAAGAATCCCAGAAGGCCTCAATGCAGATCAAGAAACCAACAAATCAAGCCGAGTGAGAGCAAGGAAGTCAGGTTTGGGAGATGTTATTTGATGGGGCATGTTCCAGGGAGATTGCAAGAGCATGGGTGGTGCTGATATCTCCAGAACAAGAAAGCACACATCTGTCTTTTAAGCTGGCTTTTCAAGTCACCAACAATATAGCAGAGTATGAGGCTATGATATTGGGCCTTAACGCAACAAAAAACAGAGGGATCAGGAACCTGAAGGTGTTCGGAGATGCTGATCTGATCATTTAGCAAGTAAACAAAACATTTCAAGCAAAGCACCCAAGGCTGAAAGCATACAGAGATGAGGTATGGAGACTCAAAGATTCCTTTGATAATTTCTATATTTCATATATCCCTAGAGCCAAAAATCAGCTTGTTGATTCCCTTGCTGTGTCTGCTAGCATGTTTATCCCTCCCATGCCTCTCAGACTAGTTTATGAAGTCCAAATGAAATATAGGTTGTCCTTGCTTGATAATGTCCAGCATTGGAAAGTTTTTGAAGATGATGATGAAATAAATAGGTTTCTGCAAGTCATTGATGAGTTTTTTGAAATGCAAATTGACCAAGAAAATGAAGCCTTGGAAGAAAGCCCTCAATCCCAGCTTAGAAACAAAATTGGCAAAGATAGCATTGTCCAGCTTCCCAGCAATTATATACCTAAGGGTTTAATTCCTTTAGAAAGACTGTTTGACCAGAATGATGTGCCTTACAAGGCTACCCAAAAAGAAGATCAATCTGCAGTCTGTAAGCATAATATAGGGAGTCCCGATCAGCCTAGCTACATAAATCTTTCTTCTCATCTATCTGCTAACCAAAATTCTGAATATTGTTATTTAATGAAGCAATTTGTTGATGTATTTGCCTAGGAATATAGCGACCTGAAAACATATGATAAGAAGATCATCCCGCATAAAATCCCTCTGCAGAAAGATACCATCCCTTTCAAGCAGAAGCTGAGACCAATAAATCCTTTGCTCCTCCCTTTGATTGAAAAAGAAATAAAAAAGTTGATGGCTGCCAAAATCATAGTCCCTCTCAGATATTCAAAATGGGTAGCCAATTTGGTGGTGGTGAGGAAGAAAAGTGGAGAAATCAGACTCTGTGTTGATTTCAGAAACTTGAACAAGTGCTCTAAAAAAGTCAATTACCCTCTTCCCAAGATGGAGCATTTACTACAGAAGGTCTCAGGATCCAAAGTAATGTCTTTCCTGGATGGATTTTCAGGGTTTAATCAGATTGTTGTGCATCCAGATGACCAAGAGAAGATTGCATTCACCACTCCTTGGGGCACTTTTATGTATGCCAAGATGCCTTTTGGGTTAATGACTGCTGGAGCCACCTTTCAGAGAGCTATGGATATAGCATTTGTAGGAGAGAAGGATAAATTTGTCCTCATCTACCTAGATGATATAACAGTATACTCCAACAGCCATTAGGATCATCTGCAACATTTGAAGAAGGTGTTCCTGAAGTGTAGAAGGTTTGGGATTTCAGTCAATCCTAAGAAGTCACAGTTTGCTTTAGAAGAAGGCAAGCTGTTGGGACATATTGTTTCTGCTGTAAGTGTCTGAATTGACCCAGAAAGGATAAGAGCAATACAGACCCTATCTGTCCCGAGATCAAAGAAGGACATCCAGTCCTTTCTGGGCAAGATTAAATTTGTGAGGAGGTTTATACCAAATTTTGTAGAATTGGTGAAGCATATTACCTCCATGTTGAAGAAGGGGTCGGAAATCAGATGGACTGATGCAGCAAGAAAATCATTTGAGTCTATTAAGAAGGCTATTATGGAGGGTCCTACTTTAATCAGTCCAGATTACAACAAGGAGTTCCATATATTTTAATTTTCCTCTGAAGACACCATTGCAGCAGTTTTATTGCAAGCTGATGAAGAAGGCTCAGAGCATCCAGTGGCATTCTTCAGCAAAATCTTAAGGGATGTTGAGCTGAGGTACGGTATTATTGAGAAACAAGCATATGCTCTTATCAAGTCTTTGAAAGCTTTCAGAGTTTATATTTTGCATTCCAAGGTAATTGTGTATGTACCTCTCTGCTTCAATAAAATATGTCCTAACACAGCCTGATGCTGATGGAAGAAGGGCTAAATGGATTGCAAAGTTGATTGAATTTAATATAGAATTAAAGCCCACTAAGCTGGTCAGAGGTCAGGGTCTTGCCAGATTGATAGCTGAAGAAAATTTCGGAATAGGGTACATAAACCTCATGGGGTCAATTTTAGAAGATGGTCAAATAGAGGAAGAGGAAGCAGCTGAACCAGAGAGAAAGCAGTCGGTGGCAAAAAATCTAGCTTCTTGTGATTGGTATTCTACAATAATTAAATTCTTGCTGAAGCTAGAAATCCCTCCAGGCTCAAGCACAAGTCAAGCCAGAACTATTAAGCTTAGGGCAGCTAAATATTGCATTAATAAAAATCTGATCTATTGGAGGGATCCATCTGGAATGCTTTTGAGGTGTCTGGACAAAGAACAATCAATGGAGGTCATGTAGCAGTTTCATTCTAGCATGTGTGGAGGGCACCATTATTGGAAGACTATAGCCCATAAAATCCTTAGAGCTGGGTATTACTGGCCCTCCTTATTTTCTGATGTATTTTCATTTGTTAAATCTTGTGACAGGTGCCAAAGATTTGAAGGGAAACAACAATTGAAGTCCCTGCCCTTAAAACCAATACATGCAAAAGGACCTTTTCAGAAGTGGGGCTTAGATTTCATTGGAGAGATCAATCCACATTCCAGTGGCCAGCATAGATGGATATTAGTAGCCACTGATTATTTTACCAAGTGGATTGAAGCAATCCCTACGAGAAAGGCTGATCATAATGTGGTCATGAAGTCTTTGACAGAGAATACCTTTACCAGATTTGGTTTTTCACATAAATTAGTCACAGACAATGCAACAGCCTTTAGGGCAAAAGAATTGGTGGAAATGTGTGATTCAATGGGCATTAAGTTGGTTCATTCCACCTCATATTACCCTCAAGGAAATGGTCTAGCAGAATCCTCTAACAAAATCCTGATAAGGATAATCAAAAAGTTGTTGGAGGACAACAAAAAGAATTGGGATTCTAAGCTCAAGTATGCACTGTGGGCTGACAGAGTGACCATTAAGAAATCCACAGGGAATTCTCCATTCAGGCTGGTATATGGCACTGAAGTTGTATTCCCAATTCAGTTAATTCTCCCTGTGGCAAAGTTCCTGCAAGAAGAACAGAATGAGGAAGAAGACATGGCAAAAAGGATCACTGATTTAGCAGAGGTACACCAAATCAGAGAACAACTGGTTGAAAAGGCTGCAGCACATCAGAAGAAGATCAAGGAAGCTTTTGACAAAAGGACAAAATCAGATAATTTTCAGGTTGGAGACTTGGTTCTGAAATGGGATGCACTAAAAGAAAAGAAAGGCAATCATGGGAAGTTTGATGCTTTCTAGACAGGGCCTTTTATCATTTCTCAGATTCAAGGGAACAACACCTTCATACTGAAAAGTATGGGAGGAGAGGCAGTTTTTGATGGCCCAGTTAATGGGCGTTTTCTGAAAAAAAAATTGATTTAAGGTCTTTTGGCCTTAAAATTGTAAATATTTGATTTTAGCAGTCTTAGTGTAGATTCAGTGAGACTCCATGCCCAATGGAACACTAGGAATTTTGCTAATTTGTTTTCATCAGGAAGGCATTGATCTGCAGGTTCCTGAGACCTCACAGGGAGGATCTCATCCCCAGAAGGAGCCAGTGTTAGCTCTGCTACAGGTTACTAATGTTCAAGGGGGCCTACGTAAGCCCATTTCCTCGGTTTCTGCTCAGAAAAGGTCTACACCGGTCCCCTTCCTTATTCCCCTTCACCCCTCGCTTATATCTTCAAACTCGTTATCTCCATTTTACCTCTGAAACTCTGTGAAATTCCATGATTCCTCCGACCCCCAAGCGCTAAGTTTTAGCCATCATATGATTGAAGTAACATGACCGCATGCCTTCTCTAACCGTTTCTCACCGAATAACCGTCGCCAAAACCTTTTCCGGCTCATTAAACCCAGTTTATTTTTCCCCACCGGCGATCGCTTTCACCGCAATCTAATGTCATTCACTCGTCCCGATTCTGTAACTTAACCGCACGTTAGCTCGGGGGAAAGTGGTATTGATCCTGTCCCATCCGCCATGCGTCATCGCCTGAGTGGAATCGTTACCCCACATACGATTACCGCTTACACACCAAAAGCAGTGCGATCAATACCGCCCGCCTCTTGAAACCATTATCCCGACCATTAAGTCCCCCCGCAGCTTTCGCCCCCGGTCACCGTTGGATCTGTCTGCCCGAGATCCAACAACTCACGATCGTCTGCCTTGCTTCTGCCCGATTCTTCCCGCCGATAGATCTCCACCGTCCATTCGAGATCCAATGGCCTACGATTTTCTTCCGCGTCACCTTCCCGATAGCCCCTGTTGTGTTGTCTCTGCCATCGATCTGCGCAATTCGACGGATAGCCTCGTTCCTCCATTCACTTTGTCCACCCACTATGAAGTCCACACTCCTTTGACTGTTCTGTGCTCCCGGAGGAAAACGGCGATCAACTACCAGTACCTTGTGCAGTTAATCCACAACAGCTGCATTTAGCAAGAAATGATGGACGAGAAAGAAAGCATCAGCCTCAGGCAGACCAGCCTATCCAGCAATTAAGGAATTTCATCCTTTATGACACTTCACCTGCTCGAGGAGTACAACAGAGTACCAGAGAATGTCAAATTCATTCATTGAAGCAGCAGATCGTAGTAGAGGCCCATTTTAGATAGTTAAAGTGGTTGGTGGTCCATTATGACCCCTCCACGCATAGAACAACAAGATATTTTTGTAATGGAACTCTATATATACCTAGAACACAGATGTAATAAGGGTTGATGGTTGTTGTTTTGATGTAAGGTTCAACTTCTGGAGACTGTAACTACTTTGATACTCGCAGCGTCTGGTCTTCATTTTCAGCTGATACAATATTCTTTTGCTGTTAATTTCTCACTTTCCATTTATGCTCTGTTCTAGGCTGTGCCTGTTATGCATTTGTTCATGTGCTCTTGATTTTTAGCATTAGAAGGGCTGTCATCCCACCTCTGTGGTGAAGTCTAGTGTGTATCACTGAATGTATGTAGGTTTCTTTTTACTTAGTGCCAGAGAGTTGTCATCCTGTCTGTGCATTAGGAAATAGATTTGCAGACCTCTTTACTGGTTGCAGCTGGCCATCACATGGTCTTGTGCATCTTCTGGTGTGGTCATTATTCTCCATGTTCACTTAATCCCCAAATTGTGAGTCATTGGTGGTCTAAAGCCTTGTAGTCTAGGGGTGTTCACCCATGTCTGGAGTTAAGCATAGTAGAAGTGGTTATTTGGCTTGAATATGCATCATTCCTTCCATTCATCCATTTCCAACATTATGTTGAGTTTGTAAAGTTCCCGAGCATCTCTGAGATAAAACCTAGGAGAGTTTCTTGGGGTGATAACAAGTACACTGTCCTTGACATTTAGCTCAAGTGGGTCTTTCTCAGAATAGACATGCATGAGTTAATGAGGAGAGAATCTTCAGTTATATGGATTACACTAGTTGGATGCATGCGTGCATTAACTGACTGAACTCACAATTAGTTCTTCAAACAGTTTGGAACTAATTTAATTGGACTTAACTCAGTAAACTGAGCTAACTAGTTACAACTCAAATATAACTCAACCTTATATTGTTAATGAAGGGATAATCTCCTTAATTTAAGGGATACCTCTTGCATGACTTCAGAAAGACTTCTAACTTGTATTTCTCCAACTAATTAATCCATAATCAATTAATTAATTATTTCCAAGCAGCTGGTGAGACTAAATTTGATTTTAATCACAATTTTAATTCAAGGACAAACTAAAATTGGAATATTCTGGATTCTATTTTTATCATTTCTTGTTGCTATTTTCAATAATTACTAACTTTAGAATGGTTGATGTTAGATTTATCAAATGCTCAAATTCAGATTTATCAATATGGAAAAGTGAAGGGCATTGATGTCACCAGGTGAAGCAGATGAACCTGGACCTTCTACAAGCGAGCCTGCTCCACAATCACAAGTGATCCAATGAAAATCAACCACCTGTTTTGTTTGATGAAATATTCAAATAATATTGTATTTTGTAATGTTAAGTCTTTTAATTTTAGAGTTTAAGTCCTCAGGAGGACCAAATAGGGCTTTGAGTAGTTTCTAAAAGTAGTTTTAGAAGTTTGTGGCAGTTAATAGTTTTTATAATTGTCACCTTTGTAATGTTACCATAAAAAGACTTTGGAGAACCATTTTTGGGGTTCAGAATATTGACTTAAGAGAGGAAAATTTTATGTGTAATGTGCTTATCTTTTCTTCGAGATTGAATATAGATTTCAAGGTGATTCCAAGAAGTCCTTTGAATATGATATGTTTTTCTACTTTGTAAGTCATTTATTGTTCCTTCTTCTTTGGAAAAGTGTAATGAAGATGCTATTTGTTTTTATAATACAGATTTACTAAGATCATAGTACCTGTAATTTTAAACTAAATAACCTTAAATTGCACTCCACTTTTCGACACACTCGTTTTTGTATCTCTCACATATTCTGCTAAGGTTTAAAACATAATATTCTACAGTTGTAGCCTTCTATTTTGAACCTTTTATCATTTATTTCTATCACCTTTCTACAAATTTAAATCATTTTCATAGTTAGTGAGGCCATCTTGAAAGATATCTTTTATCCCAAGAAGATTTCCTTAACATTACCTGTGAAACTCATCTTTGAACAATTATGATGGGACAACAAATTACATTTACTATCTTTTTGTATGGATGTCCTAGGCACTGACCTCTTCTCAGCCATAGGTTGTCTCTAGGGTAACAAAACCACCATTCTAATCCATTTCGAACCCATTTTCTATTTCACCATGTTATAGGCCATTTTGTCACTTCTGGTTAATAGGCCTGCGAACCGGATCAATCAACATCTTCGAACATGTTGTTATCATCCCCTCACAAATCCCTAAGCATTACCTTTCCAAAAGTCAGATTATCTGGGAGTAATTGCTCAAAATCAATGTTTTTAGCCCCAACGCACCCTGTCCTTTTAGCCACCTACATTCAACACTGGTTTCTCCCTTCTGCACCATCGTTGATCATCACTTATTGCTCCCTTCTGCGGGTGTGTTGATTCTAAAAATCTGGGAAAAAATAAAAATATTCTGAAACTTCCTCTTCCAAAAGATTCCAATGGTTGTTTTAACTATTTACCATGGATAAGAGCTCGAATCTTATCTGATCCCACCTTGGATACTTCACCTCTTATCCCTTGAGCTCATACTCCCATCATATGTGGATCTCAATCTCATTATGGTAAATCCTAAACTACCATCCTTCTCCTATAAACTTACTGCCATCCGTTACATCAGGGTTGGCTTTTGGAGATTGATTGTGCCCTTATGTTGCTGCCTTGAACCTAAAGGAGTCATCATATTCATGCATTAGGGTTGATATTAAGGTGTACTTTGTGGCAAGGAAGGACAAGTCAACTTGGGGAGACTTCTGCAAGATCAACTATTATTTATGGTTGTAAACTCTCTCCAATTTCTATTAATACAAAGAGTACCTTGTTTTCTTATATGTGTTGTATTATGTTTACACTCATGTATTTCAATGCCTTGCTCATTCATTGAATAAATATGTTAGATTATGATACTTGGTTGTCATAGATCCTTTGCTTGTTTAAGTCATATGTGCAAGTTCTAATTATAGCACTTGGAGCTACAATTGGTGCTTACAAGTGAGGAGGAACGAGAAGCTTGTTACAGATCCGAGATAGGCCTCTTTCCCAACCTCTAACTTCTCTAAGGAAAATTATATATTATTTGTCTTTTGTTGTTTTAGACTAGTCCATTAGGTCTAGGGAATTCACCTTTGTCCGTAATCGTAAATTCTGCATAACAAATTGGCGACTCCACTGGGGAACATTTTTTCCCTTAGTGGTTTCCTTGACCTTAGCACCTTTTTCACCTCTTAAACTGATCTTGATTGATTCACTCAAACCTTGATTGACCCAATGAAAACCCTTCGCTAAGCTTGATTTGAATTTTTGTGTCGTATTTTGGTCGGATCTTCCTCAATGCAAACCCTTGTTTGGAGACAGAGCGCTTCAGTGCATCGTATCCTTCTCTATACCTGCGCTATAGAAAACTCGTGCCTATTCTGCACCTACGTTGATCCCTGTAAGATGCAAAAAATTGCTTCTTTTGCCTTGCTCTCTTATTTTCTTTAGTTCAATTTTTTTCCTATTGTCACTGAGTGTGCCCTTTTCTCTAAAAAGACTTCACTTAGTTTGCTTTTGGTTTTGATAGCCTTTGATAAGAATTTGTTTGGATTTTTCTTTGTTCTTGTCATTTAGGTCATTGGCGAACTTTTTCTTGATCATTGATTGTTTGAAGAAATTGATACTACAATCATCATTCTGTGTGGTTTCTCTCATCAATGATTTAGCAAGCATCTTAGTTTTCATTTCATTTGGAAATTAAGAGGATTGAAAAGAAAAATCTCATCATTTTGCATTTTGCATTGCATTTAGGGTTTTGTGTGTGAAATTGGAAATTGGAACAATTGCATTAGGGAAATTTACATAACAAATTTTGTTTGTTGCATTACTCTTTGTTTCTTCCTTCCCATACATAGATTTTCATTGAAAATAAAATATTTCATTTTATCATGCTAGATTACATCTTTAGGATATTCAGGTGAAATTTGCGATGAGCCTTGAAAACTAAAACTTAATTCAAGATAAACTTCAAAATTTATTGAATCAATCTTAAGGAGCATTTGAAACATTAACGCAAACATCTAGATATCTAAGCTAGAGATGTGTTCCAACATCTATAAACATAGGAGCTATCATTTTTTTCCAACATTGCATTTCGGGGGTGATATCTCGCTCCACATACGTAAGTGTATCAAATCATTCTTAACGTACCTCCGGGTATATTGGATGGAGCTCCACACATAAAAATTATATGGGAACACTCTCATTGTATGGTTATGCATTAGACAACATTAACATGGATTATGCTTCCACGTACCTCCGGGTATATTTTGGAAGTCCACACTAGGTTGCTATCTTGCCTTAGGTAACTAAGTCGACCGCATTGTACACTGTGATACACCGAACACAACATTCAAGGAGATTGCTTGTCTGTATGTAAATCCTTGTTTCTCTAAGGTTGTGTATTGTAGTTCAGTTGCTTGGTGAACCCTTTTCCCTAGATTTCCCTTCTTTTATTTATTTTTGTCCTTAGTTTCTAAAATTTATTAAACCAACATGGAAGAACAACCACCTCAAACCTGTCATTTGCGTAGGATGCAAATATTGCCTTCTCTTCCACCTCAAGCAACTCTTGGATGTTATCAAAAGAAAAAATAAGAAGTAGACTATCGATTCTGGTACTTTGGGAGCTACTCCTTTGGGTCCTCCGTCTGAAATTGATCCACTAGAATCTTCTTTTCCTATGAATATTGAACTTGAGATTACTTCTCCACTAGCTAGTGAGTCTGATACAATCAAAACAGAAACACCTAAGATTTCATTACCTAAGGTTATTGAACTTGAATATCTTGAATTAGAAACATTACAACCTAAGGTTATACAACTTTAGGCACTTCAGTTAACTAAACTTGTTACTCCAAACACTTATCTTCTCTTCCTCTGTCTGAGACCCAACCTCAACCTATATATCTTGGACCCGATGGTGAACCACTTCCCCTTCGTCTTGTGAGCATTGAGGAGATTCCTCAAGAATAGCCTCAACCCTCCTCTCCTAACCATTTGATAAGGACTCATATTGATTAGACCCATCCTTTTCCTTCTCCTCATACTCCATCCCAAGCTCCTTTGTCTGGTTTATCTCCTTTCAACTTGTATCTACTACTATGATCGAGACAACCCATGTTGCAGTTTCCTCTATGTTTGCAACATCACCAGAGACACATTTATATCGTGGCCCATTCATTCCACCTCATTACCAATCGTTATCTGGTACCTTTTTAGGTGCAACATCCAGTCCATGGACTTCTCCCATGTCATCCTCCTCTAGAATTCCATCTCGCACTTCTTTGATGAGAACTACACAGTTTTCTCCTCCTCCTCCCTCTCAACCCTCAATAGATTAGAAATCTAGTCCTTATATTACTAGGTATGGACACCTACAACATCCCAATCCACCCCATGTTAGGAACCCTCCTCCTTGAGGGTAGTTTCCTCTGTATTCCCCTTCTTCCAGCAAGGGGGAAACCTGTTGTCAGAATATTCCCATCTCATAATCAAGTACTACAAACTAGTGCTCAACCTCATTCGAGTCCTCCATTATCTAGGAATGGATGTCAATTCTTGGCAACCTACATTTCACGTACAACCTAGCTCGATTGTGAATCAAATTCAAACCTCTTAACATGTTCTGCCTACATTTTAGATTCCTATTTGTAAACTTGTGTCTCAATTTGTTCAAGCTCAAGTTCATATAAATCAAACTTTGCAGGTTGCACCTTCAACTCAACCTTTTTTCGTTGGTATTTAGGGCTTCCCAAGTCCCACTTACCTAACCTCTTCAAGGTGCCTTACAACCTCCACCACTTGGTCAGGCTATTCCTCAAATCCAAATAGGTCAACCTGTATATAGCATGGCACAGACACAACCCATCCCACGTTACATAAGGATGATGCAAAATCCTATAAGGAAACCATATCAAGGTATTCCTCAAATGGCTTACCAGGGTCAGCAAATGCAAGCCCAACCATTTCAACCTTTGTAAGGTTATCGTAGAACAAGACAACAAGGTTATCCCTAAATTGGGCAATAGGGTTATGTTTCTCCAGGTTATCAAAATCCTCCCTATCCAGGAGAGCAGATACCTATTGCTCAAGCCATCCCATCTTACCCAAGATACCCTCCACCAAACTTTAATTGACAGTTTCCATTTGTGGCGACTCTTGAATTGCCAGATCTAACCTGGCTTACAAATGATCCCATTTGTCACTCTCCTTGGTGGTCGGTTATTCATATGAAATTGATTAATGATATCCCAAAGGTCAATGGAAATTCTAGAGAAGACCCGCTTATGCACGTCATGACGTATCATTTATGGTGTTCTTTGAACTCTTTAAATGACAAGTCTATTAAATTGTGTCATTTCCAACGGACACTTAGCGGTACATCATCAAAGTGGTATATTGAATTACCACGAGCTTCGTTCGACAATTTCAGTGCCTTAGAAACCACGTTCTTAACTCATTTTCAGTTTCCCATTTGATATAAGACTGGAATTGAACTTTTGATTTTTTTCAAACAATTTGATTCTACTTATATTTCTGATCATATTCATGAGTGGCGGTGTCGCCGTTGTTTATTCAAAACCTTCTTTCCTGACCAATTATTAGATGAATGGTTTATTAAGTCTCTATTACCATCTATAACAGAAGGCATTACTAGAGGCAGAGTTGTGACTGAAGAGCAAGTAATTGTTCGTGCCCAATATCTGGATCTTATTTATACTCAATTCGGCATGCTCTACAATAAAATACCAAATGCTTTGTGACCTTCGTATGTTCCACAACCTCCCAGTAAAGAATCACATGTCGTCGATGGTGTGACTTATTCTACTAGCCATCAATCGGTGAGTAAATAATCTGGTTCAACTGCTGCTGCGGCTGCCCAAAACTTATCCTCTACCACTCTTGCAGCTTCTACTCCTGAGATCAATGTCATTCAATCCACGAAAGGAAAATCTTAGCAACTAGAAATTAAGAAGAAAGGCAAAAGTAAAAAGAAGAAAGATATTCCTCTGTAAGATAAACAAAATAACTAGTCTTTTGAAGAAAAGTGGAAACCTCATTATCCTTGCTTAATATGTAATGAGAAGCACTTCACTCACAAATTTCCACATCAAGTAGAAGTAAATCAATTTGTTAAATCTTCTACCGTGCTTGTTGTGTTGACAGATCCCTTTCCTAATCAGGAAACTAACATGGTTGCTCGAGATCCCACTTCCTCTTCTTCGATTACGATGCTTTCCTCCACCAAGCTGAAAAATGAAGCTATGGTGGCAATGAGGAATAAGGATTACAATAATTCAAATACCTTGACTGGTCATGCTACTGATCAACCTGCTAATTCTACCTCATCTGCTTCGGTTCCTACTTAATTAACAATTAAACCTCCTAAGGGTGTTATTCATAAATACTCATTCAACCCTCATGTGAGAGTTGCACAAAATTATAACATAGTTGAGGATTTGGCTCAAACTCCTTCAACGATGTCAACTCTCAAGGTGTTGCAAAATTGTCCTGCCCAAAAGAAGGCTTTACTTTCCGCAATTTGATTTGTTGAACCTTTAGATTCTAAACTCATAGTTTTTAATCATGAGACTCATATGCCCAGACTTCCAACAAAATTATCCTTCATGATTCAGGTTATTGTGTGAAGTAAGACTATCCATCGAACCATTGTGGATGAAGGATCTTCCACCTATATCATGTCACTTTCTTGTTGGAATTCCATTGGCTCTCCTCAACTCAATTAGTCACCAACTACTCTAAATGCCTTTGATGGAAGAGGCTTCAAACCTTATGTAATTTTGAGTTCATTACAAATTGATTTAGGTGGAAAGACAGTGTTAGTAGTAGCCAAAGTTAATGACAGATCGTTACATTATAACCTTCTACTGGGTCGTACACGGGTTTATGCTATGGTTGTTGTTGTTTCGACTTATTTCAGAATGATAGGTTTGCCTCGCCATGGGGGCATAGTAACCATTGATCAACTCACCTTCTTTTCTAATAATTCTCAAGTTACTGGAAGCATCCCTCTTATGGGAGAAACCCCACATCCATATCAACATGTCGGGGTGGGATTGCTTAAAGATTCTTCTCTTCTGGGAACCTTTTATTTTGCCCCTCCTCTTCCTTATCCCCTTCCCAATAACTTGAAATCAGTTGCCTACATCAACATGATATCTTCTTATACTATTCTATCTGATCATTGAATAGTAATGGATGCCTCTAATATTGACACCTTTGGTGACTGCATGTCGCTCAGTCCTATCGAGCTTGAAAATGAAGCCATCTATTCACCTTGTTCGACACACTCTGATTTTTTCTCTTCGATCAATTGGGTCAATCATTCCTTAGATTATGGTATGTCTTATGATCCTTTCTTCAGTACATTCTCTACTAATGAAAGCATCATGGAGGTCATGATGTCAGATGATGCACCATGGGACAAGAATCATCATCATTCCTCCTTACCAATTTCCTCTGAGGATAATCTTAATAATATTTATTCACCCAATGTCATTGAGATATTTGTGAATTCTGTATCTATCCATGATATCGATTCTAAGAATAATTTCTCAAAAATTGAAGAGAACATCCCTCTTGATATTTCTATTATGCCCAAAATTGTCAAGAATGTACATATTGGTGTGTCTTTCTCTCCCGATGAGATTAAGACCTATAAAGCCCTTTTCTAGGAATTTCGAGACATTTTCGCCTAGTCATATGAAGAGATGTCAAGTATAGATCCAAACAATGTTGTACATGAAATCAGAACATATCCCGATGCTAAGCTAGTACGACTGTGCCTACATATGGTCCATCTTAAGAAGGTTTCTACTATTAAGGCTGAAGTTGAAAAACTTCTCCATGTTGATTTCATTTACCCAGTACCTCTCACTAATTGGGTGTCAAACATTGTTCCCATCATGAAGAAACAAGGAACAATATGTGTGTGTGTCGGTTACCAAGACATAAATCGTGTTTGTCCTAAGGAAAATTATCCTACTCCATTTATCGACCAGATTGTTGATGATTGTGCTAGTAGTGAAATATTTTCGTTTATGGAAGATTTTTTCAGCTATAATCAGATCAACATTCTCCCGTCGGACTAACATAAAAAGACATTTATTTTTCCATGGGGCACATTTTCATTTCGAAAGCTCCCTTTCGGATTGAAAAATGTTGGGGAAAATTTACGGAGGGCAATGAATTATGCCTTCCATGACATTAAACACATTGTACAACCATATTTCTATGACCTTCTTGCACACTCGAAACATTGTGTGTATCATTCCATGCATTTCAGGGCTATATTTCTACGTTTTCGACATTATAACGTTAGGCTAAATCCGCACAAGAGCGTGTTTTGTGTGCAATTCACATGACTTCTCAGCTTCGTTGTGTCGAAGCAAGGAATTCATTTTGCTCCATTTAAATTCCAAGCAATCCTAGATCTACCTGCTTCTTCCTTTCTCATTCATCTACAACAACTCCAAGGGAAGGCTAACTTTATATGGATATTTATTCCCATTTATGCCGAATTTACCAAAGGATTTACTCAATTGTTGAAGAAAGTGGTTTCCTTTTATTGGGATGACATTGCCCAAAATGAGTTTGAGGCTTTGAAAAATGTTTTGGTTCGGGCATCATTGTTGTATCCCCCAGATTATCTACGAGATTACTTCATGCACCTCATCGTTGCAATTACTACCATCACTATGGTATTAGTCCAAGAGGATGATGTAGGGGACAAACATCCAATATATTATTTAAGTCAAAACTTAAATGATTCTCAGATCAAATATACTCATGTCAAAAAGTTAACTTTGGTGGTTGTCCAAGTTGTCCAAAGGTTTCGCCACTATATCCTGCTCCGCAAGACTATATTTGTTTCTAACTACAACCCCATGGCATACATCTTCTCACGAAAATTACTAGGGGGAAAGTATTCCAAATGGATTTTGATTCTCCAGAAGTTCAATTTGGAGTTCATCAAATCCAAATCTAAGAAATATTTAGTCTTTGTTGAATTGATATGCGACCCTCCCACTTCCAAAACTGAAGCGACATCTCACAATTCTACTCCAAACAAGTTGTTGTTCCTCATAGATTCATCTAACCTGTGGTATGGATACATCATCAGATATCTCCAGACCCAGACTTTTCGGCCTGATACCTCTCATTCTGACTAGCTACATATCCGATACCAGGCCAAAAATTATATAGTAATTGGCGGCACCCTTTATCTTTGTGGTATTGATACAATTTTTTGACGGTGCCTCACTCATGAGGAGGCCGAGAAATCTCTAAATGAAGGCCATGCAGGGGCATGTGGTGGACATATATTTGGTTACACCACTACATAGAATATTTTGCACGTTAGCTACATTTGGCCTACTATGTTTCGCAATTGTATCCTCGTGATCCAAAAGTGTCATGCCTACCAGGTATATGATCGTAAAACCCATGCTCCAACAACTACTTTACACCTTGTTATTGTCGTTGGACCTTTTGCGAAATGGGGCATTGACTTTACGACATGTAACCCTCACTCGGTTGGGAGGCATGGCTACATGATTGTAGTGATAGACTATTTTACCAAGTGGGACAAGGCGATGCCTATATATAATAACATTAGCGAAATAATTGCTTTCTTTCTCTTCAATCACATCATTGCAGGGGCATGTGGTAGACATATATTTGGTTACACCACTACATAGAATATTTTGCACGTTAGCTACATTTGGCCTACTATGTTTCGCAATTGTATCCTCGCGATCCAAAAGTGTCATGCCTACTAGGTATATGATCGTAAAACCCATGCTCCAACAACTACTTTACACCTTGTTATTGTCATTGGACCTTTTACGAAATGGGGCATTGATTTTACGACATGTAACCCTCACTCGGTTGGGAGGCATGGCTACATCATTGTAGTGATAGAATATTTTACCAAGTGGGACAAGGCGATGCCTATATATAATAACATTAGCGAAATAATTGCTTTCTTTCTCTTCAATCACATCATTGCAAGGTTTGGTGTACCACAAGCTATAGTTACAGACCATGGGAAGCATTTATGTAACCACATGATGTCTGAGCTAACTACCAAGTTGGGCCTTCACCATGAGAGCTAAACTCCCTACTACCAACAGGACAATAGGCTAGTTGAAGCGATAATTTTTTTTTTGAAAACAATGCTTTAGTGCATGATAGGGATCCACAAATCAGATTGGCATCTTATCCTTTATGCAGCCTTGTGGGAATATCAAAGATCTGTTCAAAATGCTACCAGATTCATGCCATTTCAAATTGTGTATGGCTTGGAAGCAATCCTTCCTATCGAGTGTGAAATTCCATCTCTAAAAATTGTTGTTGAAGTCCTCCCTGCCACTTCTGCAGAAGAAGAGCATCTCTTACATCTGACACATTTAGATGAAACCTAACGTGATGCCGCAATGGCCAATGAGGCCCATAAGAAACACATTAAGGCACAATACGATAAGAATGTTAAACCTCATGCCTTCTTGGAAGGTGACCTTGTCCTGTTGTATGATTAGGAGTCTGATAAGTTAGGTTCTGGTAAGTTCGAGCCAAAGGAGCCTACGAGCTTATTAATTTTGATGGAGTTCTGTTGGCGCAACCCCGAAATGGGTTGTACCTAAAATATACTATGCTTAAGTCATTTTTTGCATAGTCCATTGTGTACATATTATCTATAGGTGTGTTGAGTGTGTTTGCAGTGTGTTCCCTTTGGATTTTCCTACCATTTATGTTAATCTTGCTTTACATTTGGTTTGTAGATGTCGACATCCCTTGAACCATATGCTTGTTATGATGATGGTGCTAGTCATAGTACTTAGAACCTTTCCTTGTAGCATGGGCTATATATGATCCAAATGGTAAGTTAATGAGTTTACAAGGGATTTGTATCTGTCTCTCCACCAATAACATCGTTGAGTATAACGCAATGATCAAGCTATTGTTTGATGTTATCTCTCACGTTATCCGCCTTATAGTTGTCAGACTTGAATCACAACTTGTAATACTACACTTGACTAATGTTTATTCTGTTATAAGTCCAACTATGCTTCATATGTTTTTCAGGGTCTACCTTTTGGAAAGACATTTTGATTATTTGGAATATCAACACATTCCTAGAAGTCTAAACACATTGATAGATGCATTGGAAAATCATGTTTTAGATAGACATTTGCGACATATGTAAATTTAGTTCAATTCACATCACATACATTGAATAAGATAATAGAACACATAAGAAACATTGATAGGTAGATAGTTGTATATATATAAAGGTTGGTTTTACAATAAGATGTGCCTGAGACACATATGGCCACGACCTATCATATAAAAAATACATGTTGTCAAAATATGCCTCTATAATTCTCCTAGTAGAATAATCCTTATGGTGTTCATGATAACAAACAACTACACGAGCTACTTTGCACAATCGCTGACTAATATGCTCATGCACCCCAATAGTATGTCGTTGTAGTCTCACAGGGATTTGATTGAACCTCATCTCTGGAATGCCTTGGGTTAATCCCTCAACATGTCGCTCGAACTTTGAAAGAGTCTCAGCCACATTGAGATCTTGTAACACCTCTCGTGGCCCTGCAACAACTTGTACTCCAACTTGTGCCTGTTGTGGGTCTCTAGGACGCTAAAGCTAGGATGAACCCACTGGTCAAACGGGTCCAATGTATGCATGTAAAAATCAATAGTTACTCTTGGATACATGAAAATACCAAATAAAAAAATAATCAAAATGATCTTGTTTTACCTATGTCGCTCCATTGCTTGCCTTCAGGTAGCATGAGCTCTGGATCTCCACGGTAGTCCATCACGACATATGGATAGTCTTCAACCATAATGAGTTGCATACGCAGCCATTGAAAGAAGATAGATGTGAAACTCATGGATGATGGACCAACATGTCTAGACATGATTTCTACCCATCGTCTTATTCGTGGTGCTCTAAGATCTAGAAGCTCGAGTGAGATATGTTGTGGATGAAGCAATGGAATCCTCTCCAGAGCAAATGAGATCAAAATGGAACCATACCCAAAGTTTTTCAATCACCCATCCTTTGCTTTGGTGAGTTGTTCCTTCATGTTTGCTAATACCCCCTCGCTCTAGTTGAATATTGTCGGCTCTATGCATTCTAATGTGTATTTCATTTGGGACCTGTTAGCCAAATGCAAGGTAGCGTTGTCGGCCAATCTAGAAATAATGAATAGGATTGTCTTGAGAGGCAAACATACCACATCCTTTATCTCAATTTTCCCATATTTTATTGGCTAGGATCGAATTCTATAGTGTGTAGCAATATAATCCTTGATAGTTTCTCCACCCCTTCTCAAACCAAATAGTGAGATAGGAGCACCTATCCTCAATAAACCTATCAAGAAATAGATGTCTTCCACCTGTATGTTGAGCATATGTGCTCCAAGCCTAAAGGATTGTGCATGCACATCCCATGCCCTAACAAGATACTCCAATAGTTCCATCTATTGTCTCATCCCAAGAAGCCAAAAGAACTTGAGAAGCCCATTTTCTCAATGCCTGGATGGTTGTTGGATCATTGGCGACATCCATGTCATGGATTTCATGTTCTCTTTCTCACTAAATCAAATCCATTTTGTTTTGGTGGCTGCTTGAAACACGATAAGAAAAATCATTAGAATAAATGCTATGCAAAAATTTGAGAGAAATTTGAGTGAAGGGAGCAAAACAAAATTTTCAAATGGGCCCAACGCACCCTACTAAAGGGAGACAGTGCATTGCAGCACTCTCCACAGTTAATGTTTTGCTATCCCAACGCACTTTTCGACATTTTTGGGGTGCACTAGAGCTAGGGCGCAAAATTAAAGCCCTAAGTCCCTCAAAACTTGAATTTTTTTGCATAAAATGAAAAACCGGAACCGTAAAATGAAAGACAAAGGTAAGATCTCATACTTGGAAGTGACAACACTGAAAATGATCCACCGGATTGGTGCAATTAGTTGTTGAAGATCAGGGGAAAAATGTACCAAAGCTCACTACCAAGAGGTAAATGTGAAATGGTAAAAATGAAATTACTTTTCACCTATTTATGGTCATTTTTATGAATATTTAATTATATTTTGTTATTTTGATCTAAATTTGACCTAATTTTACCATGTATCAGGTATTTATAATCTTTTGATGATGTTCTTAGAAATTTAACAATTGTTTGAAGGAACTAATGATGTTTTGAGTTAAAACATAACATTTTGACTATGGAGCATACTTTTATCACTTTTCGAGCTTTGTAAACTTACGAAAAAGGAACCCCCTAGAGTCCTTTTTCAGCTCTTTTCAAACTCCCTAAACATGAAAAGATTGTCGAGCACATGTATTTTCGAACTCGGTAGAGTAAATGACAAGACATCTACCCAGTATAAGTTAAACCCTTTTCTGGACTAGGATAGACTATTTACGAAAAATGAATACCATAGTTGAACATGGCTACGAGGTTCTCCTACGTATTGTTTTCTACCTTTTCAGACTGAAGAGACTATTTACGAAAAGGAACTTTGGAGTTTTCTTTTTCGCCTCTTCTTCAAGCTCTCTAAACATGAAAAAGGAGTTGAGTTGCGCCTTCGCTAGACTCGTAAAATCATCAAACAATGATGGAATCATCAAACATGACGGGACCGAACCACTCTTTCTCAGGGTTCGTTAAAAATACTCAAAGGGATTCATTTGAAGGATGAATTTACAAATCAAGCATATGTTATCTCCTCAACATTGTCAAAAAATAAAGGGGAACTGACCAGAAATGGTTGGGAAATTGGGAAAACATAATACTTAACCTATTAATGGCAGTGAGTAGCTATTGAACATGACACTCTCTCATTTGATCTCCATGACTGTTGGGTTCGGAAATCTGCTTGTCTTTTGGATCATCACACAATATCAAAGCCTCTGTATTCGGTTTTGGGTCAATGTTGCCAACTCCATTAACTTTTGGCGATATGTTCAAGAGAATTCCTTTAGTTGATATCTGCTACAATACTCCTAAGCCTTCATTCATGTCTATTGTTCCTGAACCAGTTCCACACCCATATCATTTTGTCTCAAATCTTGATACTCGTTTCATGTCGTTGATGGGGGATACATCAAGGCCCTCTTACGATGGATCACTTCTTGTCAGCATCAACTCATTATCCAGGAAGTTAACTTAGAAACTCCCTTTAGTACCTTAGGGCTTGCATACATCAATGGAAATTTTCCTCGCTTTCCGTGATAAGTTTTCATCATTGGCCTTCAACCAAAATATTTTGTGTGGTGTTTGACTTCAACTCATTCATTCACACCATATAGATTGTACTTTGGTACCTTGAGATCCGTTAACATCATCGGTGGTTTCTCTAGCATCTTTTAATGGCTTATATCATTGGCCAGTAGTCACACGATGTCTACCATGTTCAACTTCAATTCATTCATTCGCATGGTTAGATTCATACATTGGATGATCAAGTGAATGAGATAGAATACCCCAAATCTAGTTCCATCCATCCAGGTTGTGATTTCAAGATTAATGCAAGATTACAAAGCATGATGGCCATGATCATAAAAAAAATCATCCAAGAATGGGTCCACTCTTTGTCATCAGTGGACAGACTTCTTGATCATTTTACATGTAATGTTAGTTTATGTGTTGAGCATTGGTATGCCTCCCTCAGCATAGATATCATGATGAAAACTGTTGATTTGGGGTAGCATTGGATGTGATCTAGCCATGAAAATTTGTGGACAGGCTAAAGCACATCAGATCTCCAAGGCCCTGAAATGGTTTAGGCAGATTCTTCCCAGTTTAGGAGATATTAAAATAATTAATATTTTTATTGGAGTTCCTAAGTCTAAACTTAGGGAAAATAAAATATTAAGGGGTATTAATATAAAACTGGGTTAGAAGGTTCCAAATGACATGGATCAAGCCAAATCTAATCTTAGCCGTTGATTAGAGATGTAATCTCAGCCATTGAAGGACCAACATGAAAAGTATAAGAAGAGGCTTGAGGGTCAATTGGAGAACACACCAGAGTGATCAATCATTCGATTTTCTAGAGCGGGTTTGCTAAGTGATCCGAATTGGATCCATGAAGAAGAATCAAAAGAACCATGGCTGTACCAGGTCGGGATAGACTTCAAAGAATTCAAAACAGCGGTCAAAAACACCTCTAAACCAGTGACAATGGCAACCAGCGTGGAACGACGAGGACCTCGGTCAAAGCGCACTGATCGAGGCCCATGGAGACTGCGCAGGAGGCGAAATTAGCCCCTAGGAGGCCCAGATCGGGAAACAGAAGAGGTTTTTGATGCGCGATTAATCGCTAGGAAACAGAAGAGGATTTAATCACGCATCGCTGGGTGAAAACCCTCGAAATGGGAAGCCATGAGCATCGGTCACATGGAAGAGCCGAGAACCGTGCGGAAAAGGCTAAAGCTAAAAGGCGGGACCCGCTCCGAGACCGGCAGTATTAATGGGGGGCTTTGCTAAGCGGTTTTGGATGAAAGCGGAGCGATTCCACTCAGCGCCCGATGCGTGGCAAGTGGAGGAGAGAGAAAACCACCGCTCATCGCACGCTAACGGTCGAGCAAGTCAACCGCGCGAAATGAGCAGACGACGTTGGATCTGGGGGATCCAGATCTAACGGTTGACATCGTGCCCAACGACAAGACTAGATTTAACAAGGGAATAAGCCGTGATTTAGAAGCATTTGAAGTCCGCTTTGACCGCCACAGTGGAGGAAGACTCATTCCACGATGTAACCGAAGAATTGAACCGACGAAGCAGGCTGGCGCAGTTACAGGAGGACATGTGGCCACTCGCTGTGAGCCTGATGATGATGTCAAACAAGGAACTCCAAGCGCAATTGCAATAGGCGATTCGACAGAGGTGGGAGAGGAACTTAATAGACATGGGAACGAATGGCCTTAAATCCATGAACAGAGACAGAAGAAAAACAGAGAAGAGGAACCAGAACCCCGAGAGGAGGACAAAACACAGAGAGACAGAAGACAGTGAAGCAAAGGCAGTAAGAAGACAGAGGGCTGAGCTGACCAAAGGCAGTGTCGAGCATCAGAGAGCTTGAGAGATTCAAGCCATCCCCGAGAGGATCTGTCAGACCATAGAGGTCAAAGAGCTGGTAGGCAAACGAGTCTGTGCACTCCAGTGGCTTGGGGAATCCAAGGACCACCCTGCCAAGCAAACTTATTTCAGGAGACTCATTTTGAGTCCCTGCATTGTAATTCTCTACTTAAGACACAATAAAATAAGGCCACCACTGAGAGCTGGACCAGAGATGTAGCCTTGGAGGATAGGGTGAACTCCTTATTAATTTCGTTGTCTTTCCATTTCAAGTGTCTGTGTATTTGAAATTTGATCGATTCGTTGCTTAAATAACATAAACACACACACCAGCAAATGAGTCTGTAATACCTTTATTCAATAAGTCTTTAACTGAGGTCACTCATAGGGTGATATCAAATCACTAAGAAAAGTTGAATCAGTGATCAATTTGTAGTGAGGGGCAGTGAGTACTGGAGAGAGGCAAAGCTAGTGCTGAGAGACTAGCACAAAGGCAGAGAGGCAGATGCAGAAGCCAGAGCAGGCCACACATAGGTTATCTGAGACAGCGCAGAGGCCATAGGGCCTACGTCATCCACATAGAGGGCAACAGGAGTGACGCAAAAGGTCATAGAGGCTACGCAGTGCCTCAGAGGGCTGACACAAAGGCTTTTGAGGCTGACGCAGAGGCCAGGAGGACTAACACGGTGCTTCAATTGTGCCAGAGAGGGTTCCGTGGGGCAGATTTTCTGAATATCTACCTCTGAATAGAGAGGTATCACTGCTAGTTATTTTTCTCTTCCAGGTGAGCCAGTTTGGAACCCAGTTGTACTCAAGCATATACTGCATAATAATATAAACCTCAGAATTGTTGCACCAGTTTTCTCGCATTGGGTTTTTCCGAGGACGAGTTGTCCAAAAATAATGGTGTCACTTGTGTGCTTGCTATTTCTTTCAGTTGTTGATCTGTAGATGGTTGACACTGAATTGTGTTTATCTCGATGTTTATATGTTTAAATAAATTGTTTGTAATTAACAAGTAGGAGAAATAAACCAGAAGAATACAGATAAAATTTCTAGTGGTTAGACTTAGAAATTTCAACATGGTATAAGAGCGTGGCTGCAGATCACAGGAGAGCTGAAGGCACTAGCTGAAGTAGAGCATTTGCAGCAAAAACAACTATCTCGAGTGACAGAATTTGTTCCTTGCAGAAAGCGACAGAAGAAGGGTTGACATAGAGGGACTACGTCATCAGTCCGGGCCAAAGAGAGGCCAACGCAGAGGCTAAGGAGGGTAGAAAAAGGCTCGTGCAGAGACCAGGAGGGTTGACATAGTTGGCTAGGGGAGAATTTCAGTCAGTGCCAGGATTGTGCATAGCCTAGAGGCTTAGTCCTTCAGTTGCTAGGGCATAGGAAGTTGTGGGTAGATTGCAGGGAGTGAAGTTCGTGGGGTGTTGTGGGCAGAACAGTACCTAATGGGGCAAAACCAAGGTAGAGGGAGTCGCTACCGAGGCGGGTTTCTAGCCAAGGAATCCGGATCAATGTTGCAGGTGCATAGGAGATCGAAGAGGGGTGACTTGACGGTTGGCAAGCAGATTTCTAGGAGGGAAACCGAAACTCAAATGGGGTCTAGCAGAGAACTTCCGGATGGGAAGTAGCGACTCAGAGGGAGTCGAAGAGAGAAATTCTAGAGGGAAGTAGAGAGACTCGGAGGAGTCAAAAGGGAGGAGCAAAGAGATGGCCATGAATGGACCGAGGGATCAGGACAGGTTGGACGGGGTGTCCAACTTTGTGGTCTGAAAGGCCAGGATCCTATCCATTATATATAAACATCGCATCAAGGCCTTCGCCTTGAGAATAGTGGTTATCCTATTGACCCGGCTGATAATGAGAAGTACAAGGAGGCAATGGCCAAGGTGAAATGTATCATCCTTGATGGGGTCAAGGATCATGTGGTACAACATATTACTGAGAAGGAGACGGTAAAGGAAATGTGGGACGCCTTGAAGACATTGTACCAACATACTTATGTGCAGAGGAAGATGTTACTTGAGAATCAGCTACGGTCATACCAAATGTAGAAGGGAGAGTAGATAGATCACTTCCTCGGGAGATTGAAGGAGATTCAGGACCAACTGACTTGCATAGGGGCTACACTAGATTAGGAGTTGATGGTGAGGACCGCTCTAAATGCAGTCTCCAAGGATTGGGAGATATTCATCCAGAGCATTCTGGGCAGGGAGAATGTTCCAGATTGGGAAGAATTATGGACGGCTCTTAGCCAAGCAGAGATCAAATGGCTATCTAAGATGGGAAGTAGCAACGAAGGAGTCTGGATCAATAAGGAAGAAGAAGAGGATGCAACTCTGGCATCTTCGGGGAAGAAGGAGAAGAGGAAGAAAAAGGACCTCTCCAAGGTCAAGTGCTTCAACTATGGGGAACTGGGTCATTACGCGAAGCAATGTTCGAGGAAGAAGAGCAAGGGAGAGGCATCTGACTCTAAGGCAACACCAGCAAAGGCAAAAAAGGAGGTAGAGGAGGATGACGATTATGCCATGAGTGCTCATGTACCTCTAGAGAAGAGGTGGGGACACATCGAGCTGTAGTCAAGAATACTACAGGTAATGAGGGGTAGGATCCTTGAGGTACCCAACCTCTTGGATTATACCTTGCTACGGGAGCCCAGAAGATAGAGTAGAAGGACTGGCAGATGTTTATAGAAACATATGCGGATGAAGCAGCGAAGAGTGCTACAATGCAGGATGGCACATAGAGGTTTGCAGCAGTGCGAGATGCAGGGAGTTGTTGCAGCAGTGCAGAGGCAGTAGAGGGAGCACGTGTTAGTGGCAAATAGATCTTCAGCATCATGAGTGTTTCTAGCCTGATAGGGATGTCAGTAGTTGGTTGGATCAACTACTTACTTCTTAGTAACTAAGTTGCAGTGCAATAGCAATGAGAAATAGCACGATGCAACATGATGAGAAGGGGTTGTAGTGCAGATGCAGTGTTGGGAGAAAGGACCAACAGCAACACAGAGGCAGAGGGAGTTGTCGTATGGATGAAGTAGTGGTCGTGGCAGGGCCATGAGAAGTAGCATAGGATACAGCAGTGCAGAGGATGTTGGGGGGCAGGCCTAGCATCAGCACAAGTACAGGTTTCGTATAATCAGAGTAATGCTCAGTGTGGAGTATTACTAGAGCATAGTCCCCGCTAAGAGGGACTGTTGATTTGGGGTAGCATCGAATGTGCTCTAGACATGAAAATTGGTGGAGAGGCTAAAGCACATGAGATCTCCAAGACCCATAAATAGTTTGGGAAGATTCTTCCCGGTTTAGGAGATATTAAAATAATTAATATTTTTAATGGAGTTCCTAAGTCTAAACTTAGGAAAAATAAAATATTAATGGGTATTAATATAAAACTAGGTTAGAAGGTTCAAAATGACATGGATCAAGCCAAATATAATCTTAGCCATTGATTAGAGATTTAATCCCGGCTGTTGAAGGACCAACAGGAAAAGTATAAGAAGAGGCTTGAGGGTCAGTTGGAGAACACACTAGAGTGAGCAGTCATTCGATTTTCTAGAGCGGGGTTTGCTAAGAAAAGTCGAATCAGTGATCAGTTTGCAGTGAGGGGCAGTGAGTACTAGACAAAGAGGTAGAGATAGTGCTGAGAGACCAACACAGAGGCAGAGAGGTAGACGCAGAAGCCAGAGCAAGCCACGTAGGCTAGTTGAGACAGCACAGAGGCCAGAGGGCCTGTGTCATCCACGCAGAGGGTAGTAGGAGTGACGCAAAAGGCTGTAGAGGCTACACAATGCCTCAACAGGCTGATGCAGAGGGTTTTAAGGCTGACACAGAGGCCAGGAGGTTGACGCAGTGCTTCAATTGTGTCGGAGAGGGTTTCTTTGGGCAGATTTTCTAAATATCTTCCTATGAATAGAGAGGTATTACTGCTAGTTATTTTTATCTGTCGGGTGAGCTAGTTTGGAACCCAGTTGTACTCAAGGATATACTGCATAATAATATAACCCTCAAAATTGCTGCACAGTTTTCCCGCATTGGGTTTTTCCGAGGACAAGTTGTCCAAAAATAGCAGTGTCACTTGTGTGTTTGTTATTTCTTTCAGTTGTTGATTTGTAGATGGTTGAGACTGTATTGTGTTTATTTCGATGTTTATATGTTTAAATAACTTATTTGTAATTAACAAGTAGGAGAAATAAACCAGAAGAATACAGATAAAATTTCTAACGGTTAGACTTATAAATTTCAACAAAAATGTATTGTAACATATGTTGATGTTGACCAGTTGTTCTTGATCTGGACATGTCACAAGGTAAAGCACTTCAGTCATCAGTTGTCGTTTCAGAATTTGTACTTTAAGGGGCAATTTGTTATAGGCCATTTTGTCACATCTAGTCAATAGGCCTACAAATTGGATCAATCAACATCCTTGAACATGTTGTCACCATCCCCTCACAAATCCCTAGGCATGACCTTTCCAAAATGTCTGAGTTTCTTAGATTAATTGTTCAAAATCAATGTTTTTAGCCCCAACGCATGCTGTCCCTTTAGCCACCTATGTTCAGTGTTGGTTGCTACCTTCTGCACTAGTGTTGATCAACACTTGTTGCTCCCTTCTACAAGTGCATTGATTATAGAAATTCAGGAAAATTAAAAAGTATTATGAAGCTTCCAAGGGTTGTTTTAACTATTTACCATGGATAAGAGCTCGAATCCTTTATGATCCTATCTTAGAGACTTCACCTCTTATCCCTTGATATCATCCTCCCATCATATGTGGATCCCAATCTCATTATGGTAAATCCTAAACTACCATCCTTCTCCTATAAATTTACTGCCATCCATTGCATCTGGGTTGGATTTTTGAGATTGATTGTTCCCTTATGCTACTACCTTGAACCTAGATGAGTCATCATATTCATGCATTAGGGTTGATATTGAGGTGTGATTTGGGGCAAGGAAGGACAAGTCAACTTGGGGAGACTTCTACAAGATCAACTACTATTTATGGTTGTAAATTCTCTCTTATTTCTATTAATACAAAGAGTATCTTGTTTTACTATATGGGTTGTATTATGTTTACACTCATGTATTTCAATGCCTTGTCGATTCAATAAATAGATATGTTAGATTACGTTACTTGGTTTACGTAGATCCTTTGCTTGTTTAAGTCGTGTGTGTAGGTTCTAATTACAACATTTGGAGCTTACAAGTGAGGAGGAACGAGAAGCTTGCTACAAATTTGAGGTAGGCCTCTTTCCCATTCTCTAACTTCTTTAAGGAAAATTATATATTATTTGTCTTCTATTGTTCTTGACGAATCCACTAGGTCTAGGGAATTCACCTTTGTCTTTGTCAATCGTAAATTCCGCATAGCACACCCTTTTATCCATTTCAAAGACATTTACTCAACCATTATTAGCATGCATATGCGTCAAAGATTTGTTGCTTATGGTGGATGAACGACAAGAGTTTCTCGTATGATGTATTTATTATATAGAGCATTTTCATAAAAGAATTTTCATATGCAGAGGACTTTTATACACATGGTTTTCATATGGCTTAGTTTTCAAACAATATGTTTTCCATAACAGAGTATTTGTGCATAAAAGTTGGTTACATTCAAGACTATTTGCACAACATGATCCATATACAATATATTCCTCATAATAGAGTATTTGTGCATCCAATTTGGTAACACACCTGAGTGTTTATACATAAGGCTTATAGGGTTCTAATATATAGAGCTAGATAGAGGAAATATCAGTCTAATTTGAACCCTATGAGGTCGAGTTAGCTGGTGTACATCTTGAGTATCAAGTAATTATTTGGATAGCAAGATGGATCCAATTCTTTCCAAAATTTAAAGGCCATAACATTGAAGTGACAAGGGCTTTTCCCAAGATTCGATGGTGAGTGTGCTCAAGTGGGAAATTTAACATTACATATCTCTAAAAATTCATTGCCACATATTATTGGGCTGCCTCAACAAGGAGAAAGGTGGTTTAAAAACAAGGCAATTGAAGAGAAAGCATGGACAACTTTTCTTAATAGATCAAGAAAGAGACCAAGTTGGGTTAAAGGATATCCAAGAGTTTGGTTGAAGGATCCTTTAAAATATTTAGTATTCCTCATTCAAAAATATATTACATGTGAGGGACGTTTTAGTCTCATGTTTCTTTATCATATACACCTTATACTTCATTTGAAAAATGAAAAATATATCAATGTGCCTTATTACTTGTTAAGATTTTCGACCAAAATGGATAAATTCATTCAAAAACATCCTAAAAATGAGGACACGAGTCTTTAACATCATGGAGTGGTAAAAATGGTCATAACATATGAGCTTTAAAAGTAATACATCTTGGGAACAATTTTTTTCTAGGAATGAGTTTCCAGAGGGCATTATTAAAGAGGATGCGTAAGAAAATTATGAAGAAGAGATACAAGAAGTCTCTATACATCTAGAGGAGCCAAGGAGAGTAGCAAGAAAATCAGAAACAAAGAGGCATGAAAAGGACACAATTACATATTAGAGGAGAGTCGATAGAGATGTACCCAAAGATATTAGTAAATGTGATGAACAAAGCAACCAAAAATAAGAACAAGTGTTTACAAACTAGCAAAACCATGTTCTCTACTCCTTTGTCCATGGACGTCAATAAGTGTTATATGATTATATATAGGCTATTGAAACTGATCGGGAAGAGCCACCTTTCACTACTGCAAATAAAAGGGAATTATCACCACAAGAGGATAAGGACTTCTCTACTTTCACTGCTGCTAAAAAAGACACCTTTGTTCCTTCTAAAAAGCCTAAATAGGTAACATCCCCTCCTATGTTCTCAAAGCCATAAATGAGGAAGAAAAGAAAAATATTACGAGATTGAACAAAGAGGTTGAGTAAATACAAGTATTAGATAGGTACATTAAAACAAAGAATGATATTCTTACAAGAAATAACATGAAGATAATTGAAGAAAATGATAAGCTAAAACAAAAGAATGAGAGATTGAATAAAGAAAATGCCTTATTGACCAAATAAGAATATCAATGGTACAAGGAAAACACATGCATTGAAACTAAAGAATCAAAACCTCAAGCTTAAGATTTTGATGCAAATGCCAAGGAATCCAATTAAAAAAGGATATACTTCCAATGTGGATGTTTTTTTCAAGGAAACAAGAGTTATTTGAATAATGGACTGAGTGAACACAATTTTGACAAAATTTTGAGAATAGATTGCACGAGGACGTGCAACGAATTCTCCTTAGGTTAAATGTTGGCACTTGATTTTGTCATGATAAGTACACCCAAACCTTTCCATTTTTAGTCTTATTCACTCTCTTTTTGTCCATATTTACACATTCTGACTACTTTTGCCTACAATAAAGATGATTAAAACCATGAAGAGCTATTTCTACCGTTTTATTTTAATTTTGAGTAATTAGCATATTAAAGTCTTAAAAAATTGTCTTTTACCAGGAGTTCCAGGAATAAAATAATTCCAGTAATTTTTTATCCATTGAGATGGTCGTTGACACTTCTAGGAAAATAAAAAACATGGGTTTTAATGTTCATCTTCATCACATGGTGTGGCACTCTTGGATTCGTAGAAGGAAAAATGGAAGCCCACGGTCAATGTTATGGTAAACATGGTGCTAATAAGAGCATAAACATAACAACATTGACAACTCTCGTGTTTTATCCAAAATGCATGATGGGAAAGATATCATTCCAGATTGATTTAGCTATCTTTAGAGGTCATATTAGTGTGTAGTTTGTTTGGGGAAAAACATAGCTTAGTTTGTTTCATTTCCATTTTTATAAATAGCTATGGAGAGTAGAAATTAGGGGATAAATACTCTACATAAAAACTTTTAATCAAGCTTTGTACCATTGTTTTTATTCTCTCAATATGTTAGTTTCAAGCTCCAACAATTAGTGGTTTCCACTCTGTATAGACTAAGTTTGGATGGTCCCCACATAATGGCCATGTGCATTGATTTTATGTGTACATAACATATGTGTTTCCACTATGCATACTTCTTTTAGGTAAATTCTTTCTTTTATTTCTCTCAAAGTTTTGTTATATATCAACTCTATATTCTTTAGATTTTAAATCACATTACATTTGATAAGTAGTAGCTTTAGGTTACATTTCATTTGATTAGCTATGGTTTTGTGATTTCAATTTATATGCTTAAGTTGTAGCTTTATTTGTAATCAAGTTTGGATATGTTATCTTAGCAAGGACTGAAAAGGTCTTCAATGTATAGCTATATAAAAAAAAACATCCATAGATCTGGAAAAACACATTGTAGTCGATGGTTCTACTATTAGGGATCATAGTGAATGCTATCTAGCAAGTTAAACTTGATCAAACATTTTTTCATTTGGTTTAGTTAATCAATCCTTATTTGATGGATGAGTGTTAAAATTATTTTCAAAACATCAAACCACACAGTTAACAGAGTAACGTCAGGAGAGCCATTTTCCCTTCGAGGCAATTAAACCTTATAACTTGATTTTCTACTAGTGAAACTATGGTAGCCTTAGATTGAAAAGATTATTTATTGCATTGTTTTAATGTTCTATTGATTTGCACTGAATGGTTTAAGTGTGGATATCATTTATATATCTTTTTATTGTAGTTTTAATTTGAATATCATTCTCATTTTTAACCTTATTTAAAGCTTGTATCATTTACCAAGTATAACCTTAGAAAAAACTAAAACTAACTCTTCACATACAATGGTTGAACTCCATAAGTCTACTAACCCTTATTGATAATTATGTGAAAATGCAAGTTGCGAGAAGTTCAGGGATAAGGTAACAACAGGTCTTATGCATTTGCGTTTGTGAAATTGGCTAAGTATTAAAGCAAGTGCATTTTGCATGCTACAAAAATGTGGGTTCATTTTGGATGTTATGGAAATGTGAAATGTTCTTCAATGGTTTTGGCTTCTGCAACAAACTTCAACAATCATGAAAATAGCTAAGTATAGAGGGTGTGGGAAGATAGTAATGTTGGGTAGAGCAATGCATGGCTCTGCTAAAGGGAAGAATGAAAAAGTGATGAAGCGTTGAGACTTGTGGACTTGGAAATATACGAAAGTCCTTTTGGCAGCCCACAATTTCAAAAAATGGTTAAGTATGAGACACTAAGTACCACCAAAGCATCTGATCATTGATCAAGGATACTTGATCAACATTTGACTCCAATTATGGGACAGTAACCCCCTATGGGTTGTTGAGAATCTAGAGAGATTTGCACATTTCGCAATAAAATCAAAAGAGAAATAAGGTACATATAAATCAAACAATAAAATGATGAAGGAAAATATACATAAGGGATATACAAAGTGGGAAAGAAAGAAAAGATTTTGTACATTGATAATGACAAGGGATCAAACAAAGAAGTGTTTTAGATGTTGCCCATTTATAAGAAACCTATGAATTATTCCCTTCATATCTTTTAACAAATAAGAATCAAGATCACAGACTTTCTTAATGGTATGGCTTAATCTAAAGAGATTTGAATTTAGTGTGAAGAGACAACCTTCCTTTGTTTTGTTCTAGAGTAAAACCAACTGGTATTTGTGGAAGTCTAAGACAATATTGCTAAAATGCATTTTATAGATGGTTGTCATTGTTTATGTCCCATGTTCTTCTAGTTTAACTAATGGATAATAACGTGCTTGCAAAGGGGTGACTTCTTCATCTTTAATTCCTATGGAAATGGAGATCTAACTTGCCTAAAGAGCATTTATTAGCTTTTTGAGCCAATCCTTTGATTTATTGAAACTATCTCTTTAAGGATTTGAATTAATGAGTTGTTGGTTGATTCAACCAAACCATTACCTTGAGGATGTTAATTATATTATTGTCCTATTAGTATACCATATTCTCTGCAAAAGTTTGGGAATTTTGATGTTATGGAGATATAACCATGATCTATTTTGATTTTTTTTGGGACATCAAATATGGATACGATTTTATCTTTCAAGGATCTAATAAGTTGTTGTAAATTAACAATTTTTTTATGCCACAACTTCTTTCCACTTTGTGAAATAATCAATGATAGTGATTATATATGAATGCCCTTTACTTGAATTTGGATTTATTGAGCCAATAACATCCAAACACCATTGTGCAAATGGGATTTACATTGAAATTGGCTTTAAAGGCATAGCAACTCTTTTCATTATTCCATAAAATTTTTGATAGGGATTACATGTTTCCAACCCAATTTATACCCATTGTGCAAATTTCATCAAAACTAGAAAACCAAATCTAAGGCTACAAGTAAACTTAAATGTTTTCACTCAATCTTGGTTATTTTACTTATCTTGGGCCATTTGATACATGGGATTCCTTCCCAAAACTATAAATCAAATATGCTTTCTTTACATTGATCAACTTCTCTAGAAGGCTAGAACTAGAAGATATGAGAAAAGGCAATTGACTAATAGTCCCAAGGGAATCCTTGATAGGGTTGCTTATTTTTTCTCTCTTGCATAAATCCAATCACGTGTTGATTACCCATGGGGTTTGTACAAGGAGGGACCTCCTCTCAAGGTCATCTTCCTTCATAGGTTCATCCACGACTTCAAGAAGAGTTTGTTTTACAAAAATAACTTATTTATGGGTTCCTCCTTCGTGAATTTTTTCACTTCTATTAATTAATTATACTTCTTGGATCCTTTCCACCAAGTGTTCTTCAATTCTTTTTGTTGTGGATATTTCTAGAGGGAGACTCATTTACTTTGAGATTTAGATAAGAGGCCATCAATTAACTATACTTGAAGCATGATCAATGTACAAAGGCTACCCATTCATAATCTATTTGTTTCTTCCAAACCTTGCCCTATGCCTCTATTAATATATGTTCATGCTTGTTTTTTAATTCCACTTTTACACATAATATAGCATAGGTTGTGATGAGTCTGTTGTTGATTTTTGAGGCATAGAAATAAACTTTGCCTAGATAATTTCTTATAAAAACCAAAAACTTAGAATCGCAAGAGTGCATAGGTAGATTCAAAATCCTTACCTAAATAAGAACACTCTATGGTGTCTATGGAGGGATTGAAGAAATGGGTCCAAGGTTTCATGCATAAATTTGCTTGACCCATAAACCATAGACTAGTGTAAAGAATGTTGTCTTTGTCCTTAGAATAATCAAGCTCCACATTAAAGAAGCCATGGACTCGTAGATAAACGGAGGCACATTAATGAAGAATGAGTTTTTAAACTTGAGATTTTCACTAATGAAGACATAGAAGGCACAACAATAAGCTATTATAATTGAAGATCAAACCATGAGCCTTATGTGAAATTACATATAACTTCTTGATCAAGGGAGACCTTTGAAATATCTATAGACTTTTTTGTGATGAATATGTTAAGAGGGAAAGATAGGGAAGCAATTGACAAAGCGCGCTTGAAGGACTTCAGACATCCATTGGAAGATAGACTATTGGGGTTTTGTTAGTAAAAAATCAAATATTTACACCTAGGGACACCAATGACCCAACTGTAATCATTATGCCTAAAGAGACGGGGCTCTAAATAAGAAGCATCATGAGAACACTTGTTTTTTTTTTAACTTAAACAAGGAAAATGATTTGAAATAGCCATAACAGGGCTATAAACAAGCATACTAAAAGATTTTTGATGGAGTTTCAAACAAAAATTGCAAGTCTCACAAGCTATATAAGAGAGTTTGCAAATGTTTGTAATTATTACATCCTAGCTTCTTCCTTTTTTCCTTTCCCCCCCTTGAAAAAATATGTTTATATTCCATGTGAGGAATATACATGCTTCAATCCTTGAGGGACTCTTATACAGTGAGGCTTGAAGCCATTACAAGGACATACTCATTATGATCTCAACATGTCACATGTGGCAATTGAACTCAGGTGAGGAGGATAACAATATTTCTCCCAACCACCTGAACTACACCCAATTATGATCATTGGTTCTATGCTGGAATCTATTGCAAGGAAAAGGATATGGAATAGAGCATATGATTCAATATGATTATTAATTGAATTTCCTAATCCCCAAGTAAAGGTTGATTCCTTTCTTCCCTCGAGATCAAAGGCAATCTCTCCCACGCCTACCACTGCAACCATGAGAACAATGTTGCAATCACAAAAATGCAAGCTAAACAAAAGGAGGGCCATGCTTTGATAAGAAAACCATGAAAAAAACCACAGGTTAAGCAGGAACAAGAGGATAGCTAAGATGCAACAAGTGAATTGAACCATATGTAGGACAATTGTTGGAACACACATGAAAATGCAAAATTAGTAGATAAGCATGTGATACATTATTCATTCATATGATACACATAAATACATCAATTTATGACCCTTGGTTTCATCTTCCAAGAGGTCTCTTGTACTCCTCACGACTCTTCGCGTTCACTTGTAGCTTTTTGCCTTCCTCTCAAGTGAATAATCCAAATTCACATAATCCCTAAGGATTACATTTCCAACATCCCCCCATTAATCTAAAGGGGTGTATGTGAGTCCAAGAAGAGAGATGAAATATGAGAGTGGATAGTATCCAATGGATGGGTGTGCTCTCTGAATAGGGTGGTTTAAGGAAGGTCACAAACTAAATGGATATTAAAAGTTGAAGTTTTATACTAGTGGTGGTTTAAGGTTGTCCACCAACTCTAGAACATGGCTTGAAGAAGTTCATGGGATAATTCAAAATCTAGCTAGAAGTTGATAACTTTTGATAAATGGAAGTGCTATTTGTTGATGGTTTAAAGGTGACCATAGATGATTGAGCTAGTGGTTTATAGATGATCACAAATTGTAGTTTAGAAAAAGCATTGAGTCTTCTACCAAGTGGTGGTTTAAGGAAGACCACAACCAAATCATGCTCACAAAACATAAGTCTGTCTTTGGGTACAACTCTGACTCTGGCTCTAGCTAACTCTGGCTTTAGGCTCTATCTATTGGCATTGGTTCTATCTATGGCTTAGGATTTCTTGATATGACTTTGAAACTAGTAGTTGGCCATAAATTCCCCTCTTTTAGATACAAGTTGATAAGATGCAAATATCTCCTTTGTAAGATGTTTCAATGCTTAAGAATGAATTCTATGATATGACCAATATATCTTCTTGGTTGTTGAAGACCATTTCCAAGAAGCGATCCATCCAAGGTGAGTCTTTGCCCTTGCAAGGTTCTTGTGATTAGAACATCTGATTGGATAATAATTATGTTTTCTAGAATGCTCAAAAGGGTGAAGATCAAAACACTAAACTTTCATGTTGCTAACTTGATGACAATGTTCACATTTGAGAATTTGATGTAGAAGTGGAGTAGGCGAAGATGAGATTTCTTGAAGGAATCCAACACTCTAAAATTGAATTGGTTTAGAATAGTTTGGAATGTGAAAGGTCACTTCCTTTTCGTATCTAAGGCCAATTATGTGCTTTTTGTTGATGGCTTCTTCCTAAGGTCTACTAATGGGCTTGAGAAGTGCAAGCATAACTTCTTCATCTTCATTTGAATATTTTCCTCGAATGACATCACTAATATGATCATGTGTTGGCTGCTAGTGGGAATCAATCTCAAATTAAGAATTATTCTTAATAAAGACTAGTTTAGAACGATCACTCTTTTGTTGTAATTCCTCTTGTTGGAGCTAAGATTTGAGTTGGAGACACTTCATTTTGTCTTGTGCATCTTGTAAATAAATTCGAACATCGGCGAGAATTTCTTTATTGATTGTGATTATGTCATCAACAATAGAGACTATTAAAGTGTTGAAAAACTCTAATAACTCATCAATTCGAGACATTTTACAACAATTCAAGCTCAAAAAATGAAGGATGTCAAATTCAACAAAAAAATGCACCTACTTATAATGTAATTCAATAACTAAACTTTCAAAAAGGTACAAATGTTGGAAATAACACTAAGAGGTGGGGGGGGGGGGGGGGGGGGGGGGGGGTGGGGTGAATTAGTATTAGCAAGTCAATAATATTTCATTTCCATATTCAGATTCATATACGCTACTTCAGTTAATGAAACTTGTGTGTATACGCAATTGTATGTAAGGAAACTAGCGTATACCCTGTAAACTTATAATTTAGTTAATTCTTCATATGTTGATCTTTAATCTGTGCATCAGAACCATATAAACAGTAACCAGGAGTAGTAAAAACAGAACAGACAATCACACACATGAACACAAGATATAAGGTGGAAACCCAATGTGGGTGAAAACCACCTGCTGCAATCGTCTCTATCTTCCTTTTAATAAGAAACTTCTTTTTACAATTTTTGTATTGGTGCAGTCTTATACCAGTACGCAGGCTTCTACCTGCAGAAGGCTACAACCTTCTCTCGTTCTCCAGCTTCTCCTGGAAGGGAGCTACAACCCCCTAGCTCTTGTACTAGCTGATGTGTTTACTAGTACGTAGGTGCAGGCCTACAGAAGGCTACAACCTTCTCTTTTCTTCCAGGGACCACGTTTCATAAATTTTCAGACTGGATCCATCAATAACATCAAATATATCTGCATCAACCAATTTCCTTTGCACCAACCAAAACTGAATCAAACAATCACTTCTCAGAATATTGTAACCAGAATACAGTAACAGTAACCAGAACCCAAGCCAGAACCTAGAACACTGCAACAGCAAACAGAAGTAGCTAAAGCATATTTTATGAGGTGTACACTACTTCAATGTGTCGAATCAGCATGCATACGCACTTTTCTCAAGGCGAACCTGCGTATATGCAGTTTTGATATACAGAAACAACGTGTATATGTGTCTTTGCTATAATGACCCTACGTATAGATCTATAAATGATGATTTAAACTTTACAACAATTCCAAACATCAGTTTTAGTACCCAGATCATCATATTTACAGATTACAACATGCGCCAGTTATTCAGATAAAATATCAAAATCACACAAAGATACTTCTCTTCAAGCCTTAAGATCTTGACCCATCAATAAAATTTATCCTTCATCAAGCGCTCAGGTTCACCCTTGATTCAAATCCAGCTGTGCACCATAACCCAATAACCTGTATTCTAGATCTTGCTCTTCATTAGATATTCAATTCATGAGTGCCTTTGCCTAATGATCTTATCCTCCTTTTATAGTCTTAAGCCTTACTCAATACCATAGTCCAAAACCACTTAGAATCAATACCTTGGACCAAATACCTGGGTTCAACACTTCGGACAAGATACCTTGGACCAATACCATGGATCCAAATACCATGGACCAAATACCATGGACCAAAACTAAGTCTTCCAACGTGTACGTGCCTTTCCTTCTGTGAAAATGCGTGTGTACGGTATATGTGCCTTTTGGTTTGTGAACCCATGTGTACATGCAGCTTGGTCAATGGGGAACCTACGTATGCCTCTCTTTTCATTCTGTGAGCCTGAACTGTGATCTGTCATCTGTGTGAGTTGCCATCAAGGACAACACCTATGTTATAGTGCCAAATTTGTATCATAATGCCAACAATCTCCCCCTTTGGACTTGATGGAAACCCCAAGTCACTCTCCCCCTTTATCATCAAGAGCAAAGGGTTATGCTCCCCCTGAGTACATGTTGAATTCTCTGATATGTTGAAGTGTGTTGTCCATGCTCCCCCTGAATATAAGCAAGGTTTGCAAAAAGATGACTCTGTACATACATAATAAATGACCTTCCTATCACTAATGACTCATACATCCATCTCCCAACCAAGTGGGGATATACCAAGTTTGACTCATCCACCCAACCAAGTGGATATATACTAAATGTTTATACATGTCAGAATAAGAACATTACATCATCCATCCCATGCATAGTGAGGAAACAAAATAGGTCGTTTCATGACCTTGACAATAAAAGATATACATGACATAGAGACCAAATATCTAAAACAAGACTATGATAGTTATCAACAACTATCATCAGCATCATATGTCAATCACCATCTAGACCAACAACCATGATCTCCCCCTGAACCTGTTCCACCTGAATAAAAAACAACTGTGAATTTGTACTAAGATCTTCTAAGATAATGCTAACAATATGCATTATTAGAAGTAGATGCTCCCCCTGAACCTGTGCCAGAGATTATTGTCAGACCCATATCAGACTCCTTTCAGCCTGAGTCTGGCCCACTGTTTTTCTTAAAACCAACATATACGTGACTGTATCCATAGCAACCTGCGTATGTACGCGAATACACTTCATAAAACTCGCGTATAACCACTTTTCTTTGAAACGGATAAGTTTCAACTGCAAGATGATGCATAAACTACTCCCAGCTTCTATTTGAGATATTCAAATGTCTCTCTAGGTAGTGGTTTGGTGAATATATCAGCAACCTATTCTTTGGAGGGAACAAACTCCAATTTGACCTTTTGTTCAAGCACTTGTTCATGTAGAAAATGATATTTGATGGGTATGTGCTTGGTCTTGGAATGCATGACTGGATTCTTTGAAATGCTGATTGCACTTGTATTATCACATAGAATGGAGATGGGTGAAGTACATGTGATCTGAATGTCTTGCAATGTTTGCATCATCCAAAGGAGTTGTGTGCAGCAAGATGTAGCAACCACATATTCTACTTCAACAGTAGATAATGCAATTGAACTTTGTTTCTTGCTGAACCAAGAAACTAATCTGGAACCCATATAGAATACACCACCACTAGTGCTTTTTCTGTCATCCACGCTTCTGCCCAATCTGCATTTGTATATGCATGAAGTGTAAGATCTGTATCTCTAGGATACCACAAACCAAAGTTTTGTGTTCCTTGAAGATATTTGAAAATCCTTTTGACTGCCTAAAGGTGTGATTCCTTTGGATTTTCTTGGAATCTTCCAACTATTCCCATTGCATGCATGATGTCTGGTCGGGTACCTGTTAGATAAAGCAGAATGCCAATCATGGATCTGTAGGTTGGTTGATGTACTGCTGCTGAATCATCATTTGAGCTGAGACTGCATCCTATTACCATAGGGGTACATATTGGTTTAGAATCTTCCATGCCATATTTTTTCAAGATCTTCTTGAGGTACTTAGTTTGTGATAGAAAAATACCATCTTTATTTTGTTGAACTTGTAAACCAAGAAAATATGTGAGCTCACCAAGCAGGGACATTTCAAATTCTTTCTGCATTACCAAAGCAAAGTTTTGACTCATGGCTTCTTCATTGCTACCAAAAATGATATCATCAACATACACAACAAGTATTAGCAATTTATCATTGTCAATCTTTGTATATAGATTGCTATCAGTTGATCCTTTTGAAAAACCTTGTTGATGGAGGTATTTGTCAAGACGGTAATACCAGGCCCTTGGAGCTTGTTTTAGACCATAGAGAGCCTTTCTGAGTCTGCATACAAGTTTTGGATCATTTCCAAGGATGAATCCATCTGGTTTCTCAATATATACTTCTTCTTCTAAGTCTCCATTAAGAAAGGCAAATTTTACATCCATTTGGTATACTTTGAATTTTTTAAAACTAGAAGAGCAAGGAACATTCTTATGGCTTCAAGTCTAGCAACAGGTGCAAAAGTTTCTTCAAAATCTATACCTTCTTATTGAGCATATCCTTTACAAACAAGTTTGGCCTTGTTTCTGATAACTTCTCCATTTTCATTCAGATTGTTTTTGAATATCCATTTGGTTCCTATGATATTCTTATCATGAGGTCTAGGAACTAATTCCCAAGTATTATTCTTTTTGATTTGCTCAAGTTCTTCATTCATGGCCTTGACCGAACATTCATCTTTGCATGCTTCATTTACATTTTTAGGTTCGATAGAGGAAAGCAATGCTAGATAGCTTGAAGCTTCTGTAATAGTTCTTTTTGTCTGCACACCTGCTTCTTTCTGCCCCAAGATTTGAGTCTCTGGATGATTTTTTTGAACATATCTGGATGGAGTCTTTTCTTCTACCGTTATCTATTCTTCTGGTACTTCATTGGTTTCTTCTTCTTTGGAATTAGTCTGATTTGAAGTGGAAGGATAATCCTCATCTTCTCCATAATCTTCGATTTTTACCTACTTTGGATTTTTGCCTGCTTTATCAACCACAACATCAATACTTTCAACAATTTTCCCAAGTCTTTTATTATAACACTTATATCCTTTACTTCGGGAAGAGTACCAAGGAGAATGCCTTCATCTGCTCTAGGTTCAAACTTGCCAAGTTTTTCATCAGTCCTTTTGATATAACGTTTGCTTCCAAAACTTTGAAGTATTTTACAGTAGGAGTCTTACCATACCAAAGTTCATGTGGAGTTTGAGTGCTATTTACCCGAACGTTTGCTTTGTTGAGAATAGTGATGGCAGTAAATGTAGCTTCACCCCAGAAGGTTGCAGGAGTTCCAGACTCATCTAGCATGGCACTAGCCATTTGTTGAATATTTCTTTTCATCCTTTCTACCACTCTATTTTGCTGAGGAGTCCTTGCGGTAGAGAATTCCCTTTTTATTCGATGTTCTTCACAAAAGTCGAAGAATTCATCCGAGGTAAATTCCCCTCCTCGATAAGATCTGAGGCATTTGATTTTGCGATCTGATTCATTTTCAACCAAAGCTTTGAAGGCTTTGAACTTTTCAAATGTTTCATCTTTATGCTTTAGAAGTCATATCCAACATATTCTGGAAAAGTCGTCAATGAACAATATAAAGTATTCTTCTCCACGAGGTGACTTTTTCCTTGATGGACCACATAAATCAGTATGAACAAGCTCAAGAGGCTTACTAGCTGGTCCTTCCTTCTCAGGGAAATGTGCTAGGCTTTGAACTTTTCAAATGCTTCATCTTTATGCTTTAGAAGTCCTATCCAACATATTCTGGAAAAGTCGTCAATGAACAATATAAAGTATTATTCTCCACGAGGTGACTTTTTCCTTGATGGACCACATAAATCAGTATGAACAAGTTCAAGAGGCTTACTAGCTGATCCTTCTTTCTCAGGGAAATGTGCTCTGGTTTGCTTACCAAATTGACATGATTTGCATATTGTATTTTCTGGAATGCTGATATTAGGAAGATCACGAACAGCCTGGAATCTGCATTCTTTTCTTATTTGAGAGAAACTTAGATGCCCCAATCTTCTGTGCCATAGCCAGTGTTCATCGTTTTTGCTTAGGTAGCACTGTTGTTGTCCTCCCTTGAGTATGTATAGGTTGTTTGGAGTTCTTATACCTTTGATCACTGTTTCTCCTATATCAAGCTCACGAACAACACATCCATTTGATCAAAATACTACTTCATTTCCTCAATCACACATTTGACTAACACTTAATAGATTATGTTTTAGACCATCAACATACATGACATTCCCAACTTTAACCTTTTCTTTTAAGAGAACATAACCTTTACCTTTTATGACAGCATGAGTGTCATTTCCAAATGATACCTTCTTTTCCATTTCTAAGGCATTATATGACTGAAGTTTTTCTTTATCACTAGTCATGTGTTTCGAGCATCCACTGTCGATGTACCACTGATTTTATTGTCCTTCTGCATACAAGGCTATACCACATCTTTCTATTTGCTGTTATTTCTTTCTCCATGTTTTGGGACCCAATGAAGTTTGCTCCTTCTGAGATGTTTGTTGAAATTTACTCCTGCATTCAGAATCTTCATGATTGAAGTTGCTACAGATAGAGCATTCCATTTCATTTTCAAGAGGAGAAAAGTTATTGTAGGTCCTTTTCATGATCCCAGTCACATTCATTTGATTTCATGCTTCTCTAGTCATGATGGTCTTGTAAGCAACACATTGAGTAGCTTTGTGTCCAAAGTTATAACATGAAAAACATTGGCCATTAAAGAAGTTCATGTGATTATCGAATCTACTGACTTGGTGATTCATTCTTGAAACATATTAAGTATGATTTACTCGAGGTTTGTTGTAGCTTCTGTTCATCCTTGAAGTAGATTGAACCCGATTTACCTGGTGATCTGCTTTATGCCTTTGCTGACGATTGTCAAACTATTCACTTCTCTTTGCTGCATCAAGATAGCTTTTAGTGGAGGTTGACGGCTTCTGTGCTTGAGATGCTTCTTCAGTATATCCAAGACCTATCTTTATCAGAGGAGAACACTGCACTTTGATAATTTCATCTAAAGTTTCTGATCCTTTAGCAAATCTGAGATTGAGAGCTTTTGTTTTCTCAATATCTTTTCTTAGACCCACAATTTCACATTCTAGTTTTTCATTGTGTTTTTCTCTTTCAGCAAGTTGGAATGTTAGAGTATCTATAATCATATTCTTTTCTTCTAAACAGATTTTGAGTTTAGAGATTTCGTCATAAAGGTCATCTTCATCTAAAGTATCCAAGAAGTCATCATCTTCAAAAGCCATAAGAAGTCTATAGTCATTACTATTCTCATCTTCATCACTATTTGATAAACCATCGCTATCTTCATGCGTATAGTATCTCTTTTTACTTACATTATGTTTTCTATTCCATTTTGTTGATTCCTTACCTTTATCAAGCTTTTCTTTATAAGGACATTTGGCCACATAATGACTGACCCTTCCACAAGCAAAACATTTGAACGGTAGTCTACCTCTGAATTTTCCAGAACCCCGTTGAAGGTTCTTGACAAAGTTTGCTTCTTCCTCTCCTTCTGAAATATGTCATGATTCATTGAGCTCTTCTTTTCCTGAAGCTTTAAGTGCGGCTTCTCTCATATCTGATGGACCTCCTTTTCTCATTTCGAAAGCAGTTAAGATTCCGTGTAGCTATGTCATAGTAATACTCTGAAGATCCTACTTTTCTTCTATGGCAGAAACTTTTGATTCAAACTTAGTAGACAAGGATCTTAAAACCTTTTCAACTAAAGTAACTTCTTTTATCTCTTCACCCAAGTTTTTCATGCAATTAACAATCTCATCTATACGTAGGAAGTAATTAGCTATACTTTCATCATTGTGCATTTTGAGAGTTTCATATTGAATTCTGAGAGATTGTAGTTTTGCACGTTTTACTTGATTGTCTCCTTCATAGCTTAGAACAATCTTGTCCCATATTTCTTTGGCGGTTTTGAGCTGCATAACCTTGACAAATTCTGATTGTGACAGACTCCCCAATAATGTATTGACAGCCTTGGCATTTGTTTCATATTGCTTTTTACCTGTCGTATCTGTAGGAATTGCTGATGGAAATGTATATCCTCCTTCCACGATTTCCCAAACATCTGTTCCAAGAGATTGAAGATATGTTGTGGTTCTTACCTTCCAATAAACGAAGTTGTGCTCATCAAAGATTGGTGGTCTAATGGATCCCTCTCTTTCGTAGTTACTCATGATGATAGATCTTCCTTCAAGCAATCAAGCTTCTTCTTAAGGACCTGCTCTGATACCAATTGTTGGAAATAATACTAAGAGGGGGGGGGGGGGGGGGCGGGGTGAATCAGTATTAGCAAGTCAATAATATTTCATTTCCATATTCAGATTCATATACGCTACTTCAGTTAATGAAACTTGCGTGTATACACAACTGTATGTAAGTCAACTAGCATATACCCTGTAAACTTATAATTTAGTTAATTCTTCATGTGTTGATCTTTTAATCTGTGCATTAGAACCATATAAACAGTGACCAGGAGCAGTAAAAACAGAACAAACAATCACACACATGAACACAAGATATAAGGTGGAAACCCAATGTGGGTGAAAACCACCTGCTGCAATCGTCTCTATCTTCCTTTTAATAAGAAACTTCTTTTTAAAGTTTTGTACTGGTGCAATCTTAGACCAGTATGCAAGCTTCTACCTGCAGAAGGCTACAACATTCTCTCGTTCTCCAGTGTCTCCTAGAAGGGAGCTACAAGCCCCTAGCTCTTGTACTAGTTGATGTGTTTACTAGTACGTAGGTGTAGGCCTACAGAAGGCTACAACCTTCTCTTTTCTTCCAGGGACCACGTTTCATAAATTTTCAGACTGGATCCATCAATAACATCAATCAAACATCAAATATATCTGCATCAACCAATTTCCTTTGCACCAACCAAAACTGAATCAAACATTCACTTCTCAGAATGTTGTAAACAGAATACATTAACAGTAACTAGAACCCAAGCCAGAACCCAGAACACTGCAACAACAAACAGAAGTAGCTAAAGCATATTTTATGAGGTGTACACTACTTCAATGTGTCGAATCGGCGTGCATACACACTTTTCTCAAGGTGAACCTGCGTATACACAGTTCTGATATACAGAAACAACGTGTATCATGTCTTTGCTATAGTGACCCTGCGTATAGATCTGTAAATGATGATTTAAACTTTACAACAATTCCATAAATCAGTTATACCCAGATCATCATATTTACGGATTACAACATGCGCCAGTTATTCAGATAAAAGATCAAAATCACACAAAGATACTTCTCTTCAAGCCTTAAGATCTTGACCCATCAATAGAAATTATCCTTCATCAAGCACTCAGGTTCATCCTTGATTCAAATCCAGCTGTGCACCATAACCCAATAACCTGTATTCTAGATCTTGCTCTTCATTTCATGAGTGCCTTTGCCTAATGATCTTCTCCTCCTTTTATAGTCTTAGGCCTTACTCAATACCATAGTCCAAAACCACTTAAAATCAATACCTTGGACCAAATACCTAGGGTCAACACTTCAGACAAGATACCTTGGACCAATACCATGGACCAAATACCACGGACCAAAAATAAGTTTTCCAACATGTACGCGTGTTTCCTTCTATGAAAGTGCGTGTGTATGCTATACGCGCCTTTTGGTCTGCGAACCCACGTGTACACGCGGCTTGGTCAACGAGGAACCTGCATATACCTCTCTTTTCATTCTGTAAGCTTGAACTGTGATCTGTCATCTGTGTGAGTTGCCATCAAGGACAACACTTGTGTTATAGTGCCAAATCTGTATCATAATGCCAACAACAAACTCCTCCATGGAATCGACTTCAAGAAAACATTTACAAGCAAACTAGGCTTTGACTCAACTTCCCACTATGGAATACCTAGTGGACAAAGTTTGATACTTAAACTATGGATGACCCAACTCAAGAAAAATCAGATACTAATTTAGGCTCTTAGCACATCAAGAATGCCTTAGCCATTTACTTTTCACCCTATAAACTAACACCTATTACATTTCTCTGCATGCTCCTTTCGTCCATCTACTTGTTCAACTAACTATCTATCTTATATTTTGTTGTGCCCCTTCATTTGCTTGCATCCATCCTCCATCCTTTCTCTATGGGTTGGAAAGTATACAAAAGTAATAGTGTTAATAACAATGGATTCTTCCTCCCCCTTTTCACATTTATCTTCTCCTTCTACAAAGGGGGGCCTTGCTAGGGAAAATTTAAAGGATTGCTAAAGTTAATAGCAGGAAATAACTCTTGAATTTGAAGCTACATGACATAAATGGAGAGGATGACAACAACTCTTGCCTTGTGACTTGTAGCTTGAAGTGGATACATATTAGTAAAAAAGGTCACACATTCATGACTTCTTCATTTGCATGGAGGAGATAATCAAACCACCCTCAAGATTTGACCCGATAAAGGAGAAATTAATTTAGTTTGGTGTGAAATCATGACAGCCAAAGAGGGATTAACCATTTGAAGGAGATATTGGGTTGTTGAGTGATGAAACAAACTTTGCTAAGAAATAAAATGATTTAGTTGAATGAATTGATTTTCTCTACAAAATAAAATTCCACTTCCAGGGAACAGACTTGAGTAGAGGAGAAGTACATGACCAAACATAATCATCCTATCATGAGTACCCTTCAAATATATTTGTTTGAAGATTAATAGTTTGTAGCTAGGAAGTAATGTTGAGCAGTGAACCAAACCAATGAAACCTTTTGGACCTTTTTGTTAGTTCAAAATACATAATCGATTAGAGTTTTGAAGGCAAGGTAGGACCTGGGAATTCTTCCAGATTTTCTAGAAGTCGGTTTTTTGGGAATCTCAATAAAGAATGGGAGCATTAATACATAGATCAATGATCTCTTATATAGAAAAAAAATGTTATAAGCTTTAGAAATCTCACACTTCATGCTATTTTGGGGCCAATATTGCAGTAATTATTATTTGAGCTTTGTAAACCTTTTATCAAGTCGACCTTTCTGTCACTTTCGCACCTGAATACCACATTGCATAATTTCCCTATATCAATGTGTTTGTTATTGAGGTGAGAATTTTGTTGTCAACTTCCTAGAATTGTACAATCACTTAAATCACATTAATGTGCTCTTCTCATATCCAACACAAAATAGTACAACAATGAAGTCTGAATGCTTCATTGATATTATAAAGCAGAGCTATAAATTTGACTTCTACATGCAGAACCAAGCCACCACATTATTTCAATGGTTCAATCTTTGTCTAGATCGACTAACCCTTTACCCCTCTCACCATTCAACCAAGAAGATGCCTCACTATAGATGTTGCATTTTAAAATCATGTCATGGGATTGGTAGGTGGTTTTCTTTTGATCTAACATAAGACTGCGATCAATGTAATGCAATGGAAGTTCTCATACCATATGATGCAACACGGGGAGATATTCCATAGTTAGCAAGAGGATATATGTGTGAGAACACATAGATACAAGGGTGCAAAGAGCCAAATTCAATGATTTCCCATGAAGATCATCAAGGTTGCAAAAGGACCACAAAAATCGTACCTCTTTTGTGGCATTGATACCACTATTAAAACACACATGAAAATGCAAAAGGAGTAGATAAACATGCAATACATTATTATTTATATGACACACACAAATACATCAATTTATGACCCTTGGTTTCAACTTCCAAAGGTCTCTTGGACTCGTCATGACTTTTCATGTTCATTTGTGGTTTTTTTCCTTTCTCTCAAGCCAATAATCCAAATTCACATAATTCCTAAGGAGTACATTTCCAACAAGAACCGATACACAAAAGATCCAAATAAGGGTCATGGAGGCCACGGGAAGCTCCCAGTTGTGCATTATTGAAGCACATTTTTAATACTCTTACATTTAAAAAGAAGAAGCTACTAACCTTAATGAGAATACAAAATAAGCTTTAAACAAATCATTTATCCAAAAATAGCATAATACAAGCCTCAAACATTTTATCACAATTTCAGAATACTTTAATACCTATTTAAAAAAATTAACATAGTTTCATAAAACTTAAATTAACAAACGAAAACCCATTGGACCTAGAGTATGCTCTAAAACTGTTTCTACTTGGCTAAGAGCTCATCTTCCTCGGATGTAAGGAAGCAGGTTAACGACCTAAGACCCAGAGGTATTTGGCAAGAGTGAAAGCTTGCCTGCTTATGGACCACCAACAAGTCTTTCCAGGCAACGTGTTTTTCCTTGAAAAATCATGATGAGTTAGCTTGCATTCGAGGATAAGAACCAGAGATGGTTGTCCTCACTATTTACTTGACAACTGAATTATGATCACTTTTCCTTCTATTAAAAAAAAAATAAATCAACCCTAAGATCATGATTTTGAGATAACCATATAACTTTAATTAGTAAGTAAAAGTAATGTAATTTCATAATGTAAATATCACTAAAAGTAATATACAACTTTGATTATAAATTAATTTCATAATTTTCAATACAAGTTATTCTGTGTAACTGCAAACATAACTTTAAATCATGGTTTTGAGATAACCAATAAAAGTAATGTGTTTTTAAAATGTAAATATCAGCAAGGGTAGCATATAACTTTTTTTGTTGTAATTCAACTTTTTCTATTAATTCATGTAGGAGTACATCATGTGGAGCTTGATTTCAGAATGCTTATGGCCTAATTCCTACTGGACTTGTTGGCCAAAAGGTAATGGAAAAAACACAAAGACAACATCAAAAGGAAACTAAAAGAGCTCATGAAGATTGCCCAAACTAACCAAAAAAATCTAAGGATGAGAATGCATCCTACAATCATCCATGATCATCAGCATTGCCTAGACCTAGAGCATTTGATCCCCTGCTAGGGGGTTGAGGAGGACACAAGGATTCATGAACGTGGGCCTCCATGTGTGCCAACCGATCTTCAAGTGGGTCTTATCGATCTCGAATCCTTTCATGTCCTCGATGGATTGAGACCAACCTATCCATCATGTGCCACTGGTTGTGCTATAGGTCATTCATGAATGTTATCATCTCATTGTGGTCATTGTGCCTATCAAGAGCTATTTGTTCCACTAGAAGGGTGACCGGATGAATTTTAGCTTCCAGGGAATCAAATGGGGGAGGTAACTCTATCCTCCCTGGCGAATCGACAGGTTGCTGGTCCACTGCTTCACTCACATCTCACGCTTTCACGTTGTGGACAACACCTTGGCCTCGAGGCCCTACTCCCCGACGAGCACGACCACATTGCCACTTCATAATCCTCCAACCTTCTGCTAGCAACAACACCCACCGAACCTACCACCACCAACCCCGAGAGCCTTCCTTGGGAGGAGTCCCACACAAATAACGTTCACCGAGAAAGATTAGTGTACACCCAAGCAAAACCACCCACTTTCCAACCACCTGACTAGACCTAGCCCCCCTATGGCCTACATCAACCCCCCATGACCTGCAACACGACCACCACCCAACTACCTTAAGGTTGAGGGCATACCTTGTGTCCACCAATGGGCAAAAACCTTGAAAGACAACAGACTTACCACCACTCTGGTTCACTGGAAAGGAAAATTCGAAAGGATAATTGACACACCCCACCATTTGGCTCCCACCGCCTCTAGTAACCTTATCAACAGGCACCAATGATCCTGCAAAATCCTTGACACACCACAATTCAGACCACCCAAGACACAACTTTTGACCAAACAAACCAACAAGGCTTGGGAGTTTTACCTGGAAGGAGGGAACACCACAAACCCCAAAATAAAAAGTAATGGCGCCCTGCCTGGAGTGAGGTCTACCACGCCCAAGCTTCTGGTGCTCGTCCTTCGCCGCTACGGGTCACAATGAGCCAAGATCCCAAACCATTTTACCTTGAATCTATCCCAAGCCAACATCAACTCCTAGCTTGCCAGACTTGTTATATAATATATTGGTCACTAAATGATGGACAGGGGAAGGCTAAGACCTGAGGCCTCCCTACACATATGAAAGCTGGTCGTTTGCCACTATCGTAACTCCCATCCCCTTAAACCAACAATAGAGTCCTGTAACATCACAAGCCACACATATACCCATGATGCCCTCTAGAACATTCACCTTACGCGTGCCATCTAAGTTGTCCTCTACACACCTCATCAGATTAAGTGTTGAGTGTGGGAGGGATTAAATGTCCCTCCTTCAGCCTCAAAGCCGCCATTTACCACCCCATCAAGGAAAAAAGTAACATATAACTTTGATTATAAATTAATTTTGTCATTTTCAAACCATATTATTCTTTATGATGGGGAACATTCACCCTCAAATATCAAACATCAAGAAAGGTAACATATAACTTTGTTTATAAAAAAAGTTGAGCATTTTCAAACCATGTTATTCTATATGATGGTAAACATCAACCCTAAAATCATGATTTTAAAATAAGCATATAAACTTTAGTAAATGAAATGTGTTTTCGAAATCTAAATTTCATGGAGATAGTATACAACTCTGATTCTAAGTTGATTCCATCATTTTCAACCCGTGTTATTCTATATGGTCAATTGTTGGTCCACACACAGTCTTCGAATTTATTAAGTGCCATCCCTAGGCTGATTTATGACGGTGTGCATAATAACACACTCGGCCAATGATGAGCTTTGCTAGTCCAAATGGAAATGCATTTTATAATAAAGAGACAACTCACTCACAACACCATTCATGCACCTTTGTACTTTTGCGGCATAGATATCCATGACTTCAAACATCAATATCAACGAAGAAGACGTCATATGTCTTGCTGGGACAGCAGAGCATGCCTATTGCATGCTTGGACACTGTTCCTGTCCTATAGTTGGAGTTTGTTGGGTTTCTAATTATTTGGCCACCTACTTACACCGGTCCTAATTGAGACTTAAATATACGATTGAATATGTGCTCAGGTTTATGAGAGGTTTTAGGAAGCGTGAAGTACCTCGCTTCGTCTCTCATCCTTTTCTATAATCGCCCGTAGTTATGGGTGATGGGTGGGAGTGGGACTTGTGGTTGGACGAAGCTCTGAAGAAATTGGAGACTTCGAAGCATCTAAGGTCTTTGAGACCGTTGTTAACGGTGCCTTCTGAGGGCTCGCTGACCTCCTATGCCTACCCTTCCATTGCCATTGCAACATTAGACGACGATGCTGTGTCTTCTCCTACTCCTCATCTCAGACTTTCAGGCCATGGAGGAGCAGAGACATTCATAAAATATGAAGAAGAATTTGAGACTTTTGATGGTTTGGGGCCGTGGGATCGATCCTCCGTGATGGTCAAGATTTCAGAGCCTACTTTTCAGCTTTGGATCAACAATCTCTGCAGCACAGGTAAGTCAGGTTTCACTTTTCGTTCTTCACATCGCATTAGGCTTGCATGCGTGCAAATGTCTGCACAATTTGGCATGGTGGTGATATGACCCTCCTTTTAAACGAAAGGAAGAGGGGTCTAAAGCTACTTTATCAAACTCTGTTTCAAATTTGATTTAAATTCCATGTAATTTTCATATTTTTCTATAATATATAAGATTTTGAAACATTGATATGGAGGCACTTGAAATGTGTGGCAGCATTTATTTCTCAATATATCCTGGCCTGTATGTATTTCAGGTCAAGAGACATGCGATTTTGATGTATTGTTGGATAATGTGATGGAATCTCGTGCACAGCCTTTTAGAAATCTACTTCTCTTCTCTGGGAATGACTATTTGGGTCTGTCTTCTCATCCTACTGTCAGACGTGCTGCTGCCAAGGTGCCGGTGGAAATCCCTTAAGCTGTACCAGTCCGCTTGCTTCATTTCTTCATTTATATCATCCAGCTTTTGTGTCAAGGAATGCATTCTTTCTAAATATAATGCACTTTTGGGATTTCAGGCTGCACAAGAACATGGAATGGGTCCAAGAGGTTCTGCACTGGTTTGTGGATATACATATTACCATAGACTACTGGAATCCGCTTTAGCAGATTTGAAGAAGAAAGAGGTGCATATTTATGTCGCCTGTCAGTACAATAATTGGTAGTTACATTTGAGTCCTTTCGAAATGAATGGTTGAGACTTGCAACATCAAACTGAGGTCTTTGTGATTATGCAACACTTCGTCTTTATTTTGAGACAACACTTTGTTTCATATGACCTCAATTGTGATCATCCACATTATGCTCCATCTAGTTTATATTGTTGGGAAATTTTTCTTGATGTGCCAGTGAACCTAGTGCATCCTATTCTTATGTTCTTAATTTTAGCAGCCATGATTTGGCTTTTGAAGAAGGGCCATGTCTGGGACCTCTCTGTTTACTGCATATGCTATAGCTGTGTTGCATGGAAGCACACCCCTCCTACATCCTCTCCTGAAGTGCGTTCGGATGGGAACGACTCCGAAGTGCTTCAGGAAGCCCCGCCCCTTCCACACCTGCTCTGTAAGTGCGCTCCAGATGGGAGTGAGTGCGAAGCGCTTAGGGCAACGTGTTTCCGGATTTAACCCATTTTTCATATTTTATTTTCATTAATGCAAATTTTTAACATTAAAAATTAAAATGGGACTTCCATTTCAGTAATGCGCTCAGACCATAGTACCTCACGTAGAGAAACCAGCCATTGAAGCGTTTTCCAGTTTTTAGCGACTTAACAAATTTTCAGTATTTTAAAATTTTAGCGTTATGTGAAACAGGACAATGCAAATCTTTCTCTCCTACGTCCCCGAGTTAAATAGAATTATGAAATTGAAACTTGGGATTTGAACTCTTGTAAAGAAGAATAAAGAAAATGCCTAAGGAACATGTGTTAGTAATGAACTTAGGGCAGATGTTGCTCATGACAAGAAGACAACCAAGTAGATGGCCTATGGTCATGATGTCAAATGGCCTATTTCATTTCATAGTTGATGTTATCTGTTAGATGTTGATGACAGATGTTAATAGTCATTGTTTGAAATGTGATGTTATCTATGTACTAAATAGTAGATGTTCTAATAATTAATCTACCATGCATTACATTTCAAGCTTCTTAAAAATGTAGTATTCGTCTACAAGTAGTACAACACCTATCTTTTCCAATTCTCTGCATCTATTTTGGTAACTTGCATGTTCTTTTGGGAACATATGCATTAAAATATATGTTATTACGCCGAGAGGTGCTTTCTATAGCCCAGTACGAGGGAGATGTGTATTCCTTTCATGCTTAACATGAAGTTGACATTTAACATCTAAAAAAAATATTTCAATGTCCCCCTTAAGTAAAGCATTTTAATATCAAATTCATCTCTCTCTCTCTCTCTATATATGTGTGCGTTGGTTCTTTATATGTGTGTGTCCGTGTGTGGACACGTGTGCACGTCATGTCAACTCGATGTTAAGAAATTATATATATATATATGAAGTTGACATTTAACATCTAAAAAAAAATATTTCAATGTCCCCCATAAGTAAAGCATTTTAATATCAAATTCATCTCTCTCTCTCTATATGTGTGTGTGTCCACGCGTGGACACATGTGCACCTCCTGTCAACTCGATGTTAAGAAATTAAAGAATATATATATGAGGTGCACAGGTGTCCACACGCGGACACACACATGTAAAGAACCAACACACACACACACACATATAGAGAGACAGAGATGAATTTGATATTAAAATGCTTTACTTAAGGGGGACATTGAAATATTTTTTTTTTAGATGTTAAATGTCAACTTCATGTTAAGCATGAAAGGAATTACACATCTCCCTTGTACTGGGCTATAGAAAGCACCTCTCGGTGCAATAACATATATTTTAATGCATATGTTCCCAAAAAAACATGCAAGTTACCAAAATAGACGCAGAGAATTGGAAAAGATAGGTGTTGTACTACTTGTAGATGAATACTACATTTTTAAGAAGCTTGAAATGTAATGCATGGTAGATTAATTATTAGAACATCTACTATTTAGTATATAGATAACATTACATCTCAAACAATGACTATTAACATCTGTCATCAACATCTAACAGATTGATCACTCTAGATCCAGAGTTAAGATGGATCTATGTTGGTTCTTTATATGTGTGCGTGTGCGCGTGGACACGTGTGCACCTCATGTCAACTCAATGTTAAAAAATTAAAAAATTATGCACACGTGTCCACGCGCACACACACACACACATATAAAGAATCAACATAGATCCATCTTAACTCTGGCTCTAGAGTGATCTAGAGAGCCGCATTCTACAGTCGAGTATGACAGTGATGTGTGATTTTGTCTGTGCTCAATGTGGAGTTGACTTGTGTCATTTTAAAATTAAAATAAATAAATATTTAGTTAATACCAACCTAGATCCATCTAACTCCAGATCTATCATGCGCCGAGAGATCAAATCCCTTGAGGTGCAAACCTTCTTTTTGGAGTGTGGAACTTGATGAAAGGTTTAAACCTTGAGGGATTTGATCCCTCTTGGCACATGATAGATCCGGAGTTAGATGGATCTAGGCTGGTGCTAAACCAGTCAATGCATAGGTCTTTTTATAGGATTGTTTAGCATGGGTTATCTTGAGTGATGCTAGTCTGAAATGAATATATCTTTGATGTCTAACTTGAGATGCTTGTTGTCCATGACAAAGATCTTACTTGTGATGCCTGCTTTAAACACCATGGTTTGTGGGTAATAACAGACTTTCAGAAACGTGCATTATATTCTGTCATTATTTCTAACTTGCAATGCTTGCTGTTAATGTCATGGTTCATGGGCAATGGACTTTCAGAACTGTGCATTGTAACCTCTCATTCTTGTTTGATCCCCAGTTTTTGGCAACTTGGTATAGGATGGTTTGCGAAGTCCATACAACAATAGGCCAATCTGATGTGCAGGCCTTGCAGGCTTGTTTGACCCGGATCGTCTCTTAATTTGCTCATGTTTATGCAATAATTATTTTGGTTGTCCCTTTGCAGTTCGATACGAACCCTGATTTGTTAAACACAGCTTCAAGTCTTGAGGGATGTGCTAGTAAACAACTCTTTCTTTTTCTTTAATTACTCGAGAACAACATTTTTCCATGCATGTCATTATCGTTCCTGCGTTGCTGCTAGAAAATTTTCCTATAAATTTGTAAACTGTACTCGTCATGCACTATCACAGTACCATGCTTCCTCTTTCACAACCTCTACTGTAGTTTGCTATAATTATAGTTGCATGTGCACTTTTTGCTGTTTTTTTGAAATTGTCCCTTTGATCGTGGCAATCTCTTTGTTATTTCTTTGCTTAAAACTTTAAGGCCAATTTATTCCAGCAGAACATTATTTTAAATGCAAATTTAAGATGGAATGAAAGAAACACCCATTGTCTGGCATATAAATTTTAATCTTTATTAAGTTGAGAATTTAAGATCCTCTCATATATTCTTTATGGATCAGTTATGGATTTCACCTGTTTGTGCTTTTGGAAGGATTTGATGATTGTGAAAATCCTGTTAATTTGAACCTTACTATTTTCCCGAGCTGTACCATAAAAATAAATTCTTCTTCTCTCTTATTTTCGGTATGACTCCTCAAAATTTCATCTGTTTCTCTTTGTAGAATAATTTGATGGAAGTTGAGAAGCTTCCTTTGACTATTGTGGATTCCACTCTGTCAACACTGAGCTGGATCAGCAATTGGTATTCCGGCTAGGAACTCTGTCCATCTCCATTTATTATTGGCCAGCTTGTGTGGCTATAAGACGTCACTGTGAGGGAGTTGACATATTACCATCCCCACTTTACCAACCAGCCAAGCCCCCATTGACCATAGACGATTGTGATCAATGTAAATCCCAAATGATTTAAATTTTAAACCCTAGGTATTGCTTTTCAGTTGCCTATTTATCTATCTATATGGCAAAAGTAATCTATTATAGATTTCTAAATAGAATTTTAACTTTTGTCAGAGATAACCAATTGTGTTGTGGATGTTATTATACAGGACTCTTTGCTTTGTCCTACAGGGTTTTCTGCAAACATGGCTGTGATGACAGCCCTGGGAAGTCTCAGTTCTCTATTATCTGTCAGTGGCAGACCAACAAATGATGAAAAAATTGCTATCTTTTCAGATGCTTTAAATCATGCATCAATTATAGATGGCATTCGTCTTGCTGAAAGACAGGGGGAAGCAAAAGTTTTTGTGTATAGACACTGCGATATTGTTCATCTTGATCAACTGTTGTAAGTCTTTCTCCAAATACTATTTTTCCTTCATTTGTGGGCTTTAATTGCAGTCAGATCATTGCCATTTGAAACTAGTCACTTTTTATCATTATTAAACGTGGCATATTTTTACAGCAGCATGCTCATTTTGAATGTGTCAGGTCATGTTGTAAGCTCAAGAAGAAAGTCGTTGTCACTGACAGGTGAGAAATCGAGAAGCTCTCTTAACACCCAGTGAATACGTTATAAACTCATTGCATCTTATTGGGGTGCTGGGTCAAACTTGAATTGATTTGACTATCTAGGCATTCAAGTTACATTGTCATGACTAAGTACTAATCATTTCTTTTGACAATTCTCTGATAAACATGAAAGAGAGTCATGGTCTAGAATGTTTTCAAAGGAAAAGATTGTATAGATTTCAGCAGTGCCTGATTCATAATAAATTTAAAAGTTATATTAGCAAAGGAGAATAACTACGAGAATTTATCTAATTGGTTAACATTTTGCGGAAATTTAGTCATGCATAAATTTAAAACTTATTGCTTTCTATGGTTATCGCAAAGGCGTTGGCTTGTTCAAGGCTTTGAGGGTCTTTATCCTTTAGGGCATATGATATATGTCCTGGGAAAGCATCAACATATAATGCAAGGATGGTCTGCTCAGTAGGTTTGTACAACTTGGGTACTTCTTTGAGCAACTTATCAAACCTTTGAGTGAAATCCTTGACACTCTCATTGTTAGTCTTCCTAGATTCCTGGAACTTGGCCAAGAGTTGCATGCCTTCCTTGATAGTGCCCCATCTTTTGTTAAATGCTTCATGGAGTTAGTCCCAGTTTTTAAGTCCTCCTACGGGCAAATCTAGGTACCAATCTTTGGCATAGGGCAAGCAACATCATGACTATATCTTCTTCCTCAATCATCCTTCCACCAACACACTAGTAAAACTCATCCATATGTTTTTCAGCTGTCATTGCATTAGTCCCATTGAACTTAGGCAGCCATTGTTCATACTTCTTAGAAGTTTGTGGGGAGACCTGTTGTTGAAGAATGTAACTAGGGTCGGTCTTCATAATTGTATTTGAGTCATAATGAAATGTATTTATCGAAAGAAAGAAAAATAATTTATTATTATTATTACTATGACTTATTAAAGCATGGGTTTCATGCTTGGGTCATCATTTTATAGGTCAAAGTCCCCATTGAGGGCTTCTAGGTTTTATATTGAGTCATTAGAGTCATTGTCCATTTTATGAGACCTTTCTTGGGCTTTTGAATCATGTACACAAAATTTTTATTGAGTCAAATAAGTCATTTGTCACCTCCACACCAAGTCGGCCCTTGCCTGATGAAGTTGGCCTACATTAGGGCAATTCGACCCACAGAAGAGGCTATATATAGAAGTGCAGTTCGATCCATTTGCTCCCTCACTCAATAAGTTTGATACACAAGAAGGAAGAACAAAAGAAGTGTGAAGTTCCAAGAGAAGGAGAATTGTAGGAGAAAAATAAAGTCGAAGTTTTTGGGCTATCTCTCTCTCATTTGCACAAAGTTATTAGGTTGCTGCTGGGGTTGAAGTTCTGCCGCTGGGGAGGTTGAAGTTCTGCTACTGCAGGGTCGAAGATCTAGATCGAAGGTGCTAGAAGGAAGGGCTAACTTGGTGATTGGAGGAAGTCTGTGTCTAGGTCGAAGAGTCTTGGATTATCTTGTCTTGTCTTGTCTTGTCTTGTGAAAACTACTAAAGGAAGAGGTTTGAATGGGTTTTCCCCTAGATAGGGATTTTGCCCTGGCTGAGTGCTTATATCTTCTGTATCTTGTTCTTGTGATCTTCATACACACATAATTTGGTAATTGCTTGATGAAAGATAATCTAATAAAGTAGTAAAAGAAGGCAACATAATTCACAAGTAATTATCAAGAAAGAGGAATCAAACCCTAATTCTACTATCATTGATTTCTCAACATGGTATCAGAGCTAAAGTCAAGGAGGATTGGAGATCACTTTGTTGGCTTAAAAGAAAAGATTACACCCTCTATAATAAGATGCTTGAAAATGGGATTCAATGTTGCAGGGAGTTGGATGAAAAGAATCATCTACAACTTATTCAATAAGGTCAAAAGCAAAGGGTTCTTGGCTGCACTCACAAGTTCACTCAATGATGACAACACATGGATTATTGATAGTGGAACATCAAGGCACATGACTGGAGAAAGTAAACAACTTCACACTCTATCAAAGGAACCATCTTCTCATGTTGTGGAGTTGGGAGACAACAATAGTTTGTTGGAATTTTTAAGTTTAACTATTAGAAACCCTTAATGTACTTTTCTGATTTATTTCTACCTACTTGTTCTGATTAATTAACAAGTTATTTACCATGTAAATACTGAAAATAAATACAAGTACATGGTCAACACATTACAGATCATCAACTGAAGGAAACAAAACAAACACACAAGTGACACCGTTGTTTTTGGACTAATGTCCTCGGAAAAACCCAATGCGGGAAAATCGATGCAGCGATCTGAGGGTTTTAATTATTAAGCAGTTTCAGAATACAATCTGGGTGCCAAAACCGGCTCACCCAACAAAGAATAATCTCAGTAGTAGTACCTCTCAGTGGGAGATAGATGTTCCAGCTAAAACCCCGGATAAACACTCCGACAACTCCCAGCTCTAATCTGCCCCACAAAAACCCCAACGTCAGCTTCTAGGGATTGCGTCAGCATTTTCTGGCCCAGTGTCTTCCCAGTGTCACCCTAGCTCGTCCTGCGTCAGCCTCTGGAGGCACTGCGTCAGCCCTTAGAGCCTCTGCGTCACCCACGCTGGCTCTCTAATGCACTGCGCAACTCCTGGCTGTCTCTGCGTGAGCCCTGGCTGGCTCTGCATGAACCTCTGGCTGGCTCTGCATCCCTCTCTCTCGACTTCTGCGCTGATCCTCCTGGTACTATCTCTGCCTCTCTGCTTCTGTATTCACTGCCCCTCAGCTGCAACTCTGATCACTCTTTCGACTTCCTCAACAAACCTTGCCCCAGAAAATCAAAATCTTGATCAAATCGTCGTGTTCTCCAAGTGACCCTCAAGCCTCTTCTTATACTTTTCTCGTTGACAATTCAACGACCAAGATTAAGTCCCTAATCAACAGCTAAGATTAGATCTGGCTTGATCTATGACTTTTGGACCATTCTGACTCAGTTTTATATTAATTCACATTAATATTTTATTTTCCCTAAGTTTAGACTTAGGGACTTCATTAAAAATATTAATTATTTTAATATCTTCCAAACTAGTTAGATTCTGCCCAAACCATTTCTGGGTATTGGTGATCTCATGTGCTTTAGCCTCCACCAATTTTCATGGCTAGAGCACATCCGATGCTACCCCAAATCAACACTCCCTCTTAGCGAGGACTGTGCTCTAGTAATACTCCTCACTGAGCATCACCCTGATCATTCGGCATCGGTCCCTGTGCTGATGCTAGGCCTGCTGCCCAACATCCTCTACACTGCTACATCATGTACTGCTACCCATGGCCCTGCCATTGCCACTGCTGCATCTGTATGGCAACTCCCTCTGCATCCGTGCTGTTGCCCATGGCCCTGCCACTGCCACTGCTGCATCTGCACTGCAACTCCTCTCATCATGCTGCATCGTGCTGCCCATAGCACTGCCACTGCTAACTGCTGCACTGCAACTCAGTTACTGAGAAGTCAGTAATTGATCTCCCAACTCTGACATCTCCGTTAGGCTAGAAACGCTCTCGATGCTGAAGCTCCTTCTGTCGTTGACAAGTGCTCCTTCTCTCATCTCTGCGCTGCTGCAACAAATTTGTGCATCTGGCACTGCTGCCTTACATTGTCCTAGGACTCTTGCACTGTAGCTCCCTCTGTCGCTCCATCCGCATCCGTCTCTACCGACATCGCCAATCTTGCTACTCCTCTTCAGGGCTCTCGTAGCAGGGTATAATCCAAGAGGTCGGGTACCTCGAGGACCCTGCCCCTCATAGCCTGTAGTCCGTTTGACTACAGCTCGATGTCTCCCCACTTCCTCTCAAGTGGCGCATGAGCACTCATGACATAGTCATCATCTGTCTCCACTTCTTTCTCCGCCCTTGCTGGCGCAGCCTTGGTCTCAGAAGCCTCTCCCTTGCTCTTCTTCCTTGGACACTGGCTCGCATAGTGACCCAGTTCCCCACAGTGGAAGCATTTGACCTTGGAGAGGTCCTTCTTCTTTTGTTTCTCCTGCTTTCTTGCAGATGCTAGGGCAGCATCCTCCTCTTCCTCCTTGATTCTGACCCCCTCGCCGTTGCTTCCCGCATTGGTTGGCGTTCTGATCTCTTCTTGACGAAGAGCCGCCCATAGTTCCTCCCAATCTGGAAGGGTCGACTTGCCCAGTATGCTCTGGACAAATACTTCCCAATTCTCTGAGATTGTGTTCAATGCGGTTCTCACCATCATCTCCTCATCCGGCGTGGCCCCTATGGAAGTCAGCTGATCCCGGAACTCCTTTAATCGACCGAGGAAGGTGTCTATCTGCTCCACTTTCTACTCTGGTATGACCGCAACTGATTTTCAAGTAGCATCCTACTTTGCATAGAAGTATGCTGGTACAATTTCTTTAGGGCCTCCCACATCTCATTTGTCGTGTCCTTTTTGGCAATATGTGGTACTACATGGTCCTTGACCCTATCAAGGATGATGCTCTTGGCCCTCGCCATTGCCTCCTTGTAACTGTCGTTCTCAGCTGGGCCAACTGGGATCGCTATTGTCCTCAAGGCGAAGTGTTTGACACGATTCCTGTCTAGAACGGACAAGATTTTGGCCTTCCAGACTACGAAGTTTGAGGCTCCGTCCAGTCTGTCCTGGTCTCTTACCTCGTTCACTGCCATCTCGCTGCTCCTCTACTTCCCTTCTAGAAGTTCTCGGTGTGACTCCCTCTGAGCCTCGATTTCCCTCCTGGAAACCCCTTTGCCAATGTCGAGATGCCCCCACTCCGATCCTTAGTGCAGCTGCACCACTGATCCAGATTTCTTGGCTAGAAATCCTTGGCAACAACTCCCTCCTCCTTGGTCTTGCCCTGTTAGGTACTGTTCTGACTACAGTACCCCACCAACTTCACTCTGCAACTTACCCACAACCTCCTAAGCCCCAACAAACTGAAGGTTAGAGCTTCTAGGCTCTGCGCAATCCCGACACTAGCAAAATCCGCACCTCCTAGCCACGGGCGTCAATCCTTCCTGACTGAGAAAGATGATCGGGCACTGCGTAGGTCGAGTCTGCTCCCTTCTGCGACTGCACTGATCCTCTTCCTAGCTCAAACTTGATGACGCAAGCACTGCGTCACCCCTTCCTTGCTGCTTCTCCGCTAGGAACAACTTTTGTCACTTGGGACAACTGTTTCTGCTACTGTTGCTCTGCTTGGCTGATGCCCTTAGTTCTCCTGCGATCTGCAACCAACCTCTGATACCATGTTGGAATTTCTAAGTCTAACTATTAGACACCCTTCATGTACTTTTCTGATTTATTTTTGCCTACTTGTTCTGATTATTATTTACAATGTAAATACTGAAACTAAATACAAGTACATGCTCAACACATTACAGATCATCAACTGAAGGAAACAAAACAAACACAGAAGTGACACCGTTGTTTTTGGACCAATGTCCCCGGAAAAACCCAATGCGGGAAAATTGGTGCATCTATCTGAGGGTTTTAATTATTAAGCAGTTTCAAAATACAATTTGGGTGAGAAAATCGGCTCACCCAACAGAGAATAATCTCGGTAGTAGTACCTCTCAGTGGGAGACAGAGGTTTCGGCTGAAACCCCAGATAAACACTCCGACAGCTCCGAGCTCCAATTTGCCCCACGAAAACCCCAACGTCAGCCTCTAGGTACTACATCAGCCCTTAGTGCCTTTGCGTCACCCACATTGGCTCTCTGAGGCATTGTGCAGCTCCTGGATGGCTTTGCGTGAACCCTGGTTGGCTCTGCGTGAACCTCTGGTTGTCTCTGCGTCCCTCTCTCCCTACTTTTGCGGTGATCCTCCTGGTACTATCTCTGCTTCTTTGCTTCTGTATTCACTGCCCCTCAGCTGCAACTCTGATCACTCTTTCGAGTTCCTTAGCAAACCGTGCCCCAGAAAATCGAAATCTTGATCAACTCGGTTTGTTCTCCAAGTGACCCTCAAGCCTCCTCTTATAATTTTCTCGTTGACAATTCAACAGCCGAGATTAAGTCCCTAATCAACTGCTAAGATTAGATCTAGCTTGATCCATGACTTTTGGATTCTAACTCAGTTTTATATTAATTCACATTAATATTTTATTTTCCCTAAGTTTAGACTTAGGGACTCTATTAAAAATATTAATTATTTTAATATCTCCCAAACTGGTTAGATTTTGGCCAAACCATTTCTGGGTATTGGAGATCTCATGTGCTTTAGCCTCTCCACCAATTTTTGTGGCTAGAGCACATCCAATGCTACCCCAAATCAACTTATGCAGTTAAAGGCCTGGGATCAACTTCATTGAAGCTGGAAAATGGAGCAAAGCTGCATCTCAACAATATACTCTACGTTCCAGGTTTGAAAAAGAATTTACTTTCAATTTCTTGCTTAGAAGATAAAGGAGATAGAATTGCTTTAATAGATGGAAAGGTTTTGGTTTGGGGTAATGATTCAAGCATCAATAAAGCTAGGGTTATTGGAGTACGTGAAGGAAGTCTATATAGAGTTATAACACCATCTCCTCAAGCCCTAGTTCACATGGAAATCAATCCCATTGAGCTACGACATAGAAGATATGGACATATATATTATAAGGTCATCCCCTCCCTTAACCAAATGGTAAGTGGCATTCCCAATATCAAAGAAGATCGTGAAGGAATATGTAAGGGATGCGCTTTAGGAAATAATACAAGGAAGCCCTTTACCAGTAGTGAAACAAGGTCTAAAGAAATATTGGACCTCATTCATTCAGATGTGTGTGGGCCTATGTCTGACAAATCACTTGGAGGTCATCTTTATTATGTAACCTTCATTGATGATCACTCTAGAAAGACTGTTGGTAAAGTTGTCATTGATGTCAATATGAGTACAAACCCTAACCCTAACATTGCTTATTGAGGATGAAAACCCTAGATACATGGAAAAGCTCTTGTTGGCACCAACCCTAAAGCTATTTGATGAAACCCTAGGTCTATGCCCTTGCATGGCTCATTCATATGATGAAACCCTAAAGATGCTCATGTTAACCTAAAATTCCTAGAATGAATAAATGATGCCCTAATCCTAATGAGTTAAAAGCCTATGTGATGAAGCCGTAGTCTAGTAACCCTAGATGTGTGAATATGTCAAAGAAATCCTAGTCCTTGTATGCAATCCTAATGAATGAAGATCACATGCACTAGCATGTCAAAATGGTGAAAAATTCTAATCCACTTGATGCTCTAATTCCATAAAAGAAATTTTTTAATAAGGTTGTTATGAAAAAATATGCATATGATGAAAGAAAAATTAAATTCCCATCATTAGAGGTCATATCTTGAAGGGAATACTATATTAGCTTATAGAGGAGGTCATAAGCTTTCTAATGAGTACTCACTTGCCTCTTAATTCCTTACTGTCGAAGAGAAATCAAATTTTGAAATCAACATATGTCAAAAATTGTCAAAATGTCCAAGTCGACTTGAGTAGGCTCATAACCCTTGGAAAAGAGACGTGTCCCTTCAGAGTATGGAAAAACCACTATATATAAACCTAAATTCATCCATTCAAGCTCAAATTTTTCGGTGGAAACAAGACAAGAGGTAGAGAAGCAGCCGTACCCTAGAAAAACAAGGAAGACAAGTTTGTGGAATTGTTCTTGGGTTAAATAGTCTCCCATGGGTTTGAGCTAGGAGCAAAGAAGTTGTCGTAGTTGCCATGGTGGACGCTGCCGTAGTTGCCATGGTCGAAGCTGCTGTAGTTGCCGTGGTCGAAGCTGTCGTGGTCGAAGTTGTCGTAGTTGCCGTGGTCGAAGTTGTCGTAGTTGCCGTGGTCGAAGTTGTCGTAGTTGCCGTGGTCGAAGTTGTCGTAGTTGCCGTGGTCAAAGTGTTGATTTATTGGGATTGGACAAATAGAGCTTGTTGAAGTCTTCTCTTGAGAACAAAATAGGGCAGAGTTGGAGAACCTTTGAAGAACTTATGAGCAGTCTTTGAAGGAGTATCCTTAGGAATTCCTTGAAGCATAAATTGAAGGCTTGTTGGGCACTATTGAGGCTTGTTGAAGGGACATTGAAGACCTGGGATTGTGTTGAGATTGAAAGGCTATTTTGAAGGTTTAGTCAAAGCATTGTTGAAGACCCCTTGAAGTCAAAATTAAGAAGCTTGTTGAGGATATTGTGAAGACATATTGGGAAAGAATTATTGAAGACTTAAGCCAATCTTGAAGGCACCCTTGGAGATCATAATGCACTGATGGGAGCCCTCATAATGTGACCTTGAAGAAAATTGTTTGGGTGACATGAAGAGCTGTGGAGACACTTTTTGAGAACCATAAAGTTGTCATTGATGAAAGAAGGGTTATTGAAGATTGATTGAGAGCATTACTATGGTTTGTTGTAGAAGACATTGGAAGCCTTGAAGAATTGTTGAATCCATATTGAAGATCTAAAGTAGAGGGTTGGAGCCCTAGAGGATAGGAGTCCTCAAGAAGATCAGGTTGAATCCTGTGCCAGTGGAGAGGGTTGGAACCCTAGAGGTTGGAGCCTCACAAAGACCAAGTTGGAGCTTGGCACCTTGCAGGTTGGAACCTGGTCGATTGAAGATTGGAGTCTTCAGGGTTGGAGCCCTAAGCTATTGTTGTACTTGATTATTGTAAAAGGAGGATTGAAGTCCTCGTCATTGATTAATAAAATTATTATTCTATCGTTGTTTACTCTGTGTTCTAATTATAAGTGATCTAAACTGGTAAAAAATAACAATTGTAAAGAAATACTGATTCACCCCCCTCTCAGTATTTCCAACAAAGACATGGCTCTATCTAATCAAATCAGAGGATGAAGTATTTGAAAAGTTCAAGGAATTTAGATCTGAAGTGGAGACCTTAACCGAAAGAAGAATAAAGACTTTGAGATCCGATAATAGTGGGGAATACACTTCAAAAGAAATAATTGCATATTGCAAAGAGGGAGCGTATTGTTCCCTACAATCCTGAGCAAAATGGAGTTGTAGAAAGGAAAAATAGAACACTTGAAGAATGTATACGAACAATGATTTTTGATCAAGGTATACCAAAATTTCTATGGGAGAAGCAACAGTGACCGCAATATATATACAAAATATAAGTCATAGAATCCTCGATAATATGACACCCGAAGAAGCATTCATAGGAGGGAAGCCATGTGTGGACCATCTCTGAATCTTTGGATGTCCTGCATATATCCACGTTCCAAAGGACAAGCGAAAGAAGTTAGACTCTACAAGTTTTAAAGGAATATTTGTTGGCTATAGTCTTTCTTCAAAAGCATATAGAATCTACATCAAGGAAGGAAGATAAATCAAAGTAAGCAGGGATGTTATATTTGATGAAAATCATTCCTACAAAAGATCCAAAGCTATTCCTATTGATTCCGATGACAAAGACATACCATTATTCGAAGAAGAAGAGCACCATGACAAACCTACTACTATTCAAGAAGAAGAAGAAGAAGAAGAAGAAGGACCAAGTGAGCCTATTCAACTCGTGATCATACCCAACACAAGGAAAAGGCCAAATTGGTTAAAAGCTACTCTTGAAGATGCCGAAGGACATGGAGTTGCGAAAGGAACTTTTAGAGAAAGTAAATACCAAAAATATATTCAGGATATGCTGCATACATGACAAAACTAATAGAAGCGGAACCAACCACATTTGAAGAAGCTGCTCATCAAGAAGTATGGAAGAAGGCAATGCAGGAAGAATATCAATCCATCATGAAGAATGGGATTTGGGAAATCATTCCTAGACCAAGTGACAAATTGATTGTCACTTCGAAATGGATCTACAAAATCAAACACGCTATTGATTGAAGCATAGACAAGTACAAAGCTAGGTTCGTTGCAAGGGGTTTCTCTCAAAAGGAAGGCATAGACTATGAAGAAACCTTTGCACCTACCACAAGATATACTACTATAAGATCTTTGGTTTTGTTAGCTGTAACAATGGGATGGAATATCAATCAAATAGATGTAAAAACAACATTTCTGAATGGAACCATCAATGAAGAAGTATACATTGAACAACCTGAAGGCTTTGAAATAAATAACAAGGACACTCATGTTTGCAGACTTAAGAAGGCCCTATATGGCATGAAGTAAGCTCCTAGGGCATGGTATGCAAGAATGGATGCATATCTACTAAGAATTGGGTTCGTCAAAAGTACTGCTGATCCAAACCTCTACATCAAAGTTGTGGATAATGAGCCAGTCATTATTCTACTATATGTGGATGATCTATTTATTACAGTTTTGGAGTGAAGGATACAAGAATGCAAAAAGATGTTGGCAGCCGAGTTTGAGATGAAGGATTCGGGACATATGCATTATTACCTAGGTCTGGAAGTATGGTAGAAACCTAGCGAGATATATCTGGGGCAAGGAAAGTATATAATCAAATTATTGCAAAGATTCGGTATGATGGATTCCAAGCCCATGACTACTCCCATGATCAACAATCTCAAGAAATTGAGAAGCTTTGACACCAGTCTCGTAGATCCTACCACCAAGTGTAAGTTGGTGGGTTCTTTGATGTATTTGGTAAATACTAGACCGGATATATGTTTTGCTGTGAACATTCTTTGTCAATTTCAGTTGGAGCCTCATCATGATCATTAGATAACTGACAAGCATATATTAAGATATCTACGTGGCACTATACATCACTGTTGTATAACAACAAGGAAGTCAAATTGACAAGTTTTACAGATTCTGATTGGGGTGGCAGTGAGACTGATGGAAGAAGCACTACATGTGGTTGTTTTAGTTTAGGATCTGCTACAATTTCATGGATGAGTAGAAAGCAAGATCCACTACCTTAGAAGCTTGGTACAAGATGGGATCGTGAAGCTACAATATGTCTCGACCGACGAATAGGTAGCTGATGTGTTAACAAAGTCTCTTCCTAATAAAATGTTTGAATATCTTAGAAGCATGCTTGGTTTGGAAGAGATTTGATGAGGCATCTTGTGTAATACAAAATGCCTAGGAGGACATCTAGCCGACCTATGTGTTGATGTCTAGTTCCCGAAGTAGGGAGGGTGGCGTTGGTCATAGAGCTCTAACCTTGCATTACACACCTAGTTCCCTGGGTTGATGGTTAACAATTAAGCCTGATGGTACCTCAAGAGGCTAAAATCTTTAGTCCATCTTAGTCCCACTCAGATAGATTGCGCTAGTGAGGAATCTAGTCCGTGGCACTGTGTGTGCCTAAACTCTTTGTGGTTCATGTGTTTTGAGATCTTCCATGTACTTGTATATATATGTGTAATTATGAATACCTCCCTAGTTAAGAGGGAGTGTTGAAGAATGTAACTAGGTTCAGTCTTCATAATTGTATTTGAGTCATAATGAAATGTATTTATCAAAAGAAAGAAAAACAATTTATTATTATTATTACTATGACTTATTAAAGCACGGGTTTCATGCTTGGGTCATCATTTTATAGGTCAAAGTCCCCATTGAGGACTTCTAGGTTTTATATTGAGTCATTAGAGTCATTGTCCATTTTATGAGATCCTTCTTGGGCTTTTGAATCATGTAAAAATATTTTTTATTGAGTCAAATAAGTCATTTGTCACCTCCACACCAAGTCGGCCCTTGCTTGATGAAGTCGACCTACATTAGGGCAATTCAACCCACAGAAGAGGCTATATATAGAAGTGCAGTTCGATCCATTTGCTCACTCACTCAACAAGTTCGATACACAAGAAGGAAGAACATAAAAAGCGCGAAGTTCCAAGAGAAAAAGGAGAAATGTAGGAGAAGAATAAAGTCGAAGTTTTTGGGCTATCTCTCTCTCATTTTTACGAAGTTACTGGGTTGCTTCTGGGGTCGTCGTTATGCTGCTGGGGAGGTTGAAGTTTTGCTAGGAAGGTCAAAATTCTGCTGCTGCAGGGTCGAAGATCTAGATCGAAGGTGCTGGAAGGAAGGGCTGACTTGGTGATTGGAGGAAGTTTGTGTCTAGGTCGAAGAGTCTTGGATTATCTCGTCTTGTCTTGTGAAAACTACTGAAGGAAGAGGTTTGACTGGGTTTTCCCCTAGATAGGGATTTTGCCCTGGCTAAGTGCTTTTATCTTGTGTCTCTTGTTCTTGTGATCTTCATACACACATAATTTGTTAATTGCTTGATGAAAGATAATCTAATAAAGTAGTAAAAGAAGCCAACATAATTCACAAGTAATTATCAAGAAAGAGGAATCGAACCCTAATTCTACTAACATTGATTTCTCAACACCTTGAAAGGTACTCGTGTCAAGAGGCTTGAATGTAGGTTTAAGCCATGGCTTGGTCATTGTGGTTGAGGTAGGACTATTGAAGAGATTTTTGATCACAGGGAAAGGGGAAATTATAGGGGAAGAAGAATAGGTAGTGGTCTTACGAGTGATCTTCTTTCTAGGAGGAATGGCTCCTTTTGTCCAACTACTAGAGGCTAGGCAACGAGAATTAGTTATACAAGTCGCCAGATGAGAAATTCTAACATAGGCTTTGGGATTTTTTATCAATAAATCTTGAAGCATAATCTTTGGATCACAAGGAGGTGGACTCAACTCCTCTACGACAATGGTGCCAAAAATGTTGCCGCAAAATCTAGCAGGCCTAGTGCGAAGCCTCACTAGGTGGATCTAGACCTTAGGGTAACAAGAGATAAACTGCCACTGTCACCTCAACAACCTTTCTTTAGGTATTTAGTGGTGTTTGCACCACAAGGGAGGCTTCCCTAAATGGATCACCTAAAGGGTACTGTTAAACACACATGGACAACAAACAATATGAAAGATAAATCATTGAGTATATTTTTTATTAATAATAGATGTACATTTATTGTACAAATATGTGACTCTTGGGTTTCAGATCCCAAGGTCTCTTGGACTGCTTAGTCTTTTCGGCTTCCACACTAACCCTTTAGGATTAGATGTCCAACATTCCCCACCTTAATCCGAAGGGTTATGTATGAGTCCAAGAAAAGAGCTGTAATACAAAATGTGCAAAAAATACATGGCAGCACTAGGCTGAATGTGCTCTATGAAATGTTGGTAAAAAGGGCGGTGGTTTAAGGATGACCACCAACACTGGAACGCTTAGTGCAGTTCCCGGAACTCTTCCAAAACTGGCAAGAAACTGAAGTTTTCTGCTAGAGGAAGTGTTCTCAATCTGTGATGGTTTAAGGATGACCAACAACTCTGGAAATGCTTAATGCAATTCCTGGAACTCTTCCAAAACTGGCAAGAAGCTGGAGTCTTCTGCTAGAGGAAGTGTTCTCAATCTGTGATGGTTTAAGGATGACTAACAACTCTGCGATTCCTGGAACTCTTCCAAATCTGGCAAGAAGCTGTTGTCTTCTGCTAGAGGAAGTGTTCTCAATCTGTTCATGGGCATCTTTGTCTCTGGCTACAACTCTGAAACTGGTGTGGCAGGTTGTGGCTCAGGCTCGCTTGATGTGACTTTGAAGCTTGTAGATGACCATCATTTCCCCCCCCTGTCAGATACAAGGTGAGAAGATGGAGAAAACTCAACTGCAAGACTGTTCAATATTCTGGAACAAGTTCTGACATGTGTTTGGAATATCTTCTTGGCTGTTGATGCCCATTGCCAAGAAGCGATCCATCCTAGATGAATCTTTGTTCTTGCAGGATGTTTGTTTCTGAAGCATCTGTGTGAAGAATGGCTGGTTTTATGACAGTGCTTACATGGATGAAGATCAAAACAGTGATCTTTCAGATGGCCAACTCGGTCACAGTGTTGGCATTTCACAATCTGTTGTTTTTGTTGTTGCTGTGGAAGAGGGGCAGAATCTGGAACAGTTGAAGCTGAACTGTCATAAGGAGCAGGTGAACTGTCATGAATGAATCCAGCACTCTGAAACTGAATGGGCTTTGAGTAGTCTGGAATATGAAAGGACAAGTCCTTGTCATATCCAAGACCAGTTCTATGCTTGTTGTGGACAAGCTGTTCCCAAGGTCTGATGATGGGCTTGGGAAGTGCAGACTGAGTTTCTGCATCTGTATGTACACTTGCTGCTTTATTGGGTACTGGATCTGAATGAACTTGAACAATATTGACTTGCTGTTTATGGGAGTCTGTTTCATTGTTCTGAACAGAAACAGGTTCAGAATGACTCCTTAGTTTTAATTCTTCTTGCTGCAATTGTGATTCAAGCTGCAAAAACTCTATCTTTTCTTGTGCATATTGTAAACATGTCTGAATTTCTGAGAGAGATCCTTTGCTGATTTGGAATGTTTCATGATTCGAGGAATATATCAGAGTTTTTAATAACTCTAATATTTCAGTAATTCGAGGCATATTCTTCATTGTCAAAATTACACCCCTTTAAAAGACTGATTACAACTATGACTCAATGAGTAAAAGTAACACCCACTCACAGTACAGTACAAAGACACAGAAAAATCCTTTGTAAATATGCAGCAGATGAATCAAGGAACATAACCTATAATACAGTTCCACAACTGGGGCAGCAGCAACTGCAAACTTACTTGGATCCTTCAAATACTCCTTCCCTTTTGAATCAGAAATGATGGCTAACAAAACTTCAACAATTATAACACTGTCATGGACAGGACTTGAATGTTCATATGCCTTGACTGGGGTACGAATCAGATATGACAGATAATACTAACAAATGGCAACAAACACTTGGATTACATGTTGCGTTTTCAATCAAGAAAATGGAAAAGCTTAACTGGTTAGGATTCCCTGGGGGGCAAAGCTATGCACAGATCGAAAAGATTTCTGGCAGTTCTCGAGCAATTCACAGCCACGAATAAGCAAATAAACTCTATTGACGAAAATATTTATAGATTTAAACTTGCAGAGCTGGATATTATGAATAAATGATAAAATGTATAGCTGTTTGTTAGTTTTCTTTGGAGATCCAAATTGTCTGTCAGAATACCAAAACGATAGAAAAGTGTCCTTCACTGTACAGTTTCTTCCAGGTCAAAATTTGTTTTAAATCCCTTTTTCTCGCTATTTTCTGCCATATCCCTTCAATACGGGACCCCTCTAAATCAAAGGCTAATGATGTAGAATGAAAGATGCGGCTAAGCTTTGCAGCAGCAGTCGCCATGGAGGCTTCAGACTCCGAAACGGCGCATTTTCAAGTAAGCTACTTTTCACCATGAAAAGTCCTCTCCGATGTAAAACGCCATTAATAACTCTGTTACTGTAAATAATGAAAGCAACCAAAGGCTTATTACTGAAAACTACAGCGAGCTTTAGCAGAGGGATTTTCGTCTAGTCCTTTCGCTAAAACCGGCGGTATTGTAAACTTTCCGAACTACTTCAGCGTTTTAAATATTTCGCCTTTTGAAATGATGGTCAGAAAATAAATGTCGCCCACAGATTGTTATACATTTGATTGTAAGATAAGCTGTTCTAGATGTCTCAGAGCTGGAAGATAAGCTGTCTTCTAGAGAGATAGAAAGAGGAGCCCTTTTTCACTGTCGGTAAAAGCTGCAGTGAAGACATGTTGGTGAAATTGACTATTTATTGTGATGCTGAAATAACTGGTCTTTATGAAGGAAAATCTCTCCAAGAGGCTTTATGAAACATGTGCCAGTGTTCTCAAAAGATATTCACATTGGAAATGTAACTCTCTCCAGTTTCTTTCCCACTGAACTTGACTTTGAATTTACCAGAAGAACCACTCCTCGCCCTGCTCACTGATTTTGATTTCGAGTAGCCTATTTTTAAATTAATTCAAAGCTGCCCCACTAAATTCTCTACAAAGAATAATAACTCGGCGGATGGCCAAAAGAGACACGAAGATCTGAACACGCCGTTGAAACTGACAACTCATCTATACATCCTCTATACATCCGCAAATCCATCGAAGTACAGGAGCATTAGGACTGGATTTGTTGAGTTAGTGAATAAACATGGCGTGGGAGCCTTATTCACAGGATGGCTGCCGACCCTCTTGGGGTACAGCGTTCAAGGTGCCCTTAAGTTTGGATTCTATGAATTCTTCAAGCTATTATATTCGGATATGCTCGGACCCAAGAAAGCAGAAGAGCGCAGGACCTTAATATATCTGGCAGGTTCTGCTTCAGCAGAATTTATTGCCGATATAGCTCTCTGCCCATTTGAAGCTGTCAAAGTTAGGGTGCAAACACAGCCCCATTTTACAAAGAGTTTCTATCTGATGGCAGAGTCGTAATAGTGGAAAAATCGATGCAAAGGAGTTACAAAGCAGGACAGAGGCAGCCAGAGAGCGTTATGTCAGGAACAGCGCAGAGACAGAACGACAGACGCAGAGAGAGCGTTTCCAGAATGCAGTCAGGCAATTATGTTTAGCTCAGTGAGCGCAGAGTGCAATGATTAAAAATACCTTATGGCAGAGAGGAGCGGCGTTTCGAATCAGGTCAGCAGCGTGAGAGAGGGCAGCGTTTAATACCATTCACTGTCACCATGTCAGGCACCAGTATTCATGCGTAGAGAGGCAGTAAAAAACGCACCAGTAACAACGCTTCTATGCATTCATCAACGCTCAGGTAAAAAACGCATCAACTCTCAGGTGTATAGCACATTCAGTAGGGCAGAGGGCGCAGTACTGACGTGCACATAACAGGCCACAGAAAAACAAGCGGCTCTGATACCATGTTAAACACACATGGACAGCAAACAATATGAAAGATAAATCATTGAGTATATTTTTTATTAATAATAGATGTACATTTATTGTACAAATATGTGACTCTTGGGTTTCAGATCCCAAGGTCTCTTGGACTGCTTAGTCTTTTCGGCTTCCACACTAACCCTTTAGGATTAGATGTCCAACAGGTACTCAATAAGAATGGCTCAAGGTGATGGATGGGGTCTAATGATTGGGATACAATGTGGACAGAGCCTAGATGGCTTATAAAATCTTTACCAAAGTTCATGTACTCCATCCTTAGACCAACGAAATGAACTCTAGTTTCCTATACTCATATATAACTACATACTGAAAAGTAAAAGCTATCCGCATAAGTACTGAACAAAACTAATAGTAAGCAAACATTCTAATCTTCTTGCTCAACAGAGGCAGATTCAACCAGAGTCGGATCTTTGGCATTGGAGCTTGGTAGCTCTGTCTGCTCTCGCAAACAGGGAAGGTGTTTCTCAATGCGGCCGAGGCGTCCTTCTTGTTTTTGCATTTGAAATTGCAGCTTCTGAAAATCCTGTTTGTAGTTCGGGAAATCCTGAACTGTTGTCGCCATGCTCACCAAAATCTGCTCCATGGCCTTTCCCAGGAGACTTTTCATTAGCCAATACAGATAAAGGGTCTGCTTAAACTGAGTCACTCACCCGTGGGTGTGTCCAGGGTTCGGCACGAGGATTCGCCAGTCTTCCATCTCTATCTTGATTGCGTTCGCCTGGCAGTTCAGTTTAACTTCTCATTCCTCTATCAGTCTCCTGATCTCCTCGCTGGTCCCCTCCTGATAAGCTGCTACCGCTTCATTGATGAGGTTAGCGACAGGCTTTCTGTCGCGTTTTCCTCTCGAGGAGTTGGGTTCATTTTCTTGCTCAGTCCCCCGTGGCCTCTTGCCTCGGCCTCTAGTCTTTGTAGTTCGAGCCATAGCCACACAGGCCCGATGCCTAGTAATTAGATATGAGCTGACCGATCCCTATGCCAGTGACAGGGTGAGCCTCAAAACCCCTTGCGCCCGGGGAGGCTTACCACTTTGTGTACCTGTCATGGAGGCAAGAAACTAGATTTGGCAATCAATTATACTGTGTCGTTCCATCACCCACAGGCTCTGCCACCCACCGAAGTCCAACATCCCCATTGCGCATGCAGTCTCATGCCCCCCTTGACCTCTTGCATACCAAGCAAAATAAACAATCTCGAACCTAGTATGACCCATTCTCGCGCCCACGTGAAACTTCCCGTGCCTTGACTGGCATGCCACCATAGCAACAACCTTGCGTACACTGCAACCCAGGCCATGGGTGCAGCACCTCGACAGCCAGCTGGCCACAGGCCTTGTAACATATCGACCCAAAACGCAAATTTCAGCCCTTTTGTGACCATTCCCCAAGCTCAAATAATGCAACACCACCTCGACAACCCTGCAGACCCTCAGGTGGCTCACCCCCTCTATAGTGACCTTGCGGCCATTACGACGCAAGCCTTGGTTGCCCAACCCTGAAAGCCAACCAGCCAGAGACCCATTAGCCAAACAACCTTCACCCAACATTCCAATTTTGGCGTAGCTAGCCCCTGTTGCATGCCAATTCCCAAACCCCCGACAACACTTCCCCATAACAATAATCTCGCAGACCTTCTGGCCCAGGCCAGAAGCTAGAAGCTGCCCAACCATAAGACAAAAAGCTTCAACATTAAGACAGGTATGAACACTATCCCAACACCCGACCCCCTGGCCTTCGAACCAAAGGCAATACCATTCCCTAGGGTTGTCACCCCTGCCCCATAACCCAATTAACCCCATGTGGGAGAGGAAAATCTCATAGCGGATTGAAATTGAAGAGGTTCCAATAGGACTCAAGTTCTTCTTCCAGGCTACCGACGCCAAACCATTCCCCCAGCCCCAATTGCCCCCGCGTGCCAGCCAGTTGTCCCCATGCAGAACCCACAAATCAAACAGAGATAGGGGAGCATGATGGAGGGGAGGAGAAAACAATTTACATACCCGATTTCCTTCGTTTGGAGCTGATGGAACCTCCATCGCTTCTGGAGATGCTGCAACGACCCGATACCAGAGTCCCCTTGCCTCACACACTGAACCACACTCACTTTGTCGCAGAAACTACCAACTTCCTTCCCACTATAATCGCCACTAACCAGAAAACTTACCCGCAGATCTCTGCCACCTTTCTCTATGGCGGTAGTCTTATGCATGCAAAAGCCCATCGCCTCGAGCGTGTGGGGGGCGGTGGTCTTGTACCTTGGCGTACTCAACATTTACTCTGTCTTGATGGCCCTGTCCTTCGTCTCTCACCCCGATCATGGGTCACACTTGGAGCACTCTTAAAGAACTCTAGGAAAACAATTTTACATATCATATAGGAGTAAGATTTCAAGATAAATTCAACAATTTATATCATGGCACATGTAGAAACCCTACTACACAAATACAACATGCAAAATATAGAAAATATGTGGTAAACTTACAAAATTTTCCACAAGAATCACTTCAATCAATCCCAGGAAACCATCCTCAAGCAAAATACCATCTCCAAGAGCAATTCGCACCATAAAAGATCACATTTTGGCCAAATAGAGACACAAGGACTAATGCACACTCCCAAAGAGAGGAGAGTGTGATGAGTGAATGATGATGATAAAATGAAATAAGGCCTCCTCTATTTATATGAGGTCTAACATGCCTTATTTCCATAATTTTACAAGCAAAGCCCTAAAACAAGTTTGCTTAAGCGTTCAACAAGACTAAGGTCACAAGGCAACCTCAATATAGCTCAAAAAATGACATAAATGCAAAAAATGGCCCACACATGTGGGAAATAACAATCTCCACCATGATATCATCCTCCATAAATGCTCAAGGTGCCTCAAGCAAGTGACAAAATGGATCATGAGTGCTCCTCACTCCAAGAAAAGCTCAAAGTGCATGGGTATGTCTCCATAAAGTGCCTCCTCAACCATGATGTCATCCAAATTATGCCCTATGTCACCCTTCTAGGGTTAAGAGGAGTGATGTGGCATCATAATATGCAAGCGTTGGGGTCCAAAAGTGATGTGCAAGCCCTCCCAAGTCATCTCAATGATAACCAACCATCATTTGAGCTTCGAAACAAGAAACTCCCATCAAACAGTGTCAAGGCCAGCTTGGGGCTATCCTGTGTCCATTTGGGCACATCATCAAGAAGTCCAATGCCCAACCTCATTGGCTTAGCGTTTCAACATCTTGGGGTACATATGGGGGTCCAGTGCCATGTGGAATTATCTCATAGCCCCACACTTATCTCTGGAGGAGCAACATGTTGAAATATGTAACTAGGTTTGGTCTTCATAATGAAATATGTAATCATGATTTTATGTATTTGATGTAATGAGAACAATAAATTTATTGTTGTTCTTGAGGCATGGGTTTCATGCTCAAGGAAATTTATTTTTAGGTCAAGCTGCCATTATGAGTTCTTAGGGTTTGTTATTGAGTCATCAAGTCATTAGAGTCATTCATATGAGAGACCCATTTTGGTCAAGTTACATATTGTAAAAGAAATTTTATTTGAGTCAAAAGGAGTAAAGGAACGCTCCAAGAGCACGTCTAAACTCAAGCATCAAGTCGACCTACCAAATTGTAACAAGTCGGCCCAGGGACATTGACAGGTCAACCCACAAGCAATGGCACGAAGGCTATATATTGAAAGCTCAACTTCATTTGTGAGGCATCAATTCAGTTTGTTTTATATAACACAAAAGCTCGTGTGAACCAAGCAAAGAAGGAAATTAACAAAGATTGGAAGGATTGTCTTTGGGTTATTCATCTCACTCATACAAGTCTAGTTAGGGCTACCTCCTGTGGCAACGAAAGTCAAAGTTACAGTCATCTCAGGAAGCCGAGAAAGTAAAGTGTCATGGATCAATAGAGCCGAGTTATTATAAAAGGAAGATCATTCACAACAAATAAGGGAAGCCTTGTAAATACGTCATATTTAGTCCACATGTGAAGAATTTCAGAAGATCACAAGTAGACCGAAATAACAAACCTGTGACAAGTGTCGAAAAATTGAAGAAGAGCTGAAGTTTGATGTGGTGCACTCAGTTTTACCAGCGTTGACTTTATGGAAGAAGTGTTAATTGAAAGAAGTGTTGTGATGTGGTCTTGGAGGGGTCATTTGGTCAAGGGTCTAGGTCTTGGAATTCGTCAATTGAAGATTCTATAAGAAGAAGAATTCTTGCGGGTTTTCCTCTCAGATTGGAGAGGTTTTGGCCCTGGCTGATTGCCTATATCTTGTGTCCTCTTGTCTCATTGTCCTTTATGTTTTGGTAATTGTTTGATGAAAAGAACACAATAATAATCAAGTTGAAGAAGAATCTAACTAAGAGAAGTAAAAAGTAATCACAAGCAATTATCATAAAAGAGAAATCACTCATCTTGCTGCCCCTAGATTTCTCAACATGGTATCAGAGCTAAGGTAACAAGTCAAGGAAAGGAAAGGCAACTTAGTAAAGGACACTCAAGGATTGGAGCAATGAAAGAAGAATCAAAGAGAGGACAAGACATCAAGAAGAACATTGAACCCTCAAAAAGAGCTACTCAAGAGTTGAGTTCAAGAACATCTCCAAAACAGACTTGATCAAATCCTAGGCTCTATTTCTTGACTAGATCCATTATAAAGGCAACCTTCAAAGACCTTTTTAACTACAAGATGGAACAAAAGACTGGGCTATATTCCATAACAACATGCATACATGTAGAGGATCACTTCACCTACAACAAGACCGAGTAACAGCCAGATCAAGGAGCTACAAAAGGGATAAGAGAAGCATTAACAATCAAGCCAAGATCTTGAAGGGAGACTTGTTGCCCAAGCAAAGAAAATTAGAGTCATTCCTTACCATATTCCTGTCACACGTGCAACAACAGAAAGGGTCGAAAAATCTCAGTCAAAATGCTGGAGGGAAGGTCAAAGTTGCAGGCAGACAACTATCAAGATCATTTGAAAGCAGAATTCATTGAAAAGCAAAAGTCTAGATTATTTGCACCACTCCATGAAGTCAAACCTACAGTAACAACTGCAGATCCGAGATTCTGAGATCTCTCTATCTTTGTGATAGCATAGATCTCATCTTCAAGATGTGTCCTTGTGACATCATTACTCTTCTCTACTTATAAATTCAAATCTTGTGGTGACCAAGTTCATGTGGCACAAAAGGTGCAGTCACCAACCTCATATATATTCTCTGAAGTTTGAAAGGACTAAGGAAGCAGACCTGAAGCAGTCCAAGTCATCAAGCAAATGTTGAACTATACTAGAGACATTGTTACACTTGTAGCTATCAGTTTTGTATGAAGACCTGTGAAGTTGTAAAAACATTGATCCAAGGTCAGTAATCAAGGGCTCTATGGCAATCATATACTTGAATGAAGGAACAAATGAGTGTAGTGAAGAATGTCTCACACCAATGAAGATGGCATCCATAATTGCAAGTCATCACAACAAAGGAAAGTAGCCATAAGGTATGTATGGTATGTTTTATGTTTTAAGGTTGAAAATATGATTCTAGGGTTTGTTAGAAATCCAGGGAAGGGATAAACCCTAGCATGACATAAAGAGGGAATAAAATCTGATCTAGGGTTTGAAATTTAGAAGCCCTAGGATGACCTCTTGATTGCATAAGAACCCTAAAAATCTTGGCATCATGTTTTGGTATCATATACTTTGCTTGGGGTGCTTGTTAATAAATATTGCAGGTACAAGAAGTAAAGATGGATGGGCAAAAATGATGGAAGAAGGAACATGTATAATTATGGATGTTTGGATCTCAACAAGATGGAAAAAGGCCTTCACCATGGAAGTAAAAAAGGAAATGCATTATGATGGATGCATCATTTTGGAGATGGCATCATTATCACATACCATTGGAGCAAGAGCTCTAGACGTAATAAGAAGCCTGGAAGAAAGATGGAATAGAAGTCTATGACAGTGATCATTAGAAGGAAGTAGCTCTTGATAACCTCATTTAAAGCATAGGTGGTACTTATGGGTAGAAGGGAGTCATCTAGTTTGGAGCTTATCATACATCATTGGGCAAGAGCATCTACAAGATAAGGATAATCAGGATCCTCTGATGGAATCTTCATTAGAAGGTTCATCTTTTAGAGGAAGTAAATGTCTCGCTGAGAATTTCACTTTGGATGGAACTCATTGTTTGAAAGAATGATGGTATGATGACAAAGGAATACAAGCATGTCAAAGATGATTGAATCACTCTCAATCAAGGACATGAAGCGGTTGAAGGAAGTCTAGATGACCAAAGAAGAAAAGAGGTATGTATGCATATGATCAATAAGTAAAGTCATGTCATTATATAGTTGCAAATAGTAAGAATGCATGAGCATGATCAAGGGAAAAGGATCTCTTTCATTAAAAGGATGCGTAAAGGCATGGGTCACATATTAACTAGATGAAATCAACATAATATGTCCTCATATGGAATATGAGGTGGTTGACAAAATGAAGGAACTATGATTGGGAGTTCTTGGGAAGTAATATGTGAAAAGAAGAGATCGTAAAGAATATAACTATGGAGAAGGCAATCGACATCCAATGACTATAAGACTTGACAATGATATCTCCATGGGAAAGATATGAAGACCTTGGAAAATGTCTGAAAAGAAAGAAGACCCTTGACAAATGAATATCTTGGAGATGTGTCAATATGAATGCAAGATGTTGATGTTGCAACAAGTAGATGTCATGATGAAGGGCCATCACAAAAGGTAATTTTTTATTTGATGTTCATTTCTGATGTTTGAACAATATCTGGATGGGCTAATACAGGGCTACTGAAAGAAAGGTGTGGATGTCATCTACAACTAGTAACTGGTGGGATGGAAAATCCTGAAGGATACATGATGTAGAAAAGGTAGATGTATGGGGAAAAGCCAGATATGGTCTAATGGATCACTCTCTGATAAAAGGAAGAAAGACATGACTACCCTGATTTGAAAGGAAAGTGATGGATGGCCGATGCCCTACATAGAAGTCTCAAAGATGAAGGCTCCAAAATGTTAAAAACGATATTCATGACATCGAATGGAGGAGTGCTACAAGTAGCTGAAGGTCCCATGATCTCCACCAATGAAGAAGGAGCTGCTGGAAACAGGTCCTTAGTTAAGAGGGAGTCTGGAAGCAAGTTTCTAATTAAGAAGAAACTTGGAAGCAAGTCCCTATGCTGAGAGGGAGCTTGGACAAGTCCCTGGTTAAGGGGGAACTTGTGTACATTCCTTTTATAGGAATGGGTATATCCTCCCTAGTTAAGAGGGAGAGATAGACACATCATTCTTGTCTTCACTTGCGAAGAAAGAATGGAGGATTGGGTAAGCATCTGACATCCAATACTCTTTGAAGATGTGGTAGGGCATCCAAGATAAGAGTACTCGTAGAGGACTAATATTCTTTGAGGAATGGGAATCCAAGGTAAGAATAGTCCTGGAAGGACATACCCTGTGAACACCCGGAGGGACAGTGATGAAGGTGTCTAGAAATCATTGGTCTCGTCAATATTTGCATTGATCTTGTGGAGAGATAGAGCTGTTAGTCAAGGCCTTGCTATGTGACAATGCTGGATGATATGATGCTATACAGATGGGTTACCAATCCGACTCTTTTTATGAGAATTATTCAGATTGAGAATGCCCAAGTACCTTGTATGAATTATGAATACCTCCCTAGTTAAGAGGGAGTGTTGAAATATGTAACTAGGTTCGGTCTTCATAATGACATATGTAATCATGATTTTATGTATTTGATGTAATGAGAAAAATAAATTTATTGTTGTTCTTGAGGCATGGGTTTCATGCTCAAGGAAATTTATTTTTAGGTCAAGCTCCCATTGTGAGCTCTTAGGGTTTGTTATTGAGTCATCAAGTCATTAGAGTCATTGTCATGTATGAGAGACCCATTTTGGGCAAGTTACATATTGTAAAAGAAATTTTATTTGAGTCAAAAGGAGTAAAGGAACCCTCCAAGACCACGTCTAAACTCAAGCATCAAGTCGGCCTACCAAACTATGACAAGTCGGCCCAGGGACATTAACAAGTCGGCCCACAAGCAATGACATGAAGGCTATATATTGAAAGCTCGACTTCATTTGTGAGGCATCAATTCAATTTGTTTTGTATAGCACAGAAGCTCGTGTAAACCAAGCGAAGAAGGAAATGAACAAAGATTGGAAGGATTGTCTTTTGGGTTATTCATCTCACTCGTACAAGTGTAGTTAGGGCTACCTCTTGTGGTAGCGAAAGTCAAAGTTACAGTCATCTCAGGAAGTCGAGAAAGTAAAGTGTCATGGATCAATAAAGCTGAGCTATTATAAAATGAAGATCATTCACAACGAAGAAGGGAAGCCTTGTAAATATGTCATATTCAGTCCACACGTGAAGAATTTCAAAAGATCACAAGTAGACCGAAATAGCAAACCTGTGACAAGTGCCGAAAAATTGAAGAAGAGCTGAAGTCTGATGTGATGCACTTAGTTTTACCAGTGTTGACTTTATGGAAGAAGTGTTAATTGAAAGAAGTGTTGTGAAGTGGTCTTGGAGGGGTCATTTGGTCAAGGTTCTAGGTCTTGGAATTTGTCAATTGAAGATTCTATAAGAAGAAGAATTCTTGCAGGGTTTCATATCAGATTGGAGAGGTTTTGGCCTTGGATGATTGCCTATATCTTGTGTCCTCTTGTCTCATTGCCCTTTATGTTTTGGTAATTGATTGATGAAAATACCCCAATAATAATCAAGTTGAAGAAGAATCTAACTAAGAGAAGTAAAAAGTAATCACAAGCAATTATCATCAAAGAGAAATCACTCATCTTGCTGCCCCTATATTTCTCAACACAACACTGCATCATGAAGGTCATAACTGTTCTCAAAATAGGGTACAATTCCTATGGGGTGCTAATGAAGGGGATCAAGCCCATCTCTCAAGGGATCTCTTTTCCTATGATAGCACCACTTGACAAAAAACCTCTCAAGATCAAGCGAGATCAATAATCATGAGGGAAAAAAACCATTAAAATATCAGTGGACCATATCTAATGCCAGGGGCGCAAGAATACTTAACACAAAACTCACCTTGAAATGTCTAATTAGATTAGGACTTGTAAACAAGTCACCTCGCTTATATTAGGGACGATTAGGTCAACAACCCTATTAGGTGTTTCTAGCCCCAAAGGGGAGTGACATGTCCTAGGTTAGCCCATAAATCCATAGGTGTTTGTGATAATGATGGTTATGGTTAAGGCAGGTGCCATAGCCATGATACCGGTTATTGGGGGTCCAACATCTTGAGTGTATATATGTAAAGAAAGAGCAATTGTGGTGGCATGAGTTACCTTTTACCTCAACCCGCTTTTTCCACCCCTTGGTGTGCCTTTTTACTTTAATGATTTATCATTATTTGCCTTATTTGGGTTCATAGCTTAGGATCCCAAGCTTGCTTTTATATCTTTCCAATACCCCTTTTAAGATGAAGCAGTGTTTTGCTCATTAGGGTTGGAACGTTCAAGAGTTCCTTCCTCTAGGTGAAGCATTGAATGCTTGAGGAACTAGGTGATGGCTATTGACGGGGGTAGAGCTCATGCGAGGGTTTTTCCCATGTGCTAAATATAGTCCCGACCATCTTTTGCATTTCTCGTTTTCTTTCATTTTGGCTTTATATGCTTTTATCTTTCTTTTCGCTGCATCAACCTCTAGGGCCAAGTTTTTGGGCCTTGACTCAAGGACATGGATGAAGGGTGCCAATCCCAATGACCCATCATTACCAACCTAGTGACCCAGAGAATGGAGATGGATATCGGGGAGAGATGGAAAGTGGCAAGTATGGATTACCTTTTGTTGAAATTCGTTTGGAACTAGAATTTTGGATCATTATAATTACTTGTGAAGATGTTTAGTGTTCTTCTTAGTTTTTTTAATATTCATCAAGCAATTACCATTCAACTATAAGAGACAAGAGACAAGCGACACAAGAGATAAGGCCAAAGGCTAGGGCAAAATCCACAAGGGGAAAACCCATCAATCCTTTCCTTATAGCTTCTTCATCAACAAGAGAAATCCAAGTCACATCTAATTGACTAGAAGATCCAATTGCCAAGTTAGCCCTCCAAACAAATGTCCACATGAAGTCTGCCAGATCTCTGTCCATAAGTTCTGTCTCTCAGGAAGCTTGTATAATCACAAAATAATGCTTCCACAAATAACTTGGATACTTCAGAAGTATGGTGCCTCCGAAAGCTACGGTATATGTGCCTTAGAATCTTGCTCATATGCCACAAAAATCTTGCTCAGGTGCCTCAAGAATCTCTGCTATATGTGCTTCAGAAACTCAAATATATGTGCCTCAGAAACTCGCTCATGTACCTCAAGAATCTCACATTATCGCAGTATCGTGTGCCTCTGAAACTCGCATATCACAAAAGTCTGGTAGTTTGTATGTCATAGAGGGTTCGCATAATTGCAGATATGTAGCCACAGGAAACTTGCATTTCACAGAGAAGTATTGCCACAAATTGTACTCCTAATTCACATTCCACAAACCCAAATTTATTTCCATAGATGAAGTCCGAATTGGTTACCAATTGTTGGAGGATAGGTGCCAATATATAGTTGTTCCTACATTCGAAAGGACATGTCTTTTGGGTAGGCCGACTTATCTTCCTAGAGGGCTGACTTGGCAACTTGGAAGGACAAATAACACTTACAAAAATTCAAATTTTCTTCTTTTCACAAGGGTCACGAAGAACATGCCCTTTTACATTTTCTTTTGACCAAAACAAAGCATGAAGAACATGCTTGATAATAAAAATAAAAATAATTAATATTTTTTCTTTTTGTTTTTTTTGTCTTTTACATGAAATACACATTCATACAAGCACAATAATTATGAAGACCTAACCTAGTTATAATTTCAACACCTTTTACATGCTATATCAATCAATGCTTCCTTAACAGTGCCCTTTCTAAACCCTAAGGCCTTGGAGAAGGTCCCATAGGACTAGAGTCAAAGATTAACCTCCCAGGTGAAGTGTGAGAACAAGAATAGAATCGTGATTGGTCAATCATCTAATTTTCCCCGTGATCCATGTTAGTATGTCCATAACATTAAATGAAAGCACATGATTGCAAAGAATGGTTAAAGTACTTCTCGATAGATGACCCACCTTCTTTAAAGAAGAAAATGCCAGATGTGAGAGAGATATGACTGGAGCAATAGGTGGAGAGTCCTAGCATAATGTTATGTGTTGATCATCATAGGGCTATTGGTTGGCTGGCTGTCCAAAGAGGAGAAAAAATTTCTCCTAGGGGTTACCCACTTTTTGGTGGGTAATAGGAAGCATAATGGTGTATGAAGAGTAGGGCTAATTGGTTGGCCAAAGGGGATGAAAACACAAAATACTTTAAATATGCACATTAGAGGAAAAATGGCAACACAATATGGAAAATGTCCAAGGGGGATGAAAGTACTACAAGAAAGTTCAATGATATTGCTGAGATAGGGGTTTCACATTCTCAAATTTTTTATAAGAGTCATTGAGGAAAAATATAGTAGAGATATTAAAACATAACTCCTCCTTTCTAAGTTTTCTAAGTGATGAAGAAAATGGCTTGTTAATGGAAGTAGTTGCAAAAGAAGAAATGAAGTTAGTCCAAGCATCTATGCAAAAAGACAAACGTCCAACATTGATGAAGGATTGTAGAATTCTTCATTGGTTTTTATGATTTGTTTGAGGATTTGATTAATGTTGTTGAGGAGGTGAGGGAAATAGAGAAAGAAATATGAGTTTTCAATTCCACTTTTCTTAGCACTAATCCCAAAGAAGGACAATCTATTATCTTTTGAGGATTTTAGACCTATCCCTTCATGCAACTATTGTTGATTTTATAAGGTCGTCTATATTGATAATTTCTTTTGATGATTTAATTATTCTATACATTCTTATCTATGGTTTTGTCATTAAGCAAATTATATAGAAGACATCAACAATATAGTAGTAGGATCATAAAGAGACAGTCACACAAAAAAGACAAGAATTTACCTTGGGAAAACCCACATGGGGCAAAACCCAACAATCGTTTCAATAGAGAAATTCTTCAATTCAATAGAGATACATCTTAGTCAATAACTAGGCCAAACCTGGTCCTTCCTCCTAGTCAAGTCAACCGGCCCAAGAAACATGCTCTAGTCTGTCCTTCTTCTTCTTTCCGAAATTTGTCTTATTTGCCTCAAAATCCTACCACAAGAGTTTGCTTCTTTCTTGCCTTCTTCATATGCCCAATTATAAGATGTTTCGTTAGACATACCTTCGCTGGCCTTTGATAAAATTCGTATGCCCCAGACCTTTGATTTTTGCCTCAGACTAGGCTCCCTTTGCCTCAGACATATGCGAGTTACTTGCCTTAGATATGCATGCAACCATGCCTCAGATATGCGAGCTACCATGCCTCAGATATGCGAGCTACTTGCCTCGGAAGTGCGCGCTGCCATGCCTCAGATATGCTAGCTACTTCATGCCTTGAGGGGGTATGAGTTGCCTCTTATTTATAGTTCTTCCTTGGGCTGAAAGGGTGTGTCCTTCAACTGAGGCGACTTGAACATTTTAGGGGCTGACTTGAGTAGGAGGAGACCGACTTCACAATTTGGAGCCTAAAAAATTCAATATTACAAATTTGAATTGATTTCTTTTTCAACCGACATGAAGAACATGTCTCTTAACAATTTATTTTTACCCCAAGCATGAAGAACATAGTTTTACAAATACATCAAGGGCTAATATAAATTATGAAGGCCGACCCCAGTTACAAAAATCAACAACTATGTCTACAAAATAATGGCGAAGGTTCTAGCCACTAGGGTGAAGAAAATATTCTTTGATACTATCTCATAGGGACAATTTGTTTAACTAAATGGAAACTAGGAAGACATGAATTCTAAAAGGGATAAAGGTTGGTAGGACTAAAAATTGTACTCATTTATTATTTGTGGACGATATAATCTTATTCTGTAATGAAAGACTTAGGGATGCTATAAAGTTAAAAGAGATCTTAAATATCTACAAGTTTTTTGTCGGCATGGAGATAAATGTGTTGAGATCCCTTATATCATATGGTAGTATCAAGGAGGCTGAAGAAATATTGCTTCTATAGGTCTTTCTCTTCCAAAAGATTGAATCACAATCAAGGATAGATTATCTAGGGTTTATCTTGAAACCAAATGATTACATGATTAAAGATTGGAGTTGGTTAATGGAAAAGATTGACAAGAGAATGGACTCATGGTGCAAAGGGTGGTCTTTTATTAGAGGGAGGTTCATATTAGTGAAATCATGATTGGAAGCAATACCAATGTATTTGCACTCATTGGCTTTCTTTCCTCCAAGGGTATTGGAGACGATTAGAAGAAAACGTTTCAAATTCCTTTGGATAGGGAAGAAGGAAAAAGAATTCATCCCTCTAGTAAAATGGAAATTCATTTCAACCAAAAGTGATAGCGGATGAGGCATTAAAAATATACACTTCTTTGGGAAGGAAGGAGGGGATTATGGAAATAGTTTAATATGCAAAAGTATATAGAACTGTTCTCAATGGTTAACAAAAGAAGTATAATCGAACTGATAAAGAATGTGTCTATCATTTGTAAAGCATTTGTTGTGGCCTTCCCTCTAGTGGGAAACTGGTTAGCTTGGAAGGTGTAGGGTATGTGAAATGTGTTAAAGTGAAGTGACATTGCTAGTTAGGAAGTGGGATATCTTTCAAACTTACTCATGACTTGATTGAAGCTCTATATATTTACATTGGTCCAAGCAATTGACCCATTTACAACAAATTTGTGTAGCAAGGATGGAAAATTATTACAATTATGGGTTTGGTATGGAAAAGAGGAGATCCTTGGAAGGAAAATGTGGAGAGCTTAGTTCAAAGTCATGTGAGAATGAGAGAGGAGTATGATGAACTCCTATGGACTAGAAAACTTATGTTGGGAAAGTATATTGCAAAATTGGTGTTTAAAGCCATGTTTTCTCTTGTATAATAGGAAGACCTTATCTAGTGGTGGAAAACACTATGCAAAAATAGAGATCCAATGAAAACAAGGTTATACATGTAGTTGGCCTTGAGGGGCAGGGTTCCCACTCAAGATATTTTACAAGAGGGAATAATCAAGGTCTAGGTTAGTGTGCACTATGCAATCAGGTTAACAAATCAATACATCATCTTTTGGTTAAATACCCTTCTACGAGAATGGTTTGGTTGGAGGTGGAAGAATATGCAGGAAGAAGAGATGTTTGGTAGGGGGACACCATTGAAGATTGCCTTAAGAAATGGTTTGAGAAAAGAAAATTGAAGTCATTTAGCACTTTTCCCTTCGTGGTCTCTTGGGGTATTTGGTTCTCAAGAAACTCTACCATATTCAAAGACAAAGGAATACCTACTTTTTAGCATTCATTTCATTTGCTTTCAATATTTGAAGGTATAGTCGACATAGTTAAAGTTTGATTCCCAAGACAATTTGGGGATATCCCCATTTACAAAATTGGTGCATGGGTTTTCTTCAATGGGGCAAGACAATGAAAGCTGGCTTTGTGTGAGGCAGGGTATCTTATTGGCTCATACTTCTCTTAGTTTAAAGTAGGACTAGGAGTTGGATCAACTATTTGTTGAAGTTATGGTCTTGAAACTATTTCTAAATTGTGCAATTACTAACAATATACAAAATTTGCAGAGAATGGGGAACTCAATGGTTGTTATAAATTGGATGAAAGGTCTATGTAGAATAAAGAGTTTGGTCCTTACTTCTATCTATGACCAATTAACGTTGATGGAGGAGGTGTTCAACAATCTCTCTTAGTTTCACATCGGTAGGGAACTAAATGCTACTGCACAGTGCATTCTTTCTATCGAAGGAAACATAAAGAAGGAACCAAGGACATGGATGATGATTAAGACAAAAGATGGAGTTTCTATGCCATTAGTAACCTCCTCAATTTATCATTTTTAACTCAGCTGTGATTATAAATCTTATGCCATAGATCACTGTCATGTCCCCATTTTTATTTCTTCTTCATAGTATAGCTAGGGTGGATTTCCAGGACAGGGGATGGCCAGGTCAGTGGAGCAGGTTTATGTCATCAGGTATCCCAATGGAGTTTTGGGGAGTTTTTATGGGATTTGATGGCATTCGCTTGGCATATTCCATCATCAGCACAATTTTCCTTTCATTCCGTCGCATTCTGACAACTTTCAAAAATCAACATTATTATTGGGCATAACTCAATTAATTATGCTTGAGGTGGCATTCCAGGGAGATTAATTGATGGAATACCTCAGTGTAATAACTTGTTGGAACCGAAACGAGAAGATCTACATGATGGGACTTTTGGATGGGAGTTTCAGTGACCTGAGGAGACATGGTGACTTCTCTAGAAGATTCTAGAGAAGTCCATCAGATCTATAAAAGAGGAGGAGGATGTCATAGGAAGACATCTTGGATTTTGATATTGTTTCTTGTATGAGAGGTTGAGAACCCGGTTCTCTACTCCATTGGTAGCCCCAGGACGGAAACCCTCGGGTGATTTAGTGAGATTGGGCAAGTACCCATCTCCCCTTGGTGAGTTCATCCAGAATTCACAGGAGAGCTTAGCAGTGGCAGTTTAGTTCAGTTTTGGTGGAGGGCCCGTGCAACATTGGAGCAGATCCTTGAGGCCAGTTCTATCTCAGTTATCTCAGCTATTTTTGTTATTCCAGCATGTAAAACCCCAGTTTATACATTATAATAAAAGTTGAGATTATTTCTGCTCATTGTATGATTGATTTGCATGCATTCTCTTGTTCTATTTTACATGGCAATCTTCTGTTTATGAATGGAAAATTTATCTGAAGTATTTATGAGTTAAAATTTTGAGAAAACCCCAAATTGTTCCATTTGGGATGCTACTTCGGTATAAGAGCTGGTTTTTCCTACCAGCCTGAGGGTTCATTGCAAATGGATTTTGGGATAAGATCGACAATTTCAATAAATTTCCAGTGCCAAGATTGTGGTTGTTAGTGATTTTCTTTTTGCCATAAAATATTCGATATAGAAGGCATTTCCATTGGAAGCCCAACCCTTCTTGGGTGTGATTATTGCTAGTGGGGCAAATCTCTTGTTTCACTGAGTACATGACCGAAGACAATCCTCTTGGAGATGTTGTGCGAATAAAACAACAATGTTGGTATGCAAACATAATACGTCCCCGTGTAAGAGCGAGGGTAGCCAGAGGTGTTATGTGGGTTTGAGTGTTGTCAACCAAAGTGTTGTGCGTTATGTGCGTAGCTTGGTGAGTGTGAATGCATTATGACCAATCACAGTTCTTCACGTCACCTCTGTTCTGTCGATTGGGTGAACACATCGATCATATTGCCACAATAAGACTAAGCCGCTCATGCAAGTAGTTTATCGCTCCTGAATAGAAGCCGAATCATGATGTAATTGGCGTGGGCCACGAATCTGAAGGAGCACTCTACGCGGTATCAAAGAAGCTCTGCAAACGCCAAGCTGGGAGATTTCTGAAAGGGACAAGGCCACTGAAACAGTGGTCGAGTTCCAACTGTGTTCGTAGCTTCTTGCTATAAAGAACGTGAGATGAGTTGTGGCATTAACACGAAGGCAGAAGGGCGAATCATGGTCGCATTGCCCAACCGCTCTCAGAATCGAGAAAGTGTTAATACATTGGTGGTCAATGCTTGCAGTCGGCTAACTCCCGACATCATCATGATCGACAATAGTTAGGGGACAGGCTGATGAATTGCAGTGTGTTGAATCACGTGGAGAAATATCGACAGCACCATGCGCGTGGGAGATCTATCAAGTCAAAAAGCGATCGAGTCATTTGTTTGACAGGGGAAAGTCTACCGAATCAGCAGATCGTGGTCACGAAGAGATCTGGATGCTAATACAAAGTATTCGAAGCCCGAATTAGACCAACGTGAGCCTGCAGAGTAGTCTGTCTTGGACTAGAGTCAAGTGAATGCCCTGTGCAAAAGGCTGCGATTGATTTTTGTTCCCTGAAAGGACAAATCGTTGTTAAAGTGCGCAGAGATTACAACTGTGTTCCAACTGTTCGTTTTTATTGCATGGCCATTGTGTAAAGTTCGCTAGTGTCATCTCCAAAGCAAAATCTATGGTGGGAATTGGTCTGCTAGCAAATATAGCCAGAGTGATACATGCATTAAAAAATTTGTTGTCCGAATAAAATGTGTTCTGTGCATGGAGTGATAACGTGTAAAACACAGAATCACAATTTTGATTAGAACATCACAACGATAAATCATAGATGAAGTGCGCATCCCCTGTTCCAACAAGAGAATGCAATGGCAAAAGAGCGCACATCTAAAGTGGAAACACAGAAGGAAAAGTTCTGTTTACAAGCGATTTGTGTGTGCCCATGCTCACCTGGTCGAGTGCATTATCCATTGTGCAATCAGATGCTGAAGAGCGATACTCCAGTTACATCTGCTCCTTGTGATACATAATAGAAGGGGTTATATTATGAAGGAGAAGGGGTCATTTTCATTGTGCATGTGGATTATTGTTGTTGGCTAGATGGATTTCTTAAGCATAGGAGGACGGTGTCACTATTTTCTTGGGCTGCATATCTCCCATTAAAAAGCGTGAGTATTGTGGATGAACAACGTATCTCTTTTACTGGTTATATGCGGGAGACGCTGTGCGTGACTGATTAGAGAACTGTGAGCTGGAAGGGGATCAACTACTGGACACCGGGTTCCATATTTTCTTCACTGTGTTGTGTTAGTGCTAGTTTTAATTTTTCCATTGGATAGACAAGAGACAATAATAGTTGATTCTTGAGTTGTTATGCTGTATTGTAACCAAAGTCCAAGCATGAATTGGTCACTGTGCGTTTCCACAAGTCTTTTACATGCTGAAGACACCCATTAAACTCATAAAATCAACAGTCATGTGTGATGTTGGTCAGAGAAATCGTGTCTAGTCACAGTGGCTGAGATTATTTGAAGTGCCTATATTTTATTATGTCTATTGTCTGTAGTTGAACCTCATGTCCCGATGAATTTTGAACGGAGTTAGAATGCCCATTTCTGTCATAAAAGATATTATCATATATGCTAAGCAGATTTGAGGGAAAGGTTGATGAGTGTGCCCTGTAATAGTCCTGCTAGGGTAGTGAGTCAGAATATTGTTGTAGGTTGCTAAAGCAGCCCTATATTTTCATTGGTATGCTTGTTGTGTTTGCCGAGGTTTGAGTAGCTTATTGTAAGTTGGGGGATGACAAGTATATTGTTGAGTTGAATATGAGATGTTTTTGAGTCAGATGGTCACTATTGTGTACTTTTGTTATGCCATGTGAGAGGTCTATGTGTTAAAATAAATTCAGTTTGATGCACTTGCCATTGTTGAGCGAGACATGGATCAAACCTTTATAAACTCCCTTCATAAACCAACAACAGAAGTCAACAGATCCTTCTCAAAGGGGCTCTATGTCATCCTTTAGAAAAAACAACCAAAAGATGTGCAGGAGGGGCAGGAAATAGGACACAAAATCTATGCTCTTGGGACAGATTTGAAGCACATGAGGGTCACATGGAAAATTCTTTTCAAACTTGATGAACTAGATACACTCCTTTCTAAAGTGAGCCAGTTAGAAGGGAAGAAACTAATTTGGGCTGTAAAACCAGTTATGCTTGCTCTCATACAACACAAGCTCTTGGAGGAACCTTGTGAAGGAGTTAGGCTTCCAGTTGTATATTGTCTCAGTAACATCATGAGAATAACCGCCCCTATAGCTCCTTACAATGATGATGTTATGAGGAGAGTTTTTAGACTGGTTATAGAGACTTTTCATGACTTGGACAACAGTGCAGGTCCTACATTTGGGAAGAAGCTTTAGGTTCTGAAAATTATGGCCATGACTAGGACATATGAAATCATGTTAGATCTAGAGTGTGATGGTTTGATCCTGCAGATGTTCCAATGCTTCTTCAACATTAGGACCATCATCTTGACACAGTCATAGCACACATGCAGTCCATCCTGTCATCATGTATGAGAGGTCGTGATGCCATTTGCCGGGAGTTGCAGTCTCAATTGTTGTTCGTTTGGAGGAGAGAACAGTTGGTCTCACCTGCTGTTTATGAACTAGCTGAGTGGTTGGTTGAACAGAACATTGGGATATTTAGGAGACAGTGGACTAGGGAGGAGCAGCTCAGGTTTGAGGGATCATGCAACAAGAATGAGATGAGGAGGAAGGGACTTTGCTTTATTTGTAAGGGACCTTGGGGACCTGACCACTCATGCTTGAGTGATGCTGAGGAGATGACAAAGGTAGAGCAGGAGGAGATTCCTTCTGACTTTCAGGGTGAGGACTCTTCTTTGGACGAGTCCATGGGTTCATACGATGATACCTCTGAGGAGCACAAGCAATCAGGTAGAGTTGATGACTGTTGCCCAGATATGCATCCATGTGTGGTAGAGGAGTATCATGAGTAGCAGATTGCTCCCATGAGGGAAGGAGATCTGGAGTAGATGATTCGACTGATGATTCAACATGGAGAGCACATAGAGGAGCATGAGACAATTGATACACACAGTGTGCAAGATGGGCCATTTTTGGATAGTCAGCTAGTGGCTCATGTTGAGCCCATGATGGAGGATGAGCAGACACCCTTGGGGCCAGCCATTGGAGTGGAGTAGACAGATGTGCAGGCAACCTCCAGGGAGGCAGTATTTGTAGACACTTGTCCTCGGGAGGTGCTGGAGATTGATAGGGTAGTTTTGTAGGAGGCTAGTAGGCAACAGGAGTTGTTGGAGATGGTGGTGCATCCATCTTTGGGCCAACCCATTGATGAGGTGCGGGTAGATGCACAGGCAGTTGGCAGAGCTGCAGGACATTTAGGGAGCAACCCTCTCCAGGAGTACATGTGCTGGAGATTGACAGGGTAGTTTTGTAGGAGGCTAGTAGGCAGCAGGAGCTGTTGGAGATGGTGGTGCATCCATCTTTGGGTCGACCCATTGATGAGGTGCGGGTAGATGCACAGGCAGTTGGCAGAGTTGCAGGACATTTATGGAGCAACCCTCTCTAGGAGTACATAGATAGGGCTTACAACATAGTTTGGCCACTTGTACCCATTACAGGAAGAGAGGCACGACTTTCTTGATGGATATTGTTGATTGACCAGATAGAGCATCATCAGTTGAGCAGGGACCCATATCAACCCAGTAGACTTGTTCCTTGCACAGGTGTCCATGCATTGGATTGGCGAGAGATCATAAGCTGGTACCCTATTGATGGAGTATCATTTTTAGTTAGGAGCAATGTATTGCAGGAGCCCTTAGAGGTGGGGGATATTACATGCTCTAGTCGGTAGCAAAATGTGGGTTGGCCACTCATTAGTATCTCAGTGCAGCATCAGTATGGTGAGACTGACCTTGGGGTATGCCAAGGATTGGATTGGAGAGAGGTGATGAGCTGGTACACAGTTGGTGGGGCAACATTCACAGCTGGAGCTACAACACAGCAGGAGCCATGTAGCATTAACACTCCTTGGTGGCATTGGGATCCAGGTGGATCTACTGGCAGTAGGTTGAGTCAGAGATGGACATGGGATCCAGGTATTGGAGGATCCAATCATGTTTCGATAGCTTGGAGACGTGACGTGGACCAGTGGTTCGTATGGGATCTGGGCATTGGGTCTCAGTGGCGTTGGGCCACTAGATTGGTCCACAGATTTGGATTGCTTGAGGGAAAGAAATCTTGGGGTGGGAGGACTGTCATGTCCCCATTTTTATTTCTTCTTCATAGTATAGCCAGGGTGGATTTCCAGGAGAGGGGATGGCTAGGACAGTGGAGCAGGTTTATGTCATCAGGTGTCCCGATAAAGCTTTGAGGAGTTTTTATGGGATTTGATGGCATTCACTTGGCATATTCCATCATCAGCACAATTTGCCTTTCGTTTCGTTGCATTCCGACAACTTTCAAAAATCAACGTTATTGTTGGGCATAACTTAATTAATTATGCTCGAGGTGGCATTTCGAGGAGATTAATTGATGGAACACCTCAGTGTAATAGCTCGTTGGAACCGAAATGAGAAGATCTACATGATGGGGCTTTTGGATGGGAGTTTCAATGACCCTCATTAAAAATAATATTTTAATTGAAACAAGAGGGAAAAGTGCTCCATGATTAAAATATAATAAAATAGAAGATTCTAGAGATGTCCATCAGATCTATAAAAGAGGAGGAGGAGGTCATAGGAGGACATCTTGGATTTTGATATTGTTTCTTGTATGAGAGGTTGAGAACCCGATTCTCTACTCCATTGGTAGCCTAGGACAGAAACCCTTGGGTGATTTAGTGAAATTGGGCGAGTACCCATCTACCCTTGGTGAGTTCATCCAGAATTCACAAGAGAGCTTAGCAGTGGCAGTTTGGTTCAGTTTCGGTGGAGGGCCTGTGCAACACGGGAGCAGATCCTTGAGGCCAGTTCTATCCCAGTTATCTCAACTATTTTTGTTATTCCAGCATATAAAACCCCAGTTTATACATTATAATAAAAGCTGAGATTATTTTTGCACATTGTATGATTGATTTGCATGCATTCTCTTGTTCTATTTTACATGGCAATCTTCTGTTTATGAATGAAAAATTTATCTGAAGTATTTGAGTTAAAATTTTGAGAAAACCCCAATTTTTTCCATTTGGGACACTACACACTACTTATATCAATAGTAAATATTGGATTAAAAGCACCTTAAGTGTACTAATTTTTGGAACAAGTTTAGGCTCCTCTTGTAGAAGTCAATTTTGTTTTCTCCTAGAGAAGTAATGAAATAGTGGAAAGCAATTTCCTTTTTGAATATTTGTGGATGATTATAAAAATGCTATTAGGCCTCTTCATACTAATAGGAAGTTTTGAGTTTAGCCCAAAGGAGTAATGAATGCAGTATGCATATACAATATGTGATTTTTATCGTTCTTAGAATAGTGACTATGATTTTTTCCAAGGAAAAAAGTTCCAAAAGACCTTGCCTATGTGGTTATTAATACCTTGTAAAAAAAAATAGAAATGACGTACAAGAACCTAACAAATGCAGGAGTCAACATTGTTTCTACAACTTGCAATCACCCCCTATTACAAATGTCAAAAACATATGGCATAAGAGAAGATAATTTTATCAATGTCCAACAAATGGCAACAAAATTAAGCTTATGGGACTACAGGTACATAGTATTCCAACATGCACTATGTGAAGCATTATTTTCGGGAAAAATACAAGTTTGACAGATTGAAGCTTAATTATTCATACAATGACATCTTAAAACACAACTTACCTATTAAATATATAGTACATACCTGGCTTTCACCGTTGAAGTCGACCCCGGGCTGTCGTTGCTCCAAATTCGCTCCTGTTACCAAAAGACTAACACCTCCTTGCCAAATTGGGCACAATCTCGGTAACCACCTCCAAAGTACTTCAAGATGTGAAGTAATTTGGCCTCCATGCCCAAAAGCTTCAAGAACAATCAAGGCTTCTCTCTATCTATGGCTCTTTATTGTAAGTTCTTCCTTCTTACACTACGCTCCAAAGGCAAAAGACCCCCTTCTCAGTCGCACCCCTTCTCCTTTTATTTCTTAGAACCACCGTTCATTCATCCTCCACCGCCCTGGCTGTGAGGCGAGGATTCTTGCCCTCTGTCCATTACGTGGCTCCTCACAGTGGTTTAAAGAGGTAGTCATGTTTTATTTTGACATTCATCACTTTATAAGTTTTTTAAGTGATATCAAACTGAATTACGTAGTCCCCTTTTCATTAAAGTTTATTTAAGATTTTGTTATATTATACCCCTTTTAATGTTTAACCTTTAGTTAAGAGTTAATTATTTTATAACAATATAGTTCCTTTTAAACTTTAATAATTTAATTTAGAACTTATAGGTTTACATAGTTCTTTTCATTTGATATATAATATATTATATAATTTCTTTTATTTAATTAAAATCTTTTGTATTTATATATTTTGAATAATGTACTAGTTATTTTATGATGGTGGTATAACAAGTATTCCACAAGTATATTCTTTAGATTCTGGCGAGTTTAGGTATTTACCTAGTATGTTAATAATTCATTCAAGTCCCACCCGTGTCACGTGTGTTCAAATCTTTGGACCAACACGCCCGTAGTGTAGGTGGATACAAGCAATATGAAAGTAATATATTATATAATTTATTTTATTTAATTAAAATCTTTTGTATTTATATATTTTGAATAATGTACTAGTTATTTTATGATGGTGGTATAACAAGTATTCCAGAAGTATATTCTTTAGATTCTGGCGAGTTTAGGTATTTACCTAGTATGTTAATAATTCATTCAAGTCCCGCCTGTGTCACGTGTGTTCAAATCTTTGGAGGCGTCACCAACACGCCCGTAGTGTAGGAGGATACAAGCAATATGAAAGCAAGTCCCATCACCAACTTTGGCCTCTGGAGTTTTGGTGTTTGGAATCGATTTGCAAGTATTCCCACCCGTGTTCAAATCTCTGGAGGCATCACCCATACGCCCGTAGTGTAGGAGGATACAAGCAATATGAAAGCAAGTCCCATCACCAACTCCGGCCTCTGGAGTTTTGGTGTTTGGAATCGATTTGCAAGTAGTCCCACCCATGTTCAAATCTCTGGAGGCGTCACCCATACGTCCGTAGTGTAGGAGGATACAAGCAATATGAAAGCAAGTCCCATCACCAACTCCGACCTCTGGAGTTTTGGTGTTTGGAATCGATTTGCAAGTAGTCCCACCCGTATTCACTGGACTTTTCATAAATGGTTAGCACATGTACGAATGTAGTACATGCGATACATGCATATGTGGCTATCATATGCATGTTAATATTCACGTTCTATTTGTAAATTGTAGGTGGGTCATTACACACTACATAGATAATACTTGTCATTCTTTGAATGTCGAATTGGTGGGTAATGTTGCTCTTGTAGAATGAGTGCCGTAGAGGCATTGTTTGGATAAGGGGGTGTCCATATCCTCAAAATCATCAAAGTGTGTTCCCTAGACCTTGTTTTTGGTGTGAAATATTTTGGGGATTTGGGGAATTGCTTCATGTCCTTGGGGATGTCACCTTCCTAATGAGGACTTGCCCCATGTTGCACAACTCGTACTCGTATAAGACTCGTCTGGCTATTGACTCGACAACTTGTATAAGAATTGAGAATGACCCATATAAGAATCGACAAACTACAAAAATAAATATCGAAAAAAAAGAAAAAAAATCGAAAATAAAAAAGACATGTTATTACATGGGAGGATTCATTGTTCTTCTCCTTATTATGCGCCTCCCTTTAACTTGACATTTGAGAATCCTGTCCACCATCTCTATACTAGCCTTTAACTGCGATGATTGGATCTCTATCCTTCAAGGCCATGATATTTCTTATATTGACTTTGCTTGGCTTGTTACAATTGATATTGTTCATTACTCCTCTTACCTGCACTGATAACATTGGTGATTTAATGATTGCTTTAATTTTATTGGTTGGATCTATTTTAATATGCTTTAAAGCATCTTATGACACTTGTCCTAATGTCCAGTACCCACTTGTCCAGATTGCATTATTAACCTTGTTGCCTTTTTTTTTCTTCTTAATAGACCATGATGCTGATGTTGATGCGATCAGAGTAGACCTTTCTGCTCGATCATGAAATGCTCAGGTGGAAAATTTGAAGTATCCAAGACTTCTTTGACCTGCCTTTCTCCATTTTGCATCTGCTTTGATATGGGTGATGGATCAATCTCATAAGTATTAACATGATTTCCCTCAGTTTCCTTTCTATCCAGTCACCTTCAATTAGCCATTTTTCAATGGAATAAATGACCTCCTCATAATAAGATGAAGCTTGCTTTAGTGGATCGAAGGCTTATGATCTGTGTCTTTGTTCTCTTCCCATTTGTCATCTAACATAAGTTGGAATTTTTGTACATGTGATCTTTCTATTTCCTCCAACCTACTCTGAAAAGTGACCTGATTAGCCTTCATAACACTTATCTCCTTGGCATGATTTGTTTCCATGGTGTTGATTAATTGTACTTGTTTTTCTTCCATGGCAAGCAATTTGTTTTGAAAAGTGACCATTTGACTAGAATGATTAACCTCCATGGTACTCATTTCCTTTGCATGATTTGCTATTAATCTTGTTTGATTGAGTTCCATGTTCTTAATTACTTGTGCATGATTTACCTCCATGGTCTTAATGAGTTGAGCTTGGTTGAGTTGCATATCCTTAATCATTTGAGTCAACCCCTTGATGAGATCTTTATCATTCTCATTTGCTTGAGTTTTTGCTTTGATCTTTCTTTTGTCTCCATATTTTTCTTCAAAGGCATCAATGATTGATTCTAGAGAATCAAAATTGTTAGCAGGAAACTTTGGGAACCAATCCATAGCGTCACCATCTAATGAAACAATGAAAAGTCTCATTTTAACGTCCTCATGGTTAATATCATGGCAACATTTTCTCACACAAATGTGGAAATTCCTAAGGTGAGTTTCAGTACTAATAACATTGTTACCTAGAAAAAAAACTAGGCAACTCGTCAATAGCCTCTATGGTTTCATCCGGAATAAAATTCGGATAGCCTGGAATGTTAGTAAAATCACAAGGGGCAAACAAATCATTCATGATGTCATGTTCACTTGACCCTGAAAGAGCAAATGGATGCCAGAGAGAGGCTCCTATCCAAGATTAGCTAGAAGTCTACAAGAAGCAAACTTCAAGCAAAAATCCTTGCAGAAAATGAAATAAGTGGAGTCGCCACCTGAACATGAATCTGACTCGAAAAATCCAAAATGCAAAAACAAAAAGTTAGTTGTATTCCAGGGACAAGAGGACTTGTCCCCAACAATGACGCCAAAGATGTTAATCTTGCCGTCTACACCTACCAGTTAGTGAGAAAAGCCCTTAACCCCCCAAGGTGTGGTTGGTGGCAAGAACTAAAAGAAGGGGCTGTTGCCTATTCCCAACTCTCTCCGTTTATGCTATCTCCTAGGTTAGCTAGGGGGGTGGTCTGTAATGAAAAGTTATATGATATGAGTCTCTAGGAGAAATGTTAATTTGGATTACATGTCAAAAAATAACTTGTTTCCAAGAATTAAACAAGGATATGAATAAATGAGCAAATTTCAATGATATATTCAAAGTATAGACCAGTGCCTTCAAGTAAATAACCATAGCTTGCTCAAAAATGAAATCAAGATACAATGATAGACAATCCCACAAAATCAAATGTTAGACCAAGATAAGCATATAAACATTGATTGCAACTATAAAGGAGAGAGTACTTGAAAGTAAATGCCCAAATGACAAGATAATGACATCAATTACTCATGAACTTAAATGATCATCAAAGCAACAACATATGAAATAACTTTGAAATAGAATTTGCATCAGTGAAAGAATTTCCAAGTACAAGACAGTTAAATGTTGCAAAAGTAAAAGAATTCACAATACTTGCATAATAAATGCCTCTTGAAATAAAGTGATATAAACAAGACTCAAGTAAATCCAAGATAGCATAAGTAGGAAAATTGCATTTGCAAGTAAAGTAAAGATGTGATGTAGATGTGCTCTTGGTTTATTTTATTAGTTGCATTCAAAAGCAAAGTTTCAATTGAACTCCTATCCCCAGACCTCACCCTCGCCCAAAAAAGTCAGATCTGACAGTGGGGAGTCAATAGAGGTGGAGGGTCCCTAAAGTCTATACAACCAACTTAAGTTGGAGGTAAATTTTAGTGATGCTTGGTGCATGTAAGATTTCCCAAAGTAGCTTTGCAAAAAGGAAACTTTAACTTGAGAGATTAGCTTGACATAAAATAAATGGTTGCTTTGGAAAATGAAATTGCCCAAATGCACAATGCATTAATACTCAAGATATGAAAATGTTGCACAATAATGAGGCATAAGTGAACTTGAGACAATTACCAAGCTAAATGTGTCAAGTTAAAGAGGTGCTTGGATAAAAATAAATTGCTATGAAATAGAATGTAACTTGTGACTTGTAGCAATCAATGAAAATGGTGCAAGCGAATTGTAGTGAACTTTGGGAAACTAGCATTCAAAAGCAAAGTTTCAATTGAACTCCTATCCCCAGACCTCACCCTCACCCGAAAAAGTCAGATATAATAGCGAGGAGTCAAAGAGGTGGAGGGTCCCTAAAGTCTATACATCCAACTTGAGTTGAGGTAAATTTTAGTGATGCTTGGTGCATGTAAGATTTCTCAAAGTAGCTTTGCAAAAGGAAACTTTAACTTGAGAGATTAGCTTGACATAAAATAAATGGTTGCTTTGGAAAATGAAATTGCCCAAATACACAATGCATCAATACTCGAGATATGAAAATGTTGCACAATAATGAGGCGTAAGTGAACTTTAGACAATTACCAAGCTAAATGTATCAAGTTAAAGAGGTGCCTGCATAAGAATAAATTGCTATGAAATGGAATGTAACTTGTGACCTGTAGCAATCAATGTAAATGGTGCAAGCTAATTGTAGTGAACTTTGAGAAACTAACACTACAATTCGCTTGCACCATTTACATTGATTGCTACAGGTCATAAGTTACATTCCATTTCATAGCAATTTATTTTTATGTAGGCACCTCTTTAACTTGATACATTTAGCTTGGTAATTGTCTAAAGTTCACTTACGCCTCATTATTGTGCAACATTTTCATATCTCGAGTATTGATGCATTGTGTATTTGGGCAATTTCATTTTCCAAAGCAACCATTTATTTTATGTCAAGCTAATCTCTCAAGTTAAAGTTTCCTTTTGCAAAGCTACTTTGGGAAATCTTACATGCACCATGCAACACTAAAATTTACCTCCAACTTAAGTTGGTTGTATAGACTTTAAGGACCCTCCACCTCTATTGCCTCCTCAATGTTAGATCTGATTTTTTGGGTGAGGGTGACGTATGGGGATAGGACTTCAATTGAAACTTCGCTTTTGAATGCAACTAATAAAATAAACCAAGAGCACATCTACATCGCATCTTTACTTTACTTGCAAATGCAATTTTCCTACTTATGCTATCTTTGATTTAATTGAGTCTTGTTTATATCTCTTTATTTCAAGAGGCATTTATTATGCAAGTATTGTGAATTCTTTTACTTTTGCAACATTTAACTTTCTTGTACTTGGAAATTCTTTCATTGATGCAATTCTATTTCAAAGTTATTTCATATGTTGTTGCTTTGATGATCATTTAAGCTCATGAGTAATTGATGTCATTATCTTGTCATTTGGGCATTTACTTTCAAGTACTATCTCCTTTATAGTTGCAATTGATGTTTATATGCTTATCTTGGTCTAACATTTGATTTTGCAGGATTGTCTATCATTGTATCTTGATTTCATTTTTGAGCAAGCTATTGTTATTTACTTGAAGGCACTAGTCTATACTTTGAATATATCATTGAAATTTGCTCATTTATTCATATGCTTGCTTAATTCTTGGAAACAAGTTATTTTTTGACAAGTAATCCAAATTAACCTTTCTCCTAGAGACTCATATCATATAACTTTTCATTAGGGACCACCCCCTTAGCTAACCTAGGAGATAGCTTAAATAGAGAGAGTTGGGAATAGGTGACAACCCCTTCTCTTAGTTCTTGCCACCAACCACACCTTGTGGGGTTAAGGGCTTTTCTCACTAACTGGTAGGTGTAGGCGGAAAGGTTAACATGCATATTCTAACTTTCCATGCTATCCCCAAGTTATTGTGCTAACATGTCATTATTCTATTCCAATCGATTCATCTTTCCCATATTCTTCTTAGTTCATTCATTGCTGCCTTTGTCCATTTTTTCCTATGCCATTTTCATTTTCTTCCTTTTCATTTGCTTTGTCTTGATATATGTGTTCATCTCCATGGCCACTGCATTGCCTTAATGTTCTTCATATTTTTCTTTGATATCCTCCATGTTTTTTCCTTTACTTCTTGCTCACCTCTTTATGCTTATTGGCAAATATTTTTCTGTACATAAGCCATTGAAACATCATTAGATGATTTTGGGTATAAAATGTAAGACGTCACTGTTGGAAATTGTAACTAGAGGCTGTCTTCATAATGAAATAAAAAATATTATTAAATTTATTTTGTTTATTCTAGCATGTTCTTCATGCTCCACTGAGTTAAAAAGAGTCAAAGATATTTGTATAAGAGTTGTGTCAAGTTTGAGTATTGTAAAGAAAGGAATAAAATTTGTATCATTGTAAAATTTGTTATCTGATCTCCAAGTCGGCCCTCCCTCTATAAAGTTGGCCTAGTTATGACGTAATGGATAGCTATATAAGGACCTGTGTTCCATCTCTTTTGAGAGGACAAAATAACAGTAGCTTGAGTCTGCAATAAAACAAGAGAAGATAAACCGAAATCAGGATAAGTCTTCAAATATAAATAAGCCGAAGTCTGTGATCTATTCTGAAGTTGTCTAAGTCTGCTACAAGGAGCTGAAGTCCTGTGGAAAAGAGCTGAGTGTTTGCTGTGGTCACCAAAGTTCTGTAATAAGAGGACGAGAGTCTGCAATTAAAAATCGAAGTCTGTAATTAGAAGCTGAAGTCTATAATTGGAAGCCGAAGTTTTTATTTGGAAGCCAAAGTCTGTAATTGGAAGCTAAAGTAAGACCGAAATTTTGGAAGTTGCTTCTGATGTTGATTAAGTTGTGATTCAACTTCTGACTTTGACTTGAAGAGGAGGGCTGACTTGGAGAAGAGTTTTCTTGATCTGGGTTGGATATCTCATTTTGGATTGATTCAGTAAGAAGAGGATTGTTGGGTTTTCCCCTATTGAGTGGTTTTGCCCGGCCTGAAAGACTAAATCTTTGTGTGTCTTACTTCTTTGTGATCTTGGAAGAACAATTTGTGTGATTTCTTGATGAAGAAGAAATATTAAATAACAAAAGGAAGAAAATTAATTATCACAAGTATTATGGAATCGAATGGTCATGCAAAATGTATTATAAATGTACATCATGTGAATAATAAAATCAAAACACGATTATCTTTCACATTTGCTGTTCACATTCCATATATGTTTAACATGGTATCAGAGCTGGTACGTTCCTAACCTGCTCAATCTTGTTTGAACCACTAGTTTTTGTGGTCTTTTCTGTGCATGTCAGTCTTGCACCTTTGAATTAGCTGCCTTGCCATTCTATCCTTTTTTACTGCTGCGTTGCACTCATTTTCCAATATAACGTATCCTTATACCGCTCTCAGATCCGCCATTTCCCCTGCAAATTTTGTGTCAGTTTCTTTTCTTGGCACTATTTTTGGATGTACGTTATTTTGGGCAGTTTGCAGGTGCGACCCCAATATCAGCCAGTGTTCGTCAAATTGCACGACCCACCTGTTAGACATGTGCCACAGTGTCCTAATCAGGTGGCTAGTAGATTCATGATTTTAATTATAACTGTGGTGAACAAGTAAAAGAAACACATCTCTCCAACATTCAATTTAGCGATTGCAGAGGAGAATTAGAATGTATGTTGTGTTGAATCACAAATTGTGCGCTATGTTGGAGTGTCATTTATTGGGAATGAAGCGTTGAAACTCCTGGTTGATTTCTTTATGTGTTGATGGGAGCTCGAGGTTTATATGCCAGGTTGTATTGGCATTGATTTGTTGTGGGTTGCTCCTGCATTGAATTTCGTGTTCATGATATACCTTGAACGGTCTCCATTCAAGTTTGTTGAAGCACTTGGCCTGAAGCTCCTTCGCTAACAAATTTGTATTGGCTGTTACCTTTTCCTTGGTCTGGCCATACCAAAATAAGCACACTAATATGGAATTATGTTAGTATCCCTGGTCTACATCAGGATCACCATATCCAACAAGACTCACATTCTTTCTCTCCCTATCGCATGGGAAGGCCTAGATAATTTAGCTGTACTCTTGGTCCATCTCTGTCACGTGGATGATGATATTTGCATGTTGCACCGTATATTCAGGTTGCCCGAATCTCTCAGGAAGTTCACTCATATATTGAGCATTTCGCTTTACGTTTGGGGAATGGTTGAAATGACAATGCCTCCCATAACCACAAAGGCTTGTGCGCATGTAGTATGCACAGTCTTGTTCACCCAGACGCTCTGGATAAGGACTTGAATAAAAACCGATCTCCTTGAGGGGATCGAGTGACTGAATTGACATTTTGATTCCTCAAGAGCATCTCCAGGGACTGGAACGAGGACGAAGGTGATAATTCTCATGCACTGCGCCTGAGGTGGATGATGATCTTCGCTCACTATCAGTGTAGGAGCTTTGAAGACCTCTGTGTGTGGTTGTGGTGAAAGAAAAGGGGCTCTCTCCCTCTCTTTGTCCCTGCACAAAGAACACTCCATCAATCATGCACCATCCTTCATGGGGATTGATTTGTTAACGGTTTTGCACCAAACCCATGCGCCAACGAGATGGGGGGATTGATCCTCCAAATTTAGTAGCGAGGCATAACAATGAGGGGTGGGGTTGAGTAGAGCTAGTACTGCCTCCACCTGCGTAGTGGTGTAACACAGAGATTTTCCTTGGTTCATCATTGAGAAAAATCCATCTTTGGTTGAAGTCATGGTTGTTCTTGTTCTTTCCTCCACATAAAATATTATTTTCGTGCAATAAAAGGGTGACGAGAGGCCTTTCCCCTGAAGGTAAAGCGACTTGTGTAAATTGTATAGGAAAGATAGAACTATATGAGGTCCATTTCTTTAAATGAATCAAATACAGTTTCGTTGCCAAGTGTGCCAAAGTTCATTAGACTTAAATTTGAGAGGGGTAATGGTATAAAATTCATCAATTTTCTAGTTTCGATTTGGAAAAACTAGTAGATCCTCCGTATACTATTTGGAAAGTCTTAGTTCCATCAATGCACATCTCTTTTTCCCTGCCAAACAATTTTAAGAACCACATTTCTGTTAGGTGTCTGCTTTGCTTTTGTGTTAAGTCTATTGTGGGAAGCTTTTGCTCAAGGAAAGGGCTTTATTTTTGCTAACACAATGGCCAAATTTGATGAAGTATTAGTGTTAGTGAATACTCCGATACTCTCCACTGTTGGTGGTATGGTAAAAGTCAGCAAAGCTCGTCTTGCTGACATTAGAACAAGTCTACAAAATGCACAAGGAAAAAATGAGTTTTTGCAGCTTGAATCATAACTACAACAAGAAGAATTACAACAGTGGAGTCATCATTCTGAACTTGTTTTCGTTCAAAACATTGAGATAGACTCCCATAAGCTGCAAATCAATATTGTTGATCTACTACCCAATGAAGGAGCAAATTTGCAGAAAGATGCAGAAACTCAACCAGCACTTCCCAAGCCCATCATCAAACCTTGGGAAGAGCTTGTCCATAGCAAGCACAAAACTGGTCTTGGATATGAAAAGGATGTGCCTTTTCATATTCCAGATTACTCAAAGTCCATCAAGTTTCAAAGTGCTGGATTTCTTCATGACAGTTCACCTTCAGATGTTCCATATTTTGCTCTTCTCCCACAACAAAAACAACAGAATGTTAAATGCCAACATTGTGACCGAGTTGGCCATATGAAAGATCATTGTTTTGATCTTCATCCATGTGAACACTGTCATAAAACCACTCATTCTTCAAACAAATGCTTAAAAAACAAGCCTCTTGCAAGAACAAAGATTCATCTTGGATGGATCGCTTCTTGGCAATGGGCTTCAACAACCAAGAAGACATTTTAGTTATATGTCAGAACTTGTTCCAGACTATTGAACAATCTTGCAGCTGAGTTTTCTCCATCTTCTCACCGTGTATCTGACAGGGGGGGAAGTGATGGTCATAGACAAGCTTCAAAGCCACATCAAGCGATCCTGAGCCACAACCTGAACCTGCTGCCTAATTCAGAGTTGTAGCTAGAGACAAAGATGCCCTTGAGCATGCGTTTAGTTGGTGGTCAGCCTTAAACCATCTATGCGGGGTTGAGACCTCCCTCTTCAGGTTGAGCTTCTTCCTCTTCAAGGAATTTGGGACACTTCCTCTAGCAGAAGACTTCAGCGTCTTGCCAGTTTTGGAAGAGTTTCGGGAATCACACTAAGAGTTCCTTTGGTTGGTGGGATTCCTTAAACTACTGCAGGTTGTAGACCTCCCTTTTCCAGGTTGAAGGTCTCCCTCTCCAAAGCATTAGGGATACCTCCTCTAGCAGAAGACATTAGTTTCTTGCCATATTTGGAATAGTTTCGGGAACAACACTAAGCATTCCAGTGTTGGTGGTCATCCTTAAATCACCACCTTCTACCAACATTTTAGAGAGCACATTCAACCTAGTGCTGCCATGCATATTTTTGCACTTTTTTTATTACAACTCTCTTCTTGGACTCATACATACCCCTTCAGATTAGGGGGGGAATGTTGGACACCTAATCCTCTAAGGGTTGGTGTGGGATGTGAGGAGTCAAAGGAAGTCCAAGAGACCTTGGAATATGGAATCCAACGTTCATGCAAAATGTATTATAAATGTACATCATGTGAATAATAAAAGCAACACACGATTATCTTTCACATTCGCTGTTCACATTCCATGTATGTTTAACATTTCTAACATGGAATCAGAGCTAAGGCGAAGAGGAGACACCATTACTAAACAAAAGAAAGAAGATCATCATTGTAGCAGCTCAAGAAGATCATTTTTGCAGTCATATCTGAAGATATCTTTTAGTAGCAGCTCACCTCCAAATCATTATGTCTAATCCAATGACATATATGTGCAAGGAAAGCAATAAGTTAGAAGGAGCATCCAACTTCAAAGCATGGAAAAATAGAATTGACTTAGCCCTTAGAGAAAATGATGTCATGAAGTTCATTCTAGGAAAGGTTCCTACTCCAGATGAAAATGATGATCAAGAAGTTGAAAAATATGAAAAAGGAGAAGTTAAGGCTCATTACTTTTGTATTAGAACTATCTACATCTAAAGAAGTCTATGACACCTATGAGAAATTATACTCCATCAATGCAACAGGTCACATGATTGCCTTAGGAACTCAACTATACCAATAAAAAATGTCAACAGGAAATCTATATCTACTTTCTTTATGAAGCTATCAAAAATCAAGGACCAACTTCAAGAAGCTGGTGAGAAAATATCTGATTCAGAAATAATTACAGTGGCAATTAATGCCTTACCTAAAGAATGGGATGGGTTTGCAAGTAGCAGCTATGCAAGAAAAGAAGCTCCATCATTTGAAGAATTATGGGCTCAATTTTCAATGGAAGAATCCAGAGTAAAGGCTAGAAGCAACTCTCAAGCTGTCGATGAAGTCTCTCAAGCCTTTGCAGTAAGTCAAAGAAGAATTTTGATAAGAAAAAGAAGAACAAAAATAGAGACATGTCCAAAGTCCAGTGCTTTGGCTGTCATGAATATGGACATTACAAATCAAATTGTCCTAAGAACCCAAAGAACAAAAGAAAAGAAAGGTCTGAAGCATTAACAGCTAAGGATGAAGAATCTTCAAAGAAGCAGAAGGAAGAAGTCAAAGACCTCTACTATTAAGAATGATGACTGGTGAATCATGCACCAGGTTTGTAACAGAGAATTTATAGTCTAGAATAAAACTTGAAGACATAGGTAACTCCCTCATCAGAATTAGTGGAAAGAGGGAGGAGTAGCACAAATATCTAAGAAGCTGAGTTTGGAAGGAAGAAAAGAACAAGTTAAATATTCCCTCTCATGATCTAGTAGGCCGAGTTTGGAAGACCCGTTGATGTTCTGGATGTAATTTTGTTCTATATTTTCTGTGATATCTTTGTAACGTGGCTGTGATGTTTTTTTTTCTCTGCTTAAAGAAAGGGACAAGATCTTTGTTTAAGGTATAGAATAGCAGGCCAAGTTAAGGTCAAGTCTCTCCCTTAAGGCAACAAGGAAAAACAGGGCTGTTTGATGAGAAATCAGAGTGAAAGGAACTGTTTAATGACTAAGAAAACCCTAGCTGTGGGCATCACAGTGACTGTAAATTAGGTCGAACACTTCAGTCAGATGTGTGACCAAAAATGTGGATTTTTGGAAGCTGTACCGAAGTTTCAAAGGAGGTAAGTTTACACATTCTTGAATTGATGAATTAATGGTGGGACTGTTCCAAGGATAATGAACAGCAGTAGTTATTAACTCAGAAATTTAATAAGTCAAATCTGTGCTAGATGAGGACATTACTCTGTGCCCTAGTTAAGGGCTATGTTCTAGCTTGCATAAGGTGAATTTTCTGTCCCATTATTCAGTATTTATGCACTCAAGTTCTGTGTATGAGAAGGAGCACTGAGACTCTACAGAACTCCGATTTTGTGAGGGCCGTTAAGCCTCAAGAAAGTGCACACAAGGTTTTGTACTATAGGAAGACCTTAAGAGAGACCGAGACCTATCTCAAGTATAAACAGGAGCTGTGAACAAGGCGGACAGAGGAACTAGGCATGTGATCAGACAAATTCATGAAGGTAAATGCCAGCTGATGTGTGCCCTAAAGTACAGTGATTGACGTGACAAATCATTGATAAGAGGGCTGTAATGTGAAGATCTTATGAACAGCGACACTGTTGTGACAAGTCACTGCAAAGAAGGCTGATTGTCTGCTTTGTGAACAAAGACAATAGAGCAGCCTTGTCTATAAAGCTATTTGGTAAAGTCCCTAAGGATTAGCTATCTTGAGGAATAAGAGAAGCAGCTAGAGGGTAGAATCATTGACTGATGTAAACTGATTGGTAAGGAAGAAGTACAAGCTTGATACTGTGAAGAGGACAGCTTGATGAAGTCCTTGAAGACCTCAAGTACAGGATAATGATCTGTTAGGTGGCAGAGTTGGAGCTCTTAAAATTGCAAGGTGAACAGTCTTAAGAGGACTGGTAAGAGGAAAGCTACAATTACAAGTAGCTGATGTAAGAAAAGTATGAGTACTTTTGACACAAGCTGAGGCTTGTTGATAAATTCTCCCTGGTTGAGAGGGAGTGAGCATGGATTTCTCCTCTCAGGATGAGAGGGAGTAAGATTGGACACTGGTTCTCCCTGTGTCATGTACTAGGCCAGGACTCACAGCTGTGAGTTTAGTGCATGCATCACAGATAGGGAGAATGATGATTTGAATTAGTTTGGTTCTCCTTGTGTCAGGTACTGTGATGGATTAGGACTGATATCCTAAGTCAAGTACATGGACATGGATAAGGAAAATGATGGATTGGATAAGCATCTTGGACAGACATTCTTGAGTCATGTAATGTGATGGATTAGGATGAAGATCCTAAGTCACATGGACTTGAATAAGAATGGTCCGTTGAACAGACATTTCCTTGAGGGAAATGGTCCGGTGGTAGATATACTCCAAGTATCCTAGGTGGAGTATGTACCTTGGTGAGGCGGTATGGTTTCCTATGGAATGCCTCCCAACATTGTGCTCTGATCTTGTGAGAGATAGAGTGTACCTGTCAAGGCCTTGGTAATGTGACAATGCTGACTATGATGATATTTTGATGCTTATCAATCTGGATCCCTTCTTATGTGAATATTTCAACTTGAGATAGACCTGTTGAGTCATTATGAATACCTCCTTAGTTAAGAGGGAGTGTTGGAAAATGTAACTAGAGTCGGTCTTCATAATGAAAGAAAAAGTTATTATTAAATTTATTTTGTTTATTCTAGCATGTTCTTCATGCTCCACTGAGTCAAAAAGAGTCAAAGATATTTGTATAAGAGTTGTGTCAAGTTTGACTATTGTAAAGAAAGGAATAAAATTTGTATCATTGTAAAATTTGTTATCTAATCTCCATGTCAGCCCTCCCTCTATAAAGTCGGCCTAGTTATGGCATAATGGACAGCTATATAAGGTCCTGTGTTCAAGCTCTTTTGAGAGGACACAAAAAAAGTAGCTTGAGTCTGCAATGAAACAAGAGAAGATAAACCGAAATCAAAAGAAGTCTTCAAATATAAATAAGCTGAAGTCTGTGATCTATTTTGAAGCTGTCTAAGTCTGCTACAAGGAGCCGAAGTCATGTGGAAAAGAGCCGGGTGTTTGGAAAAAGAGCCAAGTGTTTGCTGTGGTCACCAAAGTTCTCTAATTAGAAGCCAAAGTCTATAATTGGAAGCTGAAGTTTTAAATTGGAAGCCAAAGTCTGTAATTGGAAGCTAAAGTAAGACAGAATTTTGGGAGCTGCTTCTGATGTTGATTAAGTTGTGATTCAACTTCTGACTTTGACTTGAAGTGGGGGGCTGACTTGGAGAAGAGTTTTCTTGATCTGGGTTGGATATCTCATTTTGATTCAATAAGAAGAGGATTGTTGGGTTTTCCCCTATAGAGGGGTTTTGCCCTAGCCTAAAAGCCTAAATCTTTGTGTCTCTTCTTTGTGATCTTGGAAGAACAATTTGTGTAATTGCTTGATGAAGAAGAAATATTAAATAACAAAAGGAAGAATATTAATTATCACAAGTAATTACCAAGAAAGAAAAGCTACTTTACTTTTGATTTTCTAACAATCATGAGTCTGCTGTTGGAATTTCCACAAGTTATTTTAATGCAAATTCAAAAATTCCCCCTCAATCTTGAGGTTTTGCAGATCTATTTCCTGTGAGCTTTCAATCTTAGGGCTGAATCTGAAATATAAATGACCACAATGTATTTTTCACCTCTGCCCAAACTCCAACCAAACAACAATGTATTTTTCACCTCTGCCCAAACTCCAATCAAATACGAAGGCAGCCCAAGAAAATAAATGCCGAACAAATGTATTTCAAGGAAATAATGTATCTAACCCTTAGGGCATGTTGTCGCAAAATCTAGCTAGTCTTTTAGATGGATGCTCTACAAAGCAAGCACTAGACCCAGTGACAACGATGAGGTGTGGTCCACTTTCACCACAACGACTACCCCCTAGTCTTTATGGATTTTCACCGTTGGTAGGAGTCCCAGTGTATAGTTTACCTACAAGATATATTCTAGGCTTAAGGTGACAAAAGAGGCTTCCAATGGATGGCTCTTCTTATGAACAAGGCTCAAACAACAAGAAGCATGCAATTCAAATCCCTTAGAGAGGCCTAATTAGGGTAACCTATGACCTAGGGCTTGAGTAATAGCATGTAAAATGGAATGGCCTAAGGTCAAGGTGCCAAGAAAAGGTTTCCAACAATGTATTCCAGCAAGACAATAACATATGAAACCTTCAAAAAGTCCTCAAGTTGAAGCTTAACCAACCTAGGGTTTTCCTAGGGCAAACTAGCTAGGGAAAGAGAAATTAAGACCTAGAATAGAATGAGTGGCCATCAAAAAGGTTAATTTTGAGGCAACCCAATATTATTGTGATGTTGAATCCTTCCTTAACCAAAATTTTCTTGCCTAGCCAATTTCGTACCAAGCCCTAGTTTTTAGGCCTCTTATCCTTAAGAGGACCAAAATTTGAGAGAAAGAGAGAGCGAAGTTGAAAAATTATGGATGGAACAAGGTTTGATCACCAACTAGACAAGGACAATGCCTAATCCATAGGTTGATGGAGTCTATTGGTGCTTGAAATTATCTAATTCTTGCAAAGGAGTAAGGATGTTTTGATGCCCTAGCATAAAACCCTAACTATTATCTTTGTGAGGGATCAAACACACTTGGGAGAGCTACAACAAGATTTCACCAAGGGGATTATCATGCACATTCCATATATGAGTAATGGATACAATGAAGATATCTAGAATCTAGATTCTATACAAATTATTTGCAACAACCAATGGTGTAATCGAAAAACCCTAGATAACTATTACATTCCATGCATTAGACATAAAATAAAAAATTCTTCAATGACAAGGTACACTTACAAGATGAAATGCATGTCTAATCCAATATTGATCCAAGATAACTTCTCCAAAGACAAGAAAGTAGCCCCAACATGCAAAGTACTCCATAGATCACATCTCTCCAACAATACAAGAGGCTAAAAATCTTTTAAGGAGGGCCGAAATAGTCCAAGTGATGATGATCCAAATGACATGATCCTCTCCTCTATTTATATGAGGAGGGCAAACTGTAATATTAGCCTAAAAGCCCCTAAAAACAAGTTTAATCACTAAACATGCTTGGGTTACAAGCCAACCCATTAACTCTCATCTTAAATGCTCAAACAAGCCCACACGTGTGAGCTGCTAGGCTTCTAGGGCTGGCATCATGCATAAAATGTTGAAGGAAATGTAACTAGGCTACGTATTTGTATTTATTCAAGAAATGAGAAATTATTTTGATATTATTTGTCGATGAGTTTCTTGCTCATTGAAAATAGGTCAAGCACATTTTGAAGTGCTCCTATAGAGTCAAAGTCAAAATGTAATTATGATGAGACCCTTTGAGGGCATGTTACATCATGTATGTCAACATACAAGGTCATGGGAACACCTCCAAGTCAAGTCAAATCCTCTCCTAACCTCAACGAAGTCTCCAAGCAGCTGCATAATGAATAAAAGATGAATTATGATGAAATTATCATGTCGGCCTAATGGACAGTCAAGTCGACCTGAAAAAGGAGGGATACACCTCTATTTATAGACGCTGTCCACTCTTCATACAAACGCATCACTTGTGCTATGAAATCCACAAGCAAGAAAGGAGAAAAAGTGAAGGGAAGAAAATCTGAAAGTGTCTCCAAGGCACAACGAAGAAAGGAGGAAGAACAACGAAAGTAAGAAGACAGATTCTAGGGCATCAACAACCACATGTGCGAGAATAAAAGGATCTGCTTGCGGTCATTACAGCAGGAAATCACAGTAACAAGTATCTCTGTTTTGGGCTAATAAACAAGGCCTATAAGGCCTCCCCATCCAGCGAAGAAGGAAGGGAAAGACAGCGAGGATAAGGAGATTGTTTTAGGGTTTCTGTCCACATGTACGAAAAACTTCAGCAAGTAAACCTCTGCGGATTTGACAGCGGTTGAAGGCAACAACATGTGAAGCCTCATTTGGATGTGTATCTAGGTCTACAAGGTATCCAAAGGAAAGCGAAGAAGGTTCTCTCTATAGCGAAGTAAAGAAGCCCTAATGTTCTAGGGTTTGTCCCAAGAAGAAGAGAAGTCTGACTTAGACAAGCAGCAGAAAAGGACAAAGTACTAAGGAGCAAAGTGCCGGAGGAAAAGAGGTCCATGTGCCAGAAGTTATAGTACAGAAGGAGGAAGGATTTGACTTATGCTTGGAGGATATCCTAGTCAAGGGTCTAGGGTTTGTCAGTTGTTCAAATAAGAAGCTTCAATAAGAAAAAACTTACAAAAGGTTTTCCTCTCAAGAGTGGAGAGGTTTTGTCCCTGGTAGAGAGCCAAACTTTGTGTTCTTGTTATTTTGTTTTGGTAGCAGTTTGATGAAGTACACACATATGCACTAATAATAAGAAGAAGAAGCATAAGCTAATAAGAAAAGTAAAAAGACTCCACAAGTTGTTATCAAGTAATGAAGAAGAATCACACTACACTAGTTTGCCCTAGATTCTTCAACATAAAATGGCCTCCAAATGCCATGTCCAACTGCTAGGAGGTGTCAAATGTGATGTAGAAGCATGTAAAAATCAGGATTTGATCAATGGCTCCCTTTGGTCCCAAAATCCAGTTGGGGCACCATAAAGTGGTCTCCACTTGCTCAAAGTGTCCATCTCTGCTCCAACGTTGAGGGCTTTCCAGGTGCAACTAGCCCTCCCTAGTCTCTGAAGGTGAGACCATCCCCATCTTGGCCCTAAATCAATTTCCATCCACTAATTGGTGCCAAGGCCGACTTGGGGCATGCTGGATTTGGTGTGTCATCCTGAAGAATCGTCAAATCCAGTGTAAAGTGGAGGAACATCTTGGGTGCAAGGGGTGCCCTGGTACATGTGTCAAATGTTGTTGTTGCTAGGAGGCCCAAGAGTCTCAATTCTTCACTTGATGGTGCTAATATACTCCTATAATGGCTTGGGTACCTGTGGAAAGGTGCCCAAGACATGGGCTGCTGAACTACCTGATAGTCACAACGTACATTCTAGTGAAAGCAACCAGTCATTAGGGACAAAAATCATTATTGCATCTAAGTGAACCAAGCTTGAGTGCCATGGGCTATTTAATACTTCATATAAGGATCCCCTTTCAAAATCAGGACCTTGAACTCACAATTGTGTTTCCTCCCTAGGTAGGAGTGGCTAAAGGACAATCCTATTAGGTGTTTCCAACCTCTAAGGGGAAGTAACATTTCTTTAGTCCACCCTTCAATTGATATTTGCCAGTGAATAATAATGATGATAATAGAGGGGATAAGGCTTCATGGCCAAGTGCCATGGTCAAAGGGACTGATTGATGGGGAATCCACATCCTGAGTGTATAGATGTGAGGAGGGAGCAATCGTGGAGGCATGAGTTACCAACTTGGTCTTTGTTTTTCCACCTCTCTTGTATAGTACTCTGGTACCCAAATGGACTTACTCTGATACCTAAAATGCAGAATTATGAAGTAGAGCTTAAACCAATTATTATTTTGTGTTTAATTTCCTAAATTTATCCAAATTTAGCAATTACAATTTATGCAAGAATTTATCAATCTAATACATAGACACCTACCTGGTTTCCGTGAATGAAGTTGATCCTGAGATGTTGTAGCTCCAAATCCATTCCCATTACCAAAATGACCGATTCCTCCTTGCCAAACTAGGCACAACCTCGGTACCCAGCTCCAGAATACTTGGAGAATTCAACACTTTGGCCCCCGTGCCCAGAAAATTCAAGAACAACCAAGGCTTAGTTTCATTAATAACTCTCCTTGAAATTCTTTCCTCCAACTCCAGAGAAAATAATAACCTTCCATTTCCCCCTTTCACAAAACCCCCCTCCCTTTCTTAAATAGTGGAGGTTCCTTCCTTTCTACGCATTCGCCCACCGTCTTATGAAAGGATAATATCTTTTGTTAAACGGTGGCTTCCTTGTCATGTTTCTTCATTTAATTGAGTTACGGTGGCTGCCTTGTCATGGTTTGCATTAAATTGAATCGAATGACACTTTACATGGAGTGACATCACCTTTCTTTTAATTTAGGCGGTTGGTTTATTTTGATTTAGTAAATTAGTATATAGTTATATAATGATTGAATAATCTTTATTTTATAACATATAAGATTTAACAATAAAGTTTTGGATTTAGCTTATGAAATTATTTAAATTATATCTAGGGTTATAAGTGTATTTGTATACTGGGGTATAGCTATATATACGGGATAATAAACTTATGGAGAACTCAGTATATTAATTATCTCTTAATATATATGTTCATTCTATTTACGAGGGTTAGGTGTTTAATTAGCACCTTTGATAATTAATTTATTTACTCTATATTTAGACATTCTTCAAGAGTAATTAACACATATACTATTGCAATGTATGTGGTGCATGCATATTTAGCTATCATATGCATGCCTCGCATGCTAATATTGCCATGCTACTTGCGATTCAGGATGGGTTGTTACATTGTGTGCCTTTTACTTTTTCTTGATTTTTCTTTGTATTACTGCTCATAGCTCAAGGGTTAGAGCTTGCTTTGAATGATATAGTAGTTGTATTACCCCTTAATGACAAGTTAGTTTATCGCTCATCGGGGTTGGGACATGCAAGGGTTCCTTTTTATGATGTAACGGAGCAACGTGTTTAGGAATCGGGTGATGGCCATAATGAGTGAGTACAGCTCATGCTGGGCTTTTGCCCACGTGCTAATTTGTATGTCCCGACCATCTTTTGCATTTTGATCTTCTTTCTTTTAATTGTGTTTTGTGGCCATGGTATGCTCTTTCTGTTTCTTTTAGCTGCATCAACCTCCTAGGGTGAAGTTTTTGTGCCCTACCCAAGGTATGTCGATGCACGGGTGCCAAATCCCAAAGAACCAATTGTCAGTTGAACCCGAAGAATGGAGGTGAGGTAAGGGCTTGTAATGGTTGATGGAAAAGTGTTAAGTATGACATAGGGATAGATGGAACTACACTATCTCAATCAGGGCTTCCCAAGTAGTGCCCCTCCTATACCCATTGGGCCATTAGGGGAGGTCCCATTGGACTAGGATCGAAGATTAACCCCCCATTTGGGCCATTAGGGGAGGTCCCATTGGACTAGGATCGAAGATTAACCCCCCATTTAAGGTGAGAGAACAAGAACATGGTCAAAGCCCATCCTTCTTTTAGATCACCCCATAATCCATATCAAATGCCCAAAGACAAACAAGCATAAGCACCCAATTGCAAAATGATTAAAGTACCTTTTGAGAGGAAGCCCACCTTCGTCCATGTGCTCATGCCGGATGGGTGAGAAGCATATGGCTGATGCAAGTGGCAAAGATATAATGCCATATCATTAGCCAGTGGTGCCTGTCAAGGGATGTTGGTGTGAAAATCCGGCTAACCCCGAATCTTATTGCAACAACTGAAGTTATTTCTTCTCGTTGTTAATTTAATTAAACAAATTATCTGTCGTGTGCTACGACAAATATCGAAACAAATACACTGCAACCTTCACAAATAAAATACTACGAAAGAAATAAAAACGCTGGAAGAAATAGATGCACACACACAAAATACACTGCTATTTTTGGGCTAAGTCCCCGGAAAAATCCAACTTGGAAAAACTGGTGTAGCAGCTGAGGGTTTTAATATTATGTAGTAGTGAAAATCTGAGTACAATCTATGGATGCTTAAACTAGCAATCCAAACAGAGGAAAAATGGCAAAAATAACTAGTGAGGAAAATTCCTCACTCCACAGGCGATCCGACACTGACCTCAGCTCGAATTGAGCTGCTCCTTGCTCCCTCTATGCAGTCACTGCATTAGCTTACACAGCGACTGCGTCCCACAAGCTCGGAACTGCGTTTCCTCTTATTGTCTCGTCAATTGTTGTCTGGGAAACTGATACTCTTTGCCTCCAGACCCTCTGCCCAACTTTTGGCTCAGAATTTCTCCTTCTCCCCAGCAAAACGAAAATCTCACCAAGAGGGCTATGAGTTGCCTCTCTGTGGAAATCACTGCCTCTCTACAATGAACTCATCAGAACTAGAAAAGCTTCCTTTGGCCTCACTATCTCTGCCCCTCTCTCACTGCTTCGACCTCACCGAATCACTTTCGGCAACACACAACTGCTACCTTGTAAATCGATTTCCCAACAAAATCGAACTCTCCAAGTGTATTCTCCAAGGCCCATCAACTTCTTCTTATAATCCTCTATTGAGACTTCAATGACCAAGATTATATCTTAATTGATGACTAGGATTAACTTGAAGTCGATCCGTGTGAGTTTCTAGAAGATTCACACCATAACTTAATTAATTTCGATTAATTATTCATATTCTCTAAGTTTAGACTTAGGAAATATTTAAAAAACGACTAATAATCTAATTAATTCATTTCTAGGTGGAATTTCCAGAAATGATTTTTGGGTTTTAGAGATCTCATGTATTCTAGTCTCTCCACAAAATTTCATGGCTAGAACACATCCGATGCTACAAAAACTAACACTCCCTCTTAGCGAGGAATGTGTTATAGTGTTGTTGTCCCCTGTAGCAATACCTTGTCTCTGCATCATCTCCTATCATGTTGTTGATGTCTGGCTGTTGCTGCCCACCAACTACTGTGCAACTCTGATATGTACTGCATTTGTGTTGCTGCTGACCCTGCAAAACCACTGCCAACACTGCATCTGCACTACAACTCCCTCTCCATCTGTTGCTGCTGCAACTGCAACATCTGCAAGTTGAAAGCATCCTAAATACTGAATTAACTGTGATCAGTATGATACATCTTTCACCTGAGTCTTTGACTGCTGCTAGTATCTGCATTGCTGCTGACTCTGCACTGTGCCATATGCATTGTTGCCAACTTTGCACTGCGCTCCCTAGTATCTGACTTCAACTAGACTCAGCATCTGTCACTCTGGCATCTGATTGCATCTGCTACCACTGATCCATCCTACTACAAAATACTGTGGGCCCCATAGCAAGGTATTGATTCAAGATGTGGACCTCCTCAAGAATCCTGCCCATCTGACACATTGGAGTCTCATACTCCTCCTCCTGGATTTGGTGCCCCAATATCTCCTTTTGAGCCTAGTCCTTGGCTAGGACTCTTCTTTTCTTTGCAACTCGCACTTCCTTCGGCATCTGCCTCCAGAAATTGGAAGTCGATTTGCTGTGCAGATCTGCATTCTGGCTAACTCGCACGACCTCCTCTAGCAATCTCGTACGATCATCCCTGCAAAGCTGCAAAATTTGTGAGACTCAAAACTGGAGCAAATATACTCGAAAATCTTCCTCTTTTCATTGCTCGGCTGCTGGATCTGCTACTTCCACTCCCTTGAGAAGATCTGCTCACAACTATTGCCAATCTGCAACTGGAAAAATTAGATCTTTGAAGCTCGAGATCCCTGAGAGAAATTTTCCCTTTGCTATGTGTGCTCTTCTTGCACTCGACGCTAGCTCTGCTCTAGCAACCTGTTGCAAAACTATTGCATCCAACAAGAGATCTGCTCTGCGAAAATACTGGGTGCTCCCTATGCCTTTGCAAACCCTCGATCTGGAGAGATTGAATTTTTCTGTCCCTCTCTCAGAAAAATCGATTTCTCCTCAAGAATTCGACCTCTTTGGCCAAGGTGTCTGCGCTGCGTCTGGGGTTTCGAATTGCTGCCCCTCAATGAACAACAAAACTCCCTCTCCCTTCGCTACTGAGCTCTCTGACTTACAATCTGTGCTCTAATACCATGTGAAAATCGGCTAACCCTGAATCCTATTGCAACAACTGATGTTATTTCTTCTATTTGTTAATTTACTTAAACAAATTATTTGCTGTGTGCTATGGAAAATATCGAAACAAATACACTGCAACCTTCACAAATAAAATACTGCGAAAGAAATAAAAACACTGGAAGAAATAGATGCACACACACAAAATACACCGTTATTTTTGGACTAAGTCCCCGAAAAAACCCAACTCGAGAAAACCAGTGTAACAACTGAGCGTTTTATTATTATGCAGTAGTGAAAATCTGAGTACAATCTATGGATGCTTAAACTAGCAATCCAAACAGAGGAAAATTAACAAAAATAACTAGTGAGGAAAATTCCTCACTCGACAGGCGATCCGAGACTGACCTCAGTGTGAATTGAGCTGCTCCTTGCTCCCTCTGCACAGTCACTGCTTCAGCCTACGCAGCTACTGCATCCCACAAGCTCGGAACTGCGTCTCCTCTCACTGTCTCATCAACTGCTGTCTGGGAAATTGATACTCTTTGCCTTTGGACCCTTTGCCCAGTGTCTGGCTCAGAATTTCTCCTTCTCCCAACAAAACGAAAATCTCCCCAAGAGGGCTCTGCACTGCCTCTCTGCAATGTACTCGCCGGAATTGGAAAATTTTCCTCCATCCTCACTATCTCTGCCCCTCTCTCACTGCTTTGACCTCACTGAATCACTTTTGACAACACACAATTGCTACTTTGGAAATCGATTTCCCAACAAAATCGAACTCTCCAAGTGGATTCTCCAAGCCCCATCGACTTCTTCTTATAATCCTCTGTTGAGACTTCAACAACCAAGATTAGATCTTAATCAATGGCTAGGATTAACTTGAAGTCGATTTGTGTGAGTTTCTAGAAAATTCACACCATAACTTAATTAGTTCTGATTAATTAGTCATATTCCCTAAGTTTAGACTTAGGAAATATTTAAAAAGCGACTAATAATCTAATTAAGTCATTTCTAGGTGGAATTTCTAGAAATGATTTTTGGGTTTTGGAGATCTCATGTATTCTAGTCTCTCCACAAAATTTCGTGGCTAGAACACATCCAATGCTACAAAAACTAGCAACTGGCTGCATGGCTGGGCGGCTGGTTGCCAAGAATAGGAGAAAAGTTTTTCCCTATAGGGTTACCCGTTTTGGTGGGTAACAGGGCATACATTCCAACATATAGCAGATCTGAAAATGACTAATTGCAGCAGATTTACTATGGCACAAATCTGCCCACTTAGCTTCTATATATTTGTCAACTCATTTAATAAAATCTTCTCACTATTATGTAAAGTCAACATGCATAACCAACACTAGAACAATCATGAAAGCGTAACCAAGAAATCAGATTTGCTAATATACAAAGTTTTGACAGCAAAGTATGCTTCAAATATACACAAGACAAAGTTACAAGATGAAGTTACTGGATGTATGAAATTTGATATGGGAATATATTATGGATTTTTCTTCAGATTTACTTTTTTCCTTGAATCTGCAATGGGTAAATGATTACTTCAACATAATTTTTTAATTGGCCAAGGGCCAATGTATGGTCAAAGACCTGAAGAATTAGAGAAACTTTGAAATTTTACACAACCAGAAACCAAACTATAATGTCTCTGCTAAGAGGCCAAAATCCAGATTCAGAAACAAGGCTCTGATACCAATTGTGATAGCCAAACTTGGTTCACGAATAAAATATCCAAAAGATGTGGAATATAAAAATATCCATAAGGACATTAAATATATAATGTATGAGTAAAAATGATACGATGATGTGAATACAATGGGGCCCTGTATATATATTTGGGCGGGATGCCCTTTCATGAATAGTCATGTCCTTTCAGACATGTCTTTCACTATAATATTTATTGTTTATTATTTAATATTAATTATATTTTTATGTTTATCACATTCGTGCTTCATCCTTATCCATTGGCACAAGATTTGAGGAGTTAGTTAAGCATTGAGTTGACTAGGGAAGACTAACGACCATGTGCCCTAAGGTTTTTTGACCCTCCACCTCATCCATCTTATGATTCTTATCTACTCATGAACACATCCGTAGGTGGTGCGCTCCACAATGAGGACATATCCACTTCTTGCATAACCTTGTTCACACCTTGCACACTTGTTAAGTGACTAGTGATGGCTTGACTTGGTCAAAGGGTTCCCATTTGCACACATTTTGAGATCTCATGGATTTGATGATGACCCATTTGGACAAGTGTCAAGGGCACTGCTTCTAGGGTGAGAACTTCAAGGTTGACTTGGTAAAAGTGGATACAAATGCACGTTCTCCAATGGCATACTAGCTAATGGAGTTGTATATTATTTCTTGGTCAAAAGATTTCTAGGTGTTAACTAATGAAGACATATGGCATATCTAGAAGGGCACCTTCCTTTCTTACACATGGCATTTGCATTTTATGAACTTGGAAAATCACTTGCCATTTGGAAATTTGCCCCACATATTTGACCAAACCCTTTATTGTTATTTTGAAGATGCATGAAGACTAATGGCATCCAGATTTTACCTTTGCATGAAGATGAAGATAGAGGAAGATGACATGTCGCATCACATTTATCTAGATGATTTTATTTAGTACTTTCCATGATCTTTTCACCTAATTCGCCTCTTAGGCTACTTTTCTAATTTTTTTAAAGTATTTTCATTGGAGAGCTTCACGAGGAAAATAATATTTTATTGTAAAGGAGTTGAGCAAAAATTTATATAAATATTTGTCTCTCCATTTGTAGTTGGAGGTTGATTAATGGAAGAACTTGAGAGCAAACTAGCGTCGAGCTGGGGAAATGAAGGTAAATTGTCTATTTGAGTTTTGTTGGTTTTTCTTGTACAACTTTGTATGTCTAGCATTGTATACCAGGTGTGCCACTAGAGATTCTTATTGTAGGTCAGGATTGTAGAAGTTGATCCAGGAGCACCTTATTTTCAGAGAAGAGTAGTTAAATCCCTACACATCTATTGTGGAAAAAGCTTGTCCATTATTTCAAGATCAAGGTGTTTAAAGCCATAGACATCTTATGTAAAAGCTTAACTGCTCCAACATTAGATTGGTTGTGGAGCTCCTCTTGTGGGTCCCTACCATTCTACAACTTGTGAATCCTTGTCATTCATAGAACCATCCTCAAGAGTTGCAAGTATGACCTTCATAGCCCAATAGATATCGCATTGGATTTTTGCTTTCATTCGTCACCCTCAAACATTTATATCTTTCATTTTCCATCCTTTGGTTCTCTCAAGCTCCACTCTTCTGCTACATGAATTGAGCCTAGAAACCATAGGGAAGCTCCCCTTGATTAAGGTTTACCCTTTTTCTAAAATGCAGAGGAATGATAGTGAGGTGACAACTGCCATCCTCCTAGTTTCACATGTCTCCATCTAGGTATTAGAACTTTTCATCTTTGGGTGTGAGATCGTGTGGTAGCAATCCCCAAAGCTAACATATGCCTCCTTACATTTTTTCTTTTGGGAATTATAGTGGTAAATTTTAAAATCGTTATTATCATTAATTTGTAATGGAACTAGTGTGTCACATGCATTCTAGGGATCCTAATGATGGGTCCTGGTCTGGACTTGAAACGTGATCATTGTGGATGAAAATCCGGATCTTGATGATGGGTCTTGGTCCGGACTTGAAATGTGATCATTGTGGATGAAAATCCAGATCATGATGATGGGTCCTAGTCTGGACTTGAAACATGATCACTATGGTGAAAATCTAGATCTTGATGATGGGTCCTAGTCTGGACTTGAAATGTGATCACTATGGATGAAAACCCAGATCCTCATGATGGGTCTTAGTCTAGACTTGAAACGTGATCACTGTTGATGAAAATCCGGATCTTGATGATGGGTTTTGGTCTGGACTTGAAACATGATCCCTTTGGATGAAATCTGGACCTTGTGATGGGTCTTGGTTTGGACTTGAAATGTGATCACTATGGATGAAAATCCGATCTCAATGATGGGTCCTGGTCTTGAGTTGCGATCATTGTGAATGAAAATTAGGATCCTGATGACGGAACCTAGTGTGGATTTAAAACGTGATCACTGTAGATGAAAATCTAGATCCTGATGATGGGTCTTGGTCTAGACTTGAAACGTGATCACTGTGGATGAAAATTTGGATAATGATGATGGGTCCTGGTCTGGACTTGAAACATGACCACTATGGATGAAAATACGGATCTTGATGATGGGTCCTAGTCTGGACTTGAAACGTGATCACTATGAATGAAAATCCAGATCGTGATGATGGGTCTTAGTCTGGACTTGAAACGTGATCATTGTGGATGAAAATCCGGGTCATGATTATGGGTCCTGGTCTAGACTTGAAACATGATCCCTTTGGATGAAATCCAGATCCTGATGATCAGTCCTAGACTGGACTTGAAATGTGATCACTATGGATGAAAATCCGATCTCGATGATGGGTCCTGGTCTTGACTTGAAACATGATCACTCTGGATGAAAATTAGGATCCTGATGACGAAACCTGGTCTAGACTTGAAACGTGATCACTGTGGATGAAAATCCGGATCCCGATGATGGGTCCTAGTCTAGACTTCAAATGTGATCACTGTGGATGAAAATTTGGATCCTGATGATGGGTCCTCGTTTGGACTTGAAACGTGATCACCGTGGATGAAAATCCAGAGCATGATGATGGGTCTTGGTCTAGACTTGAAACATGACCACTATGGATGCAAATTCAGATCCTGATGATGGGTCTTAGTATGGACTTGAAACGTGATCACTGTGGATGAAAATCCGGATCTTGATGATGGGTCCTGGTCTGGACTTGAAACATGATCGCTTTGGATGAAATCCAAATCTTGATGATGGGTCCTGGTCTGGACTTGAAATGTGATCACTATGGATGAAAATTCGATCTCAATGATGCGTCCTAGTCTTGACTTGAAACGTGATCATAATGGATGAAAATTAGGATCTCGATGATGCAACTTGGTCTGGACTTCAAACGTGATCACTGTGGATGAAAATCCAGATCTCGATGATGGGTCCTGGTCTGGACTTGAAATGTGATCACTGTGGATGAAAATTCAGACCTTGATGATGGGTCCTAGACTAGACTTGAAACGTGATCCCTTTGGATGAAAATTTGGATCTTGATGATGGTTCTTGGTTTGGACTTGAAATGTGATCACTGTGGATGAAAATCCGATCCTAATGATGGGTCTTGGTCTAGACTTGAAACGTGATCATTGTGGATGAAAATGCGGATCTTGATGACGGGTCCTGGTTTGGACTTGAAATGTGATCACTATGGATGAAAATTCGGATTCTGATGACGGGTCCTAGTTTGGACTTGAAACACGATCACTATGGATGAAAATCTAGAACCCGATGACGGGTCCTGGTCTGTACTTGAAACATGATCACTGTGGATGAAAATCTGAATCTCGATGACAAGTCTTGGTCTAGACTTGAAACATGATCACTGTGGATGAAAATTCAGATTCTAATGACGAGTCTTGGTCTGGACTTGAAATGTGATCATGATGGATAAAAATTCGGATCCTGATGATGGGTCTTGGTTTGGACTTGAAACGTCGATTAAAAATGATCACTGTGGATGAAAATCCAGACCCTAATGATGGGTCCTGGTCTAGACTTGAAACATCGATTAAAAATGATCATTGTGGATGAAAATCCATATCCTGATGATGGGTCCTGGTCTGGAGTTGAAATGTCAATTAAAAATGATCACAGTGGATGAAAATTTGGATATTGATGATGGGACTTGGTTTGGACTTGAAACATTGATTAAAAATGATCATTGTGGATGAAAATCTGGATCTTGATGATGGGTCTTGGTTTGAACTTGAAACGTCGATTAAAAATGATCACTGTGGATGAAAATCCAGATCCTAATGATGGGTCCTGGTATGGACTTAAAATGTCAATTAAAAATGATCATTGTGGATGAAAATCCAGATCCTGATGATGGGTCCTTGTTTGGACTTGAAACGTCGATTAAAAATGATCACTGTGGATGAAAATTTGGATCTTGACGATGGGTACTAGTCTGGACTTGAAACGTCGATTAAAAATGATCACTATGGATGAAAATCCAAATCCTGATGATGGGTCCTGGTCTGGACTTGAAACATTGATTAAAAATGATCACTGTGGATGAAAATCTGGATCTTGATGATGGGTCTTGGTTTGGACTTGAAATGTCGATTAAAAATGATAACTGCGGATAAAAATCCGGATCTTGATGATGTGTCCTGGTTTGGACTTCAAACGTTGACTAAAAGTGATTACTGTGGATGAAAATCTGGATCCTAGTGATGGGTCTGGGTCTCGACTTGTAATGTCGATTAAAAATGATCACTGTGGATGAAAATCTAAATCCTGATGATGGGTCCTGGTCTGGACTTTAAACGTGATCACTGTGGATGAAAATCTGGATCCTGATGATGGATCTTGGTTTGGACTTGAAACGTCGATTAAAAATGCTCATTGTGGATGAAAATCTAGATCCTAATGATGGGTCTTGGTCTGGAATAGAAACGTCGATTAAAAATGATCATTGTGGATGAAAATCCGGATCTTGATGATGGGTCTTGGTCTGGACTTGAAATGTCGATTAAAAACTATCACTATGGATGAAAATCCGGATCCTGATGATGGGTCCTGGTTTGGAATTTAAACGTTGATTAAAAATGATCACTGTGGATGAAAATTTGTGTCCTGATGATGGGTCTTGGTCTGGACTTGAAACATCGATTAAAACTGATTAGTTTGGAGAAAATCTGGATCCTGATAATGGGTCCTGGTTTGGACTTGTAACTTCGATTAAAAATGATCATTGTAGATGAAAATCCAGATCTTGATGATTAAAAATGATCATTGTGGATGAAAATCCAGATCCTGATGATGAGTCTTGGTCTGGACTTGAAACTTCAATTAAAAGCGATCTCTGTGGATGAAAATCCGGATCCTGATGATGGGTCCTAGTGTGGACATGGAACGCTGATTAAAAATGATCACTATGAATGAAAATCCAGATCCTGATGATGGGTCTTAGTCTGGACTTGAAACGTCGATTAAAAATGATAACCGTGGATGAAAATCTTGATCCTGATGATGGGCCTTGATTTGGACTTGAAACGTCGATTAAAAATGATCACTGTGGATGAAAATCCCGATCTTGATGATGGGTCTTGGTCTGGACTTGAAACATTGATTAAAAATGATCTCTGTGTATGAAAATCTTGATCTTGATGATGGGTCCTGGTCTGGACTTGAAACGTCGATTAAAAATGATCATTGTGGATGAAAATCTGGAAACAAATTCTACAAATTCTGACAACCGCAGAAACTTGCAAACAAAATATAGATTATTGTCATTGTGATATTAAAAATCATTTCTTTTCATCGAATTTTCTTTTCGCTATTCGTTACGCTGAGAAACTGCCCCATGAGATGATTGAACTGTTGATATCAAGAAAAGTTGAGCATTTATTATGTCGAGCAACTCAATAAGATTTGTAACATTGTGATAAAAAAGCTATTAATTGAAAATTGTAAGTTTTTCAAAACCCTAAGCCCAAATAAGTCATGATTTGTAGCTTGTGGTAACCTAAGGGGAATCTGTTGCATATTATGATTTACGTATAAATATTGGTTTCCTTTTTCATTAGTGAGGATCAAGGGTGGTTGGTACCACTTGTAATAGCCTTTGATGGCTTATTTTATCAAGAGAGATTATGTATGAAATGATTCTTCAATATACCAAATAATTATAGGTTGATAAGATATGTTAGTGCAATTCCAAACAATAAAAGGACTGGTAACGTCAAAAGAATGCCAATATGGGGGTTAACATTGAAATAGAAAACTCCTACATGCTAGAGTCAAGGGTTCAACAAAGTGACTGTAGTGAAAACGGATGTTAAAATAAGGGATATAATAGGTAATTTATAGCAGAAGTGCCTTTATCCTTGAATATCCTCTAAGTGGAGAGAATCTCAAGCAAGTTATCCATAAAAATTGATTGGGTTATTTACATAACTAAACTAGACACAAACAATTTTTTCTGTTTAGTGTGAAGTTAAAATTATTTTAATTTCTAAAAAAAAGTCTTATTAGATTGTTTTATCTTGCTGTCATATTACCATATATACGGCCATAAACAATTTATACATATTATGGAGAAGCGAAAGTCTTGAAAGCCAAACATTAGCAAGTTAAAAACTAAGTAAAAGCATTAATTTATACCGAGTAATCCATTTACCTGTACTTATATCAAAGCTTCACTTAACTGTCCTAATCATCCGTTTTTCAGACTTGTAATTATGCTCTGCAGAGATTAGTTGCCATTTCTCTCATTTTGTTTGTAGCAAAGGGTATACTACCCAGGTTAGGTATCCTTTACTGTCGAGTGTGCCTGTAATGTTGACATAAGCAAATATATAGGTCCATGACGGGATGCTTCAGGGAGTCCCATGCCACTATAAGTTTTCCACTGGATTCTACATTTCTAGCAACTAGTCATCCAGGAACAAAGTCTTGGACAGGTAAAGGGATGCCTTAAACCTGATTGAATTCAAAGTTATTGAAATAGCTGTCCTCACTACATTTTTAAATTCATGTGAGCAACTTTGAGATTCGCCTTTCCACTTCCAACCTGGCTCCCTCTCTGAACACCATGGCATCTATAGCAATTTAGCAAACAATCTCACTTCTATCTGAACCTAGAACTGGTGGCTTGCCAATCTGTCTTTCATCATTCAGATGATTTTCTGAAATTGCAGACTTCTTTTCTTTGCCTAGTACTAACCATGTGCGTGCATTGGTAAAGAACTTATGTGATCAAATTCATTCATTTTTTCATTATATAATGATGTATGCCCAGCAAATTTTGTTAGGCTACCTGGATTTGTTGGGGTTTGAGATAATATGAATGTCACCAACCATATAGGTGAGGAATACTAGGCCCTGGATGTACGAACTATTTGTATCCTCTTAGCTACAAAGACATAATTAAACCTTATTACATCAAACAAGGTCAATTGCAAACAAGCCTATAATCGATTACAATAAAGGAGGAACCGTTTTGAAGATAATACTTCTGGAGTGCTTAGAGTGTCTTATGCAATTACATTAATAGGGTAAATAAAAATTTCTTTTGGTATTCAAAATAAAAGCATATTAGATGAAAAGGAAGGAAGCCAAATTCAACAAATTGATCAAAGGGAAAAGCACATATAAGGATGAAACCATCTTGCAGATATGACCTTCGAATTGCGTAGAGTTGTAAATACAATATTAGTTTTTAATAAATGATGCTTTGAATTTCTTAGTAAATTATTTAGATTCTTTCTTCGGTCGTATTTATTGCCTCAACATTTTCTAACCAATTATTTTCAACTTTATGCAATGCTAGTTTATTTAGCATGGATGGAGATTTTGCCCCAATGATTGAACTTGCTGACCTTCGTAAAAAGCATGGCTTTTTATTGGTTATTGATGATGTAAGTCACAAACTATAAAGAAATATGGGGTATTGATAAAAGCATTCTATTTCTGTCTTATATTAATCTAAAATATCAATTATTTAGAAAGATCTTTCATTGTTATTTTGATTGATTTAACTTCTTGTAGGCACATGGAACACTTGTTTGTGGTGAGAATGGTGGAGGAGTTGCAGAGCAATTCAATGTGGAAAGCGATATTGATATTTGTGTTGGCACTTTAAGCAAGGCTGTAGGTTGCCAAGGTGGATTTATCGCTTCTAGGTAACTTCCTTTTTCATTTTTCTATTTGACCTTTGCTTCCTACATGACAAGAGAATCCTATTATTAAGGTTACAAGTTCATAATCACTGGTTGATTATTACAACTAGAGGGACACAGTTTTAAAGGATTTAATTGAGTGACTAAACTTGATCCCCAATCCTCCTGCTATTACTAATTTGTATATTTGTTGTGGTCATCCTTTTATGTGTTCTATCCAGCTTTATGGCATATGAACCTCTATTATGTAAACACATTGTATGAAAATTCATTTGTTAACACTCGAAGAAAAAAACTATTTATTGTGCGTTTAAAACAATTTAGAACGATATGGTTAATGGTTGATCTCGTTTACTATGATATAATTTTTTCTAACAATGACTGGGAAGTTTTATTAGCAAAAAATACCGTGACTACCCACAGTTCGTTTACATTTCAAAGTTTGCAAATCCATTTTTTTCATAATCTTTCCTACCCATGGCCTGCTTTCATAATTTTCCTGTCCAAAACAAAAATCCAAAATTACATGGAGTTCTAAATGTAAAAGCTTTGCAAAATACACCTCCAATCTTACTGCATTTTGCTTCCATGCTTGACTATTATCATATTTTGTCTCTAAAAAATGCATCTTCTTTTTCTTGAGTATCCTCAAGCATAGGAATATTCAATTCAAAAGGGTCTGTGGAGGAGTAGCAGATCTGGGTTGCTGAAGATGCTGGGCTCTCCGCTGCCAAGGAGGCCATCATGCTACCTGGAGTTCTTCCAATTGCTTCCTTAACCCATCAATTTCACCCTCTTGCCTTTGAATCAGAGCCTGATACACCTGTAAACATATTCTCCTTTTTTCGATGCGTGCCATGGTGCCATTTGTTACTGCCTTAACCCACACCTAGGATTATTGTGGAGAAAATCCTTAACAACACTTGTTGTGGCTTTGGAGGCAAGTTTCGAGTTGAAGCTATCACTCAATTTTCAACTCCTCCGTCTAGGCTTACTCTTAGCGAAGCCAAGGAGGGTGGACCCTGAAGATGTCTAAGGTTCAGCTAGCTCAAAGCTAGCAAGTCAGTTTTCTAGGAGTTAATACAAGATGATCAAGATACACTTCAAATATATAACATCGAGTTACATTTACAAGTTCAGTGAGCACATACATCCACAAAATAAATATGGCGAGATAAGACCAGTGCCCAGATGTAAATACTTGCTAAAATATTCCAAGTAAAGATACACTTCTACAAAAGAAAGCTTGGAAAGAAGAACTTGAAATAAAAGTGCCACAAGAGATAGATGCTTCCAAAGTAAAGTAGTGAATGATAACTTTAGCAAATACTAACTTGGAATATGCTTAAGTGCTCAATATGATACTTGAATGAAAATAAGGTTTACTCAAGATAAATGACCATTTCCAAACGGGAGCACATGATAAAAGAATATTGAATAAATTAATTTCGAATGAGCAAACAGCTCAATCATAATACAGAGATATTTACAATAATAGAAACATCAGGTTTCTATGTAGAATATAGAAACACTCAGTTTCATCAAAGAAACTGCTAAAAGAATACAAATAGCAACAGCTAAAAGGAATGAGCATTAAATGCTAAATAGGGATATTTTAATATATTCTAATACCCTCCCTTAATGCTCAATCTATTTACAACACCAATAGACCCTCTGAATTTTACAAATTTATCAGGACCAAGAGGCTTGGTGAAGATGTCGGCGGGCTGCTCTGTTGTGGGAACATATTGCAACTGAACTGATCCGTCTTCAACAAGCTGGCGAATGTAGTGGCAATGAGTTTCCACATGCTTTGTTCGTTCATGAAAGACAGGATTCTTGGCAAGTTTGAGCACTCCCTGATTATCACAAAACAAAGAAGTAGGCCCTGTCTGGGAAACATGCATATCTGCCAGCATACGTCGAAGCCAAACTGCCTCACAGGATGCCTTAACTGCTCCCCGATACTCGGCTTCTGTTGAGGAGAGAGCCACTGCCTGTTGCTTCTTACTAGTCCAAGTAACAGCGCCGGATCCTAGATTAAACACATACCCAGCTGTAGATTTACGGTCATCAACCGAACCGGCCCAGTCAGAATCAGTGTAACCACTGAGAATAGGATTGGAACTTCGAGTGTATAGGAGGCCATAATCAGAAGTGCCACGCACATATCGTAGCACACGCTTTGCTACTTGCCAATGATCAGCTTTAGGAGCGGACATGAAGCGAGAAATGTAGCTTACTGCAAAACTGATGTCAGGTCTGGTAGCAGTAAGATAGATGAGACTGCCCACTAATTGCCTGAATAAAGTTTCATCCACTAGAGGAGAGGATGACTGAGCTGAAAGTTTGAGCCCTGGTTCCATAGGAGTCGTGGCCGGTTTGCAATCCTGCATTCTGAATCTGTCCACAAGATTTTTGGCATACTTGGACTGAGAGAGAAAGATCTGATTTTCAGTCTGCCAAACTTCAACCCCAGACAATAATGAAGAAGCCCCAAGTCTGTCATCTCAAAAGTTCTGCATAAATCTTGTTTGATCCCATGGATCAAATGTGCAGAGCTGCCTGTAATGATAAGATCATCCACATAGACAACCACAAACAAGATATCATCACCAGTATGCTTGATGTACAGGTTTGCATCAGAAGGGCTCCGCTAAAAACCCTGATCTGTCAGGTACTGATCAATTTTCATGTACCAAGCCCGAGGAGCTTGTTTCAATCCATAGATTGCTTTAGCTAACCGACACACTTTCTGTTCTTGACCAGCAACCTTGAATCCTGGAGGCTGCGTCATGTAGACTTCTTCTTGGAGATCACCATTTAGGAAAGCACTTTTTACATCCATCTGATGAACTTTCCAATTGAACTGAGCTGCTAGGGCAAGAACAAGCCTTATGGTACTCATCTTGGCTGTAGGAGCAAAAGTCTCCTCATAGTCGATGCCTTCCTTCTGTGAGAATCCTCGAGCCACAAGCCGAGCTTTATACTTGTCTATGGTTCCATCAGCTTTGTATTTCACTTTATACACCCATTTGCAGCCTATGGGCTTTTTGTCTGCAGGAAGATCAGAAAGTGTCCAAGTGTGATTCTTCTGAAGACTCTGGAATTCGGCTTCCATAGCCTGTTCCCACTCAGATGTACCCTTAGCCTCTGAATAGGTTTGAGGCTCAAAAATACTGTGCAGGTTAGCCATAAGAGCAAAATTGACTGTAGACTGTTGTCTGTTCTTATGTCTAGAAGTTCTGCCTTCAAGGAGCTCATCATCTCGGAGATCACCAATGGTTTTAGCCCACCATTTTGGCCGAAGAGTAGAAGAAGCAATAGCAGGAGTAGAGGAACCAATATCAGGAGGAGGTGGAGAAGACTCAAGAGCAATAGGGGCCGCAAGAGGAGGGTTATTTTCTGGAGGAAGCTCAGATAGAGTATTATCAAATACTGATGCTACATCATCCCTCCCATCAGGTGGACCGACCGGAAGAAGAACACTGTGAGGCTGATCTTCAGAACACTGCTTAGAAGAAGAAGACTGAAAAAATCCTCTGTCTTCATCAAATACTACATCCCGACTGAAGCTAAGACGACCAGTGGCTATATCTATCAGCCTATAGGCCTTGTGATGATCACTGTACCCTGTCATCATGAGTTTCTGGCTTTTGGAATCCAACTTAGATCGTTTAGCAGCTGGAATCCAAACATATGCAACTGAGCCAAATACTTTGAGATGACTGATCTTAGGCTTACGGCCAGACCAAACCTCTTCAGGAGTCTTCCCTGTAACAGCCTGAGTGGGTGATCTGTTAAGAAGATAAACAGCAGTAAATACTGCTTCAGCCCAGAATTTGTTTGGAACACTCCTGTGTTGTAGCATGGAACGAGCCATTTCAACAACCGTGCGATTGCGACGCTCGACAACACTATTTTGCTGAGGAGTGTAAGGAGTGGTTAATTGACGTTTGATGCCATGAATATCACAGAAGTTGGCAAACGCTGAAGAACAAAATTCCCCCCCATTGTCGGTCCTAAGGGTCATGATGTTACAACCAGATTCTTTTTCCACTAAGGTTTTAAACTTCTGAAAGGTACTAAGAGCATCAGATTTATTTTTTAAAAAGTATACCCACATCTTTCTACTGAAATCATCTACAATAAGTAAAAAATATTTGCAAGCAGTGATAGAAGCTGTATTCATAGGACCGCAAATATCAGCATGAAGTAACTGAAGTACCTTAGATGCGCGCCAAGATTCTCCATTTTTGAATGAAGACCGATGTTGCTTTCCCGCTTGACAAGCGCTGCATACCCCCAACTGCTGAGTCTGAATATCAGGTAATCCAGACACAAGTCCCTCCCGAGAGAGCTGAGAGAGATACTGCATATTGAGATGCCCATATCGCTGATGCCATAGAGTGCTGATAGGAGAGATACGTGCTGCTAGAGCCACTTCTGGAGAGTCACCGGTGTCAAGTAGCCTGTATAGACCATGATCCTCTAGGCCAACAGCAACTGTTACACTAGTCTCCCTGTCAATAATGGAGCACTTGTGGGTACTGAACACTACATCAAGTTGAGGAGAATTCCTCATAATCTGGCTGACAGATAGCAGATTAATTTCCATACCAGGAACATAGTATACATTCAGAAATATAAGTGTGCGCCCACCAGACTGAATTTGAACTGTCCCTCTGCCAACTACTGTGTACTTTTCACCTCCGCCAAATACCACGGAATCACTGAAAGGTGAGAAGTCAATAAACCAGTCACGCCTGTGAGAAAAATGACGTGATGCGCCAGAATCAATGTACCATGCAGAGGAAGGAACAGGATCTGAAGCTCTTTTAGCCATAAAGGCGTAAAAGGCAGACTCTGTCTGCTCGGAATGTTCTGCAACATTTGCTGTCTGATGTGGCCCTCCCTGTTTCCTCTGTTCAGAAGCAATCCTCTGTCGACAATCTTTCTTCATGTGACCGAACCTGTGACAGTAATTACACTGCACACTTTTCTTCCGAGCAGGATCAAAAAGCTGAGAGGAGCCTTTCTGCTGAAAGGACTGAGAGGACTGATATTTTGCAGAAAATGCATTTTCCGAGGACACTGATGAAGCACTACTACCAAACTGCTGTTTCCACCGATCCTGCTGCAGAAGTTTGGTACATAAATCTGGAAACTTCAGATCAACATTTGTGGTCGTAATGTTGAGAGTTTCTATGAAGTGTTCATAAGATTTTGGTAGACTTTTCAGAGTAATGACTACCATATCTTCTTCCTCCATGGTCCGACCAATGGCTTCGAGTTGATCTCGAATGTCTTTAATTTTGTTGAGATGTTCCTGTAAAGACATATGTTCATCCATCATGATGGAGAACAACTGATTTTTGAGAAAAAATGCTCTGCTTTTGTCAGATGTCTCGTGCAGTTCTTTCAATTGTTGCCAGATTTCGACAGCGGTCTTGCCAGAAGGAATCTGAGGTAACTGATCATCAGCGACAGAGAGTTTGAGAAGCATAACAGCTTCTCGATTTCGATCATCAAATTTATCTTGATCGGTACCAGCTGTACCGGGACGAGACTCTTTGCCCAAAATGAGCTGATCAAGACGCCTGTATTAAAAAATGGTCAGCATTCTTTATTTCCAAATGTTATAGTTGCTGCCATTAAAGCGTTGATTTCCTTCTAACATCAGATTGGTGAGCGTGGCCATTTTCCCAAAGAAAAAAAAATAAAAAAATAATATAGCTGTCTGCTTAAAATCCCTCTTTCAGAATGACTGTACCAAACCTTAACAAATTCTGATTTGAAAGAAAATAGGCTTTCACAATGACTCAGATCTGTACCAGATCAACACACCAGACCAAGATGTCACATGTATCGATATACACGCTGATAATATATACGCTGTTCTGTTCAGATTATATATATATGCGTAGACTGAATGCGTGATATATATATGAGGTTATATATGCGTGATATATATACGCTGAACTGGAGCCGTGATATATATACGCTGAACTGGAGCCGTCACTATAATCTGGAGCCGTGATATATATATGCTGTTATAGCCGTCACTAGAACTGAAGAAAGCCGTCACGTGATATATATCTGAACTTGAACAGGAAAAAAATGCCGTTACTGTAATGCCGTGCAGAAATGCGTAACCATATTAATGCCGTCACTGTAATGCCGTGTTTCGGTCGATGCTAAACTGTAATCTGAGAAATGCGTGATCCCTTTTGAAACAAAAATGCCGTCACTGAAAAAAAATGCTTTACGTGGTGAAAACGGCACTGTAATCTCGATCTGTCGAATGAGCCAAAACTTCGTGAGCAAAAGGTAAACGATTTTCCGCTTCTCGATCTGGTTCCGCTTCCGGTTCTGATACACAGGCTCTCGATATTCGAACGCGATTTCCACTGACTCTTTTCCTTTACATATATAGTGACCCCGAGCCTTTTGTGTGAGATTCGAGTCACGATAGTGGCATCAATGGCCCCGAGAGCAGAGAAGAAACCCGCGGCTGGAAAAAAACGGTGATGGGGAATTCGTTTTCAACAGAAAAGAAGCCTTTGAAGCCAGAGAATAAGCTATTAAGGGAAGGCGACAGAAAAACGCAGAGGCTGGCTATTACAGCGAGGGTAAAAAAACTGAATACGGGTTTTACACTGTTCCTTTCAAAACAAGTTTACGATTCCGAGCACTGCTACAAAATTCCTCATAAAGCGATAATGCAGGAGAAGAATCCCTTTCTGTATCGAGATTGACGACTGTAAGCTTTTATCACAGTGAGCAAAGCCGAGGCTAAGACTCAGTGAAGGCTACCTGGCTTACAGAGGGCTCGACCTTAGAAAGGAATGAAGGAACTCAAGAGGTTAGGATACGAAGAGGATAGCTAATCAAGAAATCTACAGATCCTGAGAGCAGTTTCGAAATGAACTGAATTTTTCAAACTATGAAAAATTATTTCGAAAAAAAAAAATTCCTGTGCTCTGATACCATAAAAGAATATCGAATGAATTAATTTCGAATGAGCAAACAGCTCAATCATAATACAGAGATATTTACAATAATAGAAACATCAGGTTTCTATGTAGAATATAGAAACACTCAGTTTCATCAAAGAAACTGCTAAAAGAATACAAATAGCAACAGCTAAAAGGAATGAGCATTAAATGCTAAATAGGGATATTTTAATATATTCTAATACATGAAACACAAGTTCAAAAATTGTTGTTGCTTTGTAGTGCGATGAAATTATTTTGGTAAATTTTAAGTTAGTCCTAAGTTTTAAAGCAGGTTCCAAAATAACTCCATTTTCCCAGACCTCACCCTCGCTTGGGCCCGGATCTCAGAGTGAGGAGGCAATAGGCGATGGAGGGTCCCTAATATCTACTTCAACCAACTTAAGTTGGAGCTAGATTTGTTGGTGCCACAACTTGCCAAATTGTTATAAAAAATGCTTTGCAAAGTAGATGATACTTGAAAATAAAGCAAGCTAATGAAATTAGAACCATTAAATCAGTGAGATTGCAAGAGTATTGTAAGAGCAAGTAGATCTAGAAGCTACAAGAAAGAGAAAATTGCATAAGAGATGAGTGCATAGTGGAATTAGCAAGGTAAACTAACTAAACAAATGAAAACATTCGATGGAGATATTGCATAAGCTATAGTGAAGGCAAATTGCATGAAATAGAATTTGCTAAATGCAAATAACAAATTTAGATGCACTATGATGTTAAGCTATTCTACCTTAGTTTTAGATGATACAATAAAATAAACACTCAAACATCACAAAAGGGACACCATCCCCAATTGGGGAAAATGGATGCCAAGGGGAAAATCCCCAAGTTACCAAATATTTTCTTGTCTTTTATTAAAATTTGATCCCTCTTATGAGATGAAGGATGGAGAGGGTCTTTGGAAAGAGTTTACAAGTACTTCCCTCAAAGGGGAATGCTACTCTTTTCAAATTTGTTACAAGTGAGATAAACTCTTAACCCAAAATTACAATGAATTTGAGTAAATGATTAAAGACAATCAGTAAAAGATTTAAGCTCCCCTATAATCAAACGAGATCCTATTACAAAGGTGTTACAAAGAGGGAAGTTTCCTTGAAGGATTCCAAATGAGTAAGTAAATTTCAAAGGACAAAAGGTTACAATAATGGAGGCAAAAGGTTACAATAATGGAGGCTGGTGGTCTTTCAGACCACTCGTTTAGATACACAAAAAATCAGTTTCAAGTCCTCCCTTTCTTCTTTGAAATCTGTGCCCAAAAAGAAGGAAAATGTGGCAGTCAAGGACTGTCCTACATCTGCCCCAAAACTCTGCCTAAAAGGCAGTGATAGTCTATCTTCAAGGCAGTCCCAAAGACTGTCCAAAGGGTGTCTTTTGCTGCCCACAAAGTCTGCAAAAAAGACAGCCAACAACAGGTGATCTTGTTGCCTCGAATCTCTGCCAAAAGACAGCGAAATGACAGTAAAGATCTAAATGGGAGCTTGAAAAGCAGCCCCAAAACTTGACATGTGTTTTATCTAATTAATCAAAAAATCAGGGAGATACTCTAATTTGCGTGAGGGATACCAAGAAAACTTGGCTTCCCTTTGGGCTTTGTCAACTTGAGTTTGAGGCTCCTTAGCTCTCTTGGAGATGGCTGGTTTAGCCAACAACTTCACCAATCTCCAAGCTCGTTAGGCAACCTGCACATGCTAAGCCCAAAACTTGCAACACAACAATTAGTACCCTTTGAGACCTTGCTCATATTTTGGCAAGGTTGGACTTGTTGTTCAACCAAGAACACACAAGTCACAGCCAAGCCTAGTATGTGAGTAATGTCTAAGACAATCTTTTAAAACTCTGACTCGGGTTCGGAACTGGCCGAGGGTTGACCCCGACTCCGACTCTGACTCGGTATTGTCTCGGTTAGTTTGATTTCAATCACTCGGCCGTTGTAAAAAATACATTAAATATTTTTTTTTTTAATGAAAAAACATAATTTTAAAGATTTTCAGTCATGTTTCCAAACACAATGCATTAGAATATAGAGAGAAGACAACATATGATCAAAGTAGGCTCATGAATATATCCATTATATCAAAATGGCACCCAGTGCACTGTCCAATACATACATGATATAGAGATCAAAACAAAAACACATAACCAAGGAGGCTCTAAATGGCCTCTACAACAAAAGTAAACTATAAAACATCACTAGGCACCAGTACTACTGGCTATTGCTAACCTCCCCAGTGAAGCTTCTAAGTTCTGCCTCCAGAGCTTTATAGTGATACCTTGGGTTCAGAAAAAACCCAGTTGCATGTATAGGGCGATGGAGTTGATTGTTCCATCTTTGATCAATGATTTCCCAAATGGGCCCATACTTAGCCACTCTATCCTTGTATGTTGCCTTTATTTGCTCCTTTGCTTGATCCATAGCCTCATAAATGAAGCCCATAGCCAATCTTTCCCCATCCACCAACCGCAACACCTTAACAAACTAGCCAAGGGTCTGACTCGGTCGACTCGGTCAGCTCAGTTGGCTCAGTTCGGTCGGCTTGGTCGACTCGGTCGATTCGGTAACAAACCGGCCACTGAACTGGTTTTTCTACCAAGTCGACCCGGCTAGGGGTCCGGCTCGGTCGAATCTGATTCAGTTCGGCCGAATTTTAAAACACTGGTCTAAGAGGAAGACCCAAATAATTGAGCTCCTCCCCCTAAAGAACCATGCCCCTTTGGACTAAGATACCAAAAAATAGATGCAAGCAAATAACAATATCCTAGACATAAGCATATAGAAACCATTGGAAAAACACAGGAAGTTACCTCCTGTTGTTGCACAGAATGTCTAGGCACTGCGACAACGGCTCAGATCGCGGGCTGTCACCTTGATCCCCAATCTCTCTGTTTAAGCTGTCTCCCTACAACAGGCTATAAGGGGGGTAGACCCTACGAAAATGGAATGAAGGAGAACTAGTTGGAAACCAGCCAGTTCGAGAGACATAGTGAAGCGACCAAGTACTTGATTTAGATTTAGCAAGGTTTGTAGAATTTGATTAGATTTTAAACGATTGATACCAATGCCTTATGGAGTCAACGATCTTGCTAGGGAAATGAACACCAAGTAATCGATTAGCAACTGCTGCTTAGATGAATGACTATCTTATATGAAATGCAGACCCTAAAACTAATGTGAGATGCAAGAATCTTGGTTAATTTTAGTTAAATGCCTATCTAAGTTTTAACCCTTCGATCCTTTCTATATTGAGCCTGATTTCGTAGTAATTGGCAGAAAGAAGATAAGGTGAAGCACACTAAGGTGTGATTAACGATACTTCTTATGAAAATCTAACATACTTGGTGCCTCTGGCGCTATAGAGAGCTGTGGCTTTGACGACTGCAAGGTCACCGTTTTAAGTACTATTAAAAGGAGGCTACTCAAGCAAAGATGGATGTATACCTATCTCTCTATCGACCAAGCTTATGCTTGGAAGTAAATTTTAGTTATGCAAAAATAACTTAATATGCAAATGCACAAAATGATTAGAAGATGAGATGAAGTTAGATTCAAGGATGAAAAGATGCTTATGTCGCAGAAACTTCCAATACCCAAATGAAATGTTCGCTTTATTAAATGAAGACTCAAAATTAAACCCCTGAAGATATTACAATTAGAACACAAGCTTATTTCAAATCTTTCTGATACAGTTATAGCTCAAAGAGAACAAAAACTTCTTTGCAATTAATATCAATAGATGCTCAAAAAATACTCAGTTTATGAAACAAAGGATATGCATTTTATCACAATTCCATGACAGAGTACTTAATTTTCAGAAATTAATTTTTAGGACAGCAGTAAGAAAAACTTTATGACAACAGCAATATGACAATGAAAACAGTAAGCTATCAATGATATCTTTATGCCAAAAATTTACCGAAATTTTTCCAAACTTGCCCACATGAATTATCAAAAAATTTCAGCCTGTTATGATGTGATTTCCAGAATTATATTAGATTTGATATACTTATTACAACCAATAATTAAAACATGAAATAAGCCTAATGGTGAATGCCCAACTCAAGAAATTAATTTCTTAATGTATTTGACAACTTAGGAACTGATTTTAGGCCAACCCACATGAAATTTTGCCATTGTTATATTTCAGACTTTAGAAACATAATTATTCAGAGATAATAGTCACCCAAAATGTAGATCTAGGCCAAATTTTTGATACACATCAAACATAAATGACTTATTAATGTATTTAGCAATTTTTTTTTAGTTAATTTCAAGCCATTTAGATGTGTTTTTCACCACTATTAGAAAGGTATATGACTTCTGTAGCAAAGAGTGAGGAAAAAGATGGTTTAGATATCAAACCCTTAGGCCCTAGGCCTTGAAGATCACTTGCCCAAGTTGCTAAAAAAAATTCAATACCTGAAACACAAATTTTTACCAAATTTTCTGCAAAAACCCACCAATGATTAGCTTCAGAAAATCAAATATTCAAATCAGAAATGGAGCAAGGGGAATCTAGGGCCAATGAGAGCTAGCACTAGGCCCAATAGAACTAGCATTGGGCTAGGAGAAGGCAGATCTGGGCTTAGGAGCCCCAAAACTTGAAACCCTTGTTCTGAAAAAAATTATTTTGCTTTAGATCTTCAGATTTATTGCAAAATCTTTAATGGCTGGCCTTGCAAAAATATTTGGGATAAGATATTGCCCTCCTGGGCCTAGAACTGTCTCAAAACTCCCAAATCTGCTTGAAAAAATCTTAGATCTGAAGATTTACTTAGTTGACTTCTCGGATCTATTCCTGCCAGTGTTTTACAACCAGGCCGAGTCAACTCGGAAACGGCCGGGTCAAACCGAGCCATTAAAAAAATTTGCGACCAGGCCAGCAAACCGGCTCGGTTGACCGAGTCAACTATGACTCGGCCTAGTCATCCAATGACCAGGCCGAGTCCGTATTGACCAGGCCGAGTCAATGAAAACCGGCTGGGCAAGCATAAAAGACATAAAAAAATTCATTTTTTTGGTATTTTTCAAATGTTTAATGGAGTTTAAGGATTCCAAACTGTTTAATGCAGTTTAAGTCACATATGTTTTAATATGGAATCGAAATCTGCCATATATCTATTATCATTGTTGACTATTCAAGTGTGAACTTGTGAAGGGAGCTGAGTTTTGCTGTATGTGTTTCCTCATTCCACAATTATTTCAGATCGTGTCCATTGTTGGAGTGACATGGTTATGCACTGATTTTCTGAGCTGAAGAGTGAAAGGGCTGATATCACTATCATTGTTGAAGATACCAGTGGTCAATCCCTTTGAAATAAGCCCAGGTTCTTCATATCTGTTTAATGTACAGATCTTATTACAGCTAGTAAATCTGATATCTAGATTCTATATATCAGTCTAGACTCTATATATAAGGTATCGTCCAAATTACAATTGAAATGTCAAACGATGCCCTGGATGAGGGCCTACTCTTGCACTCAACAGAATACCTAAGAGACTCAAAGTTACAAAACAAATTAATGCAAAAAGGACCTAAACAGTACTATGCTGCTGGTTATAAGGCCTAAAATCTGCAGTTAATATAACTTTTCCTCAAGCCCTACTACACATGTCCGAGCCCTAAACACTTTACTTGAGTCTTGACTCTTCAGTGCAAATGATTATCCACAGTCAAGCATAAGTCCTGTAGTTCATTGTTAGTGGATGTCGAGTTCTTTGGAGCAGGTCTGTAATAAAATTCTGGGTGTGCAATTGAAAAGGAATCCCAACCGAATCACAAGGGAAAAAGGAAGAGAACAGATCTTAAGGATAAAAATTTAAAATAACCCTAGACTCAAGGTAAAACAACACCAACGGATCAAAAATACAATAAAGTTCTGAAATTATACTCAAAGAATTACCCAAACAAATTCCATTGGAAATTTGGAACACACAAAGGAATACAAATTGAAACCCTTACCTTGACACCTAGAGCTACTGTATATTTTTTTCACTGTTCTGATGATGATGATCCAGACTCCAGAGATTGGTCAAGATGATCTTGGCTCCTCTGGCAGTAGCTACTAGCCAGTAGTAGTGTAGCTGCTAGCAGTGCTGCAGTAGTACTAGTATTGGAGTCTGGTCACCATCACAGTTTACTTTTGTTGTAGAGGCCATTTCTAGCCTCCTTGGTTATTTGTATTTTGTTTTGAGTCTTTGATCATGTATGACAGTTGACTATGTATTGCCATTGGGTACCATTTTGATATAATGGATTGGTTCATGAGCCTACTTTGATCATATGTTGTCTTCCATCTATATTATAATGCTGTGTGTTTGGACTTTGGAAACATGAATGAAAATCTTTAAAATTATGTTTAAAATATTTAAAATAATGTTTTTTATAAAAAAAATAAATATTTAATGTATTTTTTACAACGACCGAGTCATTGAAATCGACTAGGCCGAGTCGATCCTCGGCCGAGTCGGAGTCGGAGTCGATCCTCGGCCGAGTCGGAGTCCGAGTCGGAGTCGTAAAACACTGATTCCTGCAAACAGTCTTTGAGCCCAAATCTTGCCCTCTAGGATCTAGATCTAGCTCAAATCTGAAGATTTTCTTGGCTGATTTCTCAGATCTATTCCTACAAACAATCTTTGAGCCTAGATTTTGCCCTCCAGGGTCTAGATCTAGCTCAGATCTGAAAATTTTCTTGGCTGATTTTTCAGATCTATTCTTGCAAACAATCTTTGAGCCGAGATCTTGCCCTCTAGGGTCTAGGTCTAGCTCAGATCTGAAATTTTTTTGGCTGATTTCTCAGATCTATCCCTGCACAAGTGAAAAGAGAAAAATCCAATACCTAATATGTATAAAAATTAGAGAAAATCCAAAAAACCCAAGTGTTAAAATTCAAAATTATGTTACAAAAATTTTAGATCTACACAAGTAAATAACAAATCTATACAAATAAAATACAGATCTATACAAATATTTTACAGATCTATCAGATTTGAGAAGTATGAGTCCAACTCCGCTCCCAAATTTGATAATCTAAGGCTCTTAATAGTCAGATCTATCAAAATCTCCACAAAATGTTTAGAAGTTTTTTAAATTTTAGAGAGGTACTAGCCCAAAAACACCCTGCAGAAAAAAATTATCATTAGATAAATTCTGAGGCTTATATGAAATAGGCTCTTCAAAAAATGTGTTGAGAGTTGGCTGGTCCAACCGAGGACTATCCCCAAACGCTCAATGAGAACCTGAGAGATCTTTTGCAAACACTAGATCAACCATCAAATCAAGCAGAGAAATAAAACAACAATAAAATTATGAAGAAATAGAGATACCTGCTACTTCAATCAAAATTAAAAATGTTACCCTCGATCCAACAAACTGAATAAGATACCTGTATTCAGATTATTCTAAGCTATTGATTGATAGTTTTCACATAATAAGAAGCAAAAATTAAAATAATGTTACTGAAGAAGAACACTACAGCACGTTGAAACCCCAAAGACTTTTGCATTAATTCAAAAAAGTATACAAGAGAGCTCGAGAGCTTAGTACACGATCTATAGATCGGATGATCCTGATTGACAAAATGACCGCCTATTTAAAGTTAAATTCTCCAACAGCTAGTTCGAGTGATCCTCGTCAAAACAATCTCGACCGTTGATGAGGATCAAAATTTCTTTTAATCTCATCCGTCGAAATTTTAAATTCTTGAGGAAATCCAAAATTTTCAATTAAATGCATTTTAATTAATTCAAAAATTAAATTTTTGAATTAATTTCCTCAAAATTTTGACTTTGACTTAACCCCAGGGACCAAAGGCTTAAAATTTAACAAAACAATTAATTTACTGTAGTCCCTGGACCTCTAAAAATTTAATTTTTTAGGACCGACGAATTTTGCCTTCAGAGAATTTAAATTTACCTAGGACCTAGAATTAATTAAATTTCTGGCTTAGGATTTTAATTAATTTTGGCCAAAAAATTTAATTAATTAACCTATGAGGGGATAAATTATTTTTCCAACCCTCAAGAGTCAAGACCCTTTACATCATGATTTTCACATTTTTTATATCTAAAGGAGGAAAACCCATTTGTAAAAAACCCTCACAAACTACCCAGTTTTGCGACACAAATACAATCTAGCAGATCAAGCAATTTGTAATAAAATAACCTAATCAAATACTTAGAATTATTCCCAAATCACTTTTACATAGACTCGATCTAGAACACTAGGACTCTCCTAAGATCCCAGTGACAAAATCCATTCCGGCTTTAGGGTAAGGCTGAAAGAAAACTCTGCGACCATTCGAGAATCGATAGGTGAGACAAAAAGCCTGCCGGAATGTAGATCGTCACCAGAAAAGTAGGTTTACTTAGGTGATTACATACACGACACGGATTTGCTGAGATTATTTACATTACACACATGCAGAATGGGTTTACATTACGACATGATAATCAGGCTGATGATGATAGTTGAACGGCACAGACACATCGATCAGGCGCTATCCCTTTTGTGAAAAAAGGGGGTGTACTGCTATGGGTTGTTGACACGTAGTGGTCAACACCTCCCAAATGCCAAGAATAAATCCAAAACCCAATGCACATGACCTCCAAAGTCTTTTGTTTTATTGATCGCCAATGAGAGAACAATTTAACATAGTTTAGCCAAGCAATAAACTTCCAACCAATGAGCAAATGAGAGCTCAAAGGTTTGCTTTATACATGTTTGGGAGCAAATCCCAATGAAAACTAAAACAACAAGTGACATAGATGTTGTGAATCCCAATGTAAGTCAAATTCCTTAGGTGGCAAATCGAACTGCTATAGATTGATCCTTGCTGGCAAACGTACCTCTTTCTCTAGGCATGCGTATGGGCTGAGTAATACAAGTATGTAGATATGAGGGGGAACATATCCCTCAACTCACCGCTGTCAACTCCCACGTGAATTGCCACCAAACTAGAGAATGGAGACACACTCCACTAATAACTGGAGTAAATCCACCTCAAGCTACCTCTTCAAATCTGCGTGGATGCTAAGAAATCTTGCCTTGCTGACAAGGCAATTCGTGGGCCCATAATTGTTGATGAACTTGGCTTTCCTGAGGCCTCAACTCTATGTGATGACTTGACTGCCCAATCAAGCTTCCAACTGATCCTTAACTGGGCTTTGACTTGAATAATGATTTTCCATGTCATTTTAGTCTTTGAGACACATTTATGTGTCCAACACTTATTAATTTTTTGAATTTTTTTGCCACTTGATGCCAATGACTTAGGAAAAGTGGGTTTTCATGGGGTGTTATTGATTTTTGACCCTCAAAGTGCACCTTAGGAGAATGTTGGAATGGAGAGCATGAATTTTGAGTACTTATATGCCCTCAACATCTTCTGGGATAACTTATTTACAATTTTACATACAAATTAATTAAAAATCCTGTCTTGCGAGAAGTTTTAATAATTAAAAAAATCCTATAAAACTTATTCAAATTCCATGACACTTTAGATATGATCTAGCATGGTAATATACATTGACTCTAGGCATTAGGATGGACCCAAGGCCCGATTATCAAGTCACACTCCAACTTTGGAGGTATGTGAGTGAAAAAACTCAATTAGTTATTCATTGGAAAGTGTTTGGAGTCTTGCATGGTAAATTATTTTTATCGATGTTTTGGGATAGGTATCACAACCCATCATTAGGAGATCTAGTTATTCATAGTTGAAAAGCGAGAATAATTAGCTAAGTGAAAAAACACTCTAGAGTGGACTCACTTGATGATCAGGTCCCAAGTCGCCTAAGCCTGTTACAGAATATTCATCATGCTAGAGACATTCAATACAATCCCCCCGTAGGGGTGAGGAATTTGAGAGAGAGAAAATGTAGAGAGAGTAGAGAGAAAAATGGGGCAAGGCTGCCTTGTTGACTTCTGAAAAGTTGATAGGTGCCTTTTACATTCGGCCATGGGGTCTTCAGATTTTGCTAGGTACAACTTAGTAGATAACAACATCCAACCTCAAACCACGTGGTGTCATTCTTGTTGTCATGGGGCTAGGCATGTCTGTAGAGTTCTGTTTTACTCAGGGTTCTCGTGGCCCACTTGTTGATTAAGTTTGCCATTGAGCCTGCTTCAAAGTTTACTTTGCGGAGGATGTGGAATGTGTCTTACTCTTTAATGGATTTAGATTGAGTTTGATCCTTTTTTGTATACATTGCAATTGAAGGTCCCGTGGGCTGGTATTTAGATTGAAATGCCAAATGATATTGTAGGAGTCTCCAACAATCATTAATCTGTGAACCAAATATGTTTTTAATTATGCTGACTCCCTGCATCAAAGAAAACCACTCTGCTTGATTATTTGATGCCATGCGTAGAATCTACTAGTACTTTGGTTCGATTTTTCCTCTGGGGTTATGGATCACTCCTCGCACCTGCCACGCTTAGGTTTTGTTTCGATCAAATGACATATGGGTCACGAGTTTTTATCCAATTTTGAAATTCTTCAAAGGAAAGTGATATCTGCGATTGGCTCTTTCTTAATGTTGTAGGTGTGTTTTGAAGTTCAATATGGAATTGAGGTAGCCATCTTGTTTCAAAAAAGTCTAGTGCTTGAGGCCTTTATGGTTTCATATTTTTGCTACATATATGTTCTGCCAGTAGGGGCTTGACCCTTTCTGCTACCACCCATGGTTTGATCTAACTAGTTTGAAATATCATTTTGTTGCATGCTAAGTTCCAACCATATTTTCCAGCTGACATATTTTGGGAGAGCCACCCATACTCTTTTTAAGATCCGCTTACTTCTAGATGAACCTGTATAATTTTGATGCTAAGAGTCAAATTGTAGGGTTAAGGAGTATGGCAATTTCACGCTTTGTAACAGATCTTGGGGTGCTTGTTCCCAAAATTTCTTTGTAAATTTACATTCCACAATCATATAATGGATATTTTCCTTGTTTTTTTGATAGAGTGCACATATCGAGGCTCCTTGTATTCTTCTTTAAATCAAATTTTCTGTTGTGAGGATTTTTTTGTGTGCCAAGTCCAGGTGGTTATTTTGAATGAGGGAATTTTAAGAAAAATATTTTTGAAGATATTCCAGTGGTCCAAAACCACTCCAAGGTCAAAGATTGGTCCATCTAGCACATCAATCAAGGAAGTCAAATTTTTCTATGGATCTGTGCAGCAATAATCAAGGGTTCAAATTATTTTGAGGAGGATCAAGCCATGGATCAAGTCAACTAGCTGTTTTTTCCACTTGGAGGCTCTCACACTCATTTTTCTATATAAGGAAGCTCTAAGCTCCTCATTGTAATGTGTGAAAAATCTTGAGCTCTTGGCTAAGTGAAGCTCTGCTACTCTTGTAATATTTTTTCTGAGCAATAAAATAAAGTCTTTGGGGCAAAGCTATGGTGTTATTCTTCAGTTATATGGTAATATCTTTTTGATCTATTGTGCTTCATGTTCTACTAATGTTTTAATTTTGTTATTTCCATTAGCTCTTGAAGATTCATTAGTGTACAATTATCTTGCATCATTGTTTAGATTTGGAGAAACACTTTAGGTGGAGTAGATCTATTGGTTTTCGGTTAAACCCTTAGACTCTTCTATCATTGTGCTATCCAAATCTCTATGGATCTAACAAATATTTTTCAAGTGTGTAGAAAATAATATTGTTGATAAGATCTTGGATACTTGGGGATATTCTCGATGAATTAACCAACTATTTAGGGCATAGAAGCCGAGGAACTTGTTGCTGCTCAAACTAGTAGGCCTAGTATATAAGCTAGAGTTAGAGGGCACAACAACAATTTGGGACAAAAGCCCACTGTCACCACAACTTGATTCCCCTTCTCTTCTCAGATTTTCACCAACGAGAGGAGTCCCAGTGTCTCTCACTTGTGATTGTTGTATCTATAATAGGTTTCAAAGTGAGGCAAGGATGGCTCATTCAATGGAAAGGTTCAATAAATATGCGAGCTTTGGTTGAAGCTTGGAAGACTTTCCAACAAAAACACCTTGAAAAGATCCTACACGAGACCTAGGGTTGAAATATATGACTATGTATAGGCACATCCAAGGTAAAGGTGGGCAAAAGAAAAGGCTATGAATGATATGCTAATAAAGTACAAACCTTCAAGAAATCCCTAAGTTCAAGGATAGCCCCTAGGGTTCCCACTCGTTGTGATAGCTAAGCCATCAATTTAATCAAAATTCCACTGTCGAAATTCGTTCAAAACTTATGGATGCCTAGAGGAGACAGAAGGGAATAGTTTTGTCTAGATGGAATGCCAAAATCCCGTCTTCCTAAAATTTCACACCAAGCCCTAGAAAGCCTCCTTATCCTTAAAGGGACGAAGAAAAGAGGGAAGAAGAAGGTGAGAAGAATGATGTTTCGTTGAGTTAATGTGATCACCAAGGATCTAGGACCAGTGCCTAGCAATTGGGAAGATTGGAGTCAAAATGATCTTGTTTTGTGAACTTCGCTCTTCAAGGAGACCTAGAAGTAGCTTCGCATGCCCTAATGGAGGTAGCTTCACGACTAATCTAGAATTTTATACTTCGTTGGGCAAAATTAATGGAGTTTCAAGGATGAAAATGCAATTAATCCCCTAAGAGTATTCATTCATTCTTTTTGTCCAATGAGTAACACATGCAAAAATTTCCAATAGTTTTCAATGCTTCAAACAATTCACATTAATTAAGGCACATTTAATCACCATAAGAGAATTATTCCATGCATTAGACATTCATCAAAACAAAAATATAACATCATATGGCACTTACAAGACAAAGAAGAGTATATCCATCCATCAATTTGCCAAAAAGAAGCTCCAAGAGAGATAGCAAAATTCTTCCAAACATCAAAATGCATTTAATCATCCAAAATCATTCCACAAGTTGCAAGTCGAAAATCCTCTAATGAGGTAGTCGAAAATCCCAAGTGTGATGATCCAATACAAATGAGGCTCTCCTTTATTTATATGAGCCTCTAGTTCGAATTAGCCTAATGAGCCCCCAAATTTACTTTAATGTGCAAAATAACTATAACTTTGGTGACAAACCCACCAAATAGCTCAAATGTGTAAAATAAGTCTTCCTAATGAAGCCAAAATGATAAAATAATGGTGTAAAGGGCTGTTGGAGGGCTTAATTGAGTCCTCAAAGTGCTAAAATGAAGAGGAAGGCTCCATGAATGATGATTAAGGGGTAGCCCCTTGTTTTCCAAGCAAAACATCAGTGGTGCTCCCAAGTGGCAATGGGGTGCAAGCAATGGTCTCATGGGTCTCCAAATGGCTCAAGATCATGTCGCTGCTCCATCAATGAAGGTTGGAAGATGACATGTGCCCTCCCATCTCTCTCCGAATGAGACAAATCCTCCTTTGGGCCCTGGATCAGCTGCCAAGTGTTGGTGCAAATATGTGGTTGACTGGGCAATGTGGTCCAAGTGCATCATCATCTCTGTATGGCTGGGGCATGAACAAGTAACGTGGTGGTGTTGAAGAAGCCCATGGTGTGGCAATCAATGATTCGTAAGGCTGGAGGCCCATGGCTCTCAACGCTCACCCTATAAGTGCCATTATGACCCTTTGGGGGCTTAGATCCCGTATAGGGAGATCAAGTCCAAGATCATGACCCACCTACAATCTTGTATAAAATCCAATGCACCTCCTCACCTTCTAGTACAATAATTCATTAGTATAATCGAGTAAATAAGCTTGCTAATCAAGGGCAAAAGTGGGCACTTCACAAGTGGCACGCCCTTCCAAATGAGCTTCAAACATGTACTAATGCTACCCTTCTCAACAAGGGAGTTAATGAACAACTCTATTAGGTGGTGTCAACCTCTAAGGGAGTAACGAGTCCATGGTACATCCATCAAAGGGTCGGTGTCTTGTGAAATAGGGGTTGAATGAAGTGGGGGCACAGGGAAAGATCTAAGCCACATGCCATGGTACATGGGTAGCTGTAACAAAGGAAGCCCATACCTTGGGTGTATCAATGCAGGAGGGAGCGATTGTGGTACATGAGTTACCTCGACCTTTGTTTTTCCACCCTTCTTCATATGCCTTTTGCCTTTTATTGATTTTTCTTCCTTTTACTACTCAAGGCTCCAGAGGATGAGGGCATGATGTGTATGATGTAGCAGTGATTAGCCCCTTAAGGTTGGACAGTTAATCGCCCACTAGGGGTTGGGACAATCATGGGTTCCTTAATGATGCAGAGGGCACTCATAGGGGCCCTTGAACCAGGGTGATGGCCATAGTGACAGGGGGTAGAGGTTTTTCCCCACGTGCTAAATTCTTTTGTCCCAACCGTCTTTTGCATTTTGTGGTACGTTTCATGTTTTATGTGGCCAAATTATGCTTTATCTTTCTTTTTTAGCTGCATCAACCTCTGGGGCATCGTTCCAGGCTCGATCTAAGGTGTGGACAAGGGGAGGGGGAGGCTAATATCTTGTGGATCCAATGGACAAGTGTGGACCCAGATGGGAAAATATGTGAAAGGGGCTGTAATGAGTGGAGGGAAGTGAGATATATGGTGTCGGGAAGCAGGACCATGCAACCAAAATTAGGGTTTCCAATGTAGTGCCACTCCTAAAGCTAATAGCTCATAGAAGAGATCCCATGGGACTAGGATCTAGGATTAACTCTCAAGATGAGGAAAGGGAGCAAGAGTACAAGTCAAAGCCCGTTTTTTTCTGCCGAATCCCCCACTAATCCATGCCCAAATGTGCCCAAGAAAATCAAGCATAAACACCTAATTACATATTGAAAAGTCATACCTTCGGGGTTGGAAGGCCCACCTTCAAACATATGATCATAATAGATGAGTGAGAGCACAATGGCTGGCTCAGGTGGCGGAAAATAATGGCACATCAAGCTATCTGGTGGCAACAACGGGCTACTGGCTACTAGCTAGAGACAAATCCAAGAGAAAATTTCTCCTATAGGGGTCACCCGTTGGTGGTGGGTAATAAAACCCATAGTGGGTCATCTGAAGACTTATCATTCGAAATAAGAAAAGGGGTTTTCTAGCCATTTACTCTAGATCAAATTTTATCTATCTTTAAAAATCCTTAAAGAATATTTTAGAGCTTCAAATGAATAGATCTGCTATTGAAGGGCTTATTTTTGTAAATTTGTAAATAGATCTTGTATATATTTTCTCCTAACTTTGTATATAATTTCTATCTATTTTGTATATATTTGTTGGGTTTTCTTGAGTTTGCTTTGTAGATCTGAAGATAAGGCATCAATTTTGTCTTGGATCTAGTTGTATGTATTTTTTGTAGGATTGATCCCACTGAAATTTGAAGGAAAATCGTTGTCTGAAGCCAAGATCACCCTCCTAGCCTAGACGACTAGGGTTGTAAGGGAAAAGAAGGATTTTTTGAAGCTGTCTAGCCTTTTTCTCATGGCCGCAAGGGTTTGGAGGCCTATTTTCTTCCAGATCAAACTTTTCTCCAAGGGTTTTCACTCCATATAATTTTTGCATTTTTTTGCGGGGTTTCGCTTGGGGTTCTGGCCATTTTCTCTCTTCATATCTCATCCTTAGCATTTGAGGCTTGTTTTTTGGCACCTAGTGAGGGTTTGATTCAATAATTTGTGGTTCAAATAATTTTTAGAGACCTTTTCTTGAAGGCCGCAAGCATTTTTGCTCTCTTTCTCTAGACTGCAAGCACTCTAGGGCTTTTATTTCTTGCCTTTGAATTTTCTGTCGCAACCTTGCGATTTTGCAAGAGTTTCAACGAAAATTTTGAAGGGTTTCACCATAATTTTGGGCATAGAATCGATTTTCAAAGGCTTGTTCTCACTTGTAATTTTTTTTGAAGGAAGCCACATATTATTTAGCCCTTTTCTTCAAGGCTGAAAGCTCCGAAAGGAGCCTCCTCTTTGACTAGTGCGAAGGCCTTATTATTGGTGGAAGACTATTTTTTTTTTAAGAGTTTGAGCCTCCTTAAGCAAATAATCATAATTTTTAAAATGAAATTCAAATAAAAATTAAAGCACTTTTTTTAGTAGGCTATAAGGTATTGGCGGCCTTCCTTCACCTAGGCTGCGGGCTTTGATGACTGGTAATTTTACTTGTTGAAGGCCGAGGTCCCTTGGAGGGTTAGATCAACTTGTTTGAAGTGTTTGCAATCATAATCAATTACTGGTCTGGTTTGCCTTTGTATCTTAAGGAGGTTGTGTTGTGAAGTTCTTCAATCATTGTAAATCTCCTTGAGTTGAAGAGTCCTTTCCCTTTGTCAAAAGGACTTCTTCTCTTGTAACATAATAATAAAGATCTTTGTGCCTTGAGGGAGCTTGGGATCTCAATCCCATGGTATCCTGCCTCCTTATTTAAAAGGGAGACATCCTTATTTTCCTTTTCTCTTAGTCTTTAGATCTAGCTTACTAACTTGTTTCTCTTGCATTGCTAGTTTCATTGTTATCATAGTTTAGATCTGATCTCTTTAGTTGCATTGGCTATTTGATCTAATTGCACTTGAAATAGTTCTTGTCTTTGTTTCACTTGCAATTGAAGATTTAAAGTAGTCTCTCTAATCTCTTGTTAGCAATCTCATTTGCCATCATTCACTTGTGCTTTCATTATATATCTTTACTTGTTTCCATTGTCTAATATAAGTAAAGACATCTTAAGAAGCATTTCTTGTTAAAGGCATTTGGGATATTGCTCTAATATCTAATCTAATTGCATCTCTCTTGTTTCATTGAGTAATTTTAAAATTTGCTTCATTGGTCATTATTGTAAGTTCATAATCTTGTGTTCTAAGTGATTATCATAAATCTTGGTTATAAGTTTTCTCTATTGAAGCATCATTGTAATTGGATCTCATTGAAGCATTTGCATTTGCATCTTAGATCTAAATTTTCATTTTAAAATTTACCTCCAAGCATAAGCTTGGTTGATAGAAAGATAGGACAACCTTCTTCATATCCAATTTGAGAAGCTTGACCCTTAAACAACGGTTAAAACGAGTGACCTTGCAATTCTCTTGCGGCTGAGCCCTTGTAGGAACGAAGACACTTGGGTTGTTAGAAGTCCTAGGTAGGTATCGTTAATGAGGCCTTAGCCTCCTTCCCCAATAGTTCTCCCAACAACCTTGTTTTAAGACTTGCTTCGATAATTGAGGAGAAGGTTTTCACCTTAGAATAGGCATATAATTAAAATTAACCAAGATCTTGCATCTCACATAGGTAGATCTTGCATTCATTCATCTTGCATTTCAATTGATTATCTGTAATTGGAATTGTGAGCTCATTTCATTTACTTGCGAATCTTACATTGTTGTACTTGTCATTTTCAAGTTTATTGTCTCTTGAATATCATTTTACTTGAAGTACAAGTCTTATTTATATTGCAAGTTTATCTCTTATTTGTTGATTTTTGGTAGCATTGGATGTGCTCTAGCCTTGAAATTTGGAGGAGAGGCTAAGGCACATGAGATCTCCAAGACCCAGAAATCGTTTTGAGAAATTCCATCTAGATGAAGAGTTATTAAAATAATTAATATTTTTTAATGGGTTCTTAAGTCTAAACTTAGGAAAATAAAAATATTAATGGGTATTAATAATGACAAGGATGGGAAGCTTCTAAGAGACGAGGATCAAGTCTGTTTTAATCTTAGCCATTGATTAGGGACTTAATCTCAGCCGTTGATTCATCAACAGAAAAGTATAAGAGAAGACTTGAGGATCATTTGGAGAGACATTGACAAATACACATTATCTCAAGGAAATTCGATTCTCAAGGAAGAGGAGATCGATTTCAGAGGGAGTTGCAGGGTGGAGGAAGAGGAGGGCTTCAACAACAGGCAGTGATCGAGGAGGAGGTGACGCAGGGGCAGTGGAAGACAACGTAGAAAGAGAGACGCAGTCCAGAGGAGAGACGTAGGGCCTATGCAGGCTGATGTAGAGGGACGCAGAGCCACTCAGAGCCACGCTGGGTCAATCAGAGTGACGCAAGGGTGACACAGAAGTGGGAGCAGGGTCTCCAAAGTGTCAGATGGTCTCAAAAGGAAAGTCTCAGGTGTTTTCTTTCAGTTTCTCTGTAAAATCATTCCTTGTAAAAGCAATTGTTGTTGAAGATTAATAAAGCCCTCATCTGCTGCACCGGTTTTCCCGCATTGGGTTTTTCTGGGGACAATTGTCCAAAACTAATTGTGTCGATGTGATTGATTCTTGAGCATGTATTTTTCTCTGGGTAATTGTGTGATAACTGCAGTAGAATTTATTTTAATATTTGATGAAGAGATTTTGTAAATAACTTATTGAGAATAATAAGTAGGTGAAATAAATCAGTTGCTGCAATGATAGAATTTTGGTTTAGAAATTTTCACATTATTGCTCCTATATCCAATTGTTGTAATCTTTTGATCTCCTGTACTAACTTTGTCTTGTAACTTGAGATATAATTCATTATTGTGCAAGTTCTTTTAATTCATATTTTGAGCATTGTTATTAAGGCACTGGTCTCTCACTCTTTATCATTTTAAGTGTCTCATTGATATAAATGAATCTATACTTTAACACTTACATTGCTCATTAATAATCACGCTTGCCAGTTAGCTTTAAATCGAGCTATTTAGAGAGGTAATTGCCTTGCCCTTAGTCTCCTAGAACTTGTTGTTCCAACAAGTTTTCCTCTTTCATTTATCTTTAGGGACTACCCCCCATAACTTGTCTAGGAGAGAGCTTAAATAGAGTGAGTAGGGAATAGGTGACAACCCCTACTTTGAGCGTTGCGCCTTAGGTGTACACTTTCGGTGGCAATAGGTGGGTTAGGTGAGGAGGAATAGGTGGTTAGTTCCAGTCCTCCCATGCCCCTTCAGAGGACTAGATTGAGATATCAAATAACAATTTTTTTCTTTCTTGAGAGAGCCATTGCTTGAGAGGAAAAAGGGATAAATTATTCATCAAAGGAGGATTACCCATTATAGTATCTTGCCAAATCTGTTTTCCATTCCTTGGGGACCCATGAGAGGTGGGATTGTATGAGTGGGGTGGCCGCAGAAAATAATATCCAGATTTGTGAACCTTGTTTCACTTAAAAGAAGCTATCAAAGCATCTATTCCTAGTTCCTTCCAAATATTTCCGCAACAAGGCCTGTTTCCACTAGTCTTCCACCAATCATCCCTGTCTATAGTTAGACGACATACTAATTTTCCGCCAAACGCCAAATTTATTATTGTTGGATCCTTCACACCTAAGCTATTGATGTTTTGGGTAGCATCGGGAGTATTCTCACATGTGGGTCAAGTGGGTTAAGTGATGGGGCTTGGCACCCATAAAACCATGGTCTTCTGATGACCCATGGTATTGCACCCTTTGGAAAAGTATAAGTACAAGGGTGAGTGATTCATTCTTGTAGCTTGGCAAGAGAGTCGAGAGGGCCAAGAGGGCATGTTGTTGGCAAAGAGGGTTGAGAGAACTTGTTTTTGGCAAGGAGGGTTTGTCGTTGCAAAGAGAGCATAGAGATGTGTAGGGGCACGAGACATTGAGAGAGAGATTCTTTCAAGCAAGAGATTTTGCATCAGTAATAGTGTAGGTTTGTTGTGAATGAGATACTCAATTGTGTCGGGTCAAAAGGATGAGCACAAAGCAACAAAGGAGATCCATATCAACTAGTTTGAGGACAGATCTTGATCCATTGGATAAGATTTAGGGTAATTGTTATATACGTAATTTCCTCGAGGGTCATTATCTTAGTAAGGGAGCTCGAGTAGGTTCCAAGAAGAATTTAATCAAGAATTGTTGATTGGGAATAACATGTGTGTAATATGTTTATTGTGCATGATCTAATTGTTGGTTTTATATGTTTTGTTGTGCAAAATTTGTTTTTGGTTAGGCACATCAGTGTCTTCCAGTTAATTAGCTCGGTTAAAGTTAATTTGAGACTGTTACCGGATCTGTTGTGTGTGCGCACACTGGGTCTAGTGCTCGAAATTCTAACATGGTATTTGTTACCCACCAAAATGGGTAACCCTATTAGAGAAAACATTTCTCCCATTCTTCGCATCTAATCGGCCAACCAGCAACCCCTAACAACCACCACTAGTTGATGATGACATGCCATTATATCTTTGCCACTTGCATCAGTCTTATGCTTCCCATCCATCCAACAAGAGCACATGGATGAAGGTGGGCTTCCGATCAAAATGTACTTTATTCATTTTGCAATTGAGTGCTTACGCTTGTTTGTATTTGGGCATTTAACATGGATTATGGGGTGACCTGGAAGAAGACGGGTTTTGGCCATGATCTTGTTCCATCACCTTAAATGGGGGGTTAATCTTCAATCCTAGTCTAGTGGGACCTCCCCTAATGGCCCTAAGGGTTTAGCAATGTTGATTTTTCCTAGTGCTTCAGATCAGGCCTATGTCTAATCACGACCATAAACACACTGAAATACACACAACTTCAAGCTCTTTGCACAATGAAAATATTTAGCAATGAAATCAATTAAGTACATAGAGATTTGAGCCCAAAGCTTCATTATTTTATTAATCCATCAATAAAATAATCACAGGGCTTTCGTACTAGGGATCATGGCCCTCAATCACTAGTACAACTAGTATACATATTATACAAACTAGGGCTTGCGATATGCTACTTCAAATCTGCAATCTACCCAATGAGAAGACAAGAACAAATACACAATTTACTTGCTGGAGAAACCCTTCTTCTTTAGCCCTTTCAATCCTCATTTGTCTTGACACCTGGCAGGTCTTTTGCCTCCTTAGATTAGAGAGCAATACCCCGCTGTCCACAATTGCTAATAGTGTTTTTGCTCCTTCAAAGGCACTGTACATAACCCCTTAAACATCAACACTCACACACCCTTAGATCCTCTAGGGTCATTGTATATTAGCCCTTGAAATACACTTTGTTCACAACTTCGTTTGTGAACAAACTTTTGAACATACAAAGATCTCTCACTGACCATACTATGGCTAGTATATTGATCTCAAATCAACCCTTCCTCGACCTTTGTTGCTTCACTTGGTCACCAAATCACCCTTGGTCTATTCATAACGTTTTGCACATCCAAACTAGGCAATTTGGCCACCCTTTGACAGAGCCACAAACTCACCTTTACCCATCTCAGACCCACAACCTCCTAGAGCAGTCTTTCAACCATTAAATACTTGAGATCTGCTTTAACTAGGGCTCTGGGTCTCATCACAGACCTCTGCTACACGTTTTAGCTTCAGATCTGCCCCTGGGAATACCAAAACTGTTAATTTTAGGTATGTTCTATGCTTAGAGAAATTTATTTCAATTTTCATCGTTAGCTCCATATCTTTTCCAGATTAGCAATCACATTAGCATTAAAGTAAATTGCAGATAGAACATAAACATAAATCGCAGAAGACAAGCCAAGACAAGAGGACACAAGATGTGGCGCTAGCCAGGGACAAACCCTGAAACCCTTGATCAATTCTTCTTATATGTTCTTCAATAGTTCAGCATAGAGAGAGAGAGAGATAGTACGTTTACAACAGAAGTCAACACTTTGACTTATCTAGATAGGAGCATAAATCATCTCTAAGAAGATGATACATGAGATCAGTTGAAGACATGCTACTTCAACTAATTCTCCAAGGTGACTCCTTCACCTATCGTTGTGCTGCATTTCGTCATCATGTTGCACCTCACCGCGCTGCACCATGTTGCACACATCATCACTATGCTGCATCTCATCACGCTTCATTAATCATGACTGTACACATCACTGTACTGCATTATGTGCCATTGTTGCACCATGTTGCCATCCTGACCTATGTGTTGACTGCACCTTGCTTGCTTGTTGTCCTTTGCTTGCTTGTTGTCCTTAGCATGCTTGTTGTTGCATGTTAGTTGTCCCTTGCATGCTAGTTGTAACACTGCATGCTTGGTGTATTTTCTACTAAGTACCATACAATTGTCCCAATGTTAATTAATTGTCCCTTGCATGCTGCTCTCCTTCGGAGACATATGCTCCAGCTGTTTCGGTAGTTCCCGGCAGTTCTGGTTGTTCCCGGTAGTTCCGGTTGTTCCCGGCAGTTCCGACAGTCTTGGGAGTTCCGGCTTTTCTGGCAGTTCCGGCAGTTCCGACATTTTCGGTTTTTCTGGCAGTTCTGGCTTTTTCGGCATTTCCGGCATTTCCGGCTTTTTCGGTAGTTCCGTCTTTTCCAGTAGTTCCAGCTTTTCCGGCAGTTCCGGCTTTTCCGGCTTTTCTGGTAGTTCCGACTTTTCTGGCTTTTCTGGTAGTTCCGGCTTTTTTGGCATTTCCAGCATTTCCGGCTTTTCCGGTAATTCTTGCTTTTTTGACTTTTTTCGGCTTTTTCGGAAGTTCCGGCTTTTCCAGCAGTTCCAACTTTCTGCCCTCAGGATCATGGCAACGTTATTCCTTAGGATCTCTCCTCCTACTGAAAGCCAAAAACAAATAGAGAGAGGAAGAGATCCCAAGTGTGTTGAAAGGACTTGAAGGCCACCTCTATTTATACTAAAACGTTGAGCACATGTGGGGTTTATTTGGTTGCTGGTCGACCTTGACGAATTGTCTTATAACACAAATAAATTCGTAACTCCATGAATACTTATTGGAATCGGAGGATCTTTAGATCAATCCTACACCTCTTAATGAGAGGGATCCAAGAAAAATATCAGTTTCCATAAATAAGATGACCCACATGGAGTTTGGCCCTAGTTGCCAATTTTAACACTCCCTCTCAACTAGGGAGAACTTCATCCATTGATCCATATGTCCGGCTGTACTATCTCTGCCATCAGTGCCCTGCACTGCTCTGATTTGCTGAGCTTTGCTCTGCTTCAATCTGCTGAGCTCTGCTGAACCATGAAAAAGAAGAATTGATCGAGAATGTCTCATACCATTCTCTACTGACCCGAAGTTAGTTTCATCTGAAGAGAGTGTGTCACATCACTTTTACTGACCCGAAGTCAGTTTTATTGATCCCAGATCAATATCACAAGAGAGTGTCTCAAACCACTCATACTGATCCCAGATCACTGTCACAAGAGAGTGTCTCAAACCACTCAGACTAATCCCAGATCAGTTTCATTGATCCCAGATCAATGGATGTCATCCTAGCATAGGGAGTACGGTAGATACAACGATGCATCCATCGATAGTACTACTATGGTCCCTATCCTCATTTCCCTGCTCATTGATCAGATGAGAGGTATCTCCCATGAGTCCCAGACTGCATGGGTGGGATGCCTCGACAGGAGAACTAATCATCCTGTCCACAGGAGAACGAATCATCCTGTCAGTGGATGCCACGGAGAACTAATCATCCTGTTCCACAGTCGCCACAGAGAACAAATCATCCTGGCCCACAGGAGAACTAATCATCCTGTTCCATAGTCGCCACGGAGAACAAATCATCCTGGCCCATAGGAGAACTAATCATCCTGTTCCACAGTTTCCACGGGAGAACTAATCATCTCGGCCCACAGAAGAACTAATCATCCTGTTCATAGTCTCAATGTGATGGAGCCTCCTTGCTCATCGATTTACCATATCGCAGATAAGGCAGTATTTGATGTTTATCTACTGGAGCAATCATCAAATACGGGTCTGGTTGTCACAGAGAATCACAGTGGTATTCATCATGTGTACAAATAGCTCACTTAACAGCTTCTGCAACCATGCAGCTTCACACGAGATCATACTCGTAGCTATGTATTCAGTCTCGGCGGTGCTTATAGCAACCGACTTCTGCTTCCTGCTCATCCATGATATCGAAGCAGAATCCAAAGAGAACCAGCACTGAGAAGTGCTCTAGTGATCCTCCACACTGCCTGCCCAGTCAACATTCAAATAATCATGCAATTTCATATTTCCGGCAGTGTATCTCAATCCATGAGAGATTGTGCCCCGAAGATATCTCAGAAGATTCTTGGCACCAATCCAGTGAGGCTCAACCAAATATGAGCTCACCATGCTAACTGCAAAACATATGTCCGGACGGAAGTTCACCAAGAACATCAACGCGAATGAGTTTATGAAACTCAAAGGCATTTCCCAAATCTAGTCCAACATCACTACCATATAACTTCTGAAAGTTAAGATCCTCGAGGTAGTCATAAGCTTCATAAGCTTGCAGTTTATCATTCCACATCTGGAATCCAACTCCCTCTTACTTCTGCAAATGAGAAGGTCTGCACCTGTCAGAAATAGGTCGTCCTCATAAGGTGCCGGTATGAGAGGTCTATCATCCACAACCTTCGGGTAATGGTTTGGATTGGTTTCACTCCAAGTGAATCTCAGCTTCATCAGACAACTATCAATCCTCTCATACTACACCTAGGGTGTTTTGCTTCAAGCGATAGAGGGCTTTCTTCCACCTGTATACATGAGATTCCTGATCATGAATCTCAAACTCCTCGGGTTGTTCCAAACCTGTGGACCTGCTGCATGAGGGGAATGGTCCCCTTTAAGATTTTCCTTCGGTACATCTCAGACATGTATGTTCATGCTCTACTTGAATTCAGACATCCCTATCACCATTTGAATCACATCAGGTAGGGCCCCATAGGTAGACCTCCGGTGTTATAGATGCGATATGTCAATTGACATGATCCCCAATGGACCATCCTGCAACTTGATACAAATTACCAACCCTGAACCCATGAGAAAAAGCATCTTTGAAAATTATATTTTTTAACATGTACCTTTCCATTGATGAATGCCACCTTGAAACCTTTGACTTCCATTTCCGAGATGGACACCAGGTTCTTCTTGTGATCAGGTACATAAAAGAGATTCTGTAAATGAATCGAGTTACCCTTATTCAATTGAGAGTTAACATTCCCTACAACCTTTCTGGGATAGGTGGCATCGACTCCAAGTGTAATCCGACGATTGTTTCCATCTCTACCAAATTAGAGAGTTCACCCATCTATCCGATGAAATGCCTTGAAGCACTACAATCTATAAGCTAGATTCCGAAAGAATTTGAAGGAGAGGGCCAATACAAGATAACGCTTCTTTATCTTATCAGAAACAACATTTGATTCTTCATACCTGGGGTTCGTTGCTTTCTATGAAGAGTTGGCCATTTCCTTGATGAACTGCATTACCTGTCATTCCTTTGATCATTGAAGATGTCCTTGGAATGATTGTTATCATCATCAAGTGATGTGTCCCTACCATTCGGACACTCCTTCGCATAATGGCCGAACTAGTTATCTGCCTTTCCTTCCACCCTGAGATCCGGTCTTCCAATGAAGTGATCTTTAGGTAGGCCATATTCTGCTGCGCCATTTTGATAATATTCTCTGCTTCGACTTCACCCTTGGTGAATTTGAAGAGGGATGAGGAATCCACTGATCCTTTTGTCCTTTCCCAACTGTCTTTGGTGATTGCCCTTTCAATCTTGCTTGGGCATTGTCTTCACCTCAGCTCTGACACCATGTTAATTTTAGGTATGTTCTATGCTTAGAGCAATTTATTTCAATTTTCACAGTTAGCTCCATATCTTTTCCAGATTAGCAATCACATCAGCATTAAAGTAAACTGCAGATAGAACATAAACATAAATCGCAGAAGACAAGCCAAGACAAGAGGACACAAGATGTGGCGCTAGCCAGGGACAAACCCTGATGTGGGGAACCCTTGATCAATTCTTCTTATATGTTCTTCAATAGTTCAACAGAGAGAGAGATAGTATGTTTACAACAGAAGTCAACACTTTGACTTATCTAGATAAGAGCATAGATCATCTCTAAGAAGATGATAGATGAGATTAGTTGAAGACATGCTGCTTCAACTAATTCTCCAAGGTGACTCCTTCACCTATCGTTGTGCTGCATTTCGTCATCATGTTGCACCTCACCGTGCTGCACCATGCTGCACCCATTATCACTATGCTGCATCTCATCACGCTTCATTAATCATGACTGTACCCATCACTGTACTGCATTATGTGCCATTGTTGCACCATGTTGCATCCTGACCTATGTGTTGGCTGCACCTTGCTTGCTTGTTGTCCTTTGCTTGCTTGTTGTCCCTAGCATGCTAGTTGTCCCTTGCATGCTAGTTGTAACATTGCATGCTTGGTGTATTTGCTGCTAATTACCATACAATTGTCCCAATGTTAGTTAGTTGTCCCTTGCATGTTGCTCTCCTTCAGAGACAGATGCTCCGGCTGTTTCGGCAGTTCCCGACAGTTCCGGTTGTTCCCAGCAGTTTTGGCAGTTTTGGTTGTTCCTGGCAGTCCCGACAGTTCCACTTTTCTGGTAGTTCTGGCTTTTCTGGCAGTTCCGACATTTCCGGCTTTTCCGGGTTTTCTGGATTTTCTGACTTTTCCGGCAGTTCTGTCTTTTCCAGCGGTTCTGGATTTTCCGGCAGTTTTGGCTTTTCCGGCAGTTCCAGCTTTTTCGACATTTCCGGCAGTTTCGGCTTTTCCGGCTTTTCCGGTAGTTCCGGCTTTCTGCCCTCAAGATCAGGGCAACGTTATTCCTTAGTATCTCTCCTCCTACTAAAACCCAAAAACAAGTAGAGAGAGGAAGAGATCCGAAGTGTGTTGAAATGACTTGAAGGTCACCTCTATTTATACTAAAACGTTGAGCACATGTGGGGTTTATTTGGTCGCTGGTCGACCTTGACGAATTGTCTTATAACGCAAATAAATTCATAACTCCATGAATACTTATCGGAATCGGATGATCTTTAGATCAATCCTACACCTTTCGATGAGAGGGATCCAAGAAAAATATCAGCTGCCATAAATAAGATGACTCACATGGAGTTTGTTCCTAGTTGCCAATTTTAACAAAAACTGACTCTCAGCTCTCTTGATCCGATGCTTGACACCTTTGTCTTGGTAGCGTTTGGCCATACTAGGCCTTAACCAATCAGCGACCTTCTTGAGGTGTCGCTAGTCTTCCCATGCAAACCTATTCAGGACCTTGGCCAACTGCTCGTGAAGTCTGAGGTCGTCGACCTTACTTGAACTCACTGTGACCCATTACTTAGGGTTATGATGGACTGCGATTGCCCTTATTTCCACAGGACATACGTGAGGTTGGCCGTCTTAGGCCTCAGACCACTCACAACATGTAAGATCTAACCTACGACCCTACTCAACCAACCATAGATTTCCCTCTCAACTTGTTGCCAAGCTTCAACTCCTTCAAACCACAGAAGGGATTTTAAACAAACCTCTACCAATCATGCAACCTCCTCTAGGTCAGTGACTCGGTCTTTTAGAACATAGAAGACATCTTCTCTGCGACTTCCTCTTCTCCAAGATTGTGGCTTCTCTAGGGTTAATAACCTTGCTCAAGTAAAGTCCATATTACTTGTGCATTGAGCCTCTCCTTAGGCTCTTTTATTTATAGTTTTCTCTAGGGGTTCATTTAGGAAAACTCTAGATCTTAGGGTTTTCGCTTCTCTTACCCTTAGAATAGACAATCCCTTTTCTCTTTTGGTCCTAAACCCACACTTTGGGTCCAAAACCCCACTTTTGGGTAAATCACCCAACAAACTCCTTTTTGGTGGGTTGTCCTCTCTTAGAAATACCTTCCGAGTTACCCAAAATCTAACAAGGAAGGGCACTACTTGGGAAGCCCTAATTGAAATAGCATAGTCCCATGTATCCCCATTTTGTACTTAAACTTTCCATCATACATTACAAGCCCTTATCTCACATCCATTCTTTTGGTTCAACTGACCCAGTGACCATTGGTCCTTTGGGATTTGGCACACGTACATCCTCATACCTAGGTAGGGCGCGAAAATTTTCCCTTAGAGGTTGATGCAGCTAAAAGAACAAGAAAGAGCATATAATGACCACAGGAAAAATAAAAGAAAGAATATCAAAATGCAAAAGATGGCTGCGACATACAAATTAGCACGTGGGCAAAAGCCTAACATGAGCTCTACCTCACTCATTATGGCCATCACCTAGTTCTCGAGCACATGTTGCTCTTCCACATTATGAAAAGGAATCCCTGCATGTTCCAACACCGATGGGTAATGAGTTCCCTCGTCATTAAGGGGTAATACAACTGCTATGCATCATAAAAAGCAAGCTCTAACCCTTTGTACTATGCGCAATTATACAAAGAAAAATCACGAAAAAGTAAAAGGTGCACAAGAGGGGTGGAAAAACAAAGACTAAGCTGGTAACTCATGCATCCATGATTGCTCCCTCCTCATATCTATACACTCAGGATGAGGATCACCATTATGTTGGTTCCTTTGATCGCGACACTTGGCCATGAAGTCTTCTCCCCTCCATTCCATCATTATTATTCACAGACACCTATCAATTGAAGGGTGGACCAAGGAAATGTCACTTCCCCTTAGGGGCTAGAAACACCTATTAGGGTTTTCCTTTAGCCACTCCTACCTAGGGAGGAAACACCATTGTGAGTTCAAGGCATTAAATTTTGGAATGGAAATCTCACTTGAAGTGTTAAATACCTTGTTACTTTCAAGCTTGGTTCACTTAGATGCAAAAATGATTATTGTACCTCATGATTGGTTGCTTTCACTAGACTTTATGTTGTGATTGTTAGGTGGTTTTGGCAACCTTGGCTTTGGGCACCTTACCCACAGGTGCCCAAGGCATTTGAGAAACATATTGGCACCCACAGGGGAAGCATTGAGGGCCTTGGGTCTCCGTGCAGTAACAACACATCACACCTAGCCTTGGGCACTTCCTGCACCTAGGACGTTCTACCACTTTGCACTGCATTTGACGATTCTTTAGGATGATACACCTAGAACAACATGCCCCTAGGCCTACCTTAGCACATTTTGAAAGGGTGGTAGTTGATTTAGGGCCCAGATGAGGATGGTGTCACCTTTTGAGACATGAGAGGGCTAGTAGCACCTGGAAATCCCTCAACATTGGAGCAAAGATGGACATTTTGACTAGTTGGAAACCCAAGAATCCACCTTTGGCACCCCAAACTCAATTTTGGGGTCCATAGAGGGATATTGACAGAGATATGAGGGCCAACCCTCAGAGGGTTATTTTTAGAGGCTTCTACACCCTACTTGGTACTCAAAAGCCTTAATGTATGCCACATGGGGCCCTTATGATGGATGACATCATCCTTTTAAGGCCTCACATGTCACACGTGTGGGCTTTCACTTGAGTTTATGTCTAAGTTAGTTGGGTTGGCTTGTAACCCAAGGTTCTATTGTGAATTTACTTGCCTTTTATGGGCTTTTAGGCAAAATTAAAATTTATGCTCATATAAATAGAGGAGAGGATCATTTTGTAAATCATCATCATCACTTGCAAATTCGGCCTCTCTACTTGAGAATTTCGACCTCTTTTCCTATTGGAGAGATGTGATCTATGGAGCAAATTTTGCTTTGTAGCTATTGTCTTGTCTTTGGAGAAGTTGCCTTGGATCAATGATTGGATTGTACATGCTTATTCTCTTGTAAGTGATCTTTTGTGGATAATATCTGATTTCATGTTAATATATGGAATAAATTGGTGATCTAGGTTAAATATTGTGCCCTAATTTTGTTGAATATCAATTTTATGGAAGCTAGGTCATATTATTGCATGCATTACTCATTGTATGATATGTGAATGGCAATCCCCTTGGTGATCTTACATTACCTCTCCCAAGTGAATTTTGGTCCCTCACAAAGGTAATAGTTAGGGTTTTAATGCTAGGGCATCAAAATATCTGTATTGCTTTGCAAGTTTTAGCCAACTTAAAGAATCCATAGACTCCATCAACCCTAGGACTAGGCACTGGCCATCCTTTGTTGGTGATCAAGTCAACTTTCATCCATAAATTTTTCTCTTTTTTCTCTCTTACCTAATTCGACCCACTTAAGGCTAAGTGACCATCTAGGGCTTAGTGTGAGTTGACAAGGAGGATGGATTTTGGGTCTTAGAAAGTCTAAACATCAAGGGTTGAGTAGTTGCCACAAAATCATTCCCCTTTAGTGGCCATTCATTCTACTTTCATCCATTATTTCTCTTGCCCTAGTTGTTTGCTTGAGGAGAAGATACTAGTTTGGTTATAGCTTCAACTTGGGGGCTACTTGAGGGTTTCATGTGCCTTAATTTTGTTGGAATACATAATGGGAATGTCATGTCCCTTCCTAAATTAATTTGGAACAGAATTAATTATTACATTTTGGGGCCAATTTTGGAGATGATGGGGCCCATTCGATTTTATTAGGAGGTTAGACTTAGTAGAAGTTATTTTGATGTGGTTAAGTTTTACATGGGGGTCATTCACATTAGGAGAATATGCATTCCCTATTTCGAATTGCATGGAGGGGAAGTCGATGGTTAAGTGAGGGACCCACGATGGAGGGAAAATGGAGGGAAAAGTGCTCCACAAAATCTATATAAGGAAGGCAACTCTCCTCATTTCATCATCTTTGGCATATCAAATTTCTCTTTGGTTGCTTGAGCTGCTTAGCCGAGTCACTTGTTGTTTAGCAAGAGTTCTTTAAGAAGAGAGCTCACCCTTTCTTCGGGGGACTTTGAGTGCCACCCTAGAGAGGTTCATCTTCATTCTTTCGGAGGAGGATTTCATTGTGGTTTCCAACAGTTGCATTCATCATCTCCAGGTGTTGCATATTTCTGGAGGACGCAATGAAGGGAGGCCAAGTTTTGATTGTGGCATCTTTCAGAGGAGTTTTGGCCGAGAGAAATTTCAGAGAGGAGGCATAGGTGTTTGACTGCCATTTTGGTGAGTTTGGGAGCTAGAGGAGAGTGCTCCTATTCAGTGTGACTTTTGCACTTCCTGGGCCAACGTAGAGGCAACATTTTGTGCACATGTGGGAGGTGGAGTATCAGTTATTGAGGTTGATCTTTGCCGGGAGAGTTTGGGAAAGCACTTGTGGAGGAGATTGCTACTTTTCCGGAGCCTTGGAGGAGGAATTTGTTGGTATCTTTGCAGGCTGTGTTCTTGAGCAGTCTTGGAGGGCGTAGGGCATCTTGGAGGTTGATTTTGGGAGGTTGGATTCAGACCAAACCCTTTCTGGGTTTTTGTGGGTTTTGGTCAAGGAGCTTGGGGTTAATTTTGCAGCATTTTCTGAGCATCGGAGGTGGGGTTTCTTGCAGTTCCTTTCCAGCCAGCAGTGTAGTTTTCTGGGCAGCGCAAAGCATTAGAGGAGCATTCATTTCCAACATTTGAGATCATTGTCTTATCACCTGGGTTCTGTCACGCTTGCCATTGAGGCAAGCCCAGGTGCATTCCTCCATACTATTGTACTTGCTCCATTGATTAATAAAATGGCTCAGCTGGTTCTTACTTCTGGAGTTTTTATGAGCATTTGTTGATTGTTTAAAATTTCTGTGTCGTAAATCGTTTTTTTGCTTTGCATATCACTGTTTATTCAAGTTTGGAACATTACAAGGAAACCCTTTCTTGGCATCTTGACCTTTGACCATCCTTACTCCTGAATTATCAATCAAACCCTAGGTCTTGTGTTGTCTTAATTTGGCCTCTTCAAGGAAAGCGAATTCCCACCTCTTGGAGCCTTATGCCTAAATTGTGTTTTTCCCTTGGGGGCCTCTTTGTCACCCTACACCTTTAAGCTTAAAATACGTATTAGGATTAACTACATTACCGAGACTCCTCCCATTGGTGGAAATCCATAAAGAGTAGGGGGTTTTGGCTGTGGTGACAGTGGGCCATCACCCCATTGTTTTCACTTCGTCTAGTGGTTGCCTTGTAGAGGATCCCTCTACAAGGCTTGCTAGATATTTTGGCAACATTTTTGTTGCCATTTCTGAGGAGGAAGTGAGTCTATCTTCCCATAGCTTGAAGCATGTAGGTTCTTTCTTTTGAAGAGGGAAAATCTCTAACGATAAGATAGATCCTCTTTTGGCGACTCCTGAATCAACTCATTCTTAATGCCCGGAGGGTTCTCGCAAGAGAACCATAGCTTCTAGAACAATAAACATTGCTAAGAAGGCTATTGACGTTGGCACTTCCCCTATCAAACCAACTACTCATATAGCTAGGTAACTCTTTCCCAATAATCCTCCTCCTACTGCAACCATGAATAGGCTTTGGAATCTAGCTATCTTCAAGCCTTTGGATTTTAGAAGCCACCCTGATTCCCCTCATCCTCTACTTGGTAAATATCATGAGTGGATACCTAGATTCAATGACACTGATGTTACCACTGCTGAGAGACATGTTCACAACTTCTATTGGGAAGTGGGTCCTAGGCTATTAAGCATGGAGATGTTATCATGACGTCGTTTTCCCTCTCACTTGATGGTGATGCTAGGGACTGGTATTTTAGCTTGCCCCAAGGAAGCATAACTGATTGGGATACATTTCATGAGGCATTCAAGGAAAGATGCCAAACAAAATTAGATGGACGTATGTGCCTTGATAGGTTCATGGCTGTTACAAAAACTAATAAGGAAAGCTTAAAGGAGTTCACCCAAAGGTTTGACAACTTCCTTAGGGAAGTCCTTGATAGATTTAAGCCTTTTGATGTTATCATCCTTGATAGAGATATCAAAGGTTGTTATGGACAGTTGACATATGCTCTCAAAGACAGGAACCCTAACGACTTGGTTGAAGTAAAGAAGATAGCAGTGGAGGTTGAGCAAAATTTGAATGTTGCACGAATTGACATGTTCAACTAACCTATAGTAAGGGTCAAACCTAAGGAAAAACCAAGCTCTCAAACTGACCCCATCATACAAGCTTTTGCCCAGAAGTTAGATAAGTTCACCACTTAAATCACATAAGGTCAAAAGGCTCTTATGAATAGAATGGCTATGATAGAGAGAGAGTGAGGGTCTAGGCCCATTTTTCCTCCTAAGAACCAATTTAACAAGGACAAATCCTTCTCTAGGAAGACCACCGAAGAAGACCGTACCGTGCAACAAAATGTCCTAAGCACTCTTGCTCCAACCAACTTGCTAGGGCAAGGAGAGTCACCTTGGGGTCAATCTTCTGAGGATCCTCAAGAGAATAGTCCTTATGAGTAAGACGAAGAGGAGGAAAATCCCGAGCATTTGAATACAATGAATGAAACTCATCCTTTCAATATCTTGCTTGAGGATACCTACTTTCACCGAGAGCCTAGCCAAACCCAAATCAACAAAACTGAGTCTGCGCTAGTTGTGGAGAATAGTGGGAGATTTAAGGGTCTGCAATACTCTAGAAAGAATAATGACCAAGCCCAAGCAAGTTCTAGTTTAGAAAATCCATCTCAAGGGAAAAACAATTCTTGAGGGCAACCTCAAAGCAAAGCAAAGTCAAAACCCAAGAATGATGAAATTGAATTGGATGTCAATATGGACAATGCTTTGGCTAAGTTTAATGTGCAGGTTCCCATAAAAGAGATGGCTAAACTTCCTCCCCATAGGAGGCAAATCAAGAAGGCTTTAGGTCTTGATGATGAGCTTGATGATCCTCTTGTTATATTACAAACATGTACTTTGACAAAAGGAATGGGGGTCATGAGCCATTCTTATTATCCCTAGTGATTGACAGATTGATACTTCACAATTGCATGCTTGATTCAGGGGCCTTTGCCAATGTCATGCTATTGAAGGTCATGTGCCAATTAGAGTTGGACATTACTAGGCCATATAAGAATGTGTGTGGTTTTGATTCTAGGTCAATCCCTACCCGTGGTCTTATTAAAGATTTGAAGGTGTCTCTGGCACCTAACAAAGAAATTTCAGTTCTAATGAATATCGTTGTCATTGATGTGCTTGATGCATGGGGGATGTTACCATCAAGGAAGTGGAGTTCCTTGATTGGTGGACAATTGTAGATGGATTTATCATACGCCATCATCCCTAAGCTCGATGGGACCCCATTTAACCTCTATAGGGATCCCCAACTCCCGAATCATGTAGAAGATAAGGACCCATTTCCATTCCCCACCCATCGTAGCCATGGACCCATGAGTCCAAACTCTTTAAGCAAACCTTTAAAACCTATCAAGCCTCCTGTTTCTCAAGAGGTCTGCCATATCAAGAAGCCAAAAAGCAAAGTGTCCAAAAACCAAAAATGGATTACCAAGTGGGTGATCTTGTTTTGGTTGATAAAGACCTCATTTATATCAAAATCCATGGAAAAGTAGGTGTAGGGTACTTTATATTGCCAAACTTGATGGTGAACTTTACCCTGTTGGAAATGCAACTAGCGTCGGTCTTCATAATCAAATTCAAATTTACTACTGATGTAATTATTATATTCATTTATTAGGATCATTATTATTATTTTTATTTCTATTCAAAGCATGTTCTTCATGCTTATAGGGTTTATTGAGTCAAAAGAAAAATTTATTACGAGTCAAAGACATGTAATTGAGTCAAGGTCCCATTTGGACTTCTTGTAAGAAAAGGAAAAGATATTTTCTGGAGTCAAGAAGAGTCAAAATATCCTCCATAGACCAAGTTGACCCTCCTAGACAAGTTGGCCTAGAAGAGGCAACTATTTGACCTCCTGGACATGTATAAATACAAGGTAGTTCGACCTCATTCCATCATCCATCCAACACATCTATTTATGTGCAAGAAAAGGAAGAATTTCAACAAAAGTCAAAGGAGAGAGAAATTTATGTTTTCTGCCCTAGTTTCTGTCCACACGTGCGAGATTTTCTAAAGTTTCTGATGCTGTTACGGGCCGAAATTCTGCCATCACTGTAGGTCTGAAAATTTCAGACGTTTGACCAGATTTGTAAAGACTGTAAACAGATGTAAAAACAACAGTAAGGAATTTATATAATGAACCTGTAAACAATTTCCCGAGATCTTACAAAATAAATTAATTGAACCGCTGAGGTACCTACTTGCGCCGCTGCAGTTGAATATGTTGTGCCCCTGCGGTTGAAGATGCCTCCGGCTGCACTGCTACAGTTTCCAAAAGACCTAATCCACCCAGCCAAACTGAGTAGGGCTTGGCTGCTCAATCCAGTAAGCTTCTTAATAGAGGTTGACTTTTCCCCCGTGCCCAGAACCTCAGAACACTCAAGCTCTTCTTGTGGATGATTTCCTTCTCCTTCACAATTCTTCCCTCTGGTTTTTGTCCCCCTTTAGAAATCCATGTCCCGTGGTTTTATTCTATTGTTTGGTGGTGGCTGCTCTTCCATCTGCAGCCCACCGCTCAACTTGTTGATGACACGCCCTTTCTTACGTATTCCTCCTTATCTCTTTTAACGTCGAGGATGTACATGATTTATGTTTTTGAAATCATACTATACTTTTATTAAAATATTCCTTTAATATAACACTATATTGTGTATATATATCACATTATAATTTAATATATCACATTACATTATAAACATTATGTTTTAATATATAACATTGTTTTATTATATATTTTCTTTAATATAACATCATAACTTTATACTTAGATCCCTTTTTAATTAATTATTTTAAAATTTATTTTATTATTTTATTAATATAATTTTTATCAATAATCTGGAATATATAATATATATAGTCCTCTTTTAAGATCTACCCATACATTAAGCAATATTGATGAATGAGTAGAACCTCTATTCAAAGAAGTGTCATGGTATTTAGCACTTATAATCAATTTAGTATAAAATACTAGTGCGGTGTATGCGACACATGCATATGTAGCTATCATATGCATGTACCGTATACCTGCTATTATTCTCGTGTTCTTTATATTTATAGATGGGTCGTTACATACACTCCCCCTTTAGAAAACTTCGTCCCGAAGTTAGAGTTTTTATCTTATCTGATTACTTATAATAGCAATTAGTATATTCTTCTTATAAGGAGACTATAAAATTGGTGTTTTGAAATATTTTTTTTTAGGTTTATGATTTTAATGGTCATGCTTTGCCCTATCCAAGTTCCCAAGCTATTCTAAAATCATCCTATCCTTCCTAATCTCTTCCGCTCCCATCCTATCCGTCCTCTACTGGAGTATGCCATGGCGTCAGTTTTACTGACCTAACCATTCATAAACTCTAAGGGTGACAGCGTCGGTTATACCGACCTGATTCCCAGTAGGCATCCGACAGTTATCATTACACGTCTAGGAGAGCGTGATTCGCACAGTCCTCCCATGACTCCAGGGTTTGGAGGAAAATCGGTGGGCAACACCTCCCACCCTCCCAGTAGAATTAGGGTTAATACCCTATCATAGAATCTCTTCGAGCCTTAATTGTTCTGAGGTTCTGTCATCACGTGGTCATTTTGGTAACTGTTTATTATCTGCAATCATACACTTATCCATGCATTTATAAAATGTGCATTAGCATATTCAAAATAACTTATGTATAATTCACATATGTCAACTACAGTATAACATATTTTGCCATATTCTATTCAGGTCATTGACTTTCATTTACAATGTAATTATTCCTTGATTTCTATTCCATCGATCATATTGACATGTATAAATAAAACAGATTTATAATATCTTAATTCCTATCAGAAGTAAAATCATTTAATTGTCTTAAACTTTACTTTGACAACTATAATTTAGTAAGATCAATAACATATTTCGTTTTGGTATCCATGTACCAGCAAAATTTAAACATAGATTACGTCACAAAATTTCATGTTTATATATAATCATTCAAAATGGTTTTGAGTCTCTGATTTGCAGTGAAGTAAATATATACTAAACATAGTTTAAAGTTCTTCAAAATTGACACAGATTTGGGTATCTTTGACATATGTCTTCTGTATCTTCCCAAGTAGTTGATCCAGGACTATACTTGTTCCATTGGACCTTAACTTGGTCTACCAGGGGATTCTTGAGCTATCGAACCCTACATTCCAGTATACGTAATGGTTCGACCGATACGATTCCCTCGTCCGATACTTGCAATTCCTTCCATTGAAGGTTATGAGATTGATCAGCTATATAATGTCTTAATACAGATACATGAAATACATTATGAATTTTATGCAGGTGAGGTGGCAGGGCAAGACGATAGGCGACAGGTCCAACTCTTTCCAGGACTTTAAATGGTCCAATAAATTGGGGTGACAACTTTGTCCCTTTTCCGAATCGAATAGTACTTTTATTTGGTTTGATGTGGATGAAAACCTGATCCCCTACTTCATACTTCCTATCAGTTCTGTGAGCATCAACATAACTCTTTTGTCTATCCTGTGCTTCCTTTAATCGTCGTCTAATTTGTCTTACTTGCTCTTCCATTTCTTGGATTAATTCTGGTCCTATCATCACTCGATCTTCTAACCTGTCCCAACTTAACAGTGTTCTGCAAGATTTGCCGCATAATGCTTTAAATGAAGGCATTCCAATCGAACTGTGGTGACTGTTATTGTATGCGAATTCGACTAAGGGTAAGTACTTTTCCCAGTGTGATTGCTGATCCATAACATACACTCTTAACATGTCTTCAAGTACTTTATTTACCCTTTCTGTTTGCCCATCAGTCTCTGGATGGTAAGCAGTGCTTAAATTTAGTTGAGTTCCTAAGGCTGACTGCATGCACGTCCAGAATCTTGAAGTGAATCGTGAATCTATATCTGATATAATCTTCTTAGGTACTCCATGAAATTTGATAATTTCATTTATGAATACTCGAGCCACGTCAGCAACATCGTAAGTATCTCTTACGGGGATGAAATGGGCACTTTTTGTTAATTTATCCACTACTACTAGAATGGCATTGTGTCTTTGAGAAGTAAGAGGTAGTCCAGTGATGAAATCCATAGAAATGATCTCCCATTTAGACATAGGAATGTCGTGAGGTTGTAAGAGACCTGCTGGGTGACAATGATCTGCTTTTACTTGTTGACATTCCAAACATTTTGTAACAAATTGAACGATATCACGTTTCATGCCCAACCAGAAGAAGAGTTTCTTGCTATCCGCATACATTTTCCCTACTCCAGGATGTGCACAATATACTGCGCTGTGGGCTTCCTTAAGGATAGTGGCTCGAAGATCCTTATTATCAGGATTATACATTCTTCCATGAAGCCGTAAGGTTCCATCATTTTCTAGTTCATATCCTTCAAACTTAGATTCTTTTTGCTTTTTACCCTCAAGACCAGATTTCACCTTTAAATACCAGCTATCTTTTATGAGATGTCCCAGTACTCATTGTCTTAAGTCTACTTTGATAGGTATGAGAGAAAATATCCGAGGTCTTCTGCTTAAAGCATCTGCTACTACATTTTTTTTTCCCTTAATGTATGATATTCCGAAGTCATATTCACTTAGGAATTCACTCCATCGCCTTTGTCTGGCATTTAAGTCTCTTTGGGTGAACAAATATTGTAGACTTTGATGGTTGCTTTTAAGTACAAAACTTCGTCCTACTAGATAGTGTCTCCAAATCTTTAAAGCTAGCACTACAGCGGCCAATTCTAAATCGTGAGTAGCATAGAGTTCTTCATGAGGTTTTAACTTTCTGGAAGCATATGCTACCACTCCTCTATCTTGCATGAATATTGCACCCAACCCTTGTTTGGACGCATCAGTACATACCGTAAAATCCTTGTCCATATCAGGAACTTTTATTATTGGTGCACTGGTGAGTAGTCTTTTGAGTTCAGAGAATGCTGTATTACATTCCTCAGTCCATTCATACTTAACACCTTTACGCTGAAGGGTTGTAATTGGCTTTGCGATTTTGGAGAATCCCTCCACAAATCTTCAGTTGTAACTGGCTAAACCCATAAAGCTTCGTATTTCATGTACGTTTTTTGGTATTGGCCATTCCATGATTGCTTTTACTTTCTCAGGGTCTACTGAAATCCCTTCACCTGATATGATATGACCTAAGTAATGAATCTTTTCCTGAAAGACTGAACGCTTGGATAATTTTCCATACAGCTGATGTTTTCTAAGGCAGGACAATACTATCTGTAAATGATCTTCGTGCTCTTTCTTATTCTTGGAATAGATGAGAATATCATCTAAAAAGACTTGTACAAATTGATCAAGATATTCGCGGAAAACACTGTTCATAAGGTTCATGAATACTGCTGGTGCATTTGTTAACCCAAATGGTACCACAGTAAATTCGTAATGTCCAAAACGTGTCCGGAATGCAGTCTTAGAAATATCGTTTTCAGAAATCCTTAGCTGATGGTAGCCTGATCGAAGGTCAATTTTTGAAAAGGCAGCAACTCCTTTCATTTGATCGAAAAGATCATCGATTTGAGGCATAGGATATTGATTCTTTACTGTAGCTCGATTCAAGTCTCGATAATCTATGCATAATCTTAAAGATCCATCTTTCTTCTTCACAAAAATTACAGGAGCGCCCCAAGGTGATACACTGGGTCGAATATGTCCTATATCCAGTAGTTCCTTCAATTGAATTTGCAATTCTTGAAGTTCTGGAGCTGTCATTCTATAAGGCGTTTTAGAGATCGGTTGGGTACCAGGTTTTAATTCAATAGTGAGATCCAGCTCTCTTACAGGGGGTAATCCTGGTAGTTCTTTTGGAAATACATCCGGAAATTCGGCTAACACCGGATATTGTTCTAAGGATGGTCCTTTTTCTTTGCTTACTTCTTGAATTACGTATGCCTGACAACCTTTCCTTAAACAATGCTTCATTTTCATTGCTGATATGTAGCGTAAAGATACTCTTCTCTTGATTCCTTGAATTTGGATTGCTTCTCCTTCATCATTTATACCTAGAATTCTTTTTCCCTAATAGTCTACCCAAGCTTGATGAGTTTCTAGCCAATCCATACCTATGATAAGATCATAAGTTCCTAAGGCTGTGACATAAACTTTCAGTTTAGTCGTACAGACCCCTAGGTCAATTTTGCATTGATCCACACTTAAGCCCACAGATTGGAGTTCTCTTGAGGCCATTTCCACCTATTTGAAATCATTTTCTCTGTGAGCTGTCAACCCACATTTGTTTAATGCATATGATGAAATGAAACTATCTGTGGTACCAGTATCAAATAAGATTTTGAGTTTTATACCATTAGTAATTCCTGAAGATTCCACTACAGTGGATTGATGTGCTACTTGGTCGTTGCTGACTACTGCATGAATTCTACGATTACCTTGATTATTTGATATTAGTTCCTTTCCAGTCCTCTGCAATATATTTGACAAAGCTTCTGGACAATCACGTTGAAAATGCGGTCCTCTACATCTCCAACAATTAAGCTGCGTTGATCCTCTTGAATCAGGACGTGAATTTCTAGAGAAAGAGCTTCGTCCTCTCATGTTATTTCCTCTCGAATTTCTTCCTCTACTAGAATTTCCACGAGATGCCCATGGACTGGTGTTTGATGATTCAGCAGCTATAGTGTTTACTGCCATGGGAGCTTTTGTTCCCACATTTCTTGGGGTAAATCTATTACCGTAAGGTGGCCTCGAGCTACCTCCTCTGAAGAAATTTCGGGGAGTCTTTCCTGGAAATCCTGATTGTAAAGGTTTTGCCGGCCCTACATCTTTTTTGATTCCAAGGTGCTCTTCTACATAACGACCACATTTTACCGCCTCGGCTACTGATGATGGTTTCCACATGCTCACCAAGGCTCTGATGCGAGGATTCAACCCAAATATGAAGCATTCAGCTTGACGTTCATCAGAATCTAAGTAGTGAATGCATTTTACAAGCTCCATAAACCTTGTCTCGTACTCTTCCACTGTTTTGTACTAAGGTATGGAAGGCTCTGGCTTGCTGTTGTTGAAAGTATGGAGGTAAATACTTTGCGTAGAATCTTTCCTCAAATAGTTCCCAAGGAACATTATTCGATGTAAGGTGCAGCTGCTTTTCCAGATTTCCCCACCAAATCAAGGCACTTTCCTTTAATTGAAATACAACAATTTTTGTTTTTGCCGAAGAAGAATATTCTCTTAATCTAAAGCATCTGTTCATTCCTTCTAACCATGCCTCAGCGCGTTCACCTGCTCGACCTCTTGAAAATTCTGGGAGTTTAATTTTCTGAAGCTCCCTAGAAATATCTTCTTTTGATCTTTTGTGCTCAAAATTCTTTGGTTCCGCTGAACTGGTAGCTAAGGGTTGAAGTTCTTCTTTGGTCTTAGCCTTAGTTGATTCTTTTAATGTCTCCAATAAGGCTTCCAATGAGTTCATTATCACGGTCAACTCTGGTGCCGGAGCGATTGGTGTTGATAATGGTCTTGGTGGAGACGATGGTGATAGTGGTGGCGATGGGGATGATGATGGCGATGGTGGTGGCATTAATGACGGTGATGCTGCCCGATCACGTCGTCGTCGCTCATATGTCTTTACCATTGTAATGTTTCTTGCGCACATAATAAAATTCTATAAAAATTTGAGGTAGACATTCGAATTTAACATATAGTTTTCTTTTCGCAATTTCACATTCATAATTGGGTATAGTTCTTTTTGTTGCTATTTTTATCTGCTAGGCAGATCTTACTGGTACCGAGGTCAAGGAGGTTGGTCTCGCGACCTCCTTGTCCTAATGCAGGGTATTCTTTCCTAATATGAAATAATGCAGAAGTGTATAGTTATTAATGCCTAGGGTAGATCATCCAAAATTAATTACTAAGTAATATTCACAAAATTAAATATTTAAATATTAAATATCTCGTTATAATGAACATCGTCAACACACTCATCACGCCGCAAACTATTACCTCTACAGAAGGACACACATAGTTACAATGTTGAATATGTTACTTAGATGTATACTATCAGAATATCAATTATAACTATAACATATTCATTACAATTTATAATTTTTTTTTGAATAATTTTAGAAGATCGAGCCACCATCCACTCTGTACTATGCAGTTCGTATTCCATGCGTGATGCATGATTCCCGCTTAAGATTATTAAATCCCAGCCTTTTACGTTATACGATTAATGGTACCTAAAACATAATCTAGGTTATGTTTTTATTAATCAATTAACAGCTTGTATATTACTAATCTAAATATGAATAAGCTATATGACGTATCTCCCACAAACTTGATGATGAACATCGTGTACGCTCAGGTATCAATGGAACCAAGTTACTGAGGGAGGGCTCCTTGTTGCACTGTTTTCAGTATTGGGTCCTGGATGTATTTCTGAAAATATCAATATATATATCAAATGGCTTAAGATATAGTTTAATACATATCATATGATATATATATATTGACATTCATATCGATTATTATTGATTGTTAATAATTTAATTCAAGTATAATTTGCTTATAATTAATATAATTAAGCTTTTTCAGGATTCCATGATAATTAAATTTGGTACGCGCGTCCCTAAAATAACACGTCGGCATATTTTATGGAGGTGTTGGCGTCTGGTTATTTTATGATATTCCCCGTGGCTCATCACTTAGCTGGTTAACTTGATACTTGACACGGTACACAGATACGTAGGACAACATATATGACGTCCACAAGTGTATGCCATGGAAAAATCATTACTCTCCACAGGATAAGTAACCAGGTAATGGCACGACAAAATAAACTGAGCAATATAATATATAGTAAATTCCATTCATAGACCCACACTACTATAGTTCCATATAAACAATCCCATATAGTTCGTAATTCAACCAGACAGATATAACAATGAAATCTTTTGTTGTCCTAACCAGATTTCACCACCTACATAAATTATGTCAGACACTTGGACATATAATAGATTACGCGTTGTGTTGGAACCAAAGGTGTTATATGCTACGAGTTTTTATATCACTTTCTGTATACTATACGCGAGGTTCTGCTACAGGAGACTCGTTCACGGGGTCATACGATGGTTAACTTGACAAGGATCGAGAAGTGGCCAAGTACAATAAGGGAGAAGTTAGGGCTCAAAGGATCCTCTTTGAGTCTATAAAAGACCATCTTATCTCCTTTGTTTCAGATCTGTCCACATCCAAAGAAGTTTATGACAAATTAGTCAAACTATATTCTGTCAATACTACTAGTTAGAAAATTTCACTAAGGAATCAACTTTATAGAACAAGGATATCAAAAGATGAAGATGTGGCCTCATATCTTATGAAGATCTCAAAATTGAAGGACCAACTTCAAGGGCTTGGAGAAGTCATATATGATTTTGAATTAATTACTTCCGTACTCAATGCCCTACCTCCAGATTGGAGTGGTTTTGTAAGTAGCATCTATGGAAGAAAAGAAACTCCAACATTTGAAGAACTTTGGGCACAATGTGTTTTAGAAGCAGAAAGGTTAAAAGCCAAGGATGACACTGAACCCAATAATGAAAATGCTCAAGCTTTTGCTGCTAGGTCAAGGAAGAAGTATGGAAGATTTGGAAGATTTGAACCTCGTCATAGATACAATAACAACAATAACTATCAACCACGTGGAAACCGAGACATGTCTTAAGTACAATGCTTTGGTTGCAATGAATTTGGACGTTATAAAAGAGATTGTCCCCAAAAAGAAAGAGAGAGGTGAAGCTCACGTTGCAGAAGATGAAGAAGCTGGGAAGAAACCAAAAATTGAAGATAACAAGGACCTCTACTATTGAAGGATTTGACTAATACCAGGTTTGCAAGCAGTTTGTTATTCATTTTAGAAGATGGCAATTAGAATAGCAGCTACAGTTTCATTTGTCTTGGGATTCACAATTATAGTATCAGGTAAAAAAACATATAACATTGGAAAGTGTCTAATTGGAGTTCTAGAAGGGACACTTAGCTGCATAAGAGTTGTAACCAGTCATCACATCATCCAACTAGCCATAATAAAATAGTTTGGATCATCAAAAGATTGTCTACACATCATTCCATAGTCATAAGTATTCTACAGTCACCGAAGCAGTTAGTTTCATCATAAAGATTATGATGCAGTCATTTAGCAAGTAAGAACTACAAGATTCTCAATAGAAGCAGAACTATAGCAGAGTCAGGATCATTATGCAGCATCATAGAAGTCTCTCCAGCATGATATATTGTTTCAAGCATCAATCCAACTATATCACTAGAGCTTGACATTTGAATGGAAGAATCAAAGAAACATAGTAGAAGTCTATTCTATAAGAAAAGCGGGCAGCTTATCAATATGCATTGAAGAAAATCTAGAAGCAATATGGAAGCATAAATGAAGTTACTCTTATCAAAAGGAAGGAATCTCATCATTCTACATCTCATGGACATCATCTTCAAGAAAGATCAAAGAAGCAGTTCGATGACAGCTTGTAAGGAAGAAGTACACTTATCTTATAGCATTTTTTCATAAACATTTTGTAAACAACTATCTCCAAAAATGATTCATATCTTCAAAGGGAGTTGAAGGAAGAACATGATGCACTTAGATCAGAATTACACTTGGGCAAAAAGTTAATGGAAAAAGGCATGGTCTATCTTGGTCAAATAGTTGAAAAAGAAAGTCAAGTCTCTTTTGGATGGTTGTTTGACATATGGCAGCAAAACAGATTATTGGCAGAACTTATGATTGGTTGATACTTAATGTGAAGCTAAGGAAGACTTTCGAGGAAGCCAACAACAAGGATTGACCTATAGAATTCTACAACTTGATTCAAGGATATATATCGATTACTTTTGGCAACTCTGATAATGAGGAATGACATTAATAATGTTTGGGATATGGTATGGCTTCCAGGAAGAATATATATAGAAGTGTGTACACTATAGAGGCAGAAAAGGCAAGAAGTCATGAGACAGTTTGTTGATTATTTGATGATATGTTGGATTTGATATTGATCTAGAAGAAGTTCACCCACCTCAGCCGGGAAGAGGGAGCTATAATTGGTTCTACATTGATTGATTTGATAGGTACTGTTGCATAGCTCTGTGCAAGTAGAAAGGTCGTGAAGAATCTCCGTCTAGGTCGATTCAAGTTTTGTGCTATGGAGAGGGCTGAAGCCCTAATTCCTTATGACAAAGAGGGTCGTAAGGCCTGTGTCGTAGCACTGGGAAGAGGGCCAAGCTCCCTCAGGATCATGAGTAGAGGTACAAAGGGCCGCAAGCAGTAAGTTTGTAGGACTAAAGGCCTCTGAAATTTCTGTGACACAGGGATGAGTAACATCAGGCCTAAGTAGAGGCCTACAAAAGGTGTAAGGGTTAGTAATTTGCTGAAGATAATTGTAGAGATAATTATTGTGAAATCTGTTCATCTAAGGTGTGTATGGACAACTGATATTTGTAGCTAATATACAGTCACCTTGATGTGCTAAGGGATTGTGAGTTGCTGATGTAATTTTGGAGCTAATTGTATAGTGATTTGGTGGGAAAATCCACTGTGAGAAGCAAATCTATTAGGGCTGAGTCTACCATGTATTTCGGAGCAACAAATACCCTTGTGAGCAGTTGATCTAAAGAGGCAAAAGGATCTGCCAGGAGTTAAGGACTACAAGTATTGAAAGGGCTGATCTAGACATGGTACATCATCAAGTTAAAGGTTTTGTTCTTGTCTTATTTTTTTGGGTAGATTGCAGATTTGATGTTGCAGATTGCAAGCTCTAATTTGTATACTGTGTATACTAGTTGTACTAGTGATTGAGGGCCATGATCCCTAGTACGGGAGACCCACGATTCTTTTATTGATGGGTTAATAAAATAATCGAGCTTTGGGCTCAAATCTCTGTGTACTAAATTGATTTTACTGTTGAAGATTTCCATTGTGCAAAGTGCTAGAAGGTTGAGGGTTTCTTGTGTGTCTGTGTGTGATTAACCTTAGACCATATCTAAGGCCTAAAGAAAAATATAACATGGTATTAGAGCTACTTTCAAGGCATGTGGATCAGAGTGTGCGTAGGAAGCAGAGTGTTCTAGTGAAGGTTTTATACGCTCAGAGGGAGTCTGCAAAGGATTGATAACTGCTCTATGGAAGTTTGAATCTTCGGGTTCTAACGAGATAAAGAAGTTTTCAGCCCATGCAAGGACAGTCAAGGACCATGCGAGATCATTCATGGTGGTGCAAGGAAAGTTATAGATCCTGCGAGGACAAACATGGATCATGCTGGAAAAGTCATGTTGCATGTAAGAACATTCATGCATCATGCAAGACAAAGCACATAGAAGTCGTGGCACATAAGAGGACGGATATGGCTATGCAAGGAAAGTCATGACTCACGCGAAGATGATCTTGGGCATGCAGGGAAAGTCATGGAGTTGGAAGTGTGAAGGAAATACCTTCCTCACTAAGAGGGAGTGTTAGATTTTGGGTAGCTTGGAAGGTATTTTCGAAAGAGTGGGGTTTGGGACCCAAAGTGTGGGTTCAGCATCAAAAGAGAAATAATTATTTATTCTTATGGGTCAAGAGGCAAAAACCCTAGATCTAGAAGGTTCCCTAAATGACCCAAGGAAAAGGATAAATAAAAGAGGCCTAAGGTGAGGTCTCACATCGTGTGTAAGAGAAGATGTAATTGCTCTTGTGCTAAGGGTGCCCTAGAAGGGCCGAGATATGTTCATGGAGGTTGAGTACCCTTGGAGAAGATCACAATCCTGTTCTAAGGAGGCTGAGTCAAGGACAAGAGCAACAACAAGGTAGTCGACATCTTGGAGGGCTAAAGATCGAGGCCGAGCTTGATTTAGGGTCTGATCAAGGCCAAAGAACGATTTCTGTCACAATTGCTGGAGTGTTGGAGGAGGCCAAATGTGAACACAAGTCAATAGGAGGGCCTAGGGCAAAGGTTTCCATGAACAACCACGTTGCAATTCACCTTGTGAAGATTGCGAACTCCAAGCCGCAGATCTGAAGAGGATGGGTCTACTATATGCATAGTTTTGTGCAAGAAGAAAGGCCGTGAAGAATCTACGTCTAGTCTGAGTTAAGTTTTGTGCTATGGAGAGGGCTGAAGCCCTAATTCCTTGTGACAAAGAGGGTCATAAGGCTTGTGTGGTAGTTGGGAAGATGGTTGAGCTCCCTTAGGATCATGCACAAAGGTATAGAGGGTCACAGGCTAAGACAAGTAGCCACATGCTGAGGTGAAGGGGCCGTAGGCAATGAGTTGCCTTTGAAATTTCTGTGACATAGGGTTGAGTAACCTCAGGCATAAGTAGAGGCCTGCAAAAGGTGTAAGGGTTAGCAATATGGTGAAGATAATTGCAGAGATAATTATTGTGAAGTTTGTTCATCTAAGGTGTGTATGGACAACTGGTTTTGGAGCTAATATACAGTCACCTTGAAGAGCTAAGGGATTATGAGTTGATGTAATTTTGGAGTTGATTGTACAGTGATTTGGTGGGCAAATCCACTATGAGAAGCAAATCTATTGGGGCTAAGTATACAATATATTTTGAAGCAATAAATACCCTTGAGAGTAGCTAATCTAAGGAGGCAAAAGGACCTGCTAAGTGTCAAGGACTACAAGTACTGAAAGCGCGAATCTCATTAGGCTACATCAACAAATTAAATGTTTTGTTCTTGTCTTTCTTTTGTGGGCAGATTGCAAATTAGGTCAAGGACTACAAGTACTGAAAGCACTGATCTCATCAGGCTACATCAACAAATTAAAGGTTTTGTTCTTGTCTTCTTTTTGTGGGTAGATTGTAAATACAATGTCGCAGATTGCAAGCCCTTATTTGTATATTGTGTATACTAGTGATTGAGGGCCATGATCCTTGGTATGGGAGCTCCATGATTCTTTTATTGATGGATTAATAAAATAATCGAGCTTTGGGCTCAAATCTTTGTGTACTAAATTGATTTCATTGCTCAAGATTTCCGCTGTGCAAAGTGCTAGAAGGTTGAGGGTTTCTTGTGTGTGTGATTAACCTCACCAGATCTAGGGCCTAAAGAAAAATTCAACACTTCAGTCACATGCTTCTTGCTCATCCGTTAAGAGCACATGGACAATGCTGCATTTCCGATGAAAAGGTACTTTATTCATTTTGCAATTGGGTGGGTGCTTAAGCTTGTTTGTGTTTGTGCATTCACATGGATTATGGGGTTACTTGGAAGAAAGAGGGGTTTTGACCATGATCTTGTTCCCTCACCTTAAATAAGGGGTTAATCTTCGATCCTAGTCCAGTGGTACCTCCCCTAATGGCCCAATGTGTTTAGGAAGGGCACTACTTGGGAAGTCCTGATTGAGATAGTGTAGTCCCATATATCCCCATTCCATACTTACCACTTTCCATCATACATTACAGAGCCTTATCTCACATCCATTCTTCGGGCTCAACTGACCATTAGTTCTCTGGAATTTGGCATGCATACATCCTCATACCTGAGTAGGGCCCAAAACTTTGCCCCAGGAGGTTGATGCAGCTAAAAGAACAAGAAAGAGTATATAATTTCCCCAAGCAAAATAAAAGAAAGAATATCAAAACGCAAAAGATGGTTAGGACATACAAATTAGCATGTGGGAAAAAGTCTAGCATGAGCTCTACCTCACTCATTATGGCCATCACCTAATTCCTAAGCACATGTTACTTTTTCACATCATTATAAGGAACACTTGCATGCCCCAACCCCGATAGGCAATGAGACGCCTCATCATTAAGGGATAATACAACTGTTATGCATCATATAAAGCAAGCTCTAACCCTTTGACCCTCGAGTAGTAATACAAAGAAAAATCATGAAAAAGTGAAAGGCCCATAAGAGGGGTGGAAAAACAAAGGCTGAGCTAGAAACTCATGCATCCATGACTGCTCCCTCCTCACATATATACACTCAAGACAAGGATCTCCATTATGCTGGCCCCTTTGACCATGGCACTTGTCCATGATGTCTTCTGCCCTCCGTTCCATCATTATTATTCATGGACACCTATCAATTGAAGGGTGGACTAGGGAAATGTCACTTCTCCTTAGGGGATGGAAACACCTAATAGGGTTTTAGTTTAGCCATTCCTACCTAGGGAGGAAACACCATTGCAAGTTCAAGGCCTTAAATTTTGGAAGAGAAATCTCACTTGAAGTGGTAAATAGATCATTACTTTCAAGCTTGGTTCACTTAGATGCAAAAATTATTATTGTACCTAATGTCTGGTTGCTTTCACTAGACTTTATGTTGTGATTGCCAAGTGGCTTATCTACCAACAGCCTAGGCTTTGGGCACCTTACCCATTGGTACCCAAGGCATTTGGGAAGCATATTGGTATCCACAGGTGAAGCGTTGAGAGCCTTGGGTCTCCAAGTAATAACAACATATCCCACCTAGCCCTTTGCACCTCTTGCACCTAGGATGTTCTGCCACTTTGCACTACATTTGATGATTCTTCAGGTTGATACCCCTGGACTAGCATGCCCCTAGTTCGGCCATAGCACCTTTTGAAAGGGTGGTAGTTGATTAAGGTCCTAAATGAGGATGGTCTCACCTTTTGAGACATGAGAGGGCTAGTAGCACCTGGAAATCCCTCAATGTTGGAGCAGAGATGGGCATTTTGACTAGTTGGAAACCCAAGAATCCACCTTTGGTGCCCCAAACTCAATTTTGGGGTCCATAGAGAGATATTGACAAAGATATGAGGGCCAACCCTCAGAGGATGATTTTTAGAGGCTTCTACACCCTACTTGGCACTCAAAAGCCTCAACGCATGCCACATGGAGCTCTTATGATGGATGACATTAGGCTTTTGAGGCCTCATGACTCACACGTGTGGGATTTCACTTGATTTTATGTCTAAGCTAGTTGGGTTGGCTTGTAATGCAAGGTTTTTTTGTGATTTTACTTGCCTTTTAGGGGATTTTAGGCAAAATTAAAACTTGTCCTCATATAAATATACGATAGGTTCATTTTGTAAATCATCATCATCCCTTGTGAATTCGACCTCTCTACTTGAGAATTTCGTCCTCTTTTCCTATTGGAGAGATGTGATCTATGGAGCAAATTTTGTTTTGAAGCTATTGTCTGGGCTTTGGAGAAGTTTCCTTAGATCATTGATTGGATTGTACATGCATATTGTCTTGTAAGTGCTCTTTTGTTGAAAATTTCTGATTTCATGTCTAATGTATGAAATAAATTGGTGATCTAGGTTAAATATTGTGCCCTAATTTTTTTAAATATCAATTTTTTGGAAGCTAGGTCATATTATTGCATGCATTACTCATTGTATGATATATGAATGGAAATTCCCTTGGTGATCTTACATTAGCTCTCCCAAGTGAATTTTGGTCCCTCACAAAGGTAATAGTTAGGATTTTAATTCTAGGGCATCAAAATATCTTTACTCCTTTGTAAGTTTTAGCCAACATAAAGAATCCATAGATTCTGTCAACCCTAGGACCTGGTACTGGCCATCCTTTGTTTGTGATCAATTCAACTTTCATCTCTAAATTTTTCTATTTTCTATCTCTTACCTAATTCGACCCTCTTAAGGCTAAGCGACCATTTAGGGATTAATGGGAATTGACAGTGAGGAGGGATTTTTGGTCTTGGAAGGTCTAAACATCAAGGGTGGAGTAGTTTCCATAAAATCATTCCCCTTTGGTAGGCATTCATTCCATTTTCATCCATCATTTCTCTTGCCCTAGTTGTTTGCCCGAGGAGAAGACACTAGTTTGGTTATAGCTTCAACTTGGGGGCTTCTTGAGGGTTTCATGTGCCTTATTCTTGTTGGAATACATCACAAGTAATTATCAAGATAAGAAAATCTTTCTGCCTTTTAGATTTTTTAACATGGTATCAGAGCTATAAGGTGAAGAAAGGAAAAAGGCAGGTTGAAGATCATTTTCTCTCTAATAAGGGTTCAAGAAAGGATTCAAGGAGAAAGAAGAGAAGTTTTTGGACTCTTGAAGATCTATTTGGAAGAAAGAAGGAAGTCTTGGAGGTTTTGAAAGAAGTCTTGGGACCTCCCTTTGAAAAAGGTATTGGAATAGTAATCAACCCTTTGAAAGTTCAATAGAAGACCTTAAGTAAAAGTAACATTATCAAATATATCTATGGCATCATCAATGAAATCCGAGAATAAACTTCAAGGAGCTTCTAACTTTAGAGCATGGAAGACAAGGATGGACCTCATCCTTGCAAGAAATAAAGTATTGGACTTAGTACAAGGAAAATGACATTATAGCCATGAGCCTAATTGTGGATTGAGTTAAAGACAACTTGATTCCCTACATATCCACGCTAGATACTTATAGAAAATGTACGATATCCTCTCCAATTTATTTACAATTAAGAATATTGGACAAGTGGCAAGTCTAAAGAATGAACTTCGAACTGTCAAAATGACCAAAGATGATACAATGTCTTCTTACTTTGTAAGGATTTCCCATATAAGAGATGAATTACAAGTAGTTGATGAAATAATCCCTGATAAGGAGCTTGTGATTGCTGCCCTACTAGGACTACCAAAGTCTTGGAATGCCTTTGCAGTTGGAATTAGTAGTTGGAAAAATTCTCCCTCCTTTGAGGAAATGTGGTCTTCCTGTACTCAAGAAGAAGCTCGTCTTGCCTTGATAGGAGGAAAGCAAGAAGATGAAGAGAATACCACCTCAAATGCCTATTCTACTCATTTCAAGAAGAAAGGAGGAAATAAGAAATTTAAAGGGTCAAAGAAAAATCGTCATGGGAAGATTGACCTTTCTAAAATAGAATGCTATCATTGTCACAAGATGGGACACTATAAGAACCAATGTCCTGAGAATCCTAAGAACAAGAAAAGAGAAAGAGATCAAGCCATAGTTGCCACTAATGAAGATCCACCAAAGAAACCAAAACCAAAGATTCAAATATCAAAGACTTATTCTGTTGGAATTTCTAAGTCTAACTGTTAGAAACCCTTCATGTACTTTTTTGATTTATTTCTGCCTACTTGTTCTGATTAATTAACAAGTTATTTACCATGTAAATACTGAAAATAAATACAAGTACATGCTCAACACATTACAGATCATCAACTGAAGGAAACAAAACAAGCACACAAGTGACACCGTTGTTTTTGGACCAATGTCCCTGGAAAAACCCAATGCGGGAAAACCGGTGCAACTATCTGAGGGTTTTATTATTATGCAGTTTCTGAATACAATTTGGGTGCCAAAACCGGCTCACCCAACAGAGAATAATCTCGACAGTAGTACCTCTCTACTCGGAAGCAGATATTCCGACTGAAACCCCGGATAAACACTCTGACAGCTCCTAGCTCCAATCTGCCCCACGAAAACCCCAACGTCAGCCTCTAGGGATTGCGTCAGCCCTTTCTGGTCCAATGTCTGCCCAACACCTCCCTATCTTGCCCTGTGTTAACCTCTTGAGGCACTGCGTCAGCCCTTAGAGCCTCTGCGTCACCCACGCTGGCTCTCTGATGCATTGCACAGCTCCTGGCCGCCTCTGCGTGAGCCCTGGCTGGCTCTGCATGATCCTTTGGCTGGCTCTGCGCCCCTCTCTCCCGGCTTCTGCGCTGATCCTCCTGGTGCTATCTCTGCCTCTCTGCTTTTGTATTCACTGCCCCTCAACTGCAACTCTGATCACTTTTTCGACTTCCTCAGCAAACCTTGCCCCAGAAAACCGAAATATTGATCAACTCGGTGTGTTCTCCAAGTGACCCTCAAGCCTCCTCTTATATTTTTCTCGTTGACAATTCAACGGTCGAGATTAAGTCCCTGATCAACGACTAAGATTAACTCTGGCTTGATCCATGACTTTTGGACCCTTCTAACACAGTTTTATATTAATTCACATTAATATTTTATTTTCCCTAAGTTTAGACTTAGGGACTCCATTAAAAATATTAATTATTTTAATATCTCCCAAACTGTTTAGAATCTGCCCAAACCATTTCTGGGTATTCGAGATCTCATGTGCCTTAGCGTCTCGACCAAGTTTCGAGGCTAGAGCACATCCAATGCTACCCAAATCAACACTCCCTCTTAGCGAGGATTGTGCTCTAGTAATACTCCTGACTGAGCATCACCCTGATCATCCGACATTGGTCCTTATGCTGATGCTAGGCCTGCTGCCCAACATCCTCTACAGCTGCTGCATCATGTACTGCTACCCATGGCCTTGCCATTGCCACTGTTGCATCTGTACAACAACTCCCTCTGTATCCGTGCTGCTACCCATGGCTCTGCCACTATTGCATCTGCACTGCAATCCCTCTCATCATGCTGCATTGTGCTGCCCATAGCACTGCCATTGCTAACTGCTGCACTGCAACTCAGTTACTGAGAAGTAAGTAACTGATCTCCCAACTCTAACATCTTTGTCAGGCTAGAGATACCCTCGATGCTGAAACTCTCTCTGTCGCTAACAAGTGCTCCCTCTCTGACCTCTGTGCTACCGCAACAACTCTATGCATCTCGCATTGCTGCCTCAAGCTGTCCTGGGAATCCTGCACTATAGCTCCCTCTGTCGCTCCATCCACATTCGTCTCTACTGACATCCGCCAGTACTGCTACTCCTCTTTGGGGCTCTCGTAGCAAGGTATAATCCAAGAGGCTCGGTACCTTGAGGATCTTGCCCCTCATCGCTTGTAGTCCATCTGACTACAACTCGATGTCTCCCCACTTCCGCTCAAGTGGTGTGTGGGCTCGGTACCTTGAGGATCCTGCCCCTCATCACCTGTAGTCCGTCTGACTACAACTCGATGTCTCCCCACTTCCGCTCAAGTGGTGTGTGAGCACTCATGGCACACTCATCATCTGTCTCCACTTCCTTCTCTGCCCTTGCTGGTGCAGCCTTGGTCTCAGAAGCCTCTCCTTTGCTCTTCTTCCTCAAACACTGGCTCGCATAGTGACCCAGTTCCCCATAGTTGAAGCATTTGTCCTTGGAGAGGTCCTTCTTCCGTTTCTCCCGCTTTCCCTCAGATGCTAGGGCAGCATCCTCCTCTTCCTCCTTCTTGATTCTGATCCCCTTGCCGTTGCTTCCTGCCTTGCTTAGCCTTCTGATCTCTTCTTGGCGAAGAGCCGCCCACATTTCCTCCCAATCTGGAAGGGTCGCCCTACCCAGTATGCTCTGGACAAACACCTTCCAGTCTTCTAAGACCACGTTCAGGGCTATTCTCACCATCAATTCTTGATCCAGCGTGGCCCCTATGGAAGTCAGTTGATCTTGGATCTCCTTCAATCGACCGAGGAAGGTGTCTATTTGCTCCCCTTTCTGCATTTGGTATGACTGCAACTGATTTTCAAGTAGCATCCTTCTCTGCACAGAAGCATGCTGGTACAATTTCTTTAGGGCCTCCCACATCTCTTTTGCCGTGTCCTTTTCGGAAATATGTGGTACTACATGGTCCTTGACCTCGTCAAGGATGATGCTCTTGGCCCTCGCCATTGCCTCCTTGTACTTGTTGTTCTCAGCTGGGTCAACTGGGAATTCTATCGTCCTCCAGGCGAAGTTTTTGACATGATTCCTGTCTAGAACAAACAAGATTCTAGCCTTCCAGACTACGAAGTTTGAGGCTTTGTCCAGTCTGTCCTGGTCTCTTACCCCATTCACTGCCATCTTGCTGCTTCTGTAGTTCCCTTCTGGAAGTTCTCGGTGTAACTCCCTCTGAGCCTCGATTTCCCTCCTGGAAACCCCTATCCCAATGTTGAGATGCACCTACTTCGATCCTTGGTGAAGTTGCACCACTGATCCGGATTTCTTGGCTAGAAATCCTCGGCAGAAACTCCCTCCTCCTTGGTCTTGCCTTGTTAGGTACTGTTCTGACTACGGTACCCCACCAGCTTCACTTTGCAACTTACCCACAACCTCCTAAGCCCCAGCAAATTGAAGGTTAGAGCTTCTAGGCACTGCGCAGTCCCGACACCAGCAAAATCGACACCTCCTGGCCATGGGCGTCAATCCTTCCTGACTGCGAAAGATGACTCGGCAGGTCGAGTCTGCTCTCTTCTGCCACTGCACTGATCGTCTTCCTGGCTCAAACTTGACGACGCAGGCACTGGGTCACCCTTTCCTTGTTACTTCTCTGCTAGGAACAACTTCTGTCACTTGGGACAACTGTTTTTGTTGTTGCTGCTCTGCTCAGCTGATGCCCTTAGTTCTCCTGTGATCTGCAACCACCCTCTGATACCATGTTGGAATTTCTAAGTCTAACTATTAGAAACCCTTCATGTACTTTTCTGATTTATTTCTGCCTACTTGTTCTGATTAATTAACAAGTTATTTACCAAGTAGATACTGAAAATAAATACAAGTACATGCTCAACACATTACATATTATCAACTAAAGGAAACAAAACAAGCACACAAGTGACACCGTTGTTTTTGGACCAATGTCCCTGGAAAAACCCAATGCGGGAAAACCGGTGTAGCTATCTGAGGGTTTTATTATTATGTAGTTTCTGAATACAATATGGTGCCAAAACCGACTCACCCAACATAGAATAATCTCGACAGTAGTACCTCTCCACTCGGAAGCATATATTCCGGCTGAAACCCGGATAAACACTCCGACAGCTCCTAGCTCCAATCTGCCCCACGAAAACCCCAATGTCAGCCTCTAGGGACTGCGTAAGCTCTTTCTGGCCCAGAGTCTTCCTGGCTTGCCCTGTGTCAGCCTCTAGAGGCACTGCATCAGCCCTTAGAGCCTCTGCATCACCCACGCTGGCTCTCTAAGGCACTGTGCAGCTCTTGGCTGCCTCTGCGTGAGCCCTGGCTGGCTCTGCGTGATCCTCTGGCTGGCTCTGCGTCCCTCTGTCCCGGCTTCTGCACTGATCCTCCTGGTGCTATCTCTACCTCTCTGCTTCTGTATTCATTGCCCCTCAGTTGCAACTCTGATCACTCTTTTGATTTCCTCAGCAAACCTACCCCAGAAAATCGAAATCTTGATCAACTCGGTGTGTTCTCCAAGTGACCCTCAAGCCTCCTCTTATACTTTTCTTGTTGACAATTCAACGACTGAGATTAAATTCCTAATCAATGGCTAAGATTAACTCTGGCTTGATCCATGACTTTTGGACCCTTATAACACAGTTTTATATTAATTCATATTAATATTTTATTTTCCCTAAGTTTAGACTTAGGGACTCCATTAAAAATATTAATTATTTTAATATCTCTCAAACTGTTTAGAATCTGTCCAAACCATTTCTGGGTATTGGAGATCTCATGTGCCTTAGCCTCTCCACCAAGTTTCGAGGCTAGAGCACATCCAATGCTACCCCAAATCAACATATTCTATTAATTTTTAAGAGATGTTATTCCTTGTATATCCTTTATTTATAGTTTAAGTCATTGATTTTAGGTCTTGTAGATTTTTCTTTTATGATTGACTTTAGGATTATTCTTTAGGGTTTATAGATCTAATATGCTTTGATAGATAGTTCTTGAGTTGTTTCAATAAGTTGAAGGAATCCCTCACAATATCTGGATCAATACAAGATCAAGAGGGAACGTCTACTTTTTACAAAAGATAAGTATTATGTTTTCTACTTCTTTCATTACATTGTTAATAATTTCCTCTACGTATCTAGCTAAATTTTCGTACTTGATTATAACCCTTTCTTTTGTAGAAGAAGGTTTGCAGATATATTCTAAAGAATGCTTGTAAAAGAAAGGATTATGCCTAGATTCAGAAAGAGACTCTAAAGAAAGACTTGAGTCCTAAAAGAAGCTTTGTTGTAGAGGGAGCCCTTCAAGGTTTGTAGAGGGAGCAACTCAAGGTATGTTTAAGATTATAAGGTTTGGAGCAATTCTCCATCAAGATTTTAAGGTATGCTCATTTTGTTTTTAAAATTTCTTTATGTTAATGACTTTCTCATGTCTAGGGTTTTGCTATATCATATTGCTAGGATGTTTGATTCTTAGATTAAATCAACTTTTGTAGTACTATCTTTTGCTATTTGTTCACTTTGGTAAAACCCTAGCTTTTTAGGGTTTGTTGATAGCATCTAGGGTTTATGACAAAACTCGACAAAGGTTGATGTAAGAGCCTAGGGTAGTAAAGTCAAAACCTAGGTGTAAATGCTTTTGCTATGATTGAAACCCTAACAAGGTTTAGATTTTTGGATATCTTAGGTTTGGTCCCATATTAAAACCCTAGATTGATGAAATTAACTTCATGCTCTTGTACATGTATAGTTTTTTGTGTTGTACTTGTTGATGAGATTTGAAAGTTGTAAAGTTGTAAGCTTGCCTTGTGCTTGATGATGAGCATGATGGAAAGAGGGAGTTATAGAAACCTTGATGACATTGAAGTTTACATTGATGATTGAAAGCTGAAGTCGAATTCTATGAAAGGAATGATATTCCGGAAGGTTGAAATTCTTTAATGACGTGATGATGCAAGAAGAAGAGCCTGTGTGGCTGGAAGAATAAAATAATTAATGATGGACTAATTGTCTCCAGTTGAGAGGGAGGTTGGATATATTTCGTTTGTGAAGGAAATTGTGTATTCTCCCTGGTTGAGAGGGACGACATGATTCTCTACTTTGTGTGTCATGCACTAAGCCAGGACTAACAGTTGTATGTCTAGTGAAGGGCATGAGGAGAGAATGTTGACAGGGTTGGTATCTTGGCAATTAGCCTAGATGATACATAGAACCCTGTGAGGGAGGATATCTTGGCCTAGATGGTACCTAGAACCCAGTTAGGGATAGTGCCTTGGCCTAGATGATATCTAGATCCATCTAAGGCAGGAAATCTTGGTGTAGATACCTAGATCCCTGTGAGGGAAGGTATCTTGGTCTAGATGATATGAAGATCCATGTTTAGGATGAATATCTTGACCTTGATGATGTCTAGATCCCTGAGAGGGTTGGTGTCTTGGCCTAGATGACACCTTAGTCCCTGTTGGGATGGTACCTTGGCAGGTAGCCTAGATGGTACCTAGATCCCTTGTTTGTGTTGGTGTCTTGGCCTGTATAATGTTCAAGAGCTCCGTTGGAATTGATATATTGGCCTAGTTGACACAAAGATTCGTGATAAGTAGGTGTCTTGAATGACACCGAGGCCCTTGATGAGTAAGTGTCTTGGTAATTGACACTTGGATCCTTGAATTAGTGTCTTGGTAGGTAGTCTAGATGACACTTGGATCCTTGAATTAGTGTCTTGATAAGACACTTAGATCCTTGAATTAGTGTCTTGGCAGGTAGCCTAGATGACACTTGGATCTTTGATGAGTTGAGTTGGAACCTTGGCAGATGGTACCTTGATGAGTCGATACTTGGGCAATTTTGACCTAGATGGTATCTAGCATTGTATATGTTGTTGTACTCTTCTTAGAACATTTCAATTTGAGATCAAACTTGTACCGATTGAACAATTATGAATACCTCCCTAGTTAAGAGCGAGTGTTGAAAATGTAAATAGTATCGGTCTTCATAATTGTTGTTTGACTCATGATGTGATGTAATTCTTATGTATTTGCAAAAGTGAAGAAAAGAAAATTATTGTAAAGATAAAAGAAAATTTATTTTTATAAGCATGGGTTTCATGCTCAATTTATTATGTTTATAGGTCAAAGCATCCATTGAGTGCTTCTAGGTTTGTGTCATGAGTCATAGTCCTTGTCATCATCTAATAGGCCCTTCTTGGGCTTTTTGTATCAAGAAAGAAATTTGTTTTTGTGTTAAAATTGTATGTCAAGCCTCCTCCACCAAGTCGGCTTCATCAAAGATGTTCGACCACACAAGAGACTATATATAAACAATGCATTCGACCTATTGAGGATAAATCCAAGAAGATATTCGATCTACAATCACAAGCGAAGAAAGAGGTGTGAAATCTTAGAAAAGAAGGTCTATCCCTTTGTAAGAAGAATAGAAGCCAAGGAAAGAAGGAAAAAGTCTAAAATTTTATCATTTTTCTGTCACACATGTGAGAGGAATGAGGTAGAATTGCGAAGTTGTAGGCTGAAATTTCAGAAGTTGAAGAGAGGGTCGAGACCTTGGTTGACTTGATTTGAAGTATTTGACTTGAGTTGACTTTGAAGAATTTGACTAGTCTATCTTGGAAGGCTGACTTGGTGGATTGGAGAAGGTCTTATTGTTGGTCTAAAGGTTTTGGTTGTCTCATTTGAATTGATTCTTGAAGAAGAGAAGGAAATTTTGGTTGGGTTTTCCCCTAAGAGAGGGGTTTTGTCTTGGCTAGGTGTTGAGAAATCTAGGGCATCAATGGATTAATTTCTTTAGGTAGATTTCTCTTAGTCTTTGACATTTCTCGTGATTAGGTTTCTTATTAGTTATTTCATGTTTTATTCATTAAGACAAATGCCAAAGAAACAAGATCACGAACACAAGATGTATGCACAAGGCCAAGGAAAAACCCCTATGAAGGGGAAAACCCAGTCAACTCTTTCTCTAGTAGATTAAATCAAATTGAGACAAACTTGACCCTTTGACCACAGACTTATTCCATCCACCAAATCAACCCCAACCAAACATCTTGTCATCTTCTGCAACTTTTGCAATTTTCTTCTTTTCATCTTCAGTCCTTGCAACTGTCATATTTTGTTCCTCCAACAATTCGGTTTCTGCAATTAATGTTCTTGGCTCTTGCAATAGGCTTCATAAAGACTTGTGTGACAAAGAATCATCATGATGGCTTGACATATTTCCTTTTCCTCTTTGCTTGGATTATCTCTCCTTATGATCCTCGTATAACCTTCTTTTCTTGACTGAACTGCATAGCAAACTTCAAATTGCTCTCCCTTCAAATGGGTCAAGTTCATTCCTATTTATAGTTATTGGAGTGTCTTTTAATATGTCAACATGAACAATTTGTAGAAGCCGACTTGTCAACTGTTTGCAAGTCGACTTGAAGGATAAGTGACTGTCATTATATGAGGAGCTGACTTTGTGGAGGAGATCCTTTGACACAACAATTTTCTTTCTTTTGACTCAATAAAAAGAATCCTAAAGCACACAATGGGTGCTATAACCTATGAACCATTGACCCAAGCATGAAACCCATGCTTTAATAAGTTAATCATTTTTTAATAAAAAAATATTTTTCTTTTTCTTTAGACAAATACATTACATCATGACTCAAATTCAATTATGAAGACCGACACTAGTTACATTCTTCAACACTCCCCTCAACTAGGGAGGTATTCATAATTTGTACATATAGGTACAAGGATGAACTCAAAATGATATGATATACGCAAACAAAGAGTCAATGCTTTTGAATTAGATACTTGACCAAGGTATCTAACCAGGTGGGACTAAGGCGTGTTCTAAGCTTCAACCACTCTAGGTACCATCAGGTTTCCAATCTAACACCAACCTAGGGATGTAGGTGTGTATCCAAGGTTGGACCTCCATGACCAACACCACCCTCCCTACTTCAAGATCAGGACATCGAAAAATAGGTTAGCCAGATGTCCTCCCAAGCATCAAGCACTCAGCCCCAGATGCTTACATCTCTTCCTATAAACTAAATCAGATATATATCCACTAGTCTAAGCATGCTTCCAAAATGTTCAATCTTCTTATGGAGAGATTTACCTATAGAAACAAACTCCCAATTAGTAATAAACTTTCAAATATATACAAGTAAACACAAACCTTCGAAGTCCTCAATCATTCTGATGCTACTTAAATCATCGTCAAATTATCCAAATACATTTTGTCGTAAGCTTTCTTCTTTAACTTCTTCAGCAACACCAAATACAACCTCAGTGCTTTTCAACTCAATCAAGTCTTTTGTTTGTATCTTCATGAATCACAAACATCCATCTTTGATTCATTCTTTCTTCAAGGTATTTTACTATCACTATCATAATATGCCCTCGCTCTTAACTGGGGAGATATACCTTTTCTTTTATCCAAACTCCCTCTCAACTCAGGGAGATCAATAACTTCCTTCTTTTATAACATTGTAGAGACTTAATCTTTCGAGGCTTCATTTCTTTGGGAACATCATGGTGACAAGGTCATCTTAGTTGTCACCATTCTTATAGCTTCTTTTATTCATCGTGCTCATCATTATCATAAAGTTATCTTCAATTATGAACATCTTCAACATCATGAAGATTATGTACCTGCAAATCTTCAACAACAAATACAATAAAATACAAATATACAGAAGCATGAAGTCAATTATATCAAAATCATGTTATTACAATGGAAGCATCAAAATAATCAACTTTTGACCCCAAATACCTCGATGGTTAACAAAGGGTACATCTTTTATATACTAGACTTCAACAACTTGCTAGGGTTTTATCACAAACCCTAGACTCCATCTTTGAGACATAAAGCCTTAGATATCGACAACTCAATCAAGATATCAATCCAATCATAATGCTATACATCTAAGGTTTCAACAATATGCTTTTAGAATTTCATGACAGATTCTACTAGGGTTTTTGATGTAAACCCTAGATACAAACAAAAAGATTCAAATTCAGATATACAACAATTTTGGCAGGCTAGGGTTTCGAGCATACAAAAGAACATATACCCACTGCCCAAGGTTTCGTTCCTAGGACCTTATATTGAGGTTTTGTCATAAACCCCAACCCTAAAAATCTAGGGTTTTACCATATAGCCTAGATATTAGCAACCAACCTATTAATAAATCCTAAACATCAAGAGAGTAGGATTTCATTATAGGTTCTAGACTTTGTCATCAAACCCTAAGCAGACTAGGGTTTCAATATTATCGACAACATACCCTAAGCATAAAAAAGGTGAGGGTTTTATAGTGAACCCAAAAGGTTAGGGTTGTAACAAATGACAAGAAATATGACAAGGGTAGATTCAATCTAGTGATTGATCTCCCTAACAATAATCTTTTATGATTCAAAAGACCTAAACATGAAAAGGTTAGTGATATAAATTTCAAAATAACCATACCTTTTGATATGAAAAGATCTTGCTACAAATAGTTATACATACCTTGAGATTTTACAAACCTTGTAGGATTTAGTTTGAAGGATTCCTTTAGTAGCAAAGCTCCTTGTAAGCCTTTCTTTGAGGATTCCTTATTTCTTCCTGCAAGCTTAGTTTCATGAAATAGTACCAACCTTATTTAACAATCATTGACAATCATTTCCAAGAGTATAATTACAAGTTTGGGATTTCAGATTCAAAACTTAAGTTTAAATTCAATTCTTACTAGGGTTTCCAATTTTTACCCTAGACTAACTATAAACCCAAAAGCTAGGATTTCTATATAGAATAGGATAGGGTTTCTTAAGAATGAACAAGGGTTTCTATATGAACCATCTAGGGTTTTACAATCCTAGATACATTGAAATCTTTCAAGTCCTAGAACCACATAAGTAATTGAACAATTTTAATAAATATACATACCTCAGGGTTACATACCTTTGATTTGATGATCCATTGGACTTGTTTGCTACAACTGCATACACATTTGTTAGATAAAGAACAGTAACAATACTTACTTGATTTCTTCGAGCTGGTTCCTCAACGTTGGATGCCTTTTGCTTCAATTTTGTAGGTAAGGAGGCTGTCAAACATTGAGGAAGCTTCAAGATTGGATACTGTCCAGACTTTGGATGTGCTCAGGATGACTGTTTTTTTCGGTTACTAGGGTCTGCCTCTTTGTTTGGACTTAACTTTGTATATATATATGTGTGTGTGTGTGTACCATGGGGCTGATATAACCTTATATTGTATAGGCTTGTGTTTTCTTTTTCAAGACTGTAGTAAGCTTGTAGATGAATGACAAGCCTCTTAAAATAATTTGTTTTACAAACCTTTCAATGCACAGGTGTCGGTCTTCTTATGTGACTGCTTAAGCTTGTAAATATTCTTGTAGTTTATGACTGTAATTACTCCTGAATCCTCACTAATACAATCTTCTTAACTGTAACGATTAACTTGGTCACCCACCATACTGTACATTCACTAGCCTTATATGCTTGCCTCAGTATTTTGCTTTTCTCATTAGGATACTCGGCCTTTGAGAGGGATACTCATCTAACCTCTCGGGTCTCGGGCCTCTAGAATAGGGCTCCTATCCATTTAATATTGTGGCCTAATCACTGTATAGAATTGTAATTATGATGACTGTGTAGGGGAGATAGATCAAGCGGCCCAGTGTGGAAAAAGTCTGCAAAAAATCCCGATTTAATCCTAAAAACGCGATTTTTTGAACTAAACGATTTAATCCCCCGACTTTTTGGTGACTTTTTCACAAAGGAAAAAATCACGATTTTTTCCTTATACTCCCGATTTAGTCGGGAGTCGACCCAAAAAGTCTTCCTCCCTTCCCAGGCCGCGCATAAAGAGGCCGCAAAGGTGAAAAAACTGTAAATTGAAGCTTCCATCCATGCATTTTCAAGTTATTGCATTGTATTGTTTGTCATACTTCTTGCGAGCATAGCAGTCTCATTTGTAATCTGTTAGTTTTGAGGTTAAGATATGTTTTTGTTTTCCAAGGAAAAACAAATCTTTATACTTCATATTTCTAGTTCGAAAGCAAAGTATACATTGGCTAAGCCTGCCCCTTCAAAAGATTACAAAAGTACCAAAAGGATAGGCATACAACAGTCTTCCGTAGAAAGAACCCCACACCATCAAAAACGTTGTTATAGTTGTTGAATGCTTCCAGGAGAAACAATAAAGAGGAGGCCATGAAGATCAAATAGCAACAACTTGTCCAGAAAAAACAAAACCAGTGCCTCGAAAAAGAACTCATTTTTCAGACAAGAACAAAGTACCTATGAAATCTTGTGATAGCAAAGATCCTTCCTGCAATGAGAGCACGTTTTGAAAGGGAATCTTCTTTAGTGGTGAATTCCCTGTAAATGTGGGGAAAGGTTATGTACAGAAGTGGATTTTACCTCCAAGAGTTTTTGAATAATAGATGCCAAGGCTAGGTTAATAATCTGACATCTACTGTTTTTCTCAGAAAATAAGCAGCTTGGATTCACCAAGCGTTAATTTTCACATCTACTGTGATACTGTTAATTTTCATTGGACCTACCACCTGACACCTTATTACCCAAGCAGATTACAATCTACTGAATAAATGCATGACTTATTTCTTAATACAATTAGCGGAAACAAAAATTAAAAGGGGAAGAGGATCTCAGTGACTGATTACTTGATGATTTTTAGATGACTCATGATATACATTTATTATATTTTTTGTTGATATTTTGACTCTTGAGAGTTGAGACTCGGACAGGACTCAAAATTCAGGAGTTGATTCACTATTTTGATATGTGATGTAGCATTAGACTTCATATACATATTATATATTAGCTTTCTTTACATGTTTATGTGGAAATGCATTTATTTGATGTTATGGATACTCTAGATGTTAAAAAAATAAAAAATAAAAATGAATAATTTTGTGTTTTTTTAATTTTGCCTACTTTTTGCCGACTTTTTCAAAAAACTCCCGACTTTGACGAGGTTTTCAACTTTTGGACCCTTGCCGAATTAATCCCGACTTCGACTTTTTCCACATTGATCAAGCCTTGAATATGATCTTAGTTCCTGTTCTTCTAACAATACCTATGCCTGGGACTGCAGTAGTAGTCTAGGCTCCTTTTTGTGGCTTAGTAGGATCATAATGCCTTCAAATAACTTCGCATTGGTCTCTTTTCAAGAAGACACCTCAGAAAATAATTCAGTCATCTTTTAATCTTGCACAGGACTTCGTTTATTTTCTAGCCAGGGCTATTAATTTTGCTTTTTGGATTCCTGTAATAGAGCCTCTAGGCTCTCCTAGGTCCCTCGCATACCTTGCTCAGGTCTGCGGCTTAGTGACTGAGGTAATGACTAATATAATGTGCCCAGAATTGCAGACTTCTTCTCTTAGGAGCTCGGTTTTAGAGTTTTGGATTCTTCCTGAAATCTTGAAACTCTTAGTGACATTCTTCTTGCCCTTATGCACATGAACCAAGCTCTGAGACCATGTTGAGAAATCTAGGGCATCAAAGGATTAATTTCTTTAGGTAGATTTCTCTTAGTCTTTGACATTTTCTTGTGATTAGGTTTCTTATTAGTTCTTTCATGTTTTATTCATCAAGACAAATGCCAAACAAAGAAGATCACGAACACAAGATGTAGGCACAAGGCCAGGGCAAAACCCCTATGAAGGGGAAAACCCAGTCAACTCTTTCTCTAGTAGATTAAATCAGATTGGGACAAACTTGACCCTTTTTCCACAGACTTATTCCATGCACCAAATCAGCCCCAGTCAAACTTCCTGCCATCTTCTGCAACTTCTGCAATTTTTCTTCTTACCATCTTCAGTTCTTGCAACTATCATATTCTGTTCCTCCAACAATTAGGGTTCTGCAATTAATGTTCTTGGCTCCTCCAATAGGCTTCATAAAGACTTGTGTGACAGAGAATCATCATAATGGCCTGACAAATTTCCTTTTTCCTCTTCGCTTCGATTATCTCTCCTTCTTATGATGCTCGTACTACCTTCTTTTCTTGACTGAACTGCAGATCGAACTTCAGATTGGTCTCCCTTCAAATGGGTCGAGTTCATTCCTATTTATAGTTGTTGGAGTGTCGTTTAATAGGCCGACATGAACAATTTGTAGAAGCCGACTTGTCAACTGTTTTGAGGCTGACTTGTTCACCTTTTGTCAACTGTTTGGAGGCCGACTTGTTCACCTTTTGTCAACTGTTTGGAGGCTGACTTGAAGGATAGGTGGCTGTCATTGTATGAGAAGGAGCTGACTTGGTGGAGGAGATCCTTTGACACAAAACAATTTTCTTTCTTTTGACTCAATAAAAAGAATCCTAAAGCACACAATGGGTGCTATGACCTATGAACCATTGACCCAAGCATGAAACCCATGCTTTAATAAGTCAATCATTTTTTAATAGAAAAATATTTTTCTTTTTCTTTAGACAAATACATTACATCATGACTCAAATTCAATTATGAAGACCGGCACTAGTTACATTCTTCAACATTGAGAGCCTGTAAGCTGTGTCATTTGTTGTTTTGATCTTCATGCTTTTGGTTTTGATAGTTGCTTGATGATAAGAAGATCAAAGAAGACATAAAAGAAGTTAATAAGAATTCAAATACATCACAAGTAATAATAAAGATAAGAAAATCTTTCTGCCTTTCGGATTTTCTAACAGAAACATGCTTTGCTTCTACTAGAGGAGGCCACCATATGCAAGGATCTTTGAAGGATAGGCCTATGTGAAAAAAATCACATTTCTAAGAAAGGCGGTATTTGATAGCATCCTAGGCCTTCCAGATACATTGAGCCACAAAAATTCCTTGAATGTAGTGTTTGTTTGGAGTTAACAACAAAGTCTAGAAGTTACAGTCCTTGAACTCTTTTTCCCCAGTGGGGCTTTTCACATAGTGCAATTGCAAAAGAGCACCATCCAGATCTTTTGACCCTCAATATCTTGAATCACCCATCATGTATTGAAAAATATAGCTCAGGCAAGAACTTCAACGTAAGTTTAGTTTGAATGGTCAGAAGCAGTTCAAGATATTTTGAAAAGTAATTCTATTTTGTAATTCACCCTAAGAAAAGGTGAAAAGTCTTATATTTAGTTGTTGAGTCTAATAGTGTTTATTTATGCTTTAATCACTTAGACTAGGATTAATCCAAACCATGCATCTCTTCGAGAGATTAGGGTTTTGGTAGATTAAGTATCAATAAAAAGTATAAAGACAAGTCAAGATAGAGAGTTCAGACAGCTTTTTGTTGGACAAAGACAACGATTGAAAGAGAGAGAGATCAGAGTGCATCAGCTGAGAGGAAGAGTACCATATAGCAGAACTGTACAATAAGTCTGTACAGTACATCTTTTCCTTCCCTACTATGTATATACACTGGCTGTGCTTCTTAGTCCCAATGACTTACTTATCATGGTTCTTTGTTGGACACCAATAAAATTATTTTATCCTTTCCTCTTCTTCTCTGGGTTTTTCAGGTTTTACTGCCTCTTTTGTCTTTGGAACCATAATAGGGCAGTTTTGAATTTTGTTGTCTGTCCTCTAACTCTGAGAACAACAACCACACAGATTTTATGTAGTTCATCCTCTTGGTGAACTTGCAGCCACTGACCCTTTTCTTTTTAATTAATGCTGCATACGAATCCGATCAAACCCAGAAAACTTATAATCCATTGCTCTAAGTCTTCCAGGGTTTGATCCTGGGTCATTAAAATGGCAATCCCCATCTCAACCACTACACTGCAGCCCAATGGAGCATTATGTCAATGTTTTCTTTTAGATCAGCAGAAAGATCCACCTTGATGCAAATGCACTTGGTATATTAATCCCATTGAACTCAGAAAAATTTAATCTATATCTCCTTCAGTGTTGAACCCTGGTTATTAAAACGGCGACTCTCCATCTCAACCACCAGACCACAACTCGATGGACCATTTTATCAATAGTTTTTTTTGAACTCTGCAGAAATATTCACCTCAATGCAAATGCATTTGGTGCGTCACGGCATGAAGAACCTCTGCAACTCATAACAGGTCAACTTTCCTAAAGGGGAGAGTGAATTGTCAGAGGGAAACCTGAGAATTCAACCCAGATAGAGCAAGCCATTTTAGCTGCGTCATCAGCTAAGAATGATTAATCCAATTGAGACAAAAAACAACTAGGTCTTTGTCGTATAGCCATTGGTTTCATCTCGCTCCAAAATGAGCAAGATTCCCTGTCACAATCCTTCTAAAACACAAGCTACTGTTGAACGGCATCTTTGCATGGTTGATTCTCTAAAATACAATCACACTGTTGAATAGCAACATTTCTTTCCCAGTTAAAAATGCTTTGAATCTTATAGGGTACATATTGAGCCTCTGGATTGATTGTATAATATCTTCAGGTGAATAGAATTTTAATTTATATGAGCAATCCAAATAAATATTCTAGTATCTATTCATTGCTGCTGATTCCTATGAAAGTGAATGAAGGTAAAGTATTCAAAGAAAAACATTTTGTGTGTTTACCAGTTGATCTGTTCAATAGAAAAGATATTCTACTCTTGTATGCAAAGAAGTATATGTGCTTCAAACTGAGAAAAACAGTCGAAAAACTAGAGAGCTCAATCTGATAACTGAATCCTCTTTAACAGCCAAAAATGGAAACAGCTGATTCAGTCAAGAGGGCGGTCATTTATATTTTCAACAGCCCTTTCTGTTCCAGCTGTTGCTTCTGCTCATGGTAAATTCTTCTTTCAGTTTGCATGCTTTGTGAAGTTTTTGATTTTCTCCAGGAAATTCATTGTGCATCACTGTATTGTGTTTTAGATACTGTTAATTTGAGATAACAATGGTATGTTCTATGTTTTAGCACAATTTACTTCAATGTTCCTTTAGCAGCCCAATGACAATTTCCAATTATATCCAGTAGCAATCACATTAACTTAAACACATTGACAGTAAATGCAGATAAAACATAAAAACATGTGCAGAAGACAAGCCAAGACAAGAGGACACAAGATATGGCGGATGCCAGGGACAAACTTCAATGTGGGGAAAACCTTTGATCAAATCTTCTTTTTATTCTTCAATAGTTCAGCACAGAGAGAGAGTACAAATATCAAATTAACTTGCCAAAAACAATCCTGTCAAATCCACAGTCAAGAACAGTCAACTGCAGCCCTAACCAGAAAGTCAACGGTGGTCAAAGCAGCTCCAAAATGTCCTCCAAGCAGCTCAATCAACAGCAGAAGAATTCAGCCTTCCAAGAGGGTCAAAGTCAGCCCAAAAACAGCTCGGTCAACCCAGTCAAACACTGCTGTAATTTCTGCGGTCAAAGGCTGAAGTCAACGCTGAAGTCAAACCAGTCAAACTGTCCCAATCACCTCGAAAACCATGCCAATCAATGCGGCCTTAAGAAATTGGAATTCTGCCCACAAGAATGAGGTCAACACAAGTCAAAGTCACCCAAGTCAACGCTGCCCTGTTTCCTGAAATTTTCGGCCTCCAAAACAATCTTGAAATTCGTCCTTCTCTCAAACATGCGAAGTAGGAAAGCCTCCAAGCTGTATGAACCAATCAAGAGAGGAGAGAGAGAGATATGTGATGAGATGAGTGATGTCCAAATGAGAGAGAGGTCACTGACTCACTCCTATTTATACACTTCGTTGAAGGTGAGGAGGCACATCCATTGGGCTTATGAGCCTACATTTGATTGAGGCTGACCTTGACAATTTGTGCATGAGAAAAAATAAATTAAAAATTCCATTTTTGCTTATCAGAATGAGATGATCTTTATATCAAAATTGGACCTCTCGAAAAGAGGAATCCAATGCAGTAATCATCTCCATCATATGAGCTATCCTAAGGTGGAATTTGGCCCTAGTTGCCAATTTAACACTCACTCTCAACTAGGGAGAATTCCACCTGCCAATCCCTCTATCATCATCCCATTCTATCATCCTGTACCATCCCTGTCATCACTGCCCTACTCTGCTTTGCTTTGCTGAACCATGAAGTAATAATGAAGAAGAAGTGATCGAGAGTAGTCATAAGATCATACCACTCTCCATTGACTAAAGTCAGTCCTTGATCCCAGATCAAGTTGTTGAACACCATGCATCCTAGTCATAGGGAGTCTTGCAGTACACGATGCGTCCATCAGTTGTGCTATGGGCCCTAACCATATTTTCCCAACTCATTGGCCAGATGAGAGGTACTTCCCATGAGTCCCAGACTCTATGGGTAAGATGTGTGTCGGGGCATCAGTTGGAGAAGGTGAACCACTCATCCTGCTCATATGCCATAGGAGAAGGTGAATCACTCATCCTATGCATATGTCAATTGTGTTGAGAAATCTAGAGCATAGGGAGTAAAAAGATTTCTCTGCTTGATAATTGCTTGTGATATACTTTTACTTTTTAGCTTATAGTCTTCTCTTTGTTATATTATTATTGTGTTCTTTTCATTAAGGCAATTACCAATATGCACAATAGAAAACAAGTCACAAAGTATGTAGGTTTGTTAGCCAGGGCCAAAACCTCTCACCTCTTGATAGGAAAACCTGCTCAAAATTCTTCTTATAGATCTTCAATTGATGAATACCAAGACCATGACAAAGACCCTTGACACTAGTATCCTTCCAAGAACCTTGTCACTAACCTTGATGCTCTGCCTCTTCCTTGTCTCGACTTCCATTTTGATCTTGAATTGCTCTCCTTGGCTTCCTCTAGAGAAACTCGGTCTCTATATCTTCCACACTACTCTTCTCGACATCCTCTAGAGAATCTCGACCTCTAGACTTGACATTGCTCTTCTCAGCTTCCTCTAGAGAATCTTGGTCTCTAGATCAGAAACCCTAGTCTCTATACTACTTCTCTTCGACCTCTTTCTATGCAGCAATAAGTTCTCCTTCGATCTTCTTTTGATGCCTTTGGTCCTTCTTCTTTTGCACCCAAAACGAGTACCCCAGAAGAATCCTTCCTTCGTTGACCCCAGAAGGAACCTCCCTTTGCTATACCCAGAAGAATCTCTCCTTTGCTATACCCAAAAGAAACTCTCCTTTGCTATACCTAGAAGAATCCTTCCTTCGCCATATCTTCTTCGCACTTCTACTGCTGGGCTCTACTTCGCACTTCTTCTTGATTGAATGCTTGTCGAGTTTCTTGCCTCTAAGTGAGGCTAAGTGAGGCTACTTATACACATCTTTTCATGTCCCTTAGGCCGACTTCTTCTAGCAAGTTCTTTCATCGTTGTAGGTCGACTTGAAGAGGATAAGTGACAAGGTCTAAGAGGATACTTTATATAGACAAGTTTGATCTTTTACAATGTGTAACATGACTTCATTACATGACAATGTCTCTATCATTTTATGACTAGATGACAAATAATTTCTAAAGACTCTCAATGGGAGTCTTGACTCAAAAACAAAATCTCTTGCTCATGAAACCCATGAAGCAAGTCAATACAATAATTTTATATTTCTTCTTTACATCTCATTACATAAAATCATAATTACATGCAATTATGAAGACCGAACCTAGTTACACTTTTCAACAAATCGTAGGGGAAGGTGAACCACTCACCTTGTATCTAGCGCACCACTAGGGGAAGGTGAACCACTCACCCCATGGTCGCTCGTAGTTCCAAGAAGTACCCCAAGCCCCCAGGAACTCTCAGAGCTCTGTGTCCAACTCATATGGGACCCTCATAGGAGGGTCATTCCATGACTCCAAGTCTCTCTCGGAAGGTTAAGAATTTGACCTTCCCCAAAGGCTTCGTGAGAATGTCTGCAACCTGCTCATATGTTCTAATATGTTGGAGCCTTATTGCTCCCCGTTGTACCATATCTCGGATAAAGTGGTACCTAATATCAATGTGTTTGGAGCGGTCGTGGAACATGAGGTTCTCTGATAGGTGAATCCAACTCTGGTTGTCATAGAAGATCATGGTGGTATCCAACACGTGCTCAAATAGCTTATTGAAGAGCTTCCTCAACCAAACAGCTTCATAACAGTCCATACTTGCAGTAATGTATTCGACCTCGGTGGTGCTTGCTGCAACCGATTTCTGCTTCTTGCTCATCCAAGATATTGAAGTAGACCCCAAAGAGAAGCAACACCTGGACGTGCTCTTATGATCCACCACATTGCCAACCCAGTCAACATATGAATATCCATGTAGCCTCAAGTTCCCAACAATGTATCTCAGTCCATAGTGGATTGTGCCCCGGAGATATCTCAAGAGATTCTTAGCAGCAATCCAATGAATGTGATGAGGCTCAACCGTAAATTGACTCAACGTGTTCACAGCAAAGCATATGTTAGGATGAGAGTTGACCAAGAACATTAGAGCCCCCACAAGTTGACAATACTCGGTAGGGTTGGCTAATCTAGGCCCAACAACACTTCCACATAGCTTCTTAAAGTTGAGTTCCATTAGAGTAGTCATAGACTTGTAGTCCACCATCCCACATCTCTCAAGTAGCTTCACAATGTATTTTCCTTGAGAAAGGAAAATCTCACCTAGCTTTTGTCAGACCTCCAGCCCTAAGAAATAATGCATTAGTCCTAGGTCCTTCATCTCGAACTCAAAAGCCAACTCCCTCTTGCATTGATGAATGAGAGAGTCATCACTTTTCGAAAAGAGATCATCCACATAAAGGACCAGAATGAGAGGTATGCCCTTTTCAACCTTGAAGTATAGGTTCGGGTCAGCATCGATTCTTGTAAATCCTAGCTTCATAAGATAGCTATCGATCCTCTCATACAAAGCCCCATGAGCTTGCTTCAACCCATAGAGGGATTTGTTCAACCTACATACATGTGTCTCACGATTTTGAACCTCGAACCCCTTGGGTTGTTCCACATATACTTCCTCCTTAAGCAAACCATGCAAGAAGGCAATTTTGACATCCATCTGGTGTACGCTCCATCCTTGCGAAGCAACAAGGGCTATAATCGAACGGATGGTGGTATATCGGGCAAATGGTCCAAATATCTCATCGTAGTCTACTCCTTCCTTTTGAGAGAAGCCTCGAGCAAAAATCCAGCCTTGAACTTTTCAACACTCCCATCAGCTCCATGTTTGATCTTGTAGAGCCATTTTGAAGTGACCACAAAGTTGTCCTTGGGTCTAGGAACCACATCCTAGACATCGTTCTTCGTGATCGACTCATACTCTTCGTTCATTGCATCCTTCCAAACTTGTTGCTTCACGGCTTCTTCAAATGTGCAAGGCTCAGATTGTACAATGGTACTCATGGCAGCCAAGTACCCTTGGTACCTATTCGGCTTCTTGCTTTCACGAAATGCCCCCTCGGTGCAATGTGTTTCTTTGCATCTTCAAGAGTATCTTTGAGCCACAAAGGTCTTTTTCTTGAATTAGAGGGCTCACTAAGAGGTGGATCAAGGGGATCCATCGGACCTTCCACATCGGGCATCAGTTCATCAGACGGAGGTTCATCCTACTTTTCTGCATCAACATTATCATTGCCCTTCCTAGGGATAGGAAGATCTTGAATCTTTCTAAGAGAAAAATCTTCATCGAAAGTGACATCATGACTTAATTCCACTTCCCTTTGACCAAACACGTTTATTCTATATGCTTTTGAAGTTTCACTGTAGCCCACAAACGTTCCTTTCTTCCCAGATGCATATAGTTTGTTTCTTTTCCCTTTTGGCACATGAAAATATACGGGATAACCAAAAATTCTAAAATGAGAAACATCAGGTTTCTTACCGGTGAATACTTCTTCGGGTGTCTTCAAGTCCAAAGCTTGATGCAGGCATCTGTTTTGAACATACAAAGCGGTGTTGGCAGCTTCTCCCCATAAGAACTTCGGTAGACCTTGGTCATGTAGCATAGCACGGGTGGCTTCTATGATAGTACAATTCTTCCTTTCGGCAACACCATTTTGTTCAGGAGTATATGCAGTAGTGGTCTCCCTCTTAATGCCAACTTCTCTACAATAGTCTTTGAATTCATTTAACTGATATTCGGTCCCATTATCGGGCCTCAATATTTTGATCTTTTTCCTTGTTCGATTCTCGACCAAGGCTTTGAAAGAGTGGAACCATTTGAATACTTCTTCCATTTTCTTTAAGAAATAGATCCATGTTTTGCGAGAGAAGTCATCCACAAAAATAACATAGTACAAATATCCACCCAAAGATGTCACAGGCAACATACCTAGTAGATCAGAATGGACCAATTGAAGAATATCGGTGGTTTGAGTTTCACTTGAGGGGAATGGTCTCCTTGTATGTTTTCCAGCTTCACATCCCTGACAAACACCTTCATGACTTAAATTGAATTTCGGGCATACCTGTGACCATCTTCCTTACATCAGGTAAGGCTTTGAAATGAAGGTGAGCAAATCTTCGATGCCATAATTTGGATTAAAGAGATGTATCACAAGTCATGGCTCCCAATGGACTTTCTCCAACCTAATAGAGACCTTCAACCCTGAATCCGACAGTGAATGCATCTCATGGATTCCTTTGCCAAACACGAACTTTCCCATCAATGAATGTCACCTTGAAACCTTTGTTTTCCATCGCAGAAATAGAGACCAAGTTCTTTTTCAGATTAGGTACATATAATACTTCTTGTAAGTGGAGGGTTTGACCTTGATCTAAGTGAAGAGTAACAGTCCCAATTCCTTTCACGAGATAAGTGGCATTATCCCCAAGTATAATCTCCATATTTGTCCTCTTTTCAACCAAGTTTGAGAGGGCATCCTTGTACCCAGTGAAGTGCCTTGAGGCACCACTATCAATCAACCAATGGTCCAATGTATACGAAGGAGAGGTGGTGTTGAGGGCAGAAATAAGATAAAATTCTTTTTGCTTTACAACATTAACTTTTTCATACTTAGAGTTTCTCAACGACCATTTCCATTTCGAGCAGCGGGAGCATTTCTCTTTCTTTTGTTGTTGAACCTGTTGTTCCTTTGATTGCCATTGCCTTTGAAGTTGTTGTTATTGTTGTCATAATCTCTTGGAGTATCCTTCTTGTGAGGACACTCTCTAGCGAAGTGGCCAAACCTGTTACAATTGAAACATCTTCCTTCTTTGAATCCCAACTTGAACCCTTGTCCTTGATTCCTTGGACTAACATTGTTCCTCCTTTTAGAATGAGCGGAGAAGGCAGTAGGATTGTTTCCATTTGAGGACTTGTCTCTTTCTATCATCCTTATTTCTGCTTGAGTGCATCTAGCCAATAATTCATCAAATATCGTAATCTTGTCATTGTTGAGGATGGTAGTGTTGAACACATCCATTCTCTTGTAAGACTTCTCCAATAGATAGGAGATCATTCTTGATCTCGGTAATCCTCATGAAGTAGGATTGGATGGATTCTTCTCTATCCATCTTGATGTCTTTCAACTTGTTCTTGAGAAAGAGAACTTGTTTTGCATTATTTACTTTGAACATCCCAACCAGCTTGCCGTGCATCTCCTTAGATGTTTCCAAATCAGAAATATAGTCAACCAAAGGCTTATGAATAGAATCAACAATAATTTTCGTAGCTTTAACCTCACCTTTCTTGTACTTGGTTTCTGAAGCCGTGGATGCATTTGAAGGAGGCTCCACTACTCTTCTTTTGACATAGTCCATAGCATCATTTTCTTCCAATGTCAAATCTGGAGTCATCTTCCATGCATGATAGTCGGATTTGTCCTTAAGCTTGTCGTCAAATTTGAAGAAAGATGCAGTCGTCATTGGGACTAGTTCCAAGTCCTTATCCAACAACTTCTCTTAGTGATTGCTTTGCTTCACTCTTTCTTGGGCTTTGTCTTCACCTGGGCTCTGATACCATGTTAATTTTAGATAACAATGGTATATTCTATACTTTAACACAATTTACTTCAATGTTCCTTTAGCAATCCAATGACAATTTCCAATTATATCCAGTAGCAATCACATTAACTTAAACACATTGACAGTAAATGCAGATAGAACGTAAAAACATGTGCAGTAGACAAGCCAAGACAAGAGGACACAAGATATGGCGTATGCTAGGGACAAACCCCAATGTGGGGAACCCTTTGATCAAATCTTCTTATTACTCTTCAATAGTTCAGCAGAGGGAGAGTACAAATATCAAATCAACTTGCCCAAGACAGTCCTATCAAATCAACAGTCAACTACAGCCCTAACTAGAAAGTCAACAATGGTCAAAGCAGCGTCAAAATGTCCTCCAAGTAGCTCGGTCAACAATAGAAGAATTCAGCCTTCCAAGAGGGTCAAAGTCAACCCAAAAACAACTCGGTCAACCCAGTCAAATGCTGCTGTAATTTCTGCGGTCAAAGGCTGAATTCAACGCTAAATTCAAACTAGTCAAACTGTCCCAATCACCTCAAAATCTATGCCAATCAATGCGGCCTTCAAAAATCAGAATTCTACCCACAAGAACAAGGTCAACGCAAGTCAAAGTCACCCAAGTCAACGTTGGTCAATGCTGCCCTGTTTCCTGAAATTTTCGGCCTCCAAAATAGTGCTGAAATTCGTCCTTCTCTCACACGTGCGAAGTAGGAAGAACCTCCAAGCTATATGAACCAATTAAGAGAGGAGAGAGAGAGAGATATGTGATGAGATGTGCGATGTCCAAATGAGAGAGAGGTCACTCCTATTTATACACTTCGTTGAGGGTGAGGAGACACATCCATTGGGCCTATGAGCCTACATTTCATTGAGGCCGACCTTGACAATTTGTGCATGAAAAAGAATAAATTCAAAATTCCATTTCTGCTTGTTAGAATGAGATGATCTTTACATCAAAATTGGACCTCTCGAAAAGAAGAGTCCAATGCAATAATCATCTCCATCATATGAGCTGTCCTAAGGTGGAATTTGGCCCTAGTTGCCAATTTTAACAAATACTGATTTCAATTTTCCATTTTTATTTCCGACACTTGATTTAGAATGAATGAGACAGGTTTTCCTTCAAAATGTTTGCCATTTAAATTGTGTTCTGAAACTAAGTAGCCAGCGTGCATGCACACACTCCTCGGGTCCACACAGCTCACATTAGGTGCACTCACCTGCACTGTTTGTGCACCTGGCCATATCTATCCTGCACTAGGGTGTGTGCATTTGCACTAGGTGCATGGTTGAGAGTGTTTGTAATGTGCTTTGGTGTGGGCACCTACGTCAGGGGTATGCTTGGATGTGTATGTCCTGCACTTGGGCGCATGCACATGTTTTGGGTGTCCCTTTTCCACACTTGGGTGTGTGTACCCATGTTGGGTGCATTTGTCCCACACTTTGGTGTAGGATAACACACCCCAACTTCTTAGGGGACACCCTACACATCCAAACAAATTTGGGGTGCATCCTCTATGATGGAAACATCCCAGTTTGTTCTGGTGATGTTGACCTTATAATAACATGTGAGAAGTTTTTAGCCCATTTGATATATATATCCAATACTTAGGTGAAAAGTATGAACCAATGTTGCAAATATCAACATGGGGATAAAATCAGCAAGGGTCTAGAAAGCCAAAATATCGTAATAATCAGGAAAATATCGGTAAAAATCGGCAAACATCGGCAAAATTAAGATACCACCAAACCATTGGTAAAAATAAAAAAACATCAGCTAGGCCAAAAAATCATGATTTGGGATTTTATCGTGATAAAATCGGGATGTTTGCAGCACTGTTATGAACTTATTCGCTGTATATGTTATAGAATTTGAACTATCATAGATTAAAAGGGTCTCAACCTGTATCCATAGTTAGAAGCAGTGTTGCGAACATCGCGATCAGGGTTAAATCGGCGAGGGTCCGAAATCAGAAAAAAAATGGAAAAATCGGGAAAAAATCAGCGAATACAAAAATATTCATTTTTTTTTTTCAAATTTTTAAATATCTAAAGCATCTACAACATAAAATAAATGCATTGACACATAAATATGATAAAAAGAACTAATATATAAGATGTGTGATATCATTTCTAGTGCTACATCACACATAACAGTGAATCATGTCCTGAATACTAAGTCCTGAGTCCCAACTCAGCATCAAAATATCAACAAAAAATATAATAATGTATCTTATATCATGAGTCATAATGTCATATACAATGAAATGAACCAAATAACTAATACTACTGATTTCCTTTGCCCCTCTTGCGAGAAAATGTAATAACTTTCCCTCTAGATGTAGATGGCGGCGGAGTTGGCAGTGGACTCTGCTGTACTCTAGAAGCTAAAGAACTAGGAGTTATAGGAGGTAAACCATGTCCTCTACTGGTGACAGGGGTAGCCTGGGTAGGTGGTGTCACCTCCTCCTCCTCTACCCCCTCCACTACCTCCTGCTCTAACCAATTAGCGACGGACTCCATGAGAGGCCTCTCGGCCTCAACCCTCTATGTAGTAGTGGTGTCAATCCCATCCAATGAGATGGCCTCCACATCAAGTGTCCTCTCAAGTTGCCTCACCCACAATCAAAGATTGTAGTAGACCTAGACCATGTCATTAACTCGTTGGGATTCCAACCTGTACAAGGGTCATAAATTAATAAATTATAAATAATAATTATAAAAAAATAATATATAATGAATTCAAAAAATTAATTGGAAATTTGGAATATTTTAAGTTTTAGTCTGTTGCTCTTCTTGGTGTGTATTTCTTCAAATACACTCCAATTTACTCCAATTGCACTCGCATCTTCAGGAGTTACATGTTTGGCTGAGCACTCGAATGGCAAGCCTTCGAAGATTGGGTACTCTGCCACCATAACTTCTCCACCATGCATCTACAACAAATAAGATAAACATAAGAAAAAAATGAAATTTGAAAGTTGAAGCAAAATATGAAGCGATGAACTTGAAGAGACAATGAAATTTGAAACAAACTAAAACATACTTGGCATTTTAGTCTTCCTATCAACCACAACCATGTCAAAGCTAAATGGGCCACTTGCCATCCTGTATATCTCCATTTCTTTGGAGATTTTTGCACGTTCTGCTGGAGATGGCACCATCCTTTGAACAGAAGTGAAGAATCCATCCATGACCTTAGCATCAAATAAGAAACCACAAGACTATGCAAATGCGGGGTTCATGTAGATCCCTGCAGCATGAATGGGACGATGGAGTGTATTGTTCCATCGCTCATCAATTACTTCCCATAGGAGGAGTTGTTTTTGAAACCCCTTATCCCCCTTATCATCATAGTAGGTCCGAATGGATTCTTTAGCCCTATCCATGGCCTCATACAAGTAGCCCATTGTAGACTTGTCTCCATCAACTAATCGAAGAACCTTTACCAAAGGTTCAGTAATGTTGCACACCTCCTGCATTCCCGCCTAAAAGCATTCTTGGTATGAAACTAATTTGCATATGGTCTCTCTCTTTGGTTTGTGGCTAAATGCCAAAGCACACTACTTTTCTGAAAGAAATATTCTCTTCACATCCCATATAGAATTCAAGAGGGATTGAAGAGATATGAAATTGGGGGCAAACCGTGTAATGGCAGGGCGCACCAACTCCTTGTTGTTGGTGAATGTTCTCATCAAATGAAGCACAAATGCATGATTATATATAAATTTTATAATGCTTTTTGATGACTCAACAATATCTTTGACAAAAAGAATTTTTCCTATGTTCTCCAACATCAAATCAATGCAATGTGCAACACAAGGTGTTCAAAATAAGGTAAGATGCCTTTACCTAAGCATCTTGCCAGCGACAACATAATTTGTAGCATTGTCCGTTATTACTTGGACAACATGTTTTGGACCCACCTCCAGAATCAACAGATCCAACAAAGCACATAATAACCGTGCATTTTTGATATGTGTAGATGCATCAACAGATTTCATAAACATTGTCCCCTTGGAACAATTAACCAAGAAGTTTATAAGACTTCTACCCTTTTGATTGGTCCAACCATCTGACATCACAGTGCATCCTATGTGTGCCCATGATACCCTAAACACCTCCAATCTCTTGGTGCAGTCAACCTTTTCATTTTGAAGAATGTGCCCTTTAAAGTCATCATAAGAAGGGACTTTGTATCTTGGGCCAACAACAACAATAGCATCAATCGCGGGCTGGAAAAATGGATTGTTCCTTACAATGCTGAAAGGAATATCACTCCAAAGAAGAAACTTTCCCAACAACTTGTCAACTTCTTCTTTCTCCCTTTTTTAATAATTGAAAAGATAGATGGTTGTGAACCAGGTGTGGTTCTAGGAACAAAAAATGATGAGGCAACTACAGGGTTGGTTGTAGATATTGATGCTGAAGTAGAACCAGTACCACTTTCATGTTCACCTCCCAATCTTGACATTCTACTCCCAGTCCCTGCTAGTTGACTCTTTAGAGCTGCCTTGGACAATTTGGTTTGCTCTATTTCTTCCAATGATCTAAGGGCTCTTCGAATGATTTTTGGATTTGTATTTGTGCAAGGCCGTACCTTATGTCCAGGAATTTGTGCAAGCTGATACTTCAATCTATATACCCCCCTGTCATATGATGCCCACTTAACTTGCAAGTCAAGTTTGATCTGTCAAACCCTCCATTAGGTTCACCAAATTCCCACAGAGGGTTCAGTTTCCTTGGCATGTTTGTAACTTTGTTGAACTCTTGAATTTTAATGTAGGATGAAGTTTGAAGTTTGAAGTTGAATCTAGGGCACAAGAAGAATTGCAAGTTAAAAAAATAAAATTAAAATTTACATACAACATATTGAATTTTTGACAAAAACAAAAAATCTCAACTCAATGCAACAATAATGGAAAAAATACACATTCAAACCCAAGCAAAAATGATGGAAAAAACTAGGGCACAAGAAGAAATTAAACTAATAAATCTAACAATCAAGTTTTTGCATTTTTGACCAAAATAAACCCTCTCCACTATATGCAACAAAAATGAAAAAAAAAACACAATCAAATCCAATAAAAAATCATTGAAAATAAATGGGTGATAGAAACCCAAGGAAAAACAAGAAAAAAACAAAAAAATTGGCCAAAATTTGATGCACATACCTGAAAACCACACTTTGCTAAAGAAACTTGGTCCAAACTTGAATTTTTCTTGCTTGGGATGCTAAATTCCTTCACTTTTCTCCTCTCTTGCCCTTGTAGATGACTTCTCCTCCTCCTTAGCTCTCACTCTTGCCCTTTGTCTGAAAAAAATGACCAAATAAACCTCAAAATCGCATTTGTAAGTCGTTGTTTTTGGTGGTCACGATTTTTAATGATCGGATCACGATTTTTTCGCGATTTTTTGAAAATAAAAAAATCACTGAAAAAATCGGCAATTATATCAGCACAGAGAAAAAATTGCAATTTTTCAAAAAATTGCGATTTAATCGCAATGTTTGCAACACTAGTTAGAAGAATCTATTTATGGGTGATGGAACAAACTAGTTACTAAACACACTTTTTCATATTGCATCGTATGTCTTGAATCCAACATAGAATTATATTGAACAAATGAAGAAGAAGACAATTTCTAGTGACAAAGATGTCATGAAGTGATTTATGGCAGTAGTAAAGAAGATTTGTGTTCTAAAAATAGAGGAAACATCTCTATTTTGGTTTCAGTCTGCCCAATTTTCATGAGGGTGAGGTGAGTTTGGCACAATTGTTGCCTGCATGACAGAAGTCATGGCAAAGATCCAATAGACTGGTGGCAAATATGTTGTATGCATCAAATACCCAATAGCAAGGTTGCCACGAGGTGGGAGTGGAGCAGGAGTGGGATGTAATGTCCTCTCCCAATTGATTGGCTAAGGGAGGACGAAATAGCCTTTAAACCCCATAGGCTATAGTTTTGATAAAGGGGTAAAACCCAATTTTTCCAATGTTGGGGCAACATTGTGTAAAGATTGGGCCGGCTAGGGCAAAAAACCCAAAATTGGGGGTTGCATTCACAACCCCTCACATTTTGGAGTCTATGAAGGAACCTATAAATAGAGGAGAGTTGGAATCAAATTATCATCATTGAATTGGATCAAGTACATCTGTTTTCTTGAATTATGGCTATGAGAGTTTTAAGATCCCTTTTTCTGACTAATTTCGGTGGTGAAAGATTCCACCCTAGTTAGTAAATTTATCATTTATTTCCTGTTATGGTCCGGAAATCGTGGGATTCACCTATCTAGAAGACAACAAGTTCGGTGGCAATCTGAGGCAGGTACCCAAAATCTTTCGTGAGGTTGTGAGAGTATATTCTGAGGCAAAATCAGGTGGACTCTCCCTGAGATAGCCCGGTCTTCCTGAAGCAGAGTTTGATGACTTTCCCTGAGACAATTTAGTCTTCTTGAAGCAAAGTTTGGTGATCTTATCTGAGGAACTTCAGTCACTTCCTGAGGCAGAGTTTGGTAATCTTTCTTAAGGCAGAGTTTGGTGATCTCTCCTGAGGCAGTTCAGTCACTCATGAGGCAGAATATGGTGCTTAAGGCAAAAGAAGATGTGGGATCAAAGGAGCAAGCATTTGTTACCATGGCCAACAGAAAGGGTAAATTTGGCAAGTTTGGTCCACGAAGAACAAACAACAAAGACATGTCCAAGATCTAATGCTTTGGATGCCAAGAATATGGACACTACAAAAGGAATTGTCCTAAGCTTAAAAAGGACAACAACAACAAAAGAAAGAGGGAAGAAGCTCACATAACTCAAGAGATGAAAGAAGAAGGAAAGAAGCAAAAGAAGGAAGATCCTCCGGATCTCTACTATGACTAGGTCAAACTCTTTACTTCTAGACTTCTTTCAAAGTTTTGAGTAGAATAGGAGCATGTAGGAATAAATTAAAATTGCATGACTAGAAACATCCTCTAGAATCTAGCAGCATGATGTACATAGAGTTCTAGATACTCATGTAGATGTAGCATTTATGATAAGAACAAAAATGCATAAGTAGAAATATCTTCTAGAATATAGGAGCATGGCAGATATAGCTCAAGATATTCATGTAGAAGAAGCATACCTAGTATAGGACCTCATACATGATGAAAGAAAATTGATCATGATAAGAATCTTAGAAGACCTACATCATCAAAAGAAAGGAAACATTTGCAAGGCAAGGATCTTTAAGATCCTATGATGGAATCTTCAAAAGAAGGTTCATGGACCAAAGCAGATGTCTCATTGGGAATCCCATTCATGGGTTTCAAGAAAAGAATGATATGCAGGCAAGCTAAGATGAAGCAAGAAGGGCCACACCAAAGGATGATCAAAGGAGAATCAAGATGAGGTATGTATGCATCAAAGTTATCATTTGTATATTATTGAGTCATGTGTATAGTTCTATAACATGATCAAGCATGAAAGAATCTCTTTCACCAAGAACATGCTCGAAGGCATGTACCACAATACAATAAAGGTCAACAAAAGAATATGTTCACATAAGGAACATAAGATTGCTGACTAAGAAGCAAGAAGAAATGCTGACAAGTCCAGAAAGCAAGCAATGAAGGAATGCTTTCACAAGAAGCATTAGATGGTTGACCTATCTATCTAAGAAGAAGCAAATGAAGAAAGAGATCAAGCATGTGAAGAACACCATGATCACCAAGAATCACTATCTGACAAAATGCCTTGAAAGATATCTCCCGAAAGAAGGCAGGAAAACTCTGATAAAGGAAGAAAAGACCCTTGACACCTATGAAGGCCTTGGAAATACAAAAGGTGTAGATAACTGATTCTACTCTACAGAGATGTCGTGATGAAGAAGCCATCCAACAAAAGAAAAAGCAATGTTGAAGCAATATCAGGATGAAGTCATGATGGGCTACTAGGTCAAAGCATGTAACCTAGCAAGTGCTATGAAGCATCCATGAGGAAAGTATTCTGAAGCATGGAAAAGATGACAAGAAAAACCTGATAGTCACTTTCCACTAAGTAATGACATGACAAACCAAGAAGGAAAGTGATCGATGGATGGTGCCCTATCGAGAAGAAGTTCGAACAAAGACTTCATGACATCAAGAAAGGAAGGAGATTAAGCAGTTGAAGAACCCACGAAGAAGAAGCTGTTGATGAAGGAAAGAGACCCCAGTTAAGAGGAAGGTCTGATAGGTCCTTGATCAAGAGGGAGTTTTGGATCACCCCTGATTACAAAGGAGTGACAATTGTGTTTTCCATTTCATGGGTCATGCACTAGACCATGACTAACAACCGTAAGTCTAGATCAAGGTCATGAATGAAAATGTAGACACAAGTTAGACACAACATTCTTGTCTTCATTCAAGAAGAAAGAATGGGAGGATTAGTTAATCATCTGGCATCCGGTACTCTTTGAAGGATGTGTAGGGCATCTAAGACAAGAGTAGGCAAGAGGACCGATATTCTTTGAGGGCTGGGAACCCAAGATAAGAATAATCCTAGAAGGTCATACTTGAACACCCGGGTGGGTATGTACCTTGAGAGACAATGATGAAGGTGTCTATAAATCATTAGTGTTGCCAACATTGTAGCTCATGGTCTTGTAAAGAGATGGAGCTATTAGTCAAGGCCTTGCACTATGACAATGCTGATGAATATGATGCTATAACAGATGGATTGCAAATCCGGTTTCTCTTATGTGAATTCTTCAAGATTGATAATAGCCAAACACCTTGTAATGTTGTATGAATACCTCCCTAGTTAAGAGGGAGTGTTGAAGGAAATGTAACTAGGTTCGGTTTTCATAAATGTACTTTTGATATTTGTATTTATTCAAGAAAAGAAATATTATTTTTATAATATATGTCAATGAGTTTCTTGCTCATTGAAATAGGTCTAGCACTATTTAAAGTGCTATAGGAAAGTCAAATAGTCAAAAGAAAAAGGTTGAAGACCTTAAAGGCATGTTACACCTTGTATAAATATGTATTAAAGTCAAGAGAATACCTCCAAGCAAAGTCAAGTCTCCTCCTAAGCTAAGGCATCATCATGGCACCATCAAGAAGCTCCTTCAAGCATGCTCCACCACCATGAAACTATCTGAAATCTATTCTTTTAGTCGGCCTGCAAAACAGTCAACTAGTTGGCCTACATGTCGGCCTAGAGGGGGGACAATCCTCTATATATAGAGGTTGTCGACTCCCTCATAAAGAAGACAACGCAAGCTCTGAAATAAGTGAAGAAGACAAACCAAGAAAGAAGGTAAGGGAGCCTCTAGTGCAACGAGGAAGGGAAGACAAAATCGAAGATTGGAAGGTTGTTCTTAGGGTCATATACAACCACACATGCGAAGGAAGAAGGTCTATCTGCGGCTACAACAACAATAATACTTCAAGTCAATCCTTATCACTGTTTGGGTTAAAAGTTGAGGTCTACAAGGCCTCCCTCTAAGAGCGAAGGAGAATCCCTCACAAAAGAAGGGAGAAGGGACAAGACCAAAGTTGAAGGGACTGTTTTCTAGGATAGAAAAGTGTCACACGTGCGAGAATCAGATCCCTTTATGTAGCCATAACAACCCTTCATTATAGTCATCCAAGTTAGTTGATTTGTGGATAGAAGAAAGGAACCATCATAAAAAGAAGGGTCTCATCAATAGTATCTTCTCTAGAGCAAGAGCAACAAGGTTACTAACAAGTTGAAAGAAGAACGAAGTGCCAGAGGAAGGAGGACAAAGTGCTGGAGTATATGGTGCAAAAAGGAGTGAAGACTTGACCTCTACTTGGAGGATCTCCTTGTCAAGGGTCTAGGGTTTGGCATTGATCAATAGAAGCTTCAATAAGAGAAATTCACTAAAGGGTTTTCCTCTCAAGAGTAGAGAGGTTTTGGCCCTGGCAGAGAGCCAACATCTTGTGTTCTTGTTTTTATGTTTTGATAGTAGTTTGATGAAGTACACACATATGCACTAATAAGAAGAAGAAGAAGCATAAGCTAACAAGAAAAATAAAAAGACTCCACAAATTGTTATCAAGTAACAAACAATCACACTACACTACTTTGCCCAAGATTCTTCAACATGCTCAAATCCCCTGTCCAATGGCTGCCCCGGCGGGATGTCCCCAAATACCACTGAGTATCTGTCTAATATGGCCTGTATGTCTGTGTGTGGTGGTTGGGGCTATCCCTCAGCCTTTGAAATCCTTTGCTCCACGACCCATGCTGTGTCTCTGTGCCTCAAATATGCCTCCATCCGATGTGTTGAAACTGTCTGTGAGGATACGAGTGCATGCCCCTAGGGACTACCAGCTTCCATCCGGCTTGGTGAACTCCATCTCTAGCTTCCTCCAATCGATGGTGACTCGGCCAAGGGAGTATAGCCATTGGACACCCATCACTACATTGGTGTCTGGTACATCCACCACGAAGAAATGGTCCGTCATCGAGTAGTTCCCCATGGTCACTGTCAAAGCGGGAACATACTGAGTGCACTGCATTGTCCTATCCCCTGACACCAGAATGGAAAACCCCTCAAACTCTGTTGTGGTGATGCCCCTCCTCTGGACCATCTGAGCATCAATGAAGTTGTGGGTAGCCCCACTGTCTACTAGGACTGAGACACGTTGCCCCTGCACTGTGCCTTTAATCCTCAGGGTCAGAAATTTGGGGACCCCACATAAGGAAGCAAGGACTCCCCCAGATGGTGTAAAAGATGCTTCATGTGGTTGTGGTGGTGCTGGTACCTTCTCTGGCAGACCCTCACTGTCTCCCCCATCATACTCTAGCTCCACATCATCCTCCTAATCACTATCCGAAACGACCTCGATATAATGGGCCTTGCCCGCTATGCGTCGATGGCCTGGTGCCCATGGCTCCCGACAAGTAAAGCACAGTTTCCTCCTCCTGAGGTCTCTTTGAGTCTCCTCATCTAGCTGCCCACGTCCTTGGGCTGCTCTTTGTGGTGGTGGTCTAGTATCACTTCCCTTCTAATGGTAGTGAGTACACAATGGAATAGGTGCTCGGGTCTTGGGGATGGCCCCCTGTAGGTCTCTAGCACATGTCACGACCTCCTGTAGAGTAGAGGGTTTGCGTGACTTCTCCAGTCCATGTAGTGGCTTGAGCAACCCCTCTATGAATGTGTACACCCAACTAGCATCTGACAAATTCGACACCATGATCGAGACTCTCAGAAATTCCGATATGTACTGCTCTGATGACCCGTCTGTTTGAGTCGGGTCAGCGCCATGAAGTGAGCCTCCGGATCCCTCTGATCAAAACGCTCCACCACTCTCCTTGTGAAATCCTCATAGGAAGTCATGTTGGCATGCCCCATAGTGGACAAGTCGTGAAACCACCAGTTGTGTGCCTCCCCCTCCAAGTGTAGTGTAGCGATTTTAATGGCTTCCACCTTCGTCATCTTGTTGAGCTGGAAATAAAGATCCAACTTCTCCACCCAAGCTCGCGCTGTACACTTGGTAGTGCCGTCATATGTAGGGAAGTACATTGTCCCAATAGTACGCTGCAACTCGAAGTTTTGCGTGCCCTGGCCTCCATAATTACTGCCCTTCTCATTTTGCTTGAGTTGACAATAGTCTTTGAAAGATAGCGTTGCCTTGAAATCTTCCCCCATGGATTGCCATTCCCTGAAATACTCCCCCATGGGCATCTGGTCCACCCTACTCACTAGGTGCGGATAGTAGGAAAGAAGGCAGTGTGGTCCTAGTTAGCCCACTTGAGGCTGGTGGGTGAGTAGCCGGTGAAGGGTGGTCATACTATTGGGAGGCCCCAAAAGTCTCCCCAAATAGGAAATCTCAATGGATGTTTCGGTCCTGGTTCTGTTGTTTGATCTCATCCAACATCTCCTTCTGCCCCTTCGCTAAATCACTAAGGGCCTTCAAGAGGCTGTCAAAGGCCATATCCTCCTTACTCTTGGGTTCCACCATGTCCTCTACTACCACAGCCTTCCCATGCTCCTTAATGTCTGGTGTAATCTCTAACTCCCTCTCCCGGCTCCGGTACCTCTGTCTCTTGTATGTGATATTTTGCCTGTCCTTCTTACTCATAGGAAAGTCTCCCACGACAGAGCCAAGATCTGGGCCCTGATACCACTGTAATGTCCCAAACTAGGAAAAACAGTGATATACAAAGCAAATAACAAATGCAACACCAGAAATTTCAAACATTTAGCAAACATCCATGTAAACTCCAGAAATAAGAACTAGCTGAGCCATTTTATTAATCAATCGAGACAAATGTATAATAGTGTGGAAAGAGTGCACCCGGGCTTGCCTCAATGGCAAGCGTGACAAAGCCCAGGTGACAAAATAACAAGCCCAAGTGCTAGAATCAACTGCTCCAATGATGCGCTATGCTGCCCTAGAAATCTGCACTGTTTGCTAGAAAGAATCTGCTGGAAACCCCACCTTCGATGCTCAGAAAATTCTGTAAAATTAATCTCAAGCTCCTCACCAAAAACCCACCAAAACCCAGAAGGGTTTGGCTTGGTTTTGATCCCAGAAATTCGGCCTCCCAAGAGCTGCTCCTCCAAGTGTTGTAAGGTACGACCTGCCTATAACTCCTGAATAAGTCCTCCTAAGCACCCAAAAATGGCTAAGATAGTCCTTCCTAAACCTTCCCTTATCTCTCCCAGCAATTACCCACTCCACGGACTGACCCACAAATTCCCATGTGTGCCAAGTGAGGAGTACCCGCGCTTGCCCTGAGTGTTGGTACTTACATTGCTCCCGAACAGAAATTTCCAGCTCCCAAAATCTTCCCAAAGGCTGGTCTTCCCCTTTACTTCCTTCACCAAAACACCTCCGACAAGTGCTCCCCGAAAGCCACTGAATTATCTACTTCCTGTTCCACTACTACGTCCCCTTGAAGTACGCACTGGATAAATGATGGCTGAGTTGGGGGCTTTGAATATCCACCTGCAATCTCCTGGAATGATAGAAAGAGACCTCACTAAGGTGGCACTCGAAGTCCATCGAAGAGAAGGTGAGTTTTCTGCTTGGAGAGCTCGTGCTAAACAACAAGTGACTTGGCTAAGTAACTCGAGCAACTAAGGTTGAGTTCAATATGTCAAAATATGCCAAATGAGGCTGAGCCTCTTCTATTTATAACTTGTGAGCCTCTTGTCCCATGTGGGCCCCCTCCAACTAGCAATTTGACCCTCTCTCTCTAGCCATTCGAACTTCCCTCTAAAGTGGTGTGTATTTCCTCATGTGGGTGGCCCCCACACTTGGCCCACAAGACATTTCAGCCTCCTTTTTTCTTCATGAGCCTCTCTCCAAAATTCACATGGGTCCCATGCTTCCAAAATTGTTAAAATTGTGGAATAAATAATCCTGTAACAATTTAATTTAGGAAGGGACATTACAAAAAGTTTGTGAGAATAATTGCATATCTTTTATGGTTTTTTATGTGATGAATGTTTGCTAGGGTCTTTGTATTGTTCCTTGTACAAATGCATATTTTTATTGCAAAATCTTGGTGAATTATTGGATGTTAAATTTATTTTCCTCGAATTCCCTAAAAGACCTGCTAGAGAGCTTTCTTCTTGTTAATTCCCCCCTCATAAAAAGATAGTTAGGGTTTGCAAGTGAAAACTAGGTTTTCCCCCCTTACCCCATGCATAAATTTGATATATTTGAAATTTAGCCCCTTAGACTCCATCACCCAAGTAGGGAAAGGCATCGAGATCCTTGTGGTGGTCAAAACCTCTGTTTTAAAAATCGGTCGAGCCAGCTTGGATTCAGCAAAACTGACCGAGCCATACCCCTGGTTGGTCCAACTCGGCAGAAAAACTGGTCCGGTGGCCGGGTTATTACCGAACCAGCTGAGTCAGTCACTGACTCAGCCGGTTCGGTAACAAACTGGCCGAGCTCGAGTTAAACCGACCGATTCGGCCAACGACGCCCAAACACACCCAACGTTGCCTTTTGGGGGGAAAAGCAAACCCCAAACTTGATTATAATTTGTTGTTAGGTTATCTTGAAATCCATTTACCTCTCCCAAACCTATAAAAGCTACCCAAGCCCCTCACATTTCCTCACAACTATCTCATTGCATTTGTGTGAGAATTTGTGCAGAGTTTGTAAAGAGTTGTGGAGTTTGTTTTTGGAGCAGTAGTGAGGAGTCTTGGGCAATCATTGGAGCAGCAGTGAAGAGTCCTCAGCAATCATTGGAGGAGCAATGAGGAGCTTCTTGGGCAGCTAGGGTCTTTAATCCCATATATTCAAAAATTATCCTACAAATCCTAGACTTAAAACATATAGAAAACTTATAAATGAGCATGTTATGTTGTACGTACCTTATAATAGTCTTACCCTTTTTTCTTCTTGCAAGTGGCAGTTTCCTATGGATGAAGTTGTACCTTTTTCAGTGTTTCCCTTAAGAGAAACTTCAATGATGCCAAGTCAAGATGCTCTTTCTTAAGTTGATTGACTACTACTTCTTCAAGGTATGCTGCTACATATCTTCAACTAGACTTCTATTACAGTTTCTTCAATGATTGTGGATATGGATACCATTTCATCGTGTCATTACAAATACTTCTTGCTTGATCGAGGTCGGCTTTTAGACCACAGTTGGGTCTTGGCCTTTCTTGCATTACTATACCCATTACCTTATACTGCCCGAATCTTTTGATATATTGTCAAGGCACTTCATAACTATGGATTTTTTATCAAGTGTTGTAGTGGTAATTTGCATCATGTAGCAAAACTATTATTACACCGTCTGCAAATATTGGATGGTAGCTTCAGGGTTTCGGATCCTTACAAAGTTCATGATTTATATAGATTTGCAACCATATACTATAGCATATTCTCATTTTCCTATTACTAGTTATACTCAGAACTGTATTTATAATTCCTTTATTGATTCCGTCGTCTTCCCTTTCTGATGTGGTTACAACTTTGGTCTTCCTTACAAGACCTTCGGCCTTGTCAAGACTTGAAATTTTTTGAATTCCCAATGAGCTATTTCTTGATTTTTATAGGTCAAAAGATGAGACTTTTCTTCTCCTTATGATCTCACTTGATCCCTTCTTAATGTGATGAGGACAATTTGATCTTCAAGCTGCCTTTTCCCTCTTCTCCATCACCTCAGCTCTGATACCATGTTGGAAAATCATAAAGGCAAAAGATTTTCTTATCTTTGATATTACTTGTGATATATTCAAAATTCTTATTAACTTCTTTATGTCTTCTTTAACTTCTAATCATCAAGCAACTACCAAAACCATAAATATGAACATCAAGGACACAAGATGTAGGCTCTCAGCCAGGGCAAAACCCCTCTTCTATGGGAAAACCTAAAACTTCTTCTCTTCTTTCATGAACCAAATCAAATGAGACAACCAAGACAAATAACCTCCTCCAATCCACCAAGTGACCCTCCCTTGAAGACGAGTCAAACTTCCAAGATCAAGTCAAGAAAAAACATCTCAAATTAGATTATTTAGGGTCTTGGCCCTCTCTTTTATTTCTACAATTTTTGGTCTATTCAGTCTTGCATTTTGCAGCCTTGCAACACTTCATAAAACTCACACATGTGGCATAAAGACAAAATTTTTGGCTTCCTTCTTTTGACAAGTGTCACTCCATTCGTTTTAGTTTTTTTCTCCTTTTCAAGGCTTCTTCGCTCTTCTTTCTGCTCTCCAAACTTCATATCGAATTCATTGATTGATGCCTCTCCCAATAGGTCGAATGCATGGCTATTTATAGTTGTTCAAAGCTCCTTTTTTAAGCCGACTTGAAGAGAAGGGGCAGGCCGACTTGGTGGTGGAGTATTGCATGACCAAATTACATAAAATAATTTTCTTTCTTTGACACAATGAGCCCAAGAAGGGTCAACTTTGACTCAAGCCACAAACCCTAGAGCACTCAATGGGTGCTTTTGACCTAGAAATTAAATAAATAAGCATGGAACCCATGCTAATAAATAATTTTTCTTTTACAAATAATTTTTCTCTTCCTTTATTTTGACAAATACATTACATCATGACTCAAATTCATTTATGAAGACCGATACTAGTTACATTTCTCAACACTGTCAGGTGATTCTAGCCCCCAAGGGGAAGGACATGTCATAGGTGGACCCATCAATCCATATGTACATGTGATAATGATGGTGATGGAGTGGGCTAGACTTAAAGGAAGATGGCCATAGTCATGGTACCAACTAGAGGAGATCCAACATCTCCAAGTACCATAATGAGAATAGGGAGCAATCATGGAGCCATGAGTTACCCCTTTCTTCAGCCTTACTTTTTCCACCCCTCTAGTGCGCCTTTTACTTCAATGGTTTATCTTTCTTCTTGCAAAGGTTAGGATACCAAGCTTGCTTTATGCTTTTCTAGTACCCCTTAAAGATGTAGCAGTTTCTTGCTTATTGAGTTGGGACATTCAAGAGTTCCTTTGTGATGTAGCATGGAATGTTGAGGAACTAGGTGATGGTTAATGAGGGGGGTAGAGCTCATGCTAGGATTTCGCCCACATGCTTACTGTCTCCTAGCCTCTTTTCCATTTTTCTGTTTTTTACTTGTGGCGTCCAATGTTTTTATTGTTCTTTCACCTACATTAACCTCGTAGAGCAAGTTCCTTGGCCTTGACTAAAAGATGAGGATAAAGGGTGCCAGTCCTAATGATAAATGGCAATCAACCCAAAGAATGGATGTGGATAATAAGGGCAATATGGAATGTGGTAGTTATGGAGTACCTTGGGTTCTCTACTTCAATCGGTACTCCCTATTAGTGCCCCTCCTAAAGGACCTCAGGGAGGTCACACTAGACTTAGAGTAAAGGATAACGTCCCGAGTGAAGCATGGGAACAAAGGTACAATCAAGAGTGATTGATCTTTCAACTTGCCTTGTGATCCATATTAGTATGCCCCAAAACATTAAATGAAGGCACATGATTACGAGAATGGTTAATGCGCCTTCCAATAAATGACCCACCTTCCTTCAAGAAGCATGTCAGATGGGAGAGATCACTGACCGGACCATAAGTGGAGAGCTCTAATTTAAAGCTATTTGTAGGCCATCATATAGGGTTGTTGGCTAGCTGACAAATGAGGAATTTTTTTTTTTCCTATGGGTTACCCACTTTTGGTGGGTAATAGGCACACATAAGAGGCTCTGATTGATGTTATTTGTCCATGGTAATCCATATTTAACGCCTTCCATCTTCTCCATGTATCCACATCCCATCTTTGGGGTGATTGTTATTTGTCACCAGTATTGGTTACCTGTTTACCTCATCCTTGAGTAGGGACCTGGAAACTTTTCCCTAAGAGGACAATGCAATAGAAAGAAAGGAAAGAGCGTGAGCCAATGTTAAAAAGCAAAAGATTGGCATGGATAACTGAAAGTGCATGGACAAAAGCCTAACCTGAGCTCTACCCCCTTTCATTAGCCCTCATCTAGTTCCTAGCTAAATCATGTGCTATATAATGAAAAGAACTTTGAATATCCTGACCCCAATGAGGAAGGAAATGTGTTATCTTCAAGGAGTCAATGATAAATCAATGAAAGCTTGTAACCCAAGATATGCTTGTAAAAAAAGGAAAATTAATGATGAAAAAGGCACACAAGAGGGGTGGTAAAAATAGTCTAAGGAAAGGGGTAACTCAAGTCTAGTGATTGTCCCCTCTTTTGATCATAACACTCAAGGATGTTGGAATTTCATAGCTAGTACAAGACAATGGCATACTCCATGAAGTAAACCCCATGTCATGCCATTAATCATTTGTACCTGTTGAGTGATGGGTTGGCCTAGGAACAGATCCTCCCCTTAGGGTTGGAAGCACTTACTAAGGTCTTGTCATGACACTCCCATACTTAAGCAAGGTAACTTGTTTACAAGTCATAAGCTAGAAAGACATTTGAAGATGATGCTTGTGTGAAGTACTTTGATGACTTTAACATTGAATATGGCGCACCCTATTACTCTTATGGTTTGTGCACCTATGATGTTGATCTCACTTGATTCTATCAATATGTTGCTAAATATTTGCTTCCAAGTACAATGGTCATCGCTTGAGGGATTGTATGATACTTCTCCAACACTTCATAGAGGACGCCCAACCCCACTTGATGACACTACTAAGCACTTTGACTTAGGACGTTGACCACTTATTGAGGAGCATTGACCTTGGGATGCCTTAAGCACTGTTTATGACACTCTTCTCTTCCTCCAAGACCTTAAATGCTAGCCTCTAGAGCTAGGACATTGCTTAGAGAGCTGGTGTGTCCCATAGTTGACAAGGTGCCCCTAAGTTGGCATTGCAACTATTTGATAGATGTTGTCGTATTTATGAGATGATTTGATGATGATGATGACTTGGAACCCCTCTAGATGGAATGGTACACCATGTTGCATGATGACATCGTTCCCTAGATCCATGACATCTCTTTCATGGTGCCTAGATTGATGATGTGGGCAATTTTGAGGATGACTTGTTGATAAGGGAGTCCCACATGATGATTGGACACCATTTGATGAGATGTGACTTTTGGGATGAGATGTCATGTTACCTTTTGATGAGAGACAAACCTTTTGGAAGATGATGTCACCCTTGGAGGGATTTTAGCTCACATGTGTGGGTTGAAATGAGGCTAATTTTTATGTTTATTCATTGAGTTAGCTTCCTTTGCAGGTCGGCTTGCGACCTATTCAACTTGTAATCATAATTAATAATTATTTGAGGGCTTTTAAACTAATTTTAGAGAAAATCGGCTTGGTTTCCCTTATATAAATAGAGGGAGGTCGATTTCTATTAGATCATTGTGAAATACTTGAAGATTAATGCGCACTATTTAGTCTATTCTCTCTTGGTCACTATGGAGCACTAGTTGAGCGAAATTTTCTTGGGGAGGATATTGTGATTGGATGGTTCTCTCTCTTGGATGATTGTTGGTGATTCTATGATGATATGTACTATTTTCATGCAAGTTATTTTCTTCCGTCTTGTACTTGTTGATGAATTAAGGTTTAATGAATTTTTCACGTGTTGTTGATGTTTTATAGCTCTAATATCTCCTTGAACAAGATTTTCATCAAGTTTCTATTGAGGAACCTAAGTATAGCTTCCTCCCTTTCAATCTCCAAAGAAGGTAGAAGATGGTTTAAGGAATTGAGAAACACAAACTTGTCTTTCTCTCTCACTTTGAAATCATTTCCATCAATCCTCTTCCGTAGATTTATAGCCCTAGACTCCATTAGCCCCTTCATTGAGAAAATAACTAGTCTTAGCTCTTGTGCCAATCCATAAAATAAAAATAAAAATAAATAAAACCCTAAATTTTTCCTTTTTATGTTTTATAGGGTAAATTAGGGTTAGGTTACAGCAAAATCTGCATATTTCAGCATTTTTTACCTTTGAACTTATTGTCCTAGGGTTAGACTTTGCATGCATTTATTTGGAAAAGTAAAAATATCATTTTGCATATATTTTTCAGTCATTGATTAGGTTTGACCTCTAGGATTTCTGTTGTTGTTATATGTGTTTTCAACAACTAGAGATTGGTGTAATTTATTCTCTTGTTTACCCATTGAATAGCTCTAAATTTCCACTTGTTTATTATAGATTTTGGGGCTGTTTTCTTGTTTTTTGTTAGAAAATATTTGCATGCTGTAAATTGCTGGTTAAAACTCCAGTTTATAACAACAAAGTGTATTTTACTGATTGCATGTGTTTGGGTGCCTATTTGAACCTTTTTAGGTCTAACCATGCCCTCTAGATTTAGCCAAAGGGACCTTTGAACTCACTTTCTTGAAATTACGCCCTAAAGCACTTAAAACCCTAATCATTGAATACTTGTCCTTGGGTGAATCTTGTATTAGAACCCTTAGGGGGGATTTAAACAAAGACCATTTGGGTTACTTAATCCCTAAAATCTACTGGGGAAGCCTCCCTTGTGGGGATTGTCTCCAACCATAAAAAGCAAGGGAGTATTCGCTGAGGTGACAGTTGTGACTTCTTCATTGTTGCTCTCAATCTAGATTGCTTAGTGATGCTTTGCACTAAGGTGCTCGATTTTGGAGTAACAGTCCCAAAGCAGACGTTCCACTAGTAGTGAGGCTCTAGTCTCCATGTGCCGAATCATTGGTAATTGGGGAGGTGCTACCTGCAGGAAATTAATAGCAGGGAGGCCTGAAGTATGGGATGCTGATGGTTGGCCCATCTCAATACTGTGGGAAGTCCTGGAGATCACCCAGGATTGGGTTCAAATAAGGACAGAGAGGTGGTTATGACATGGGGCAGTGATGCACCAAAGTTGAAATTTTCATGCATGCAAAATTGCTAATTATTCTCTATAGTACAGTTGGCTGCTGTTAAGGGGGTTAATTTGGTTTAATGCCTTTGGACACTTAAACATTGGACTTCAGTCCCAATTTTTGGTTACTCTGTCACATTATAGTTTAGAACTTTAGACTATATAGTAGGGTCAATTTTATTGTCTTTTGAACCTACATACTGGTGGTTTAGGATGCTCAATATGAGGCTGTCCACTTTTTTGGCCTTTTTGCAGAGATTGTAATACCCCCTTGGCTAATATTATCTTTGTAAAATACTAGATTTTTCACTATCGAATCATCATTTTCAAGGAAAATATGTATGAAAAGGAAGCAAGATCTCACTTCAATTAAAAGGTCTATATTGTTGTTCAGAATGTAAAAGTTTTGCTTTTTTATTTTTTTAAGAAATAGAACCTCTGTGGCTAAGCTTCCATGCTATGAGAGGTGTATTGATGCTGTCAAAGTCACCCAGGACATGAATCTGGCCTAATCTGGACCCACTTGGAGGTTTTTCCCACTTCCAAAGATGGTTGTATCACGTAAGGTTGTTATTTCCATCCTGCTCAAATATTTGAAGTATGTCTAGGTGGATGGACCTTTCTAGCCTCTAGGTAACGAAGTCCATTTATAACCTCAATATTATCTGCATGTCATTTTGGGGTTATGCTGCATTTCATGAATTGCATATAACACGTTATTTTCCCTCATAATTATCACATAACTTCATTTAGTTTCTGGCCATGTATTATTATTATTATTATTATTATTTATTTATTTAATTTTTATTTTTATTTATTTTTTTCATCACAGCTATTCCTACTCGTTATCATTTCCTGTTTTCTTTTTTTCTTTATAGTTAGTGGAGTGGTACTTTATTTTACATACTGTTTATTGTTATGGTTATGTTTATATATATATATATATATATATATATAAGTGAAATGTTCATAATGTTTAGAGCATCAAATTCCTTTGCTTCTTATCATGGTTTTTGGATTCAGATGTACTGCATTCCTTTCAAATATTTATTAAGGTTGATCTCAGATGGAAACCATAAAAATGTCTTGAATATGAAATTTCTTGCAGCTGCTCTTCTTGTGGCTCATGAGGAGAAATGGAGGCAAGAAGCAGTTTGGAAGAGAGTTAAAGAGTTTTCTTTTGCAACAGGGTTGCAATTTTTGAGCCCAATTATTCCATTGGTTATAGGAGATGAGGAGAAGGCACTTCAAGCTAGCAAGTAAGGGAAAAGGAGACAAATTTCAAGTTGTTAATTTTTTTCTCTTACAATATTTCATATCTGATAGAGACTACAATTCATTTGTTTCCATATGAGTTTGTCCCTAGTATTCATTGTTTTAAACATGGAGACATATCTTTGAGATTTTCTTCATTAACAGGCATCTGCTGGAATCTGGCTTTCATGTTTCTGCTATCAGGCCCCCCACTGTTCCTGCGAAATCATGCAGGTGATTTTCCCTTAACAAGGTTTCCTTTTAGTTATGTAAAGACATCAGTGAGATTTTATTGTAATTTTTTTCTACTTTGTATTTTAATTATTGATGTTATTGGTATTGATCTAACATGTCCATTTTAATATTTTTTGACATTTCAGGTTGCGAATAACTTTATCTGCTGCACATACAGCAGCAGATGTGAAAGCACTTGCAACTATTGTCGCACCATGGATCTGTTCACCTAATTCTGTGGTAAAATCAAATGAGTCATCAATTTCCTCTGCCAGTCGACTTGGAAGCACACAAGGTCCAAAGTATAGTGAAGATCAGGCTGGAGTGGTAGTAGGTGAAGGATCAAAGTCTCTCCCATTACGTCCCCCTGGCAACAGCTCAAAGTTGTGAGATTGCCTAGTGTATTCTATGATCTATCATTGTGACATTTCATGTACCTCATGTGCTGCATGTATAAGATATTGTTCTTTATCAAGATATGCATATTCATCCAGTGCACCTTGGCATGCATAGCACATTTAAAGGTAATTTTCAAGTTGAGAGACTACCATGATTCATTCCATATCTTGACTGGGAAAGTCTTGAGGCTTTCGAAGTGTCGTATGCAAGACATGGAACTTCTTTTCTTGTGTCAATACAGATCAATTTCTGAACAGTTGACTATCGCAAAAAAGTCAGCATCAGTAGTAAAAAGATGCATTTATGTGGACTCTGAAGTTGGAAGCCTAAGGTGGCTATAACACTTCCTCAGTTTCCATGACAATTTTCAGTTTTGTAATAAAACTAACTAATTCTTCTATGCTTTTACTATTATGTGCTTTTGTTGACATTGCTTTTTTAACTTTGCAAGAAAACTAGCCAAACAAGAAAGACATGAAACTCTGATTTACCTCCACAATCTGGATACATGGTACATGTTGTAAGCAATAAGAGCGTAGCAAGACCTCGAGTAGCTAAGTCATCCAGGAATCTATAAAAGACCAAACTGCAAAAGTTTTCTTTGGAATTACCAGGGATTACATTACATGTAAGTTTTCAAAGGAAAGTTTTCTTTGGAACTACCAGAAGTTGCATTACATGTAAGTTTTCAAAGGAAAGCCTTCTTTGGAATTATCAGAGCTCAACCAGAAGAGGCATGCAGAATGCTTACAATATATGCATCACTAAATATAACTTTCATCTAATAAGTCCACAGAATATTCAATGAAACCATTGGCCAACAGGAAGTCAAAAACTAGTGGGCAAACTTACAACTTCAAAATCTTGTTTTCTACGATGCTGTACAAACAAAATCTGAAATGCCAGTTTTGTCTAGTGTGTGTTTACTAGGGACTTGGGAGACCCTGAACTGATCGTTGCCAGACAAGGATCATGGTGCACAACTTGGTGAGTGTGTTACACTTGTGAAATTTTGCAACTTGGCAAGTACATGTCACACTTGCTGAGTCAACTCAGTTGGCTTCAAAACGAACAGATTCTACTTAGAAGGGCAAGGTTTAATCTCTCTTGGTCAAACTTATCAATGTGTGGCAAGTCTGATTGAATTTGACCAAATTTGACAATGTTTGACCATGTTTGTTGAATTTTTTCCCAAGTTTCATTGTGTTGCCAAGACTGGGTCTTGTGACTTTTACAAGGACTTTAAGCTTAAAGGCATAATTTGTAGATTTCGCCTCATTCAACGATTCTTTTGAAAGGGTGCTTCTTATATTTCATGATTGAAAAATAAAATGGTACATACATCTTATGATCACTAGTGTTATTTAGAGCATGTATTCAAAACTCATTCAGAAGAATAATGGCAAGCAAAATATACACTAGTACACAAAATTTACATGGTAAAAGCCTAATGATTTGTCAAGGAAACCTCCATGAGCAAGGCAAATAGGATTTTATTCTTCAGAAGAATTATTACATTTAAACTTACACAACACACACAACCTCCTCATCTCTCTAAATGATAGAAAATGAAGTAGCATTGTTACAATAGTTTGATAACTATCTTTTGGTTCGTGAAACTAAATAACTGCAACAATATTTACATCGAATAAAATATATTTACATTTTCTTCTTGTCACATTTTAACAATCTCCACCTTGACAACAATTTTCCTAATGTCTTGCCAAAGTCCTATCACCTTTTCTGTGAACCAAAAGAAGTGAGACACCAACAAAGCTTTTCTTTCAGCAATAGTTTTGTAAATATGTCTGCACAAATTTCTTGTGTGTGAATTTCTCTGAGATTTACTCCACCTCCATCGATAACATGTCTTAGTAAATGATACTTTATTTTAATATGTTTGGTCTTGCTATGGTAAGCTGGATTTGTAACCAAATGTAGCGCACTTTGACTATCATAGAATACAGTTACACTTTTTGCATTCTCCCAAGTTCACTTAGAAGACCCTTCAACCAAATTGCCTCTTTGCAAGCATGTGAGACAACAATTTATTATGCCTCTATAGTGGATAAAGCAATTGTTTCTTGAAGCTTCAACATCCAACTAATGGATCCCCTTGCAAGAGTAAAGACATATCTTAAAGCAGACCTCCTCTTGTCTAGATCACTTGCAGAATCTGAGTCAACATATCCACAAACATAATATTTACGACCATTAAAGGTGATACAATAATCACTAATGCCTAAGATATTGAAGCACCCATTTCACTACAACCCAATGATTTTTTCCTGGATTTTCCATGAACTTGTTGATAAGCTTAACTGCATGTGAAATATCACGTCTAATACAAACCATTGCATACATCATACTTCTTATTGCAATAACATACGGTACATGAGACATATGCTCCTTTTATTCTCCATCACTAAGACATATGCTAGAAGAAATTTTAAAATAGGAAGTGAAAGGGACATCAATTGGTTTCACATCGTTCATCTTGAATTTCTCAAGTATTTCTCTACATACTTCTGTTGTAAAAACCTGAGCTTACCATTTTTCCCATCTTTGTGTATTTCAATGCCCAAGATTTGTTATGCAACTCCTAGATCTTTCATATCAAATGTCCTAGCCATTTGAGCCTTCAACCTATTGATATCGTCCATGCTTTTACTTACAACAAGCATATCATTAACATATAACACTAAGATAATGAATATGCCATTCAAACTTTTAAAGTACATAATGATCATATTCACTTTTAGTATAATTACGGCTCAACATGAAGGCATCAAACTTCTTGTACCATAGCATAAGTATCTGCTTTAGGTCATACAATGATTTATTGAGCTTGCAAATTAATCTTCCATCGCGATGTTGCACAAAACCTTCTAGTTGTTCCATATAAATCACATCCAATTCTCCATGCAAGAATGATGTTTTAACATCTAATTGGTCTAACTCCAAATCACTAATTGGTCTAACTCCAAATCAAGCAAAGCAACTAGTGCCAATACAATGTGAATATAAACAAGTTTAACAACTGGCAAAAATATTTCATGGAAATCTATACCTTCCATCTAAGAGTAGCCTTTTGCAACCAGTTTGGCCTTATACCTTTCAATATTATCGTCAACGCCTCTTTTCAATTTGAAGACCCATTTGCATCCAACAACCTTCATATCTTTTGAAAGTTATACCAAGTCCCATGTGTTGTTTTTCACCAAGGCAATCATTTCTTATTTCATTGTTGCTTTCAATTTGTCATTGTTGATATCATTTACTGCTTCTTGATAACAATAAGGTTCTCCAACATCAGTGACCAAAGAAGTGGATGAAACAAATTCAATATACCTTTTCAGAGCTTTTCTCTCTCGTGTAGATCTTTTTGATGTAGGTTTTTGAACTTCAATGCTTTCCTTGGTGTCTTCAGCATCTACGACTTCTTTATCTCCATAAGCTTCTTCTTGATTCCATGTGTTTGTAGATGGTTCCATCTCAAACTGAATTTTTTTATTTGGTGTATGTTCCTGTTTCACGTCTTCTACATTATCTAATTTAGTAAGAGAAGATTCCTCAAATATCACATCTTTGTTGATGACAATTTTGTGGGTAGTAGATCCTACAACCTATATACCTTAGCAACATTGTCATAACCAACAATGATGTATTTATGTGATTAAGGGTCTAATTTAGAATGTTGATTTTTAAGAATAAGAGCACACGCATCGCAACCAATAATATTTAAATTTGAATAATCAAATGGATGACTGTCCATACCTTTCTAGGAATGTTGCAGTTTATGCAATGGATGGTGATCGATTCACTAGATAACAATCAATGCTAACTGCTTTTCCCCACAATTCTTGCTACAAAATGGCATTGCTTAGCATGCTCCTTGCTCTTTTCACAAGTCCTATTCATGTGTTCAACCACACCATTGTATTGACGAGTATTAATCGTGGTTTTGTGTCTCACAAGCCCAACCTCCTTGCAATATTCTTCATACTCTAAAGAAGTAAACTTACCTCTATTATTTGTTCTTAAACATTTGATTGTCTTGCCAATTCTCCTCTCTACCATAGTTCTAAATTGTTCAAAAGTTTTAAACACAATATTTTCTTTTTAATACACTTGTACATTTTGAGGGAAATCATCTATAAATGGCATAAAATATGATGATCTTCCAAAAGAAACAGTAGGGAATGGCCTCCAAACATCGGAATGAATGTAGTCAAGAATAAGTTTACTACTATGACTTCCTACTTTAAATTTTGTCTACATTGTTTCCCAAATATACAATGTTTGCAGAAACTTAAATTCAGAGATTTCAAATTTGGAAGTAACTTGCAATCAATCAATACCTGAAGTCCCTTCTCATTCATATGACCTAGTCAATGATTGCATAAATGAGTGCATTTAATCACCTCCTTAGATGCCACTACTGCGTCGCTAATATGAGTATTTCCCATGAGCTTGTAAAGGTTCTCTATCTTCATAGCCTTTATGACCACTAAAGCGCCCTGGGACACTTTCAACATTCCACCTTGACTTGTGAACTTATAACCACTTGAATCCAACACTCCCAAAGAAATTAGATTTTTCTTCAACTCAAGTACATGTCTTACCTCTGTTAATGTTCTCACAATATCGTCAAACATTTTGATTTTGACACTCCCAACACCAACAATCTTATAGGAAATATTATTACCCATAAGGATAAATCCACCATCAACAACTTCATACGTTGAAAACCAAATTTTATGCAAACACATATGATGAGATGTGTCAAAATCTAATCACCAATCTTGATAATATTTAGGGAAATTACATATTGACAATACTTCATCGATCATACCTAAACTCGATTCAACTGGATTTGCCTGCTTTTTTGAATTTTCCCCAGATTCTTGTCTTTTCCAACAGTGTTTCTTGAGATGCCTTGATTTTTTGCAGAACCAACATCTCATTTTATTCTTCTTGCCTTTTGATTTTGACCTAAATGAACCTCTTGATTTGTCTCCTCTTTCTTTGGAGCGACCTCTAGCCACCATTACTTCTGGCATCGAGGTTTCAACACTTGATTTCCTTCTCACTTCTTTAGACAACATATATCCAACAACAACATCAAATTCAAGAGTTTTTGTTGTGCTTAAGCTGATGGAGATTATAAAATGGTCCCATGATTTAGGCAGTGAACACAACAATGTAACTACCTCATCTTCGTTATCAAGTTTGACATCTATATTATTTAATTGGCAAATAAGAATATTAATTATTTAATTGGCAAATAAGAATATTAAACACATTTAGGTGATCTATGATTTTCATAACTTCTTTCATTTTCAAGTTGTACCACTGCCTCTTTAAGTAGATTTAGTTCATCAAGGATTTAGTCATGTATAAACCTTCTGGCTTGGTCCACAAGTTTTCTATTGTCACTTCTCCAACATTGTTAAATAAAATATCATTAGCGAGACACAACCAAAGTGTATTGGGCGGTTTGGCATCCGAGTCCTCATATTCATCATCGATCATTGTCATAAGCTTCTTACTCCTGCGACCTAATGCCTTATGCAACCCTTGTTGTTCTAGTAGATCCCGTATTTTTAACTTCCACAATTCAAAATTGTTTTTCTTATTAATTTTTTCAACCTCAAAATTTTCATTTGCCATAATTCTTTACAAATAATCTCCTTCCGAACTTCGAAAAATTTAGTGCAACAAATCACTTTGAAAAAACCCTTGTTCAAAAACTTTGTTTACAAAGTTATGTTTCATTTTTTTTTTTATAAACTTTGTTTCAGAAACCCCTTCTTTCAGAAATTGTCGTTCTTAAAATAAAAAGCTTTGTTTCTCAAACCCTATAAACCTTATTTCAGATTGTTTTCAATCTGATTAAAAAAAAAAACAAGGGTTTTACTTCGCAACACCACAATTTTTTTATGAACCAAGGTTTCTTCACATAAATCCACTAGGGTCTAAATTTCTTTCTCGTGAGAAATCTAAAGGGTTTATACTTGCACTACACAAAAAGAAATTGTTCCATATTATTTTAAAACATCCCTGGTTCCTTGTGAAATCGACACATCTAAGGTTTTCTATAGTGTTTGACACGTAGATTGGCTTGGTCTCTACCCGAAAATCTTTCAACCTTTTTCACTATGGTTTCTCTATATTTATATTTGTGCGCATGGACGGGCTCAACCTATGACATATCGACTTCTATTTTTTACGCAGTCGTGTGCTTCTTATGTTGAGAAATATATGGCAGCTAGATTAGGGTGATTTCTCTTTACTTTGATCATTGTTTGTGATGTTCTTTACTTCATCTTGTAGTATTTATAGTTAGTTATTATTATTATTATTATTATAGTGTTCTTATCATCAAATAGCTACCAAACTATGAAGATCAATAACGCAAATGGACACAAGATATAGGCTGTTAGCCAGGGCCAAAACCTCTCTTAGAGAGGAAAACCCACAAGAATGCTTCTCTTCTTATAGAATCTTCAAATGACAAATTTCATGACCTTTAGACCCAAAACAAAGACCCCTCCAAGACCAAGTCAACCCTCTCTTGATGAACTTTTCTTTCACAAAGTCAACCCAAGTCAAATTGTTCCAAAACTGCTACGACTTCAAGTTTCGTACCTACAACTTCTTAACTGTAGATTTCGGCCTTACTACAAAAACCCTAATTTGTATATGTGGGTGAAATATGGTGAAATAAGTCTCCTTCCTTTGCTTAGAGAGCTTCTTCTTCCTTGGTAACTCGGCGTCCAAACTTGACCTTGTTGAACCCAAACTTTGACCTTTTATGATGACTGCAATTTTGGTCTTTGTTGCAATAGAATGATGACATAATTTCTTCACACGTGTGAGAGGATGCTACCCAAAACAGTGTGAAAAAAACTTCAATCTTTCTTCCTTTGGTTCTCTTTTTCTCTTGTCCCTTAAGTATCTTTCTTGTCCTTTTGAACGAACTTCTTGGATGTCTTCTTCAAATGAAGTCGAATGCACTTATATATAGGCTTTCAAGGGGTAGGAATTATCCTTCATGAGGCCAACTTGATTCCTTGCAGGTTGACTTGGTTTGGAGGGTGACTATGGCACTTTTTGACTCTTAAGTAAATTCTTTGACTTAATACAAAATGCCCAATAGGGTTTATTACATATAACAATGACTCTTTTGACTTTTCTGACTCTATGACAAAACCCTAGAAGCACACAATGGTTGCTTCATTAGGGGACTTTTGAGGTCTAAAATGGGTCTCCTAAGAAAAATGTACAACCGAAATAAACTTTATACGAACCAATAGGATTCAAGATGATGATGTCAACCATGGGGGATGATTCACCAATTTTGAAATAAAAAAGTAAAAATATTAAAAAATAATAAAATAATAAAACTATTTTTTTCAACTCGTATTTTTAACTTATCTCCCTAAAGTTTTACTCAAATTTCGAGTGGAAACACCCATTGGATGCAAAATTTGATTCATCATCCAAAGAGAACCCATGTTTCATACTTTCAATGGACCCTACTACACGAAAAATGAGAAATACATGAAAAAACGTGATTGCAATCACGTTTTTCATGTATTTCTCATTTTTCGTGTAGTAGGGTCCATTGAAAGTATGAAACATGGGTTCTCTTTGGATGAGGAATCAAACTTTGCATCCAATGAGTGTTTCCACTCGAAATTTGAGTAAACCCATAGGGAGATAAGACTAAAATATGAGTTGAAAAAATAGTTTGTTTGTTTGTTTGTTTGTTTTTTTTTTTTTTCCTCTAAAATTTAATGATGTAATCTAATCTTATTCTATTATTTTCACTATTATTTTATAATTTCCTTAGAAGGCCCATTTTATAAAATAATAGTGGAAATAATAAAATAAGATTAGATTACATCATCAAAAAAAAAAAAACCTTAAATTTTTTTTTTTTTCAATTCAAAAAAACTATTTTTTCAATTCTTATCTCCCTATGGGTTTACTCAAATTTCGAGTGGAAACACTCATTGGATGCAAAATTTGATTCCTCATCCAAAGAGAACCCATGTTTCGTACTTTCAATGGACCCTACTACACGAAAAGTGAGAAATACATGAAAAAACGTGATTGCAATCACATTTTTTCATGTATTTCTCATTTTTCGTGTAGTAGGGTCCATTGAAAGTATGAAACATGGGTTCTCTTTGGATGAGGAATCAAATTTTGCATCCGATGAGTGTTTCCACTCGAAATTTGAGTAAACCCATAGGGAGATAAGACTAAAATATGAGTTGAAAAGCTAGTTTTTTTTTTTTTTTTTTCAAATTTGATGATGTAATCTAATCTTATTTTATTATTTCCACTATTATTTTATAATTTCCTTAGGAGACCCATTTTAGACCTCAAAATTCCCCTAATGGACTTAAAAACAATTTGACCTAGAGCATGAAATCCATACTAATAATAATAATAATAATAAAATCTCTTTACATCAAATACATAAGATCAATGGTACATAAGACATTATGAATGCTAAAACTAGTTACATATTTCAACATCTCAGATTGGGGGTAATCTTTTCCCTTTGTGGCACACAGAGTGGTCTCTTCATAAAAACACAGATTTGGCCAATAGAATATTGAGTTTCGACCAATGGTGGAACATCAAAGATTCAACTAATGACTGATAGGGTTTCGATTGATAGAGGCATAACACAAATTTGGTTGATGGTCCTCTCTATTTTGTGTTTGTGTCTTCTTGCGCAAATCGGTTTGATCGTTTTGACTCGTCTCGCTGGTGCTTATCATGCGGGTCCTAGGTTCGACGTCACTTGCTTCAAGGTCGAATGCCTCCTCTGATGGTTGAATCCATGCCCCTCACTATGAGCCTCGCTCTTCCTCATGGTTCTTCTCCCCTTGATAGCCAAGTTCCATTGGTATCTGCATCCCTCACTCTTCCTCTATACATAGTATGTTCTTCACAACCCTTGGGAATCAACAGAATTCGGGTAACTATGCTTTGATACACTCACTCTTCCTCTATACACAGTATGTTCTTCACAACCCTTGGGAATCAAGAGAACTCGGGTAACTATGCTTTGATACACTTTTCATTTAGATTATTTATTCAAAACTCATTCACAAGAATAATGGAAAACATAATATACACTAGTATACAAAATTTACATGGTAAAACCTTGACGATTTGTCAAGGAAACCTCCACAGGAAAGGCAAATAGGATTTTATTCTTCATGATAATTATTATATTCAGGATTACACAACACACATACAACCTCCTCATATCTCTGAATGATAAAAAATGAAGTAGCACCATTATATTAATTCAATAACTATCTTTTGGTTCTTGAAACTGAGTAACAACAACAACACTTACATCAATTAAAATATGTTTACCTTTTCTTCTTGTCACTTTTTAACAACTAGGAATTCAACTTCTTAACAATTTTAAATTGATATGATTTACATAGTATGAGAGTCAAACATCATATGCATTACCACATTGATTTGGCCAAAAACAATGTCATAATTGGATCATAATTGAAGTCTTTCTTATTTCTTTTCTTAACATGGATTACCACATTGATTTGGCCAGAAGCAATGTTATCATTTGATCCTAAATGAAATCTTCCTTATTCTTTTCCTAATAATAACATTTGCCATTCCAATTTGTAGTAAAATGTGTGCAAACCATTAGTAATCACATAACTGTCTTTTGATGAATTGAGTACGAAGGAAAAATGACTTCATTAAAATTAAAAATAGAAGAGTTATGATGAAATCAATTCTTGTTAATAGTTGGCTTGAGAACCTTTAAATTTCCATCTTCATTCAGGCAAAAAAAAACAAATATAGTTCCAATGAAATGTATACTTTATAGTTTTTCCTTTGTCAAGTAATTTTATTTTTTTCCTTTGGAAATAGGAGTATACGAAAGATATTGAAAATACTCAGTTTAGTCTCTCACTGGGGAGACCCGACCACGTCCAAAAGTTCACCCTTCGCAAGGAGGAGAGAGTCATTCAAGTGCAAGGTGACCTAACTGTAAACATAGTGAACCAAAGATATTGTCCAAAACATCTCTATTGAATAGATTCAACACTATAGGGAACAAAACACATAGACATAACAAAGACTAAATAGAGTGATCTGAATCAAAACCTGCACCCTAGATGGGTTCCTTAGAGACCTTATATGTTTTCCCAGTTGAGGGGGGAATGCCCAAATGTTTCCCTAATCTCTCCATACACTGATCCAAGTCTCTTAAATGTCGATGAAGGTGCTCCAGGGAGCGAATAACATTGGTTCGGTGCTCATGTATGCCTAGGAGGTTGCGGCCCAAAAGGAATTTCATATGCTAATAAATATCCACTATTTATGCGTATTGGTTGAAACGTTCTCTTGTGTTACCGATGTTTGGAATCCAATCAACCCATTCGGTGAGGACATCTGTGTTAGAGAGTCATTTGTTGAGAAATTATATGTTATTAATGTCAAAGGTTGTCCAACTTAAGAGAATAATGACATAGGCTTAAAGATTGCTTTAAGCCCTTTCCAAAAAGGTATAACATGCCCCCTAATTCCTCTCCATTGAGGAGAAATGATTTTTCAGACAAAAAACCACATATCTTGCCCCCAGTGAAGTCAGCCCTACTTGAGGACAAGTTGGCCTTGTTTGGGTGACTTGAATAGTATAAATATGTGAGTCCTCTCCTCCATTCGACCAACAACTCGATCAAGCCAGAAGAGAAGCTTTCAAACCTATGGAGAAGAGTGAAATGGTTCAGATCTCATGAACCTAGAAGCATATTGAAGGAGCAATTCATGGTTTCTAATTATGTTCAAGATTAAGGGTTATTGGAGGGTTTTGTGATTAGATTTTGGAGCATCTTTTGGAGCAATTTTTTGTTCAGAACTTGACCTTTTTGTAACACAAACCTCGACCCTCTTGTGGCACAAACCTTGTCCTATTTATAGGAGCGGAACTTGGCCTCCTATGGATAGAATTTGGGCCTGTTGTGAGGGACATATCTTGACCTCCTAAGAACAAAACTCGGCCCTATTTTGGAATATTACATAGCTCTTTTTTGGCACAAACTTTGGCCCCACAATTGACACAGAACTCTGACTTGTGGAAATTGTTTTTGGAGTTGGATTTGTTCAATTTTGAAGTAGCTTGAAGGGCATATGTGATGCAGTTTTTGAGACCATATTTGAAGAATATATTGAGACCATGTGTGGAGCAGACTTGGAGTTGATTTTGTAGCCTTTCTTGATGATGTTTTAGAGCTAATCTTGAAGTTTGATCAGGTTGGTGCCTAAAGAGGATTGGTTTCCTCATATAGACCAGGTTGGTGCCTGGATTTGATTAAGAGGATTAGTGTCCTCATTCAAGGTTGGTGCCTTGTAGAATTGGAAATATTATCTTACTGGTTGGAGCCTGAATTCACTGTTATTTGAACAATTGGGATTAGAGCCAACTTCTTCAAGATCATCCTAACAGGTGGAAGAACAATTTTTGAATTACAAAGGCCAGCAAGGAAACCCTTAAGGCTCCCCACTTTGATGGAACAAATCTCACTTTTTGGAAAATTGAGATGAAGTATTATTTGATGTCTCTTGGAGTTGAAATATGGCAATAGTTACAGATGGACATAAGATCCCATCTCCTCTACCAACATACCTAGAAGAAAATAAATCACACGCAGAAAATGTTAAAGCCTTGAATTCTATAACAAGTGTTCTATCAAACTCAGAATTCACCAAAGTTATGAATTGTGAATCAGCTAAAGAAATGTGGGACATGCTTATCAACATCAATGAAGGAGATGACAAGCTAAAAAAGGCAAAGATTCAAACTTTTAGAAGGTAGTTTGAAAGTATCAAAATGAACGATGAAGAAGATATTGATGCTTACTTCCTTTAAGTAGATGAGGTAGTTAACTCTCTCAAAGGGCTAGGTGAATATGTCGAAGAAAAAACAGTTGTCCAAAAAGTTTTGAGATCTCTCCTAGACTGCTTTGATGCTAAATTTTGTGCCATAGAAGAATTAAAAAACTTTGACATGTTAACGATGGATGACCTTCATGGAATTCTCACAACATATGAAATGAGGACAGGAAATTCAACTCATAAGGAAGTTGCATTCAAAGCTTCAAAGGCATCGAAAAAGGGGAAGAATTGTGATAGCAACAATGATGATATTGATATTGAAATGGCACAATTTGTCAAGAGAATGAAGAAATGATCCAAAATCAAAGGTAATTTACCTCTCATTTGTTTTATATGTGGTAAAATAGGACATTATGTAGCCAAGTGTCTTTTCAAAGATAATAGTGATTATGAAGACGGGCCCAAGAAAAGAACATTCAAGAGGAGAGGTTGAGGAAAAAAGAATTTATTCTCCAAGAAAGATAGTGATGGCTCTGATGAAGAACAATATGATGGAAGTAGAGAAGTATTGTTCATGGCCATATCAAATGAAATATATAGTCCATAAGAAGAAGAAGTATGGATGAACTATTGATCAGTGCCTTGGAAGAAAATGATAGATTTAGGAAAAAGAATGGAAAATTATCTCAGGAAATCATTTCTCTCAAAACTAAGAAAGAAGAAGCTAAGAGAATAGAAGTCTTGAGCAATAAACTAAAGCAAAAGGAAGAAATTTGTGGAAAATTAGAAGCTGAAGTAGTATCTCTAAAAAGGGAGTTGGGCAAAGCCAACAAGAATTTGAAGAGTTCCCAAACCTTGGATGCCATTTTTCAATGGAATTTTGTCGCTATTGTGATGACATTTTGTCGCTATAATGACAAAAGGGGGTTTTTCTAAACATGGAGCGTGGTATAGTCGCATTATCGACGTTTTCCAAATTTGTCGTAATTCTAACACCTATTACTGTCACATCAATACACCGATGAAAGGACAACTAATATGTCATCAGAATACTGATAGAAAGAGTACTCTTGTGGTGTCACACGATTGACAATCACTGTGGCTAGTCTACTACCGAAAGTATACTTCGACAAAACTTGTCATTGGAAGACCGACAATCTTTGGTGTCACTCTACTAACACCCTAGGCATAAGAGTCCAAAGAGAAACATAAAAGTTAGTGTTGGTAGACTAACGACAAGAATTTTTTTGCAATGAATGTGCTATATCGCCAACATTAGCATCCATCATAATTTCTATCATTAGAGAAATGAGTAGCAATTAGAAACCATCGTAAGACCGACAATTAGTATTTTTTTTTTTTAATATTGTAATAGTTATATGGAGGAAAACAACAAAAATAATTGAGAGAATGTATCTATAAGAATGGATGTCTCTAATGATGGATGTCAGAATCATATTTCATGGATAAGAACAAAACCACTTTCTAAAGAGTGCATGTATACGAAAGGATATCACTAATGTTAGAGACGCTTCAGTGAGAAATTTCAATTTGTTTGTTGAATGAATAACCATATAGGCAATTGGTAAGTGAGTGCACATGACTTTTCCCTTTCCAAGAAAAATGTTAATGGTGCATATGGGATTTTCATTGTAAGATAATCATATTAAGTGAGAACACAAGAATTTTCTCTTTTTTGGGGGGTTTTGCAACATGTGAGACAAGGATGTTGGAAAATTGCAAAGTGACAACTTATTAATTCAATTCCTTAACCTTAATACTTTCTTGTGAACTTAGTTATTCTTATTTTGTTCTTTAGTTAGATATTTTCATCAAACAAATATCAAGAATGAAACAACAACAATAGAGGATATAGAAATTAGGATCCAAGCTAGGGCAAAACCCCTCTAAGGGGAAAATCCATAAACTCTTCTCTTCCTAGAATATTCTTTAGTGATATAAAAAGAACCAAAACTCTAGACCAAGTCCCTCTCCAAGTATCAAGTCATCCCTCCAAAAAGTCTTTCCCTGATCCTGCAACAACCAACTTCAATACTGCAACTTTGACCTACCAACTTCAATATTTCAACTCATTCTACAACTTCGACCATGCAATTTCGTCCTTGCAACTTCTTTGGAAACCCTAATCCAACCTCCTCCTAAGACCTACCTAGAGAAATACATCTCTCCCAAGGTCAATGAGGTCAAGGTAGGGCTTTCTTCTTTCCAACTACAAGATTCTGAACTTCATCCTACAACAGCTCATCCTACAACTTCAACCTCTTTCTATAGCCCTAGAAACCCTAGAATTTTGCACATGTGAGAGAGGTAGATCCCAAAATAGGGATTTTTTGTCCTTCTTTCTTCTCCTAGAACTTTTCTCTTAGTCATTCTGCTTCCCACGTATAGATCAAACTCTTTCTTGATAGATTGAACTTGTGAAGTGAGTGAGTGCTAAATGAGGTCGAACTGCTTCTTTATATACCCTTCTCAAGGGGTCGAATCCATTCCTTTAGGCCGACTTGTAACTGTTAGGGCCGACTTGTACTTTTGGAGTTTCCAGGACTTTCTAGACTAAAAAATAATTCTTTTTACAATTACATTTTTCCTGGAAGGGTCTTATAAACATGATGTGACAATAAATCCTAAGACCTAACAAACCATAGAAGCATGTAGAACATGTTTTTACTTAGAATACCATCAGTAAAGAGCATGAAACCTATGCTTTAATAATAATAACTTTTTATGTTCTAATCTTGTTGGTTACATAAGATACATATTGAAATGAGTACAACAACAATTATTAGACCGAAACTAGTTACATTTTAAACACTCTCTCTTAACTAGGGAGGTATTCATAATTGTACAACATCATTCTCAATTTGAGGAGTTCTCATAAGAAGAGTCAGATTGATAATTCATACTGTAAGCATCATCATTATGACCAACACTTTCTCTGAGGCCTAACTAGAGAAGCTTTACTTTAATCAAGAGCACTATGCTGGGAGGTTTTACGTGTGATACGACACTACCTCTACAAGGTACATAATGCATCAAATGTCTAAAAGGTATGTCCTTTTTAAGACTATTCTTATCTTCAATATCCAATCTTGAGTCCTCAAAGAATATTAGTCCTCTTCGACCACTCTTCTTTTTGATACATGTCACATCCTCAAAGAGTGTCTATACCTTTCCTTTCTTAGATGTTTTATCCTCAAGGAAACCACGTATTTTTATCCAATCCTCTGCCGTTATTTCTTCATCACTTGAAGAAGAGAATGCATACGTTATGTCCAACATCACTCCCTCTAAACCAGAGAGGACATCCATATTCTCTAGAGAATAGATCCCTGCTCTTATTCAAGGAGACATCTTTTACTCCCTCTGAAAACTAGAGGAGATCCAAGCTTCCTTTCTATTTGGGAAGTTAACATCACAAGCCTTATATCTTGTCTTCTTAAGAGTACCAGCTACTTTATCTTCATAGTTGCATGGATCCCTCTTTTCTTTGAATTTCAAGCTTACTTCCTTTCGTGGTATCATGGAGCCATCTTCACTCTTCAATCTTGTGACAGGTTCCAGGTCATTCTTCTTCTCATCACTTCCATATTCGTCATCATAGATGAAGGCATTGTATTGAGCCTTTCCAAAATTCAATTTGATAGTAGCTTCCTCTTGAAAGTGATCTTCCTTTGACATTCTAGTTATCTTCTCGCATTGTCACCTTTTAATCCCAAGATGTCCACATCTTGACTTCATAGTTGCCAAGTATCATATATTGAGCTACCCTCAATAATCTTCATCCATATAGTTGAACTTGCCTCAACTACCATCATATATTACTGCAACATTCTTCTAGGTAGAAAAATAATATGTTAACCAGATAACCAACAATAATGAAAATTAGACTTACCTCATCATGATGACCTTCTCATTCCATCAACATCATCATGGTCCATCTCCATATGAATCTTCCTTCATGCATCAAAGTACCCAAGGATCGAACTTGATTACCAAGTTACAACATTTTCTTTCGGTGATTATACTAGATGTTAATCATTATTTTTCATATTCTAGAGAGAGTCTTAATATTTCATTTGTCCTTAGGTAAGTCAAATTCTTCTTTTTAAACATCATACAATCATACTAAGCACGTTACAAGATTATACATGAATCTTATCCCAGAGTCACTTTTAATGTGCTTTCCTATGCTTCTTATCCCATCATCTAGTTATACATATATCTCACAAAGATCTTGCATCCCAACCCATTGCATTATTTCATCCCTTTACCAATATTACTTTTGCGTTGGTCCATCTATCTATCTGTAAAGACTAGATGACTTCTACAAAGAAACTTAACCAAGGAGACTCTACTTATGCAACTATCACATGCTTCTCTCTATGATGTTATGCAAAAAAAAAAAAAATGCATGTTATCCTAAAGGAAAGGCCAATTTTACCAAGAACCAACCAAGATTCCTTTTCTAATAGTAAAGGTCCTTCATTTCCTCCTTTGGCTTCTTCTCAGGTTCTTCCATTTCCCCAACTACATGAGCTTCACTCCTTTCCTTTATCTTGTTGTTCTATAGGCTTAGAAAGTCCTTCTAAAGTGTTCAAACCCATTGCACGCAAATCATTGAACCTTGGACATGTCTTTATTATTATACTTTCCAAACTTTCCCTTCTTCAGCGTCTTGACTTGGGCTAGAAAGGCTTGAGGCTGCCCATCTGATTCAATGTCATATTTTACCTTGATACTTGATTCTTCCAAAATGCATTGATCCCACAACTCATCAAAATGAGTTGAATCTTTCTTGGAATAGATGCTTGTTGCAAAATTTCTCCATTCTCGAGGCAGTGGATTCAATACATAGATGGTCACTTCCAAATTAGATATTATTTCCCCAAGTCCTTGCAGATGGCATCTTAGTTGAGAGACTTTCATGAGAAAGGATGCCATACCCTCATCCTTTTATTTCTTCATTCTATATAACTTATTTTGCAAAGGCATATTTTGTCCTTATGTACTTACAAAGTACAAGTTCGTTATCTTGTCATACATAGCCTTGGAATTTTTCAAGTTTGCAACAAATGGAACCACATAATATTTAATATATTCAACTATGATCCTTTGAGCCCTTACTTCCCCTTTCTTGTACTTTTCTAGTTCTTGTGTGTTTTCTTTGCTTGGTTCGGTAATTTCCCTAGTAACGTACTCTATTACTTCTTTCTCTTTGAGTATTAGGTCAACCATTTTCTTCCATGATAGATAATTTGATTCTCCCTCGAGCTTATTTCTCTCCTTGCAGAAAGAAATCATATGACCTATAGATTCATGCATGATGTAATAATATGATACTTACTTGATGACCAAGATTTTTCTTGATGATGCCTTCCATATCTTTGAAGAAACTTTAACAACTTCCCAAATCATTTGATGCTTCCTTCGAAGATGCCTTCCAAATAGATCTTCTTATAGGTTTTCTTTGATGTAGTCTTGATATTCTTCAGTGTAGAAACCCTCCTTCTAGATTAATAGGTCTTTTACCAATGATTCTTCAACTAGATTCCTTCAAGAGACAATCCTTCTTGAAGTCTTTTTCTTCAAGCTTTCCTTGAGAGTTTCCTTTTTCCTTTCCCTTGACAAGTGATTCCATCTAGTGTCCTTCCATTTTCCTTCCTTGTTCACTTTAGCTTTGATACCATGTTGGAAAATTGCAAAGTGGCAACTTGTTAATTCAATTTTCCTTAACCTTAATACTTGTTTGTGAACTTAGTTATTCTTCTTGTGTTCTTTAGTTAGATATTTTCATCAAACAAATATCAAGAATGAAACAACAACAACAAAGGACACAAAAATTAGGCTCTAAGCTAGGGAAAAACCCCTGCAAGGGGGAAACCTAAAAACTCTTTTCTTAGAATCTACTTCAATGAGATAAAAAGACCCAAAACCATAGACCAAGTTCTTCTCCAAGTATCAAGCCAACCCTCCAAAAATTGTTTCCATGTTCTTGCAACAACCAACTTCAATACTGCAAATTCAACCTACCACCTTCAATACTACAAATCATCCTCCAACTTTGACCCTACAATTTCGGCCTTACAACTTCTCTGGAAACCCTAATCCAACCTCCTCCCAAGACTGACCTATAGAAAGACAACTCTCCCAAGGTCAACAAGGTCAAGGTATGGATTTCTTCTTTCCAGCTGCAAGATTCTACACTTCATCCTACTGCAACTCATCCTGCAACTTCAACCTCTTTCTACAACACCAGAAACCCTAGAATTTCGCGCGTGTGAGAGAGATAGAGCCCAAACCAGAGAATTTTCATCCTTCTTTCTCCTCCTAGACCTTCTCTCTTCTTCTTTTTGCTTCCTAGCTACAGATTGAACTCTTTCTTGGTAGATCGAACTTGTGATTTTAGGGAGTGCTAAATGAGGTCGAACTGCTTCTTTATATAGCCTTCTCAAGGGGTCAAATTCCCTCCTTTGGTATGACTTGTACTTTTAGAGTTTCTAGGACTTTCTAGACTCAAAAATAATTATTTTTACAATTACATTTTTCCCAGAAGGGTCTTATAAACATTATGTTGACTCCTTTTACTCATGACAATAAATCCTAAGACCTAACAAACCTTAGAAGCATGAAGAACACAATTTTACCTAGCAGACCATCAATAAAGAGCATGAAGCCCATTATTTAATAATAATAATTTTTTTCTTTTCTTCTCTTGTTTGTTACATAAAATACATATTGAAATTAGTACAACAACAATTATGAAGACTGAAACTAGTTATATTTTGACCTCACTAAGTGCCAACTTCAGGTCATATCCAAAATAGGTGGCATCATTTGGAATTAGTCATATGAAAACCATGGGGGAAATGGGAGTTTCTTTCTTTTATGGTACTAAAGGCCCTATCTTCATTTAATCCTTGGAATTGGAGTCTAAAAGGGTGTCCTTCCTTTCTCTATGATAGGGTCTTCTTGTGTTATCTGCTTATATCAAGTTCTTTTCGTTGGATGTGGAGCCTGATTATCTTCCAGATTCAAAGGTCTTGTTTCAGTCACATTTGGATCCCAATCCTTGACAAGGGGGTGTGGGGGGGGTGTGAGGGGGCTTCCCCCCCCAACTATTGCTTCCTAGGGGGTCCACGGGGGTCGGTTGTATGTTTGGAGCCCCCTCCTGTGTGGGTTCGAGGGAAATGCCCCCAAAGCTAAAAATATATGAAAAATTGCCTTGTAAAATATTGTAATTTCATAGTCAATATGGGTCATTCATTAGGCGGATGATCTGATAGTAGAATTTTAATTTAGGGGTTTTTGCCTTAGAAGGAAACCCCTTAATTTATATGAGGGAATTGTATTGTGTATGTGTATTATTATTCTGAGCAAGAAAGAGAGAGGAGATCGTGTGAGAGAGAAGAGGAAATTATAGTGAATCTGTTGTAGGTTGTATCTCTTCATTTTGTTGGATAATATAAAAAGGAAGGACTAGTTGTTTCTCTGTGGACGTAGCCCAAATTGGGTGAATCACGTATCTATATATATATATATATATATATATATATATATATATATATATATATATATATATATATATGTCTCTCTTGTTCTATGAATTTATGTATTTGTGTTTACACAATATTTTGTGTATCATTGCTCCGATAATAATTTATAACACTTTGGTGTGATTATTTGAACACTTTGGGAAAAATGTAAGTGAAGCTAGTAGGTGATTGTTTCTTCTTCATTCCCCACCCATGAACATATTTATTGAAATCTTGCTCTGTTAGATAAAATGGAAGTGATGACACTTTAACTTAGCTTGTGTTTGTGATTCAAGGTTGAATGTAGGTATTGTCTCTATCCACATAAAAATAAATTTTATCCTCGTGCATATTAATTAAAAAATGGGTTATCTTGATAAATTTGTAATGGTTACCACCATCTTATCATGCCATTTAGCAAATGCATCCTTGTTGAAGGCTTGATTTTGATTATCCTAGAAAATACTTTATGGATTATACTAAATAGTTAGGGTACCTTGACCTTTGGTTCACTGAAGTTATCATTACTGTGGCAACATTTATTTATACATAGACAAACTAAATAGAAAAAATCCAACAATAAAAGGTGAACCTAAATAATATTTGCCAGTGCAAGTAGCCATACTCATGCAATATAAATGTGCACCAATTCAACCAAGATGCCTTGTGTTAATTTTTCTTAGGGTTATATTTTTCTTTGCTTTAGATAATTGCACTTCATTATTGACATATTGAATTCATAGCATCATAACATTATTCAACAACATATGCAACTATCTAGAAAGAACAATATCATCATCAATGCAGTGGAACATAAAGGAACAATAGAAGAAAATCATTCACACGTAGAGACACCAGGATTAGTCAGAGACCAGGGAAAAACCCCACAAGGGGGAAAACCCTTTCAAATTATTCTTTATTAGATTGTCATTGAATGTTTCAGTAAAGAGAGAGTACAATGATCCATATATTCAACCACAAAACTATCCAGTAAAATAAACTAAACAACATCTAAGAGATGAACCCAACAATGATAATAATCAAAACCCTAGTACATAAGCTTGCGGCCAACTAGCAAAATCAAACCCTAGGTTCCAACCACATGGAGAGAGAGATGTATGTGTGGCTAAAACCATCCAACCGCACTCATAGGCTTACGTGCCTGTAGTTGCAACTGAAAATATCTTGTAGCATCCCTACGGTTGAAAACCAAAAACCCTAATCACACGTGTGAGCTTCGGACCCTGCAATTTCGGACCTTTACAAACCATTTCAGACTTATGTGAGCCAAACCAAAGAAATAAGAATGATGATGATCTCCAAATGAGGGTCACTTGACTTGTATTTATAGCCATCCAAGGGTGTCCAATTTCTTTTTTGGGATGACCGATCCTTTTGTGCACATGTGGGTTTTCATATTAAAATATATTTTTCCTTAACCAAATTAAATTCTTCCAAGGGCTAGTAGGGGTCTTCCTTGATGAGGGAGATCGTCTAAAGGATGGAAATTTTCCTTGAGCTGCCAAAATTTACACCTTGGGCACTAATTCAACCACTCTCATGGCATAAAGGGAGCACTCCCCTTTTGAGGGCTTATTCGTAATATTGTGGCTCCTCAATTGGAAATCCTACTACATCTAGGGATCATTGATCATGTTGATAATGGAACCTCGTCCACCTCATTGAGTGCCATACTTGTCATACAAAGTAAAATCAACCACCTAGTTTCCATGCTTGCATGTGCACTGGAATTCCATGCTCACATACTAACCCTCAAATAATAACCCAATCCATAAATGAATATTATAGGTATGAATCAAGTATGGTTAGTTCAACCATAAGAAATTATGATGTACTCATTTGATAAGAATTTTTTTGCATCGAGAAACCTTCACTATATTCCCAAATGTCAATAAATCAAGCAACTTCATCAAAAAATGATGCATGAAGGGGTTTGAACTTTGGCTTCAACACTTACATGATGTTGCCAATCTCTAATGGAAATAGGTTCACGTATAATAAAGGTTTAAGGTCAAGAAGGAGATCATGATCAGAGAAATCATGGTCCATAGTTCTCATCTACTCAACCTTGCAATACAAGTCACCTATTATTTCAACTCATTGGTCCACAATTTCTTTAACAATAATTTCCTTTCCCCACTTCAACTTAACAACAACAAGTTTTCCCATGATGGCAAGTTCAAATAGTAGCTAATTTTTATATTGAAATCAATCACAATTGAAATGATTGAGTGGACCCAGTAGCTTCAATGGGGACAAATTGGTATTATATCTTAGCATAAAAAATAAATTGAGAAATAGGACCATAAGAGTGGGGTTTAAAACAACATATTTGAACATATATATATACATCAAATTCTATTGTATGTTTTCTCACTTTGTTTAAGGATAGCATAAAAGTGTTTAACAAAATGCCACAACTAGATTTGTTGATGGGGAAAACTTTGAGTATCTGAAAAATCCTATTGGTGTATTTTTTCGATGCACCTCTTTGCTTTACGTAGAAAGGGTTATGTGAAAGGGGAATTGAATTTTATGAAGTTTCAACTTGATATTTTTGTAGAGTGCACTAGATATTCTTGTATTTTGTAGTCATGTGTTAATATTGAATCATTGGAAAAGGGAATGCAAGTCCACGCCTACATCCGTGACAATGAAGTTGAACAAAATCTAGTTATTTAATCCCATTTGGTGAGCATGTTTGCCAAGTATGGTATCCTGGAGAATGCATGTTATGCTTTTGATAGAATGCACACAAAAACTCTTTTCATATGGAATTCCATGATTAGGGCATATCCTAAATATACTATGTGATAGATCCTTTTGTTTCTACTTTTCCAATCTAAGATTCGTGCTTCCATTTGTGAGATAGATGTGGCAATGGATTTAAAGAAAGTAAAAGAGAACATTGTGAACATAATTTTAGGTACATCTAAGCACTTGAATGATATCATGGAGTCAATAAACATTCTAGACTTTTGGTGCTTTGAGGTTCTTATATTAGATGAGGCATATAGGTTGTTGGATATGGGTTTTTAGAAATTGTTGTCATCCATTATATTTTGTTCACCAAATCAACAACAGACATGACTTTTTTCTACTACCCAAATTGAGGCAATTGAAGAGGTTTCAAGGGTTGGGCTTAAGAACCCAACGAGGGTTGAAGTCAGAGTAGAAGAAAAATCTAAGATTTGATATGCCACTATGACTAATATGTCTTGCTTGAGGACACCTGAATGGATTCACATTGAGGACAATGGCATGAACCCAAATCATATCACCTTTTTTGTTGTTCTAGCAATAGAAATTTCACACCAATAATACGAGTGGTTCTATAGTCCTCCAACCATGATGTCCTCAAAATTTAAAGAAATTGCATACCAATAATATACAAACAAGCAAGTCAAAATCCAAATGCTATGTCTTAAAGAAAATATTTATCAAGGCATGATTGAAGGGTGACAATCAAGGGAAAAATAATTTGAGATTCAAAACTAGTGTTAAACCACTATGAATTAAACAAATGGTGTAATAGGACACTCAGTGAAGGCTTGGGAAAGCAATCATGTAAACCTCAGGATAGAACAATGATAGTTGCTTGAGAAAAAATTACCAAAATTAAAGTATTGGTGGAATTTTACGGCACCATCATGGACTCCAATACTCTAATTATTTGGGTACCATCATTGAGAAAGACTTTCTAGATTGAAATTTTGGTGGAATTTCAAGGTGCGTAGTAGGCTTTGAGACTCACAATTATCTCAAATATCTCAAATATTTCAAAATTTGACACAAGTTCCCCCGATCTGGGTGTGAAGGGATGCGAGACCCCCGCGTGGATCACCGCAATGCATAATAAAGTAAGGAGCAGGGAAAGTGGGTAGCCCACCCAACACGACAACATGCTCCAAGCAATTAAGGGTCTGATGACCCATAACCAAGTGGCAAGGAGGACCTCGGGTGCAATAAAATGTGATTTACAAGTGGTAAGTAAGGGGGTTAACTTCGCATTCTGCATGGAAACGTTGTGGTTTCACCTCAGGTGATGTGGTAAGGTGGTGAAGGAAGCTTGAGGGATTGGAGACCTGTGCCACCGGCAGAGCACCCTGGGCGATATCATAGGTGTGACGACATGGCTGGGTAATTGGTATGTCTCTATGGCCATCCTAGTTCATGAAATGGCAATATTGCAGGGGCTCGAAGCCAGAATGACTAGGGCTGGTGTGGATTATGCATGGATTAACTGATATTGGGTTAAGTTTGGCTCTGTTAGTGTCTAGAATGTTGATTTCAGTATTTTATGGAAATCTACTAGCCTAGATGGGCATGTATGGGGAGTCGGGGCTTGCATCTAGGAAATTGTCTATAAATTCTATCAAGGAGCCCTATAGTTCTAGGTGTCTGAGGCCTAGATGGGCTTGGGGTTGGTTAGGGAGTTGGACATCTTATGAAAGTCTCCCAGACTGAAGGGGAAAGTATGGGGAATTGGGGTTATCACCGAGCATCTGGTATGCAAGTTCTGAGAAATCCTTGTTTAATTCATGGAGTCAATTGGGGTCATCACCAAGCGTCTGGTCTGTAAGTTTTGAGAAGGCCTCATTTAATTCATGGAGTCAGAAGCGAGGTCAGGCCTAGAGTTAGTTAGAGATTTTGACAGGAGTAGGGCATTTGTGTTATTTGAGAGAAATGGATATGGTTGGGTCTTCTGTCTATCCTAAGGCCAAGGTTGAGGGTGCCAAGGTTCTTTGTGTGCTCATTCTCCGAAACAGGAAATGAGGAACCATAATGGTCTCCCATAGGAAAGGAAGGGAAGGCAAATAATTTAATGAACCCTTTATGTACACTACCATTTTAGGTCTGCTTAATCTACATTTTCCTCTGGCTCTGGCATGATTGGTTCTCGCTACGATGAGGACTCGAGTGGTACCACATTCATTGCGCGACCCAGCCTATGGCAGAATGGTGAAGGCAAAGGCCAACACGGGGAAGCGAGGTCATCGTCATGACAACAACCAACATAGAAGGAAAGGGAAAATGCCAATGGCTTCGTCCAGCAAGCCCCAATGTAAAAAAGGAAGGAAAACAGGGGAGGAGAACATGCAAAATATCATACATGCTTACAGCGTGGGTTGCCAGGCTCAAATGAAATCTGTCATCTCGACATGGGAGGCGGAATTGAATGCCAAGGCTGCTGTATATCTGATTCCAGCAAAGGATTTGGAACCTTTGGTAATGGACCCTAGACAAACACGTGGAACGCTGACTCTATTCAAATAGTTAGTCCATCTTTATTGGGTAATGAAGAGCTTATTGGCAAGAGCTATGTCAAAAAACCAGAATATGGAAGGCCCCCAACAAACTCAACAATTTGAACCGAGCCTCAAGGATATTCAACGGGAAAAACATGCAATACAGGTGCATCAGTACCATTAGAATGTCAACCTCGGTCGTATGGAAAAATAGCTACAGGGTCTGCAATAAAACAAAATACCAGGGTCGAGTGCAAAGGACCCAACCCTGGTAGAATCGTCTGAGGATTGACCGAGAAGTCATGAATTTATGAAAGTTTATGATATTTTGTTGTTTTTAAATTATTTAGTTGGATAGCATTTATATTGCCAGTGGTGCATATAGATGGGTGATAGATATGGCAACCTATAAGGCTTGGATATACATTCTCAAACTGTTTATGTTTTGGACGGCTTATGATGTTGATCGGTGGCCAACAAACCTAGTTTCCTTCGGGCAGGTTGAGGCCACCGGACATATTTTTTGTAACCTTCCTTACATATGATTAGAAAGTTGCTTCCAATCTTACACCAAAAAAAAAAAAAAATAAAAAAAAAAAAAATTGACACAAGTTAAAAACAAATTATCTGAGAGTTGGATGTTTCAAGGTTTATTGAAGCTTCAAACCACTGCAGATTTGAGGATAGAACCACTTTCTAAATCTCCATTGATGAGAAGGTGATAGTTTTCAAACCTTAATCTCCTTAATCCATCAGAGGAGAGATACAAAATATTTTTTGAGACTACTTGTGGAGTCTCCACAAAAGGGGGGAATCTTTAATTATGTAACATGGACAATAGTTTGTGCCCTTATCTCATCTTGATTGTTGGGTTTAAGGGATCCTATGCTACTCTAAGAAATTATAGGAGCCAAGAGACTATTGGACTTCTTCAATAAGGTGATCAACAATGGAAGGAGATATTTTTAGCAATGTATATGAATTCAATTAACTAAGCTCTTGTTTCCAACAATGTAAGAGATTTAGAGATCCATAAAAGTTGATGGTGAATGAGGGAAAATCTCATTCTACATTTACATTAATCCAAGAAAGGAAGGAATAGGAGTAAATATTTCGCATGAAAAATGGAAAGGGCCAAATTATCTTCCTTAAATTAAGGAACCCTATATTTGGAAGATAAGGAATCTCTAGAAGTTAATCACTCAGTTCAAGTTAAAGATTTATTTAATTTCCAGAATGTTGGGTTTATTAACATGTTCTTTTGAGGTTAAACAAAAGATAGAATTAATAGGGAGTAGTTAATTTTGGAAACCACACACTTCAATAATTTTTAAATACTACAACACCACTCCCAATGGAAGGATCCATCATGGCCCAAGGAGAAGGTCTAGAATTGAAGGATATGCTCTTGTCATTCACCAATAGATAATTTTATAAAAACATTTACCTAATGTTGAATAACAAATAGCTAACACGAGGCAAAAAGAGAATACACTGGGTTGTAGAATAGTACATGGATTCCACTGGTATTTTGACATGCAAACCATAACAGGATATCATATTTTGTTTATCCTATTCTCTATGTGGTCATGTATCAGTCAGTCATCTTCGTTGTGAGGTCATCCATCACATAATATTTGATAGGTTCAATAAAGATAAGCCTTCCCTACAATTCAAATTTGATGGTTGTTGGTTATAGTTTTGAGCTTCTTCTAAAGGAAATATGTATTTAAAAAGTTCTCACAATGTTCATGTATTAGAATTTGTCCATGAGTTCATTGTATTGGCTCATGGATTTGGCATGGAATAGCCTATGTGGAAGCATGTGGTTGCAATTCTGGAAGACAAATACAGTCTCATCATGTTTGAAAACATGAGTGTAGGGATGACTAATAAGTACTTCTTGATTTTAAGTGACATTCTACTCTTTATGGCTATGTTTCTGATCTTCTATCCATTCTTGAAGAGCTTCATGTGAATTCCTATTTTTTCATGGAGCATTTATCCTCTAGACTGGTTGGAATCTTGTTGAAAGACTAGATCTATTTTCCAAGATAATAAAATTTTCATCATATCCCAGATATATAAATGATATATAATTTGTGATTTGTAAACGATGAGCATATGGCTTGTACATTTCATTAACATGAATACTCTATATAATCAAATTTTTGATATTTTTATTTTGATATGGATTTAGATATGGTTGGCTACTTGTTTGGTAATTTGGATTCATTTCCTCTTCAAACATTTCCATAACAAGAGTTTCCATAGCCTCTTCTTTTGCTAATTGTTTTTCTCTTTGAAGGTAAATTTTGTCAACCAATAAGTGATAACTCTATCAATTCACAACACTAACAATCAAAATTAAACTCAAAAAATGAAAGGAAATTGACTTTTAAGAGTAATTCGGCCTTGTAAGTGAATAGAGTCACTTAAGTAGTGAATAAAATGCCAAGGGGATGTAAATTTTCCTAGGCAATGACTAAAATTCACATGGGAGTGTAAATTCATGCAGACATTAGATAAAGCATCCAAAGGTATGTAAATTCACCTATGTCATGGATAAAATGATTAAGAGGATGTAAATTCATTTAGGTGATGGATAACATGCTTGAGGGTATGTAAATTCACTTCAATTAATGTAGAATTGAATGTATAGCTTTGTGGAAGAGGAAAAATAGACAACAAGCAATAAAATGTTATGGATGGCCTATGGGAAAAAGGATAAACTCTTAGCAAAAAATGGAAAATTGTGAATTACTTATGAAAAAATGAAAAACATCCATCAATACCAATTCAACTCAAGAATTGAGACAAAGTAGTGTTTTGTTAGACCAATGAACAGAGAAGGGTGCCTACACTATGTTTACAGGACTAATATTATTGTAGCTTTCATGAAAACATCCATATCCCATAGTGTTCAAGTACACAATAGAGTTTTGAACACATACTAGAGCCATGAAATTCAAACGATAACATAGATATTTCCACACTAACATTCAATTAATTAAGTTCAGTGGATAAATGCAGAGGGGTGAGCTATAAACAAATGTGTATTGTTAGTCATGGAGAATTTAAAAAGAATTGTATATACCCATAGCTTAAACATTTGTTCATCATGGACATTCTCCTTAGCTCCTTTTTTCACTAATCTTCAAGTAGGTTTCCCTCTTTGAGATTTCATTTTTGTCGCTATCTTCCCCAAGTTCTCCTTGACTCTTCCTTGTTGATGTCCTCACTACAAACTTCATTGTTTTAATATAATATACTTTCACTTCCAATTTTTTCAAAAAAGATAAAATAAAATAAAAAGGACCTCTTAACAGAATTTACAAAAGGTAAGGAAACTATGTATTTATTAGAAGATACAAAATATTTTAGGTGAGGATCCAATCCAGATCACACCTCCCCATTTGCAATATTTTGGTCCTGAAAGCAATCAACTCCATTTAGTATTCTTCTTCTTTGATCATCAAGTAGATGCCAAGAAATCTCAAAGAAAGGGTGCCTCTATTATAGGATTAAGATAAAATATAATTAGGGATTTCCTTTATTGATTTGAAAATGGGGCACTTAGGCTTCTTGTCTAACTTACAAGAACCCCTCCCACTTCCAAAGCTTGAATTTTCCCAAGTCTATTTGATTAACCAATGCGGAATTAAGAAATGATTGAAAATATAGGCATATGCTTGTTTTTATTGTTGGCTGTGATGTGCTTTAAAATCCATTGTGTATGCTGATATTTAATGTGCTCGAACATATACATAAATGCATATAACAGTGAATACTGCAGCAAAGAAGCAAACGCATAAGACAACAATGTAATATGGAGTTCACCCGGATATCTTGGGCTATGTCTCCTTGAGCTCTAATCAACTCAATTAGACTCTTTGGGATTATGGTTGAATTCTTTTTACAAGTCCTTGACTCAACTCCATGTGGTTTACAAATGAACCAATGGGCTCAGAATACCATCTTACCCCTGGTTGTCCTTTAGCTACAAACAGTCCTAGGCTTCTCTAGACTAATTCTTTCAGTCATTGCTCCGAGACTCCTTTGAGCTTCTGGCTTCTCTGACTCCTTCAGAATTGATTACCTCAATTGTTGAAGCTAACAGCACACTGGAATTCAGATCGGCCTTGACTCTTTGGCTCTCAGGCTCTCTGTGGGTCTCTTGGCCTCTTTCGCTCCACCTCCCGCTTCTTTGTGGAATTGTGGCTCTCTGTCCCTCTTGGGATTAAGGCTCTTTGTTTCTCAGCTCTTTTGCTCTCGGGCTCTTTGTTCCTCGGGTTATTTGGAATCATTCTCGTTTTTTAGCTCCCCCTTCGCTAACTCTTCAACCATGGGATTTATCCCCCGAGATGGCTCAAACTCCTCGAGTCCACCAAGAATAACGCTTCCAGCTCTCGTGGATGGTTAACAAAACCTCTTTGGTTCCCCAAAACCCCTTCCTCTGGCCGTGTCTCTCTGGTCATACCTCTGGCTATTCCTCTCTATCCATTCGTTCGCCTCCTTGTTTGCGTTTTCGTCATTAATAATGTCCCAAGGTATGGTGGCCATTTGTTTTTCACGGAAGGGAAATCAACACTTTAAATTCCTTAGTAACAGTCGTTCTGTGTTTTACACAGAGAACGCTGTAATACATGGAAAAAAATCCGCGAAGCACTGTTCTTCCTGGACTTTAAATATTCACAATCGCACTTTATTTTCCTATCGAGTTTGCCCGTAGGTCGCTATTGCATGTCGCAAGGATATGTCCCTTTGTATTTCGCAATGCATTAAAACATGCGAAAATGCATATAAAATGGCATTGGTGGATTTCAAATGTTATCCATTTCCATTTCGGAACCCTTTCGGGTCCTGTTTATATCGCATATCGCTTCCCCTTTGTATTTCGCTTAATAAGTGAAATACACTAAATACACAGAAAAATGGCATTTTACGGATTTCAAAACATATCCATTATTGCCTAGAGCCTTGTCGGGTCCGGCTATCACATCGCATATCACAATGGCCCTTTGGCTTCCCCTTTGGTATTACCGATGTCGATCCACCGATATCGGCGATCGCGGTCAGACCATCGCATATATATATATATATATATATATATATATATATATATATATATATATATATAGATAGATATAACATGGCCGCTTCTAAGGTGTTCGCGGATGGCGATTCGCCAATTTCGGTGATCGCTCCATCGCATCGCCCCAATACATCGTGCAATGCCTCTGATCAGACCTGTCGATCATTTCTGATGCGATATGCCGATCGGATCTGGACCATTGATCGGCCGGATCTGACGGCCCCTGTTCACCCATCGTTTAAGCCTCCAATAGCTTGATTTTCAAGGTTTTCTTCAAGTTTTTAAGGACCGATAGTGTAATCCGCCGATGCGATATTTCCTCTTTGATCAATCAAACAAGGCCACGTGGCCCAATCCCAGCTTGCCACGTGTCAGCTATGGATTGGCCCATGAGCCTATACTAAAATCAATATTTTCGATATAGTTCAAAATTTAATTAAATTGCCTCCTTTTCTAAGGACATTGGGCAGTTTTCATTTTACAATAACTTCTTCATCCGGAGTCCGTTTTGGTCCATTTAAATTGCGTCAGATTTAGAATGAACAGACCTATGCAATGGGAATATTTCTGAGAGTAGCCTACAACTTTCATTTTCCTCTGATTTATAAAGGATTTGTGCCATTTGGCACCTTTTACCCCTTGCATGAAGTCTTTTAGACTTAGAGGTTTATCCAAGATCCATTTTTGGATCAAGCCTTCCCAATAAAATAAATTTTGGTCTCCAAAAGACTGATATACTGATTAGAATAGTAAATGAGAGTGACTCGCCCTCTTCTTTCAGCCTCCCTACACTTGCCTTTGCATAGTGTCTCTGAACCAAAGTTTTTGACCACTTCCCTTCTTTGGATGGGCTAGTCTTCCTGAGAAGAACTATCTTCCTCCTTGCTTTCTTGTAGAACTTCTACTGAAATGGTCATAGAAGGTAGCTTGAGCTTCTTTGCCTCGATCATTTATCCAAGGTGGCTCAACAAATGTGAAGTACATCTGCTCCACAAAACTTTCATTTGTACCTGTTTGACAAGCTGCCAACAACAACTGTTAACAACAACAGTCATACAAAGAACAACTGGATGGACTAAAATCCTGCTTCAACAAAAGAAACAGATGTTCATGTCTTGTGAACACCTCCGTGCCTTACATATGCATACAAATGCTGGACTAGATAACAAGCCCACAAAACATGCTTTTAAAGCAATCAACCCTTCAAGTCAATCACACACGCATGTTTCGAAACCAAGGAAAAAATCAACATCCCTGTGTTCATGCACATCATCTCATGCATACATTTCATCCTTGAACTTTCGCTTAAGAACATTGTACTTTCGAAGTCGAAATAAAATATAATGTTGTAGCAACAAGTGAGCCTCCTAAACTTTTTCCATTCACCATTTTGGTATAAACCTGCGATTTGCATTCCATCAACAAAGAAATGCAAACAAATGCATCAATAGACATGAAATCTTTAATTGGATAAGAACTCTAACCATTTCTTACCAATCCATTTCAAAGGTCCTTCCTTTGTCTGCACATCAGCATCAAGATTCGAATCATTCTGAGACATATCAGTCATGGAATTTTCACTTTCCATTTTTGCCATCTTCTCTTTCTACCTTCTCCTTCAGCTTTTGTGGAAGCATTGTTGGATTCAGTGTCCAACACTTTGCAGCAATATGTCCTTGCTTATGGTAGTAAGTGCACTGCATGTGCATCCTCCTGATAGAATGATTTGCCTTGTCCAATGGACCTTTGGCTGTTTGCTTCTTTTCCTTCTTCTGCTTCTTGTATGCAGCCATTCTCTTCCAACATCTAGAAACATGATGGTTATCCAATCCAAAAAAGGAACAAGCAACTCTTTTTCCATATCTATGTGGAAATTTATCATGTTTTGCAAAATCAAAAGGACTATGGTTAGCACCAGATTTATACCTGCCTTTTTCACCTTTATTTCCTTCATGAGGAGGTGAAGCAAATGAAGAAGTGGCTCCCTTTGGAATCCCATCAATCTCTCCAAGGATGTTAGAGTTTCCACAACTCTCTGGTTCAAGGGTGTGCTTTTGAACACCTACACCCTGCAAATGATATTTAAAGCCACTGCATTCCTCCTGAGCACAATCTTCACACTCTTGAGATAGAGGACCTGCAATGCAACTCCTTCTTGGAATGGTTTCAATGGCCTTCATGGCAGCTTTGGAACTCTCTCCATAAGACTGTCCATAGCCAAGACCCAAATACTTAGGCCTTTTCTCAATCATTATTGGTTCAATGATACCTTGTGCATGTTTTCCCAAGCCCTTTCCTTCATAGCCCATCTTGGACATTGGCTTGTAACCTATGCCTCTAGTATGTTTTTCAAAAGAACCAATACAAGCATTCTCAGAAGAACTTGAAGACAAACTAGAATGGCTTACCTCTTCTTCAAGTTGGTACTTGACTAAGGCTTCTTGGGAAACAAAGAGCTGTGACTCCAACTCATGCATCCTTTTCAGGTTCATATTTGCAATATGAAGTTGCCTCTCCATTTCCTGCAATTTGTCAGCAAGCAACTGCTTCTCTTCCTTCATGGAATTCAACTGCTTTCTAAGCATGCTACTCTTCCTTCCATCCTCATACATTTCTCTCACCATATCCATCATGGTGGATAATTCTTGCTTCATGTCTTCATCAAAGAGTCTCATGAAGAGAGCAGAATTTGAGGACCCACTTGTAGAAGTTGTCATTATGCCAATGAACAAAAAAAAACTTCAACAAGATAAATAAAGAGCTTATTTAAGCAACCTCTTGCAACAAACCTCTTGTGCTTTGGATTGCCTTGAGGTCCTTTGGGATAGAAGAATGCCTTTAGCTCTTCTTCCTTCTTGTCCTTCCTAGACTGAGCTATCAATAACTTTCCCTTCACCTCTGCAACTCAGAAAATAGTCAGTGTGCAAACAAGCATACAATCAGCCTCTTGCTGTTCAAACACCTTTCAGACAAACAATCTTTTCTTTGTCAATCAAGCATTTTGATATAACCTTCCTAAAGGTGTGGTTAATCAATCTTAAGCTTTGATACCACTTGATCTGAAAATGGGGCACTTAGGCTTCTTGTCTAGCTTACAAGAACCTCTCCCACTTCCAAAGCTTGAATTTTCCCAAGTCTATTTGATTAACCAATGCGGAATTAAGAAATGCTTGAAAATATAGGCATATGCTTGTTTTTATTGTTGGCTGTGATGTGCTTTAAAATCTGTTGTGTATGCTCATATTTAATGTGCTTGAACATATACATAAATGCATATAACAATGAATACTGTAGCAAAGAAGCAAACACATAAGACAACAATGTAATATGGAGTTCACACGGATATCTTGGGCTAAGTCTCCTTGAGCTCTAATCAACTCCATTAGACTCTTTGGGATTATGGCTGAATTCTTTTTACAAGTCCTTGACTCAACTCCATGTGGTTTACAAATGAACCAATGGGCTCAGAATACCATCTTACCCCTAGCTGTCCTTTAGCTGCAAATAGTCCTAGGCTTCTCTGGACTAATTCTTTCAGTCAGTTCTTTGAGACTCCTTTGAGCTTTTGGCTTCTCTAACTCCCTCAAAATTGATTACCTCAATTGTTGAAGCTAACAGCACGCTTGAATTCAGACCGGCCCTGGCTCTCTGGCTCTCAGGCTCTCTGTGGGTCTCTTGGCCTCTTTCGCTCCACCTCCTGCTTCTCTGTGGAATTGTTGCTCTCTGTCCCTCTTGGGAGTAAGGTTCTTTGTTTCTTAGCTCTCTGTCCCTCGACTCTTTTGCTCCTCGGGTTCTTTGGAATCATTCTCGTTTTCTAGCTCCCCCTTCACTGACTCTTCAACAATGGGATTTATCCCCTGAGATGGCTCGAACTCCTCAAGTCCACCAAGAATAACGCTTCCAGCTCTCGTGGATGGTTACCAAAACCTCTTTGGTTCCCCAAAACACCTTCCTCTGGTCGTGCCTCTGGCTATTCCTCTCTGTTTGTCCGTTCACCTCCCTGTCTGCGTTTTCGTCATTAATAACGTCCCAAGGTATGGTGGCCATTTGTTTTGCACGGAAGGGAAATCGACACTTTAAATTCCTTAGTAACAGTGTTTTGTGTTTTACACAGAGAACGCTGCAATACATGGAAAAAAATCCGCAAAGCACTGTTCTTCCCGGAATTTAAATATTCATAATCGCACTTTATTTTCCTATTGGGTCCGCCCATAGGTCACTATCGCATGTCACAAGGTTCTATCCCTTTGTATTTCGCAATGCAATAAAACATGTGAAAATGCATATAAAACGGCATTGGCGGATTTCAAATGTTATCCATTTCCATTTCGGAACCCTTTCGGGTCCGGTTTATATCGCATATCGCTTCCCCTTTATATTTCGCTTAATAATCGAAATACACTAAATACACAGAAAAAATGGCATTTTACAGATTTCAAAACATATCATTATCACCTAGAGCCCTGTCGGGTCCGGCTATCACATCAGATATCGTAATGGCCCTTTGGCTTCCCCGTTGGTATTACTCATGCTGATCCACCGATATCGGCGATCACGGTTGGACCATCGCATATATCTATATGTATATATATATATATCTCTCTCTCTCTCTCTCTCTCTCTATATATATATATATATATATATATATATATATATATATATATACATATATATATATATACATATATATATATATATATGTATATATATATATGTATGTATATATATATATATGTATATATATGTATGTATATATATATATATACATATATATACATATGTATACATATGTATACATATACATATACATATACATATACATATACATATACATATACATATACATATACATATACATATACATATACATATACATATATAACATGGCCGCTTCCAAGGTGTTTGCCGATAGCGATCCGCCGATTTCGGCGATCGCTCCATCGCATCGCCCTAGTCCATCACGATATTCTTCTAATCAGACACGCTGATCACTGTCGATGCGATATGCTGATCGGATCTGGATCGTTGATTGGCCGGATTTGACGGCCCCTATTCACCCATTGTTTAAGCCTCCGATGGCTTGATTTTCAGGGTTTTCTTCAATTTTTTAAGGCCCAATAGTGTAATCCGCCGAAGCGATATTTCCTCTTTGATCAATCAAACAAGGCCACGTGGCCCAATCCCGGTTTGCCATGTGTCAGCTGTGGATTGGCCTGTGAGCCTATACTAAAATCAAAATTTTCGATATAGTTCAAAATTTAATGAAATTGCCTCCTTTTCTAAGGACATTGGGTAGTTTTCATTTTACAATAACTTCTTCATCCGGAGTCCGTTTTGGTCCGTTTAAATTGCGTCGGATTCAGAATGAACAGACCTATGCAATGGGACTATTTATGAGAGTAGCCTACGACTTTCATTTTCCTCTGATTTACAAAGGATTTGTGCCATTTGGCACCTTTCACCCCTTGCATGATGTCTTTTAGACTTAGAGGTTTATCCAGGATCCATTTTTGGAACATTTACCATAACCCTACTAGCCATTTCATGGCTAGAAATGGAATTCACTACTACAATAGGTTGTTAGATAATTGCTACTTCATGGGTTGCAAATGAAATTAACTTCACTTTCCCCTTGATCTTGAATTTCCAAGTGATCCAGGTGGATATCAGTGGCCACACACCTCTTACACTAACTTGTCAACTTTCCTTATGACCAATATCCATAAGAGTTTAGCTCCTAGGCTTGGTTGACTAAAAAAGGGTCTTTTATTCCTATCCCACCATGAGATTTAGGGTCTCTCACTATGCATCAATTCACCAAATGAAAATTCTTGTGGTTTGTTTTTCCTCCTTCCCAATGGAATTTATATAGCTCTTTAGCTATAGCTTGTTTCAATCCCACAAGGGCAAGTAGACATGATAATGTTAGAAAATCGAAAAGGTAGAAATATTTTCCCTTATTGATAATTACTTATGATTTCTTTGAATTATTATTATCTTTCTTATGATCTTATTTTATATTATTTCATCAAGCAATTAACAAAACCAAAACATAAAGACCAAGGACACCAGATGTAGGTGCACATCCAGGAAAAACCTAGTCAAGAACTCTTCCTTCAGTAATTTGAAATGAGATAGACCAAGACCCTAGACCAATATACCTTCCTCCTCCACCAATTTAGCCCTCAAACTGTCCTTCCAACCTTCAAAGATCAAATCCAACAATTATTCATCAACATTGCTTCAATATTGCATCAAAGATAGATTTTTGACCTATTGCATCATAATTTTGGCCCAGCTTTAAGACTGCAATTTCAGCCCTTCTACAGCTTCAGTTTTTTTGCACGCGCTAGACAAGAGAGAGAGAAATTCAACTTCCTTAGCAAGATAATGACTTCCTTCTCCTTCGCTATTCCTTTCCTTCTTCTACCTTGGAATTCGTACATTTTTCATCTTCCAGCTACTGCAATTCGAACTTGTTGAGTGATCACTTCTAAACAAGTCGAGTTGTAGCTTATCTACAGTCCTTCTAAGTGATCGAATTCTTCCTTTGAGGCCGAATTGATCTTCCTTGAGGTTGACTTGGTGTAGGAGACCTAATTGACCTATTTTACATTAAAATAATTTTATTTCTTGACAAATAATTCCCAATAAGGGTTCTTTACATTGTGACATGGTCAAGGACACTTGACATAAACCGTAGAAGTCTTCAATGGATACTTTTACCTAAAACAAATTGACCCAAACATGAAACCCATGCTTTAACAAGTCAATTTATTTAATAATAAAATTTATTTTTATTTCTTTTGAAAATATATTCCATCATGACTTGGGTACAATTATGAAGACCGATACTAGTTACATTCTTCAACACTCCCTCTTAACTAGGGAGGTATTCATAATTACCTATATATAAAGGTACATGGAAAATATCCAAAATGAACTACGAATATTTTTGGCACACACAGTGCCTTGGACTAGATACATGAATAGGGTTATCTATCTGAGTGGGACTAAGATAAACTCAAGGTTTCATCCAGTCTAGGTACCATTAGGTTTACTTGTTAACCATCAACTCAGGGATCTAGGTGCGTATCCAAGGTCATAGCTTCATGAGCAACGTGTTACACTGTATTTTGTCATGCCTCCTGCACTTCCCTGTGACATACCCTGAAGTGCCCGAAACATGATTATACAGTACACTCATCCATGTATGCAACTCAGATCCCTCCTTTAACTTTGCTTGGAAAATATCTAGAGCTTGTTGGCATTATGATGCATCTGTTGTACTTGATGGCAACCCACTCATAGAAGAACAACTCACTTATATACATATAGATGAATCTACAGAAGAGATATCAGATGTGACTGAATGCATGGGATGTAGGACAACTCAAAGGAATCAGATGACAGTTCTCAGTATGACATGTTAGCTTTGCCATCAAGTCCAAAGGGGGAGATTGTTGGCATTATGAGACAAGTGTTGTCCTTGATGGCAAATCACACAGATGAAAGATCATATTGCAGTAGATCAGTAGCAAAGTTTTGATGATCAGACTACAAATAATGATGAAAGAAGAGTATATATGCAGGTTCAGAGTACATACGCAGGTTCACTATATGCCAAGTAGGGTATACAAGCAGGTTATACGCAGGTTCACTATGTACCAAGTCACGTATATACGCAGGTTCGCTATATACCAAGTAGGGTATACATGCAGGTTATACAAGAACGTTCACTAATACAAAGGCGCGTATACATGCGGGATTGCTGATCAAAAGTCACGTATGCGTATGCACGCACTTTCATGCACGGAAAAGCGCGTACATGTGGAAAAGCTTATTTTTGGGTCCGTTGTATTTAGACCTATGGTTTTGGTCCTTGGTATTGTGCCCGAAGTGTTGAACCCAGGTATTGGGTCCCTAGTATTGGTTCTCAATGGTTTTGGACCATGGTATTGAGTAAGGCCTAAGACTATAAAAGGAGAAGAAGATCATTAGGCAAAGGCATTGAGAAAGTCTTGAATATCTGATGGAGTATGAGATCCAGTATGCAGGTTATGGGTTGATGATGAATTGCTTGATCTGAGCTAAGGAGGAATCTCATTGGTTGATGGAGAATAAGATCTAAGGATAGATCGGGATCAAATGGTTTGAAATGAACTATCTCTATATGGTTGATCATGCTTATTCTAGATTTGCATACTGACGCATTTAATGTTCTGAACTGAGTATAATTTAAGTTTGAAATAGCTGCAAGTCATTATTGAATATTTATAGATATGTACGCGGGTTGGCTTTGGTGAAAGCGCGTATGTACGCGGGTTTGATTCATCGTAGTAGCGTATACATTATGAAGTATGATGTTTGAAGTTGCAGTTGGGTCTGATTGTTATTGCAGAGTTCTGTTGTCTGCTCTGTGTTCTGGTGACTGTGTTGTTGACAGGGTTTCAGTGTTTCAGTGATTCAGAAATTGATGATGCTAGTATTGATTGTTTTGTGCTTCAATGATATTTATGGGTCCAGTATGAAAATTGGATGAAACGTGGCCTTCAGATTATAGTGTTGTGCTTCAGGAGTATCCAGTCTGAAAATGTATGAAATGTGGTCTCTGGAGGATGAAAGGAAATTGTAGGCCAGAGCCTATGTACTAGTACATCAGCTAGTACAAGAGCAAAGGGGGTGGTAGCTCCCTTCCAGTAGCAGCTAGAGAACGAGTGAAGATTGGAGCATTCAGTAGGCAGGCACCTACGTACTAGTAAATGGATCAGCTAATACAAGAGCCAAGGGGGTTGTAGCTCCCATCCAGGAGAGTCTGGAAAACAAGAGAGGGTTGTAGCCCTCTGCAGGTAGAAGCCTGTGTACTGGTATAAGACTGCACCAGTACAGAACTATTGTAAAATGAAGTTTCTTATTAAAAGAAGATAGAGACGACTTGCAGCAGGTGGTTTTCACCCACATTGGGTTTCCACCTTATATCATGGTGTTCATGTATGCTTCTTGTGTGTGATGATCTGTTTTGTTTTACTGCACCTGCTTACTGTACATATGGTTAATGAATTTCTGATGCACTAACTAAAGATCAACATTTAATGGATTAACTGAATCATAAGTATTCTGGATATACACTAGTTTCATTAGACACAGTTGCGTATACACGCGGGTTCCCTTAATTGAAGTAGCATATATGTATCTAAGTATGGAAATTGAAAAGTTTTATTGATTTGATAATACTGATTCACCCCCCCTCTCAGTATTATTTCCAACAATTGGTATCAAAGCAGGTCCTTTGGTAGAAGCTTGATCGCTTGAAGGAGATCCGTAGATCAATGGGAAAGAAGCTTAAGAAGAAAGTGCCTAAGAAGAAGAAGACATCTCAGAAGAACTATGACAGTGGGAGCATTGATTGGGGATTATGTGGAAGAAGCACTTCAGATTTAGAATCACTTCAGAATGAAGATGAACAAGATCTATCAGGTATGAATTTGTTATCCTCTGGTGATACATTTATCCATCCATGTGAAGATGATGAAAGTGATAGCGAAACAACTGAATTTGTTCTTATGGGTGAGCAAGAAAGATATCAAATAGAGGCAGAATTTAAAAGGCTTACAGACAAAATTAGAGATCAACAAGATCTATTGAACAAAAGGGAATGTGCTTTCAAAGAAGAAGCTACCAAACTAAAAGTTCAACTAGAGGAAGAAAACAAGGTAAGGAAGGTATTCAAGGACAAGGTAGTTCAATGTCAAAAGTTGCAGGATGAAGTGCAGGATGAAGTGACATCATTAAGAAATGAAGTCAATGAAAGGAGCACAACAATCAAGAAACTCAGAGATAGATCCAGTTATTATGAAAGGCTTGAAGCTACGATCCTCTCGCTAAAGGAAGATATTGAAGAATCAAAGAAGCAGAATAAAGAACTTCCCCAAGCTCTTGGAAAACAAGAAAACGAAGTTCTTGAACTAAGACATCAGTTGGAAGAAGGAAGAAAAGCTGAAGAAAACATGAAGAAGTAGTATCATGAAAAGGAGGAGCAACATCAGGTTGAGGTAAATATTCTTAAAGATAACTTAGAAGAAAAGGATAAGCTCTTACGATTTCAAGATAGTACTAAGATCTTGGATGATATTCTTAGTAGTCAAAGGTCTCCTACTATCAAAACTGGCCTTGGTTTTTATGAATATGTTGAAGATGAATCTAGCTCACAAGGAGAGGCAAGGAATACTAATGTAAAATCTAAAATAATCAACAAGGAGATGAGAGGTCAACCCCATCAACACCCAAGGAAAGAAATTCTTCAAAGAAAATCTTTTACTCCTCCGATGAATAATGTTGAATGTTATGTATGTCATAATCTTGGACATGTTGCAGCCAGATGCAGAAGAAGAGTGGTTCAAGACCGTCATACAGAAATATCATCACATTCCAGGTACTTTAATGGATATTGTTTTTCTTGCAATATGTTTGGTCACAAAGCTACTGATTGCTACAAGAGGAATATGAAACATATGAGATGTTATGCATGTAACAAGCTTGGACATATAGCAAAGGAATGTAGGAACAAGGTACGGGCACCACACCAAAAGGAGAAAACATCATCACATTTGAAGATATGGAAGAAGAAGGAAGTACAGTCAGAAAGATGTGGCACAACACCATATACAGACATAACAGACTCAGGGGGAGCTAAAAGTGTAAAAATTCAGTGTCCTAAATCTCATACGCAAGTTGCATAAAGGGAAGTCACGTATATACGCGAGTTAGACACTGCACAGTCGCGTATATGTCAATCTGAGGAAAAGCAGAAGGGACAGGCTCAGAAAAAGGGTCTGATATGATTCAGTCTATTTGCTCTGTTTGATAATGGTTACAATCTGCTAATGATGTGTGGAAATGTCTTGATACTCATAAGATGTTTAGAAGTGTTTTTGATCCTAACTTGATGATGATGATGTCGTGATACTTCTTGCTGATATATGCATGATCAGATCTGACAGTAAACAGATGGCACAGGTTCAGGGGGAGTTTATGTTTTGAATAATGCATTGTTGGCATTATGGTTAGTAGTCCTTGGTGATGATACTTATATGGCTAAATGATATATCTTGCTATGATTATGAGTTATCCATGACAAAATCTCATATGATTCTTGGGGTTACATAGTTGATGTTCAGATCAGATTTGTGGTTGATTCTCTGATGATGCATATATGGTGTTTACATGGTGAGCTTCATAAGGATAAGGAGAAGTAAAAAGCTTGAATACACATCTTCTTTACTTGATGATGAGTTACTCATATGCTGCTGTCATCTTATGCATAAAGATCATATAATACAGTTATGATGCAGGATTCCTATAGTTCTTGGTGCTCATGTGGATGAGGATTGTTGATGTTGATGATATAAAGAAATCTTGACAAATGATCTTGAGCTCAAGATACATAGTGTTGGATACATGAATGATTACTCAAAGTTGCATTGTTGGAGACATGATGATGATGAGTTCTTACCTATATGATGATAGGTTGATACTTACATATGTTGATTGATGCAGATGTTCCCAAAGTAATGATACTTGGATCATGCAGATCTTGATGATGATGAGATGACCATGGTGTTTTTCACAAATGTTATAATGATTTTATGATGATGTTCAAAACGATGAGTTGATATCTATATGCAAACATACCTTGTTATAGGACATTTACAGATTGCTGATCTGGAAGTGGTTTTACGCGAGTTTCATGAGGAGGATCCGCGTATATATGCCTGTTTCTATGGATACAGTCACGTATATGTTGATTAGAAGGAAATCAGTGGGCCAAAATTAGGATGAGAAGAGTCTGATATGGGCCTGACAGAGACCATCTAGCACAGATGGAAGAGGTGCAGAAGGAGAACATGATTGTTGGTATGGATACTGCTAATGATAGTTGTTGATGACTATCATACTCTTGATATTTGGTCTCTATGTCATGTATTTCTTTTATTATCAAGGTCATGTAACGGCCTATGTTGGTTTCCCCACTATGCCTGGGATGGATGATGTAATGTTCTTGTTTTATCATGTGTAAACTTTTGATGTATCCCCACTTGGTTGGGTGGATGAGTCAATATTGGTATATCCCCACTAGGATGGGAGATGGATGTATGTATGAGTCTTTGGTGATAGGAAGGTCATTTATGATAGAGTCATGTTCTTCTTATAGAACATCTTTTTGCAGACCTTGCTTACAGTCAGGGGGAGCATGAACAACACTCTTCAGCAGAACAAAGACTTCAGCATGTACTCAGAGGGAGCATGGACAGATTGGTACACCTTGGCATATACAAAGGGGGAGCTCATTCAGAGATTTCAGCAGGTACTCAGGGGGAGTATGGACAGCGGAATGTTTATCAAGGAAAGAGAATATCTTGGTCCGCCCTTTGCCCTTGATGTCAAAGGGGGAGAGTGATTTGGTGTTGTTGCCATCAAGTCCAAAGGGGGAGATTGTTGGCATTATGATGCATGTGTTGTACTTGATGGCAACCCACTCGTAGAAGAACAACTCACTTATATACATATAGATGAATCTACAGAAGAGATATTAGATGTGACTGAATGCATGGGATGCAGGACAGCTCAAAGGAATCAGATGACAGTTCTCAGTATGACAAGTTAGCTTTGCCATCAAGTCCAAAGGGGGAGATTGTTGGCATTATGAGACAAGTGTTGTCCTTGATGGCAAATCACACAGATGACAGATCATATTGCAGCAGATCAGTAGCAAAGATTTGATGATTAGACTACAAAGAATGATGAAAGAAGAGTATATATGCAGGTTCAGAGTACATACGCAGGTTCACTATATACCAAGTAGGGTATACAAGTAGGTTATACGCAGGTTCACTATGTACCAAGTCGCATATATACGCAGGTTCGCTATATACCAAGTAGGGTATACACGCAGGTTATACACGCAGCTTCACTAATACAAAGGCGCGTATACACGCGGGATTGCTGATCAAAATTTGCGTATGCGTATGCACGCACTTTCATGCACGAAAAAGTGTGTACATGTGGAAAAGCTTATTTTTGGGTCTGTGGTATTTAGACCTATGGTTTTGGTCCTTGGTATTGCGTCTGAAGTGTTGAACCTAGGTATTGGGTCCCTAGTATTGGTTCTCAATGGTTTTGGACCATGGTATTGAGTAAGGCCTAAGACTATAAAAGGAGAAGAAGATCATTAGGCAAAGGCATTGAGAAAGTCTTGAATATCTGATGAAGTATGAGATCCAGTATGCAGGTTATGGGTTGATGATGCATTTCTTGATCTGAGCTAAGGAGGAATCTCATTGGTTGATGGAGAATAAGATCTAAGGATAGATCAGGATCAAATGGTTTGAAATGAACTATCTCTATATGGTTGATCATGCTTATTCTAGATTTGCATACTGACGCATGTAATGTTCTGAACTGAGTATAATTTAAGTTTGAAATAGCTGCAAGTCATGATTGAATATTTATAGATATGTACGCGGGTTGGCTTTGGTGAAAGCGCGTATGTACGCGGGTTTGATTCATCGTAGTAGCGTATACATTATGAAGTATGATGTTTGAAGTTGCAGTTGGGTCTGATTGTTATTGCAGAGTTCTGTTGTCTGCTCTGTGTTCTGGTGACTGTGTTGTTGACAGGGTTTCAGTGTTTCAGTGATTCAGAAATTGATGATTCTAGTATTGATTGTTTTGTGCTTCAATGATATTTATGGGTCCAGTATGAAAATTGGATGAAACGTGGCCTTCACATTATAGTGTTGTGCTTCAGGAGTATCCAGTATGAAAATGTATGAAATGTGGTCCCTGGAGGATGAAAGGAAATTGTAGGCCAAAGCCTATGTACTAGTACATCAGCTAGTACAAGAGCAAAGGGGGTGGTAGCTCCCTTCCAGTAGCAGCTAGAGAACGAGTGAAGATTGGAGCATTCAGTAGGCAGGCACCTACATACTAGTAAATGGATCAGCTAGTACAAGAGCTAAGGGGGTTGTAGCTCCCATCCAGGAGAGTCTGGAAAACAAGAGAGAGTTGTAGCCCTCTGCAAGTAGAAGCCTGTGTACTGGTATAAGACTGCACCAATACAGAACTATTGTAAAATGAAGTTTCTTATTAAAAGAAGATAGAGACGACTTGCAGCAGGTGGTTTTCACCCACATTGGGTTTCCACCTTATATCATGGTGTTCATGTGTGCTTCTTGTGTGTGATGATCTGTTTTGTTTTACTGCACCTGCTTACTGTACATATGGTTAATGAATTTCTGATGCACTAACTAAAGATCAACATTTAATGGATTAACTGAATCATAAGTATTCTGGATATACGCTAGTTGCATTAGACACAGTTGCGTATACACGCAAGTTCCCTTAATTGAAGTAGCGTATATGTATCTAAGTATGGAAATTGAAAAGTTTTATTGATTTGATAATATTGATTCACCCCCCCTCTCAGTATTATTTCCAACAGAGCTTTCCTTGAAGAAGTGGCTCTTGAAACCCTAAAATGAGAGTCATCACCCTTATGAAGCTCAAAACCATGATGATCGCCTATTGCACCTTGTTAAGCCAGCAATGGCATCACTCTGTTCTCTCTCATACCTGCGATGGTCTCAAAAAGGAAGTTTTCCCAAAGAGGATGAGAAGATTTGTGATCTAGAATCTTCCAGAGTGGCGAGCTGGAGGTGGTTTTGCATAAATGAGGTCGAATCCTCCTAATTTTACCTCTTGATCTCATCCCTATGAGTTACCTCCTTGAGATGTGGGCCTAATCCTATATTTTGAGGAGGCCTAACTCCCTATCCCAACCTATAAATTCCCCCTCTACCATTCCGAAATGGTTGATCTATGTCCATTTGCACCCCTATGCTGAGCTTGTGCTTAGAGGCTATTCATTAGACTTGGACTTGGATTACCACTCAAGGAGAGCCTTTCAACATCAAGGCTATGGTTGTAAGCATCCCTTTATTCTTTAAATAATAATACAACTGCTGGTTCATTTTCCCAAAATATATATGTTCATGTATGCATTGGCTTGGCATTCCTTGATTAGCTAAGTATGTTATTATTGGATTTGCTATTGGCTTTGGCATGCTTTGTGGTCTCTTGATCACTTGTGCAGGTACATAAGCACTGAAAGAACCAGGAACAAGTCTATGACACAAGCGGTTTGAGGATCTCAACAAAGGGAATCGGATTAGCATCAGAGCAAGGTAGGTCACCTCTCTTGTTCTACTTTTCAATTATAATATAGGAAGATGTCTAGTTGATTGTCCCTTCATCTGCTAGACCCACTCATTGGACTAGAGGGATCGTCTCTGTCCATAGATAGGATTAACCTTGTCAAAAAAATGGCGACTCGACTGGGGATCCTATGACCCTTTCCTTCCCTTCCTTCACCTTGTCTTTTGACAAGTTTGATCAACCATTGATTTTTAGACTTCATTGCTTGTTTGTAGTCAATGTCACTGTCTGGTAGATGCCTAAAGATTGTTAACTTGAGTTGTTTTTGAAGATTTTGGATTTCTTTTTTGTTTTCCTCGACCATCGCGGGTTTGACCCTGACAGTCATGATGATATTGCAGGTTTTTTAGTTACAGTAGCGATGATCGCTACTTTACTCCTGACAGGTGCGATGATTGCAGAGAATTAAGAAATTTAGGGTTTTCTCTCTTATTTTCAGTTTTGTTTTCCTTCTCCCTGTGATTTACTAGTGTGTTCTTCATTGACTCTCTCATTGTCTGATTGCAATTATCTTTTAACTTGGCTTGAGTGTCCTTGAATTTTGATTAGCCTTTTAGGGTTCTAGGTCTTCTAGGTCAACCTTCGTCCACTTGTTGGTCTTCCCATCAGAAATCAGAGATCAATTGCATGTGTTAAAGAGTCTTTGTGTGTTCAGACATACTTTGTAGATCACTTTTTGGTTCTTGTGCCTTAAGTTGTTTTCATTAGTGGATATTGTGAAAGTTACTTAAGCTTCATTTGACAAACAATAGATTACAAATCGATTGTCTCATTGGAATCAAAAGGAAGTGTTTTCTTTGAAGTTTTTTGTGTTTTGAAGTGAAAGTGAAAGTGTTATTCTTTTCATAGTTTTCGAAGCATTTTGAGTTGCATTCAAATCATTGATGTGAAAGAGATTTTCATATTTTTTGATTTGCTTGTATTCTCTTTTACTTTTCACTAGATTATATTAGTTGCATTTTGAAAAAGGGAAAAAATAATCATTATATCTTAGGGAAATTTTGCTTTGGCATTGCATTTGCTTATCATATGAAAAATTAGATTTCATATTTTGCATTTAACATTTGAAGATTGTCATGGATTCATTTTTGCATTTGGTTTGATGCATGATTTGGGTGATCTTCTTCCCTACATAGATAGATTTCATCGAATTGAAGGATTTCTTTTCGTCATCTTGTTTTCATTTTAGGAATAGGTAACATCATTAAGGCCTTGAAATTGAGACATAATTACGAGATCAACTTTAAAATTTATCAAGTAACCTAAGGAGCATTTGAAACATTAATGATCATATCTAGTGGTCTAGGTTAGAGACGTGTTCTAACGTCTTAAAAACTTAGCAGTTGTCATTCTCTTCGGCATTAGACAACGCTAGCACGGACTTGTGCTCCCCGTACCATCGCGTATATAAATGGAGACCCCCTAGGTTTAAATCCTTTATCTGTAGGAAGGCGAGTCTGCCGCCATGTAAATGTGATACACCAAACACAACATTCAGGGAGATTGTCTGCACTACGTCAAGTCCTTGGTCAATTTCTTGGCTAAGGTGTATATTGCAGTTCACGGTTACTTGGTACTCCTTTTACCTAGATTCACCTGAGTAATCATTTGATCTTTTCCGACTCTCTAAATGTTAAAAGATCATTGAGAACCTTGTCCTTTCAAGCTTGCAAAACAATTGAAAGCAACTAGAGTCACCTTTTCACCCTTTTCTCAACTCTTAAAATATGAAAGGCAATGTTTTTGTTTCTAAAATTTAACTGCCCACAATAAACATGTTGATCCCAAGAAGTTGCTTCTTAGAAAAAATTGAGTAATTTCCTTTTAATTTAATTATTGTTAAAGCCCTAAACGAATTTTTCCTTTCCTTTTTTGTGGTTGAGAGGCAACCATCGTGGCTGAACCATTGAATCCATCTCATAGTTCCCCTTCATTTTCTGATATTGAAGGGTCCTCCCAAGGAGTTCATTTGGAACTTCCTCAGTCACTTGAGGATCAAGGTCTTGAATTTGGAATTGTTCTGAGTATTCAACCTTCGTTTTCTCGTCTTCCTCCATTAGATTCCTAGTCACCTCAAGAATCTAATTCAGATTCCTTTGATAATCCTATCTAGACCCCCGAGAATCCACAGACTCCTGAAATTCTGCAAAGGTTGGTTTTTTATCCTTCGAACCCTTTGTTATATCCTCTTGTGATATCTCCTCAGCGTCCTTATAGTCCATACGATCGACCTGGTATTCCTTTGGAGTTATCCCCTCATACATCTCTAATTCCTCGTCGCCAGTTGTTTCCATCTATGGAGTCAGAAGTTGAGATCCCAATCTCCTCTTCGGGTCATTCGAAAGTTTCCGCTACCCATACTCCTCACATGGATGATGAGCAGGGATATGAGTTCCCTCTAGAAGGCTTTCCTTATACAAGAAGAGTCTCGTCTCTCTCCTACCCTGAGACTAGTGGACCCATGTTGCCACATTGCTATACCACATTAGCTCAGCTAGTTTCAGGCACTCGTAGTGCCTCATCATCGTATCAGAACCTCATCTGGTCTTCTAATGCTATTCCTACTTCAGCTCCATTTGTTCAGAACACGACCTCTCGACCGATTGTACAAACTGCATTCACTTCAATTCCGGTTCAACCTACCATTCTGTCTCAACCTGTTTCATCGTTTCAACCGACTATTTGAGGTCAGGTCTCGGTAAGTTTTTCTATCCCTCCATTGAGTGGAAAAACTGTGCCACCACCTGGGGGGCAAGATCCAAATATCCCTCTCATGTCAGGTGAAACTAGTGTGAGTGGATTACAAACTCACATGGTTGGAATGAATCAACCTTTTTATGGGCTATTCCTAACCCTGTTGGTTCATCTAAGTCAGGTAACGTCTAGTACCAATAGCCATATATGGCTCAGGTCCCATTCCAACAGGCTTATGTCCCATATGGTTCGCAAGCCTTGGTTAATCTGCCTTACATTCCTCAAGCTGGACCTTATGTTCAGCCTAGTCAACCCGTTATTCCTGGTGGGTATGGCTAGATCCAATTCGGGAACTATCAATACCCTCAGGGTATAACCCCAGGAACTGTCTAGCTACCCTTGCAGCAACAAGGACAACCTTTTCCGTAGCAAGGGAAACCTTAGCAACAACAAGGGAAATCTTTGTAGCAATAGGGGAAAGATTTGTAGCATCAAGGACAGCTGCTAAAACCACAATGGAAACCTTTTCAACAGTCGCAGCAACCTTTGCAACTACAAACTCAGTTTGTGCAACAATCCTCTAAACCTTTGTCCTCACAAGGCCAACCTTTGTCCTCGCAAGGCCAACCTTTGCAGTAGCAAGGTCAACCTTTGCAGCAACAAAGCCAGCCTTTGCAACAACAACAAGGTCAGCCTTGGTAGTAGCAAGCTTTATATGTGTATCAGCAAGGTCAGCCTTTGCAAGGTCAAGGTCAACCCCTGCATCACTAGGGTCAATCTCCTTACATCCAGGGTCAACAGGTTCAACAACCTTATAACTCGTATGTCGCGTACAATGCTCATCAGTGGCCTATGGCAAGGCAGTATCAAACCTACCCGAGACCGAATCCTCCTTATGGGCAAGGTAACCCTCAGTGGGGACAAAATCAAATTCCATATGGACAAAATCCTCCACTGTGGGGGAAAAATCCTTACCAACAAGGATGGACTCCACAGTTTGGGTCTCCTCAAAGGCCCTATATGTCGTTTAACACGCAATTTCCTTTCTTGGCTACGTTGGAGCTGCCCGATGTTTCGAGGCTCATGAATGATCCCATTCTTCATTTGCCTTACTAGCCTCCTATTCCAACGAAGATTCCAAGTGATTGCCCCAAATTCGAGGGAAAATTGAAGGAGGATCCACAAGCCCACGTGATGACATATCACCTCTCATGTTCCTCCAATTCATATGTCGATGATTCTATTTGTCTTCAACTCTTTCAAAGAATTCTCACAGGTGCTTCCGTTAAATGGTACATCGAATTTCCTCGAGGTACCTACGATGACTTTAACTCTCTCGCTATGGCTTTCCTCACTCATTTCCAATTGCCAGTTCACTATGAAACTGACACCCATTTTCTTATGTCACTCAAGAAAGACACCACGACCCACATTTCCAATCATATCCATGAATGGAGACGTCGACATCGCCTCATGAAGTTTGAGATTATTGATGAGTTATTGACAGAATGGCTCACAAAATCATTCGTTAGCAAAATTGCTAAGGACATAGCTATGGGTGGATGTGTCACTAAAGAGCAAGCTATCGCCCATGCCCAGTATTTAGACTTGGTATATTTGCAATCTGGCACATTGTATGAGATGTTACATGATGCTCTGAGACCATCATTGGATCTGATGGCATCAAAGTCTTTGGATACACCACCTGTTGATGGCATGATTGGTTCCGTGTCACAGACTTTTGCAAAACCCTCTTCGAAGCAGAAATCTGTCTCGAACACTGGTTCCAATAATCCCTCCAAAAATTCATCCAATCCTAGTAAAACCTCTGAGGTACATGATTTCCAGTCTACCGTAGCAGATAAGACCTTTAAAGGTAAAAACAAGGGCAAAGGTAAGGCCAAAGCCAATGCCCCAAAATAGGACCCTCCTAAATCTTCTGCTGACGATGCTTCTCAAAGAAAGCCAAAATATCCTTGCCTCATCTGTGAGGAGGATCATTACACTAAGGATTGTCTCTAGCGATATAAAGTTAGTCGCTTGCTAAAAGGGACTCTAGTTGTCTTAAAAGAACCCTTTCCATCACAACAAACCCAATTGGTATACCAACCTCAGTCTTCTGCTTCCTTAGGTTCCCAAGTGTTCATGATGCAAGGTTCATCACCAATCTCGATCGTTACTCGAACTAAGGACTATCAAGCTACGTCTAAGCAGATGGTGGGGAAAGAAGCTACTAATACTCCTTCTACTTCTACTTCATCCTCTTCTAGTCCGCTCCATATTGAGAGCCCTAATAGTGAGTCTGTCATCCAACCAACTCCTAAAGGTGTTCTTCGGAAGTCATCTTTCAATCCAAATGCTAGAGTTGTGCAACATTACAATATTGTTGAGGATTTAGCTCAAGCACTTTTGGCGATGTTTGCCTTAGAGGTTCTTCAATCTTGTCCAACACAGTGGAAGTAACTATTGTCTTCTATAGGTGCTATCGATCCTTTTGATTCGAGTTTGATTAATTTCAATATGGAGAATCATGTGCCTCGTCTTCCTCATCAAATTGCATTTCTGATCCAGGTCCTTATTAAAGGAAAGGCGATTCATTGAACGGTTATTAATGAAGGTGCCTCGACTGGCATCATGTTAGTTTTGTGTTGGAAAGCCATTGGCTCTCCTCCTCTTAACCAATCTCCGAACACCTTGGAAGCCTTTGATGGCAAAGGTTCACGACCATACGGTATTCTCACGAACTTACCGATTACATTAGAAGGCAAGATTGTTGAATTAGAAGTAGAAGTTGTAGATGCCAATCTCAACTACAACCTTCTTCTCGGGTGAAGTTGGACTCATGCCATGTTTTATGTGGTGTCTTCTTTGTTCCGCATACTTTGTTTTCCTCATGAAGGAAAAATAGTCACGGTTGATCAACTGTCTTTCTTTTCTTCTGGTTCATCAAATGGTAATGTTCCTTATGTGGGAAATATTGAGATTCCTTACGAGAGTGTGGGAGCAGGTCTCTTCAAAGACTTTGCTTTAATGGGTACCTTTTCTCTCCCACCTCTGAATGTTCATTCAGTCAATATGATCTCGGGCTCTACGGATCCTTGGATTATCCCTACCGATGATCAAATTGACTCATTTGGCAATGATATGCCTTTAAGTCCATTGGAGATAAATTATCAAGAAATTGTCTTAGCTTCGATGGCCGCTTCAGAAAGTCATATTTTCTTCAGTATGAACCTGGACACTTACGTGCCATCTCCTTGGCTTGGTTCTTGGGATTCACCGGATCCTTTGAATGAGACATTCCCCATTGACGATAGTATTGTGGAGGTCATGTCTCTGAATGAAATTCCATGGAACGGTCTACATCATCGTTCTTATTTTCTTCCTAGCCTCGATGATATGCCTTCTTGTCTTGAAGCGTTTGTTTCTCATTTTTATACACCTCCGCTTCAAATACCTATCTAGGTACATGAAGTATCGTCGGAGGGTAATATGGGAAAAATCACTGCTACGATGCCTCTCAACATTTTCGTTAAGCCGGGAATTGTCAAGAACATCCATATTGGGGTTACTTGTTCTCCAGATGAGACCAAGATTTATACTCAGCTTTTTAAAGAATTCTGAGACTTTTTCGCTTGGTCATATGAGGAAATTCCTGGTATCGATCCAACCATAGTGGTGCATGAGATTCCAAATTATCCTAGTGCTAAGCCTGTTCAGCAATGGCTTCGCCCTATGCACCCTCAAAAGGTTGCTTCTATCAAAGCAGAAGTAGAAAATATTTTGAAAGCAGGTTTCATTTATCCTATTCCCTTGACAGATTGGGTCTCCAATATCGTCCCTGTTGCCAAAAAGCAGGGTACGATACATGTTTGTGTTGATTACCACAATATCAATCGCGCATGTCCTAAGGACAATTATCCTACTCCCTTTATCGACCAAATCATCGACGAATGCGCAGGGAGTGATATTTTTTTGTTCATGGACGACTTTTCTGGCTATAACCAAATTAACATTTCACCCGCCGATCAACATAAAATGACTTTTATCTGTCCCTTGGGTACTTTCGCTTACAAAAAACTTCTTTTTGGTTTGAAGAATTCTTGCGCTACCTTTCAATGAGAAATGTCTTATGCATTCCATGACATTCGACACATTTTTTAGCCATACCTCGATGACTTACCGACTCATTCGGCTAAATGTCGTGACCATCCAGATCACTTAAGAGCCATATTTTTACGATGTCGGCATTACAATATCTATCTCAATCCACACAAGTGTGTGTTTTGTGTTGAATTTGGCCAGCTCTTAGGTTTTGTGGTGTCTCGTGAAGGTATCAGGATTGATCCTTTGAAAGTTGAGGCCATAGTCAATCTACCCCCTCCTTCATCACTGCTGCAATTGCAGAGCTTGCAGGGAAAAGCTAATTTTCTTCATCGATTTGTCCCTAATTACACTGAACTTGCCAAAGGTTTTACTCGCTTACTTAAGAAGGGGATCCCTTTTATTTGGGATGAATTTTCCCAAGAATCCTTCGATGCTTTAAAGAATGCCCTAATTAGTGCTCCTTTATTGCATCCCCCCGATTACCGTCGCGATTACTTCCTATATTTGGCTGCAACTAATACCACTATTGCTATGGTGTTAGTTCAGGATGATGATGATGGCAACAAGCACATGGTTTCTGATTGCAACCCTATGACATATATACTGACTCATCAGTTGTTGGGGGGAAAATACTCCAAATGGATTGTGATCCAGCAAGAGTTTGATTTTGAATTTACAGCTGCCAAATCAAAGAAATTGCTCGTCTTTGCTGAGTTAATCTGTGCTCTTTCATCTACAAGCACTCCAACTAATTTTACTGAGCAGATACCCAATAAAACTCTATTTATGATCAACACTCTTAACCCATGGTATGGAGATATTATTGTTTATCTCCAAACCCAAACTTTTTGATCTGAGTTGTCTCGATCCAACCAGCGCCGCATTCGGCATTAGTCCCAACCCTATCAGATCATTGGTAATACATTGTATCGGGTCGGTGTGGACTCTGTCCTTCATAGATGTCTAACCCTTAACGAAGCTGAGCAAGTCTTAAATGATTGCCACATTGGTGCTTATGGCGGTCATATGTCTGGATATGCCATTGCTCAGAAAATATTCCGCGCTGGTTATTTCTAGCCTTCTATCTTCAAAGACTGCATTCTAGCTGTCCAAAAATGCCATCAATGTCAGATTTTCAACCGCAAGCAGCGTACCCCACCCGCACCCCTACACCCAGTAATTACCGTTGGCCCATTTTCCAAATGGGGCATTGATTTCATGACATGTAACCCTCACTTGGTTGGGGGGCATGGTTATATCATCATTTTCATCGACTATTTTACGAAATGGGTCGAGGCAATGCCTACATACAATGTTGATGGTATTATTGTTGCTCAGTTCCTTTTTAACCACGTCATAGCATGTTTTTGTGTCCCTCAAGCTATCATGACTTATCATGGATCACATTTTCGTCAGCACATGATGGTAGAGCTAACTGCTCAGTTGGGCCTTCAACATGATAACTCAACTCCTTATTATCCACAGGCCAATGGCCAGGTTGAAGCAGTCAATAAGTTTTTGATTACTATGCTTCAACGTACCATTGGGAAGCACAGAAAGGATTGGCATTTAATGTTATTCTCAACTCTTTGGGCTTACCGAACTTCTGCTAAGACGGCCACTGGATTCACTCCATTCTAGCTGGTATACGGTTTAGAGGAAAATCTTCTAATCGAATGCAAAATCCCTTCGCTTAAGCTAGCTATTGAACTTCTTCCAAATACCTCGCCTGAAGAGGAGCGACTATTGTATCTTGAGAGACTTGACGAGACTCGTCGCATTGTTGCGATGGTCATCGAAGCTCAAAAGAAGTGATTCAAAGCTCATTTTGACCAAACTGTTTCTCCTCGCACTTTCGCTGAAGGTGACTTGGTCCTTCTTTACAATCAAGTCAACGATAAATTGGGGGTAGGCAAGTTTGAACCCATTTGGCATGGGCTCTACATCATTAAACGTGTTTTACAGAAAGGTGCATATGAGATATGTGATTATGAGGGGAATGCATTGTTGCAACCCCGTAATGGGTTGTATCTCAAAGAGTATTAAGCGTGAAATTCATGTAATAACTTTTGTACATTAGTGTGTTAATTCATTAGTGTGCATTTTGATTTTTGGTGTGTTTGTTTTCTTTGCAGACATATGTTTTTATGCTTACCCTGTGTTCCACTCGGTTTGCAGATGTCATCAGGTCATTACATTGGTTTTGCTGATGGTGCTTGTCATAGCACACGAAACCTCTCTTCCGCAACATGGGTACTCTATGACCCTAATGGCAAGCTGATTAACTTACAAGGTATCTACCTTGGTCGAACAACCAATAATATTGCTGAATATAGTGCAGTTATTGAACTCTTGTCAGAAGCAATTGCTCTTGGCATTAGGGATTTAGTTGTCAAGTTGGATTCGCAGCTCATTGTGTTACAATTAAACAATCATTACTCAGTAAGAAATCCACAAATATTGCATATGTATCTACATGTTAGATTTCTGGAAAGAAATTTTGATTACATTACATATCAACATATTCCACGTAATTTAAATACATTAACTGATGCATTAGCAAATCTTGTTCTTGATAGACATTTGCGTCATTTATAAAACTGAATCATGTTATGAACACATAAGTAGAAATAAAACATGCATATATATATATATATATATATATATATATATATATATATATATATATATATATATATATATATATATTGCGCCTGTGGAGTGTTTACATCAAAATGTCAAAAAATAGAGTGTTCCGGGACACTTGGCTTTCAAAGCCTTCTAAATGTGTAATGACTAGATAAACTATCAAACTGCACGATGCTCATGATAACATGAGACTGCCCTGATCACTCGGCCCAGCAGCCGACGTAGTCTTGCAGAGACTCCCAACACAGTAGAACATCGTCGATAGTGGCATAATCTAGAATCCCTTGAGTGATTGCCTCCAAATAGTCCACACCCACTATCAGATGGGCAGTTCGTCGTGCTATTAGCGACATGCTGTTATTAAACCAGCTCATAAAAAGATAGAAAAGATAGATCAATGCCTTAGAATTCAGCCTCTTCGAGGAGGCAACCTCCTTTACATTACACAAATGAATGATTCTTTGATGATTCAAATGAAAAAACCTCCTTTCTATATATGGGAGTCTAAGGAGTCACAATATAACCCAGCCAACCTAACAATAATAATAATATAAAGGTACAAAAATAACAATAGAGGGATTCTATGGGGCCCAGTAATAACAATATGGGGACAGTAGGGGCACAACAATATTAATAAGGGATACAACTACAATAGTAATGGGGTAATCACTAGTATTATAGGGACCTAACATGCCCCTCTCCTTCAAAAAATTGTTGTCCTCAACACTTGAGTAGTTCTGGATGCTTCTGTTTAAAATTCTCATCCTCCCATGTGGAATCTTCAGCGGATAAGTTCTTCCACTTGATGAGATACTCCGAAATTGATCGATTTCGTAGCTGTCGAGTTCTTGTTTCTGTGACTGCTTCCGATTCCAATATAATTTTTCCTTCCTCGTCAAGTTCTAGCAATATTGTTTGAATTGGGAGCTTGTCAACTATAACCTTATTTAAACATGAAACATGGAAAACTGGGTGCACTCGAGAAGTTGCAGGAAGATCCAATTTGTATGCCATAGTACCAATATTTTGCAACACCTTGTACGGACCATAATACTTTGGTGATAATTTATTACCCTTCTTAGCTTGCTTGAGGGACATTTGTTTATATGTTGTAGCCGTAGGAATACCTAATCACCTACATCAAAACTTCTTTCGATGTGATGTTGATCTGCCTATTGTTTCATTCTATTCTGCGCCAACATGAGGTTATCCTTTAAGAGTTGGAGGACTTGTTGTTGATGCTCGATATGATGTTCCACTGCTTGAACCTTAGAATTTTCTCTTAAATATGATGTGATGGATGGTGGCTGATATCCATAAAGTGGTGTAAATGGGGTCATTTTTGTTGCTGTATGGAAGGAAGTGTTATACCACCATTCAGCCAGAGGCAACCATTTGACCCATTGTGTCTGTTTATCATATACAAAGCAACAAAGATATCCTTCCAAACATTTGTTTACTATCTCAGTTTTCCCATCAGATTGAGGATGGTAAGATGAGCTATGAGATAACTAAGTACCAAGACAAGAAAATAATTCTGTCCAAAAATTTCCAGTGAAAATGGGATCTCTATCACTTACAATAATCTTTGGGTTTCCATGTAGCTTTTGAATTGTTTCCATAAATGCAGTAGAAACTGTACTGGCTTTAAATGGATGTGATAATGCACAAAAGTGTGCATACTTGGTAAGTATGTCAACTACCACCATGATGACACTCTTTCCCTCAGACTTGGGTAAACCTTTGATAAAATCCATTGAAACCTCCTCCCAACGTTGGCTTGGAATGGATAAAGGTTGTAATAGACCCAGGGTCTTAATTGTTTCAACTTTGTTTTGTTGGCAAACCAAACATTCTGCCACAAACTTTTGAATATCCGATTTAAGGCCATCCCAAAAAAATTCCTTCTTAACCCTGTGGTAAGTTTTTTAAAATCCCGAGTGCCCTCCTAAGGGAGAAGTGTGCAATTCCATAAGAATCTTTTGTTTGAGTTGGGAATTCTTACAGAGGTATAAGCGATCTTTGTACCATAATGAATCATTTTTCCAACTAAATGTATCAGATGTAGTGGAATCTTGTTGTAACTTTCAAATAAGTGCCCACACTTCTTCATCCTTCTTCCATTCCTCCCTTGCTTCGTTTATCCAATCTAGTTGGATAATAGAAATGGCACACAACAATGCTTCCACATCCTCATCCTTTCTTGGGAGTGCATCTGCCACCACATTTTGCTTCCCTTTTTTGTAGATGATTTCAAATTCATAACCCAACATCTTTGTGACCCACTTTTGTTGCTCTTCAGAGGATAATCTTTGTTCTAGAAAGTATTTAAGGCTATCATGATCTATTTTTACCTTGAAGTGTTTTCCCATTAGGTAGGGTTGGCATTTCTTAAGTGCATGTAGTATTGCCAACATTTCCTTCTCATAAATAGCTTTGTGTAAAAACTTTCCCTTGATTGGACGACTTTCAAAAGCAATGGGTCTTTCATCTTGCATTAAAACAACACCAATTCCATTTCTTGAAGCATCACATTCCACAATAAAGGTTTTTGTGAAGTCCGGTGTAGCTAAGACTGGTGCTTGGCACATTGCCTCTTTAAGATGTTTGAAGACCTTTGTTGCTTCCGGAGTCCATGAAAATGCATCTTTCTTCAATAATGTTGTTAGAGGTGCTGCTATTCTCCCATAATTCTTAACAAACTTGCGATAATACCCTGTCAACTCGAGAAATCCTAGCAGATTCTTTATGGATGTGGGGATTTTCCATTCCTTAATGGCTTTAATTTTGCTAGGGTCTACCTTAACTCCTTCATGAGATACAATATGACCCAGATATTCCACCTCTTGTACTCCAAAGAAACATTTGGATCTTTCTGCATATAATTATTTCTCCTCCAATAGTTGTAGCACCCTGTCAACATGTTCAACATGATCCTTCCAAGACTTGCTATAGATTAGTATATCATAAAAAAACTAACACAAATTTTCTGAGGAAGGGTTTGAAAATGGAATTCATCAAACCTTGAAATGTAGAAGGTGCATTGGTAAGGCCAAAAGGCATGACCAAAAATTCTTAATGACCCTCATGAGTTCTAAATGTTGTTTTCGGAATGTCTTCAGTCTTCATTCTGATTTGATGATATCCTGAATGAAGATCCAACTTGGTGAAGTAAATTGATCCATGCAATTCATCCAGTAATTCATCAATGACAGGAATGGGAAACTTATCTTTAATAGTGAGCTTGTTGAGCTCCCTATAATCTGGACACATGCGCCATGATCCATCCTTCTTGTGCACCAATACTATTGGAGTAGAGAAAGAACTTTGACTAGCTTGAATTATACCAGCCTCTAGCATTTCTGCAACCATACGTTCAATTTCACTCTTTTGGGCATAGAGATATCTGTACGGCCTGATGTTTGGAGGAACACTTCCTGGAATCAGATGAATAGCATGATCATGATCACGAATAGGTGGGAGACCTTTGGGAGTCTCAAATACCTTGGAATGATTTTCCAAGTCTTTTTTGAGATCTGGAGAAATAGATGATTTCGATGTGGAAACATTTAATGAACATAATTGTGCAATTACACCTCTTGGTTCCTTTTTTAGAAGCTTTGTCATACTGTTAGAGCTGATTATCTTTCTTAGTTTCCTTGCAATACCCCTTAATTCAACTTCCTTTCCTTTTGCATAAAATTTCATGAAAAGTTCTTGAAACTTAAAAGCTATTGTACCCAAGGATTGTAGCCATTGGACTCCTAGTACAACATCAACACCTCCAATTGGAATGGAAAGCATTGGGCTAGTCAATACATATTCTCCCATGGATAGCTTGATATTATGGCACTTTCCAGAGAAATTTATCGTTCCTACATTTGCAACCATCACTTGACACTCTGGTGTTGGATATAGGAAGCAATTCAATTCTTTTGCTATCTTACAATGAATAAAATTGTGGGTACTTCCTGAATCAATCAACACTATTACCTTTTTCTTCTTCATTTGTCCTTCTATCTTGATGGTTTGAGGAGTGGTAATTCCAACCAATGCATTACAAGATATGGTCAGATTCATTTCTTCTTTATCTAGGCTTTGTTCCTGGAGTATATCCTCTTCTTTTGATCTTTCTTGCTCCTTTTCTTCTTCCTCTTCACAATCTATGTAGAATAATTTCTTCTCAGCACACTTATGACCTTTAGTGTATTTGCTATCACAACTGTAACAAAGCCCTTTTGATATTTTTTCTTCCAATTGTTGTGGTGTCAACCTTATAGGTTGTGGAAGGCTAGGGGCAACAACACTTCCATCTTTATAGTTGTGAGTGGTATGCTTCCTAGTTGCCATAATTTTGCTTTCCATTTTTCTTACTAACCTGAATGCCTTCTCTAATGAATTAGGTTCCCAAAGGTGAATATCATGTTGGATATTATCCTTTAAAGTCCCTATGAACACATCAATCCTATGCTCCTCTGGAATATTTTTTACCCTTATGTTCAATTTTTGGAACTCCTCAATGTGCTCCATTATTGAACCCTTTTGTTTGAGACTTATCAATTGGCTAAAAAAAGTGTTGCTTTTTGTATCCTCATAATGTGCTGTCAATTATTCCGTAAAAATTGCCCAAGTGATAATTTTTCTAAGAGACCAAAGCCATTGATACCATACAAACTGATTTGGTTCCAAATATAAAGTTGCAATACGTACCTTTTGTGTGTTTTTCACATTATTGAGATCGAAAAATTGCTCCATCTGTAATATCCATGTTGCAGGTCCTTGCCATCAAACTTCCTCATATCGATTTTTGGAATATGTGGGTCTTCGATCCAACATTAGAGTCTATGAAATCATGATTAACATTTCTTTTGTTCTCATCATGAGTTTCCTTTACTACCCTTTCACCATTAGTAAGTATTTCTTGTAGAAAATTTGTCAAATTTGTCTTCAAATCTGCCATGCCTGTCTTCAAATCTGTCTTCAAATCGCCCATCTTAGCTTCCACATCATTCATCTTAGATTTTGTTACTTTTTGTGCGAGTGACATTTGTTGCACTTGGTCTCGTAATTTTGATATATCATGTTGCATTTCTTCCTCTTCTTCATAAGTCATGCTAGAGCTTTCAGGTTGCTTACTAGGTGTTTGCATTTTCTTTCCTCGGGGCATCAGTTACCGATAATAATGCTCTACTATGCCCTTTGAATTCCTTCAAAATAATTTTTCAAACCAAGCTTAAGCAAAAATTTAAAAAAATCTACACACCTTTTTTCACTTTGTAGGAGCTCGATATTGCCTCTGATGTATCTCTGTAATTTCGGATCATCCAGTTCTGAAATTGTGATCTGCAGTAGCCCTCTGTGTCCTCTTTCCAATGCCACCAGTCTGATCGAATTTAGATTCTCCAAGGCAGAGTTATGCACAATCTCCCAAGATGACCTGATTATAGACCTTTTCAGAAGAGCGAACTTGTAGGAAGTGCCACGTGTCATTGTTTCGACCTTAGGATCTAAAAAATATATACAGGAAACTATAGTCCATCCTATTTTTGTAAATTCTTACGAAATTTCAATCTAATTCTCAAAACAAAAGTTATGATTATTTTCCCTAGGTCACCTATTTGGAATGTAATTTGGGAGTCTGCAAAAATGCCAACTTCCTCAGATCATATCTCCGCAAATATAGTGAAAAAAACTCTGAAATTTAGACTTGCGGTTCATAACGATTTCGGACCAACTGGGTTTTTTTAACCATCTGAAACATCGCAGAAAAATTTTTATAGCGCAAATGCCACGATGACCTGTTTGGAGCAATGAAACCCTAGAATTCAAAGCTTTGATACCAAATGTTATGAAACCAGCTCACAAAAAGATAGAAAAGATAGATCAACGCCTTAGAATTTGGGCTCTTCGAGGAGGCAACCTCCTTTACATTACACAAATGAATGATTCTTTGATGATTCAAATGACAAAACCTCCTTTCTATATATAGGAGTCTAAGGAGTCCCAATATAACCCAACAGACCTAACAATAATAATATAAAGGCACAAAAATAACAATAGAGGGATTCTATGGGGGTCAGTAATAAGAATATGGGGACAATAGGGGAAAAACAATATTAAAAAGGGATACAACTACTATAGTAATGGGGTAATCACTAGTATTATAGGGACCTAACACATGCTTGGTGGTCTCTCTAGTCCCACATCTGCACATTTATCATAAGTTGAGTCTTAGTTTACACTTTTATAAAAATAATAAAACTTGAAAAAAAAATCTAAAAAACAAGTTTTTACCTATGTCAGTCCACTGTTCTCCTGGTGGCAGAGGTAGATCTGGATCCTCCCTAAATTTTGTGCCAGCATAAGTGTAGTCATCTACTACAAGTAGTTGACATTCAAGCCAAGCAAAGAACTGTGGTGGATAGTGCATATGTTGACCTGTGCCTCCTTGAGGCATAAGCTGGCTCCATCTCACAAGCCTCGGATCTCAGGGGGCAGGATGTGGTACTTCTGCCCACTGATACTAGAAAAGGGTCACTCACTCCAAAAATAAGGTCACCAGTATAAAGCCGAACTTGAATTGCTCCAGGTGTTCATGCTTACCCTTGGTTAGTTGTTGCTTCATGTTTTCCAACAATCCTCCACACCAGTTGAAAATGGTGGGGTTCAAACATGCGATGGCATACTGGAAATGAGACTTTGAAGCCTCATGCAAAGCTTGCGTTCTCGATACACGCACCATGGTGAACAAAATTGTTCTCAAAACGAGGTTGTTGGTGATTGTTGCTATCTTCAACTTAGCTCTGTTGGTTATCTCGGCACCAAGATAGTATCTTTGGACTAGACTCCTGGTACTCTCACCACCTTGGTGAGATTCGAAGATTTGAACTGCTTCTCCTCGGTAGGATAATCCCGTGATGAAATAGATGTCCATATCCTCTAGTTCCAATTCTTTCCCTTTGATGATGAAGATCTCTTTATCCACATCCCAAAGGCTGATTAGATAAGGTAGTAGCTCCATCTGAGCCCTCAACCCTATGGTCTTGAAGAATTTCAGCAGTCCATAGTCTCTCAAAGCATTTATGCATGCCGGATCTTGAGATGCTTGGAAACATTTGTTCTCATGGCCTCTTTCTTTCCACTCAAAGACCATATTCTCCTACAAAACAACATTTAAACACTTATTAATGCTTTTTACATGGATAAAAATCAACATTTTTTGCTTAAAAGAAGTTTTTAATCTCAAAAAATCGCTCTCAGCGCCATCGTGCCTTTTTTTTATATACAATGTGATGGCATTGCACGAACCTTCAGACTCAAGCATGACCATTGTGGGTTTGATGACCATAACCGCGATGGTAGTCGGTGACCTAAAATTTCAAAATCCTCCTTTCGAGCATGAAATTTACCGTTTAAATTGCATTAAAAGTAATGAAATGCAAGAGCAAGTATGAGGTTTCTACCTGTCGCAGACGGATCATGAAATGGTCCCCTAGATCTCCCATAGTAGCCACTTGAAAATCAAGAGAATTAGGGCACAAAAGCACTTTCCAAGCTCAGTTTGGTAAAATGGTAAAAAATGAAATTACCTTTACCTATTTATAACTTTTGAAAGTCATTTTGTCAAGATTTTCATAATATTTTAATATTTTCTCTCGATATCAGTGACGAGTGTGTTTCTTGTGCAATTACAGGTGCCTTCAATGTGAACAATGATTATTATTGACTGATTCTGGGAGTTTTATTTTATCTCTTTTTCGGACTCATTAAATAAACAAAAAAGGAACCCCCTTGGAGTCATCTTTCAGCTCTTTTCTGACTCTTGAAAATTGAAAAGATTGCCAAGAACTTTCATTTCGAACTCATTAAAGTAAATAAATCGACATCACCTCAGTATACATTTACCCCTTTTTCTAGCTGAGACTGACTGTTTACAAAAAAGTTACACCTTGGTTGACATGGTCAAGAGGTTCCCTCGGATATTGTTTTCTACCTTTTTGGATTTGAGGGACAAATTATGAAAAGCGACATGATGGAGTTTTCTTTTTCTTTTCTTTTTCAAACTCTCTAAACATGAAAAATACACCGAGTTATTCTTACATCGAACTCATTAAAACTTTATGACGAAAGACTTGTCACCATGACGAGACCAAGATTCTCCTTCCTAGGGCTCGTAAAACTTACTAGGATGGATTCATTTAAAGAATGAACTTACATAACAAGCACATGCTATCCCCTTCAAGCTTGTGATAAAAATAATTGGGGCACTCGCTAGAAATAGTGAGGAAAAATGAAGATGAAACATCCTTTGTATAGGCAGCATGTCGCTCTTGAACATGACACTCTTCTGCTCTCGTTTTGGGTTTGTATATCTTCACTCAGTCACTTGTCCTCACGGGTTTGGGTGATCCATTTTGCCTCTCATTTGACTATTCCATACTATCATCATGACCTTTAGTCCCATGTTGAGTCAAATGTTGCCACACTCTGGAGTCATGTCGCCAATATGTTCAAGAGAAGTCCAATATGCAATTATTTACCTATACATTGTTTGAGTCATTGCTACATTCTTGAATATTATTCCACTTTATTCCTTGTTTTGTGTCGATGATGGGGGATTCATCATTTCCATCCTTCGATGGGTCACTTCCTGTCGACTTCATCTCATTATCCAAGAAGATTGCTTAGGAACTCCCTTTCGGTACCTTAGAGATGGCATGCCCTAATGGCCAGTTCTTCGCATCTGATGACTGGTCTACATTATTGGCTTTCGATCAGGTGATTCCATGATTGTTCGACTTCAACCTCATTATCACATTCACGGATTGTATTGTTGTAAATTGAGAGTCATTGTCATTATTTGTGGTTGTACTTGTTAACGGTCCACATCATTGGCTGGTAATCAGGTGGTTTTCTAGCATGTTCAACTTCAACATTTTTATTCACATGTTAGAATTCGTACATTGATCGGATTGGGATGGACCGCAAGACCCTGAGTCTTGTCTTTTATGACTCAGGCTACATGGAGTTTTATGTCATTCATGATTGTACACATGTTTCTACTATACAGATGGTTTTGACCATACCGTGAGACTTTTTATTTATGATGATCCTCATTATCTGGATGGTTGCGCCCATACCATGGATCTTTTACCTAGTCTTCATCATCCGGATGGTAGCATCCATGTCGTGGATTCATTTCTTGATCTCATATATGTATATGTATATGCATCCTTGATTTGCAGGTCTCTTGACAGTGTGTGTCCTTGTCCTTGCCAAAATCTTGTAAAGCATCTCAGTCATCACTCCTCGTTTTGCCTTCATGCTTTAGGGGGCATCTATTACACAGTATTTTGTCATGCCTCCTTCACTTCCCTGTGACATACCCTAAAGTGCCTGAAACATGATAATTATAAAGTATACTTATCCATGTATACAACTTAGATCCCTCCTTTAACTTTTTTTGGAAAATATATGGAGCATTCCCTGAAGAAATGGCTCTTGAAACCCTAAAATGATATTCATCGCCCTTATTAAGCTCAAAACCATGATGATCACTTGTTGCACCTTGTTAAGCCAGCGATGGCATCACTATGTCTCTTTCATGGCCATGATGGTCTCAGAAAGGAAGTTTTCCCAAAAAGGATGATAGGCTTCGTGATCTAGAAGCTTCCATAGCAGTGAGCTGGAGGTGGTTTCGCATAAATGAGGTTGAATCCTCCTAATTTGACCTCTTGGTATCATCCCTATGAGATACCTCCTTGAGATGTGGGCCTAATCCTATCTTTGGAGGAGGCCTAACTCCCTATCCCAACCTATAAATTCCCCCTCTACCATTCCCAAATGGTTGATCTATGTCCATTTTCACCCCTATGCTGAGCTTGTGCTTAGAGGCTATTCATTAGACTTGGAGAAGGAGCGTTGGAGAGTTTCTTGGCCTTGACTTGGATTACCACTCAAGGAGAGCCTTTCAACATCAAGGATATGGTTGCAATCTTCCCTTTATTCTTTAAATAATAATATAACTGTTGGTTCATCTTCCCAAAATATATATGTTCATGTATGTATTGGTTTGGCATTCCTTGATCAGCTAAGTAGGTTATTATTGGATTTTCTATTAGTTTTGGCATGCTTTGTGGTCTCTTGATCACTTGTGCAGGTACATAAGTGCTGAAAGAAGTATGAACAAGTTTGTGACACAAGCGGTTCAAGGGTCTCAATAACGGAAATTGGATTAGCATCAGAGCAAGGTAGGCCACCTCTCTTGTTCTACTTCTCAATTATAATCTAAGAAGATGTCTAGTTGATTGTCCCTTCAATTGCTAGACCCACTCATTGGGCTAGAGGGATTGTCTATGTCCGCAGAGAGGATTAACCTTGTCAGCACAACTCCACCCTCACTCTTCGGGTTCTAGACATCAGTACACAGGTTGGCCAAATGTCCTCCCAATAATCCTCCATTAGATGCTTCAACTCTCCCTAATAAACTAGATATATCCACTTCTCCAAGCATCTAGAGTGTTCGACCTTTTTATGGAGATATTTACATGTACAGACACAAATCCCAATCAACAATAATCTTTCAAATATACATATACAAGTAAACAAAAACCTCCAAGGTCCTTAGTCATCTGGATGCCACTTATATCAAGTTATTCATATGCAACCAGTTAGAAGCTTTTCTTCTTTCATTTCTTCAGCAACATCAAGACATCCTCAATACATTATAGTACTTTTATTTATTTCTGATTTCTTCTTCAATATATCCACCATGACCATCATAATATGCCCTCCCTCTTAATTGGGGAGATGTACTCTTTTCTTCTAACCATGTTCCCTCTTAACTTGGGAAGATCAACCACTTCTTCTACAACATTGTATAACCTATCATGGCTTCATTCTTTCATATAATATCACGGTTATCATCATAACTTCCTTTGTCATGCTCACCAATATTATCAACTCAATTTTACTTGCAAACATCTCCAACATCTTAAAGATTATGCACTTGCACAACTTAAACATAAAATACATCGAAATACAAAATCATGAAGTTAACTATATCATAATCATGTCAATATAATCGAATCAATTAGACTTTAGACATCAAACACCTATTTAGGTTCATGATCAACAAGAAACACATACTTATTGTTAGGATTATTGTCATAAACCCTTTAACTACAGTATAAAGAAAATCAATCAAGAAATAAATCTCATTCTATTTAGGACCTCAATATTACTTTCAGAGATATGACAAACGCTACTATGATTTACTGCAACCCCATGCATCTAAGGTTTCAACAATGTAGGTTTGTTTGCAAACCCTAGATTATATCATAAAAAATAAATCATATTAGAAAACAATATTATCATATCTTATAATATCAATTACTAGGGCTTTGTTACAAACCCAAAGTTCACAATCTATGAGCATGAATAATTTGGTTAGCATACTAGCAAATACACACCAATATCTACACAAACATCAATACATTAGAGTCAGACATATAACAATTTTGATCAGGCAAGGGTTTCAATTAGACAGACGAACAAATACCTAGGGATTCATTCATAGGACCTTGATATAGATGTTATACATGTTGATTTCATAAACCCTAAATATATGGGGTTTCTATAAAAATTTCAAAACATCAAAAGAATAGGAATTCTAGATTTCATCATCAACCCTAAGTGGACTAGGGTTTCAATATTAGCATTGACATACCCTTAGGTTAGGGTTTTATAGAGAACCTTTTTAGGGTTCCACAAGAATGATAATATAATGAGGGTAGATTCAATCTAATGATTAATCACCTTAAAACGAATATTTGTGATTCAAAACCCTATACATAATGATGTTAGTAATGTAAAGAAAATTTAAAATAGAATGAACATACATTTTACGAAGAGAACCTTATAACAATGTTTATAGTCTAAGGCATACGTTTGAATTTTTCTTTAACAAACCTTATAGGACATCAAATCTTGGTGATCTTCAATAGAACTCTTTTCATGCTTCAAGTCCATCCTTTGAAGTCTCCTCCATAACCCTTGAGCAATCAACAAGCTTTCCTATCCAAGGAAAATATAAAGAGACAGGTTATTAGTATACAATACAAACAATAATTGATGTAAGGAGGAAACCAAATATGAAAAGATGTAACCAAGAATAGAATATTTATATTTTGGTAAAATAGTGGAGGCTCCCTCTTAACCCAATCCTTTTGAGGGATACCTACAACCTTATAAAAATGAAAAATGTTCTAAAAAGACATGTTATACCTATAAACTCTAGAAATTCAAACATAAAGGAAAACAATTCAAAACAAAAATAAAAGACTAAGAGGGTTATGTGAGAGAGAGAGGACTTGGTAGTATAAGTCCTTGGCTTCTGATTCTCCGGTCTTGTTCTTCTTAGGTGGATCTTCATTAGAAAAATTTGCATGTTCCCTATCTCTCTTCTTATTTCTTGGATTCTCTGGACAATGGCTTTTGTAGTGACCCATCTTGTGACAATTGTAACATTCAATCTCGGATAGGTCCACTTTCTTCTTTGGTCTTTTGAACTTCTTGAAGGTTCCCTTCTTCTTGTGATGAGTAGAATAGGCATTCGAGGCATTTTCTTCTTCATCCTCCTTCTTTTTGTTTACTAACAATATTTTGGCTTCTTCTTGACTACATGCATTCCACGTTTATTCAAATGTTGGAGTAACCTTCCAACTGTTAAGTCTTGATGCAAAGGCACTCCAAGATTTTGGTAGTCCTATAAGGGCAGTAATTACGAGCTCATTTTATGGGAAAACTTCATATATTGCTTGGATTTCATCTCTAATTTTGGATATCCTTATAAAATATGATGAAACAATATCATCAGTTTTGATCTTAACAATTCTTAGTTCATTCCTGAGGCTTGTTATTTGACCATGTTCTTGATTGTGAATAACTTGGAGACAGCCTCATACATTTCTTGAGTGGAATTTGTGTTGGATATGTATGGAATTAGGTTACCCTTAACTCCATCCACTATTATGTCCATAGCCACAATTTTGATTTCTCTAATGTAACAACCCTAGTGAAAATTTCATGTAAGAAAAGTTAATAAAGGCAAAATAAGACCACGGTTAAGGGACACTTATTCCAAGTTGAATGTTGGGCAAAGATATCCTAGTCGGCATCATTGGATGCATGTTTTGGCTAAGGAAAATTGGAAAAGGCTAAGGAAAAGGAATTAAAAGGAAAAAAGGCATGCAGAAGTATGGTTGCTTGGTATGAAGAAATTCTTCTGATTGCTTGATTATTCAAAAAACATGAAAGCAATGATAGCCACTTTCATTCTCAAAGGTAAAGCGAATATTTGGTGGGAAGACATGAAGAATGTCAAAGGTATACATGAGGAGGATTTGACTTGGAATGAATTTGAAAGGATCTTCGAGAAGAAGTACTTTTCAGAGAGGTACTATGATGACAAAGCTAAGGATTTTTATGAGTTGTGGATGGGTTCTATGACATATGATGAGTATACTAGCAGATTTTTGGAGTTGTTGAGATATGTGCCTTACCTCAGGGAGGAGAAGGCTAAGGTTCAGAGATTATTTAGTGGACTACGAGTTGCATACATAGACTGAATTGAGTTCGATGAGCCTAGATCGTTGGAGGAGGCCATCTGAAAGTTGAAGCATTGTTATGAACAGTCGAAGCGCAAAGTTGAGCCTAAGAGTGACTTGAAAAGAAATGAGAAAGTTAAAAGAAAATGGCCACCAAAGAGAGGAAGACCTCAATATGCAAGTGAGAAAGAAAATGTAGTTCCTTACAAGAGATTCAATACAATTGAGAAAGGATGTGGAGAGTAGTAAGCTAGAGGTAGTGGTAGGGAGCCATTGCAGTGTTGGATATGTGGTAAGGATCATCGTAAGATGGATTGTCTACAGTATCAAAGTGGTGGTAGACCCCAGATCCATAGTGTTCAAGAGGAACATACAATTGGTGACGTTGAAAGTGTGGTTTGAGAAAAGAAGTGCATGCAGAATCTTGGTTGGTACAGTTGGCTACAGGTACAAAGAAGCGAGTTCACCATTGGGTAAGAGGTTGTGAATTTGAGTTAAATGGTATGCTTACAACAACACATTGGAATGTACTTCCATTGGGATTGTATAGTATTCTTTTGGGTATGGATTGGGTATACCTTCACAGGACCAAAGTGGATTGCTTCAACAAGGCCATTGAGTGTGTGGATGATAGTGGGGAAAGAAGACTTTGCAAGGCAATAAGAATCCTACATCAGTGAGGATGATTACCGCTATGTAGGCTAAGCATAGTTGTAGAAACGTTTGTGTGATATTTGCAGTACACATTTCTAGTGACAAGGGTAAGGAGGTTGAGGATGTAGATGTGTTAAGCAGATACCCAGTTTTGGCAGTTTCAAGATGTATTCCCTGAGGACATTACAGGGTTTCCACCTCACATGGAGGTAGACTTTTCTATTGAGTTGGTGCCAGGGGCAGCCCATCATCAAAAGCACCTTATAGGATGAGCACACCTGAGTTGGTTGAGTTGAATTTGTAGCTAAAGGAAATGTTGGACAAGTGGTACATTAGGCCGAGTGTATCGCCTTGGGGTGCACCAGTGTTGTTCGAGAAGAAGAAAGATGGCACTCTTATATCGTGCATTAACTATAGGCAGTTGAACAAGGTAACGAGCAAGAGAAGGTACCCTTTGCCAAGGATTGATGATTTGTTTGATTAGTTGAAGGGAGCAGCAGTGTTCTCTAAGATCGACTTGAGATCGGGATACCATTAGGTACGCATCAAGGAAGAGGATATCTTCAAGATTGCGTTCAGGACCAAGTATGGGCATTATGAGTTTGTTGTTGTTCCATTCGGTTTAGATAATGCTTCAGCTACATTTATGTGTTTGATGAATAGTGTGTTCCATCCTTATCTGGACAAGTTTGTTATTGTATTCATTGATGACATACTGGTATATTCTAAGAATGAGGAAGAACATGCCGAGCATTTAGAAATAGTGTTGAGATTGCTAAGAGAGAATCAGTTGTATGCTAAACTTAGCAAGTGCAGCTTCTTTTAGATGAAGGTACATTATTTGGGGCATGTTTTCTCTAAGGATGGCATAGCAGTGGATCTACAAAAGATAAAGAGTTATTATGGAGTGGGCAGCTCCTAAGAATTTGGATGAGGTGAGATCATTTATGGAATTGGTAGGTTACTATAGAAGGTTCATCATGAACTTCTCACACATTGCATATCCTATCACATCATTGAAATGTAAAGGTAATAAGTTCGAATGGGTGGAAGAATGTGAGGCTAGTTTTGAGTAGCTTAAGTAGTTGTTGACACATGCACCAATGCTAAAGATTGTGGATTTGGATGAGTTTGTAGTGTGTACAAATGATTGCAAGAGAGGACTTGATGGATTTGTCATGCAATAAGGGCAGGTAGTGTGCTATGAGTCACGAAAATTGAACGAGCATGAGAAAAACTACCCAATGCACGTATTGAGCTAGCAACGATTATATATGCATTGAAGATGTGGAGGTACTATCTTCTTGGCAGGAGGTTTACATTGATGAGCGATCACAGTGGGTTGAGATATTTGTTTGTTCAGCTAAATCTAAATGCCAGGAAAGTTAGATGGTTAGCTACCCTTATTGAGTTAGACTTTGAGATCAGATACATCAAAGGGAAGGAAAACCAGGTTGTGGATGCTCTTAGCAGGAAGGTACAGGTAAATCATATAGTAGTTATAAGATCTTATGGGACAGAGTTATGGGATAGGATATTGCAGGCAGGATGACATGATGACAAATACATGGAGATTATGCATAGGTTACAACAGAGCACAGGTATAGGTGCAGGTGATCAGGATGCAGAAGATGGTTTGGTGAGGTTTAGAGACAGGATCTATGTGTCTAATTGTAGTGAGCTCAAGAAGCTTATCTTGAGGGAATTTCATGCCAAGCCATACTCAAGTCATCCAAGATATCAAAAGATGTTGATGGCAGTAAAGAATTCCTACTATTGGTTGAATCTAAAGAAGGAAGTGGCAGAGTTTGTGGCTAGATGTTTAGATTGTTAGCAGGTCAAGGTGGAATGAGAGCATCCAGGTGGTTTACTACAACCTATAACAATTCCAGAATGGAAATGGAAGGTCGTTTCCATTGATTTCATTACAGGTCTTCTGAGGACATCAAAGAAGCATGATTCTATTGTGGTCTTGGTTGATAGATTGAGCAAGGTAGCTCACTTCATTCCAGTAAAGACTAAATTTTCATCCAGTGAGGTAGCACATGTGTTAATCAGAGAGATAGTGAGACTGCATGTGTTCCAAAGAAGATTTTGTCAGACAGGGATGCAAATTTCACTTCAAGTTTTGGAAGGCACTATTTACAGGCTTGGGCATAGAGTTTTCCTTTAGTACAACTTATCATCCACAGACAGATGGATAGATAGAGAGGGTCAACAAGATCTTAGAGGTTATGTTGAGGATGTACGTGATGCACCAGCAGAATAAATGAGAGGAGTATATTCCATTGGTTGAATTCGTATACAACAATGGTTATCAGGAGTCATTGAGGATGAGTCCTTTCGAGGCATTGTATGGGCGGAGTTGTAACACTCCCATCAGCTGGAGTGATCCAGTGAGCAGGGTACTTATTGGATTGGACATGTTGATATACATGGAACAAGAAATGTAGGTTATAAAGAAGAATCTAAAGGTAGCACAGGATAGAAAGAAGAGTTTAGTGGATCAACAACGGGTGTTCAATGAGTTTTAGGTTGGGGAGCATGTGTGTTTACTCATCAAGCCCAAGAAAATCTCTTTGAGGATTGGTTCATATGCCAAGTTGGAAACACAATATTGCGGGTCTTTTGAGATCCTTGAGAGGATTGGACCAGTGGCGTATCGACTTGCACTACCTCCTATTATCACTTCACTGGGATATGTTGGGTTGTATCAACCTCTAACCAAATGTAACTATTTCAAACCAACTTTAGACTGGAAGTTAGTCCTTTCAATATGAGAGGGCTCTCTCAAAATATTTATAAAATGACTTGTGATAAACTCAAAATTCGTATGACTAACTCTGATCTATTTTTGTGATTTTGTAGGTGAAGAAAAATGTGATGACCGCCACCATTGGGCATGGAGTCAAATTAAAACAAAAAATGATCAAAAACAGTGTTTAATGGAAGTCGAGGCCTCTATGGCTTTAAAATTGATGCAAATGAACACCCACAATCATACACAGTAAATGAAGGAAATTGGAGTTGTGTGATAGATTTCCAAGTAATCAAGATACTATGTAAAAATAATAACAACGGAATAAAAACTCATAAAATACATAATAAGAATCTCAGGTACAAAAACAGAGTGCTGCATATTTTCTATTACAAGAAAAAAATATTACAGAAGGCCAATTTCTCACATTCCCCCTCAACCCCTCTCAGAGTCGGGAATCTACTTATTTATAGAGAAAGATCTATTTACATATCTTGCCACCTGGACCAGATTCAATCCATTATTCTAGAGACCTGTTCCTATATGATTAATAAAACTTTGAGACTTCGTAGGAATTTCTGTTACAAAAGAATTCGAATACAAATGGAAGTCAAATGAATAGAGCTTATCTAACAATTACAAATTTTCAGGAAAATAAAATTGTTGTAGCGTTGGCACTGTATTTGTGGAAATTCAGAGCATTTGGCCTTTCGAATTCTACTACACTTTTTCAAGGCTTTTAAATGAGAAATATTGTTTATCCTGTTGATAGGCGTGTTGTTTGTTGTTTGAAACATGTTTGAAAGTGCCATTACTGTCCCAATGCATCTTTGTCCTATTTTCTTGTTGTCTCTTTGATGACCATGTCATTGGATTTTTGCAGGAAAACACCTTTGTTGTTCTCTTTGATGACCATGCTGCTGAAAAACATCCTCATTGTCCCACTGAGTGGAAGTGAAATGGATATTTTAATGTTCATTGATCTAATTTGTTGTTCTGGGCTGATTCGATCTGGGCTGTTGATCCGGGCCTGATTCGATCTGGGTCGTTGATCTGGGCTTGTGGTCATCGCAATCGCAATATTTCATTGGAAAGAAAAAATGACATTTGACATTGATTTTATGGTGATTTCCCATTATGACAGACCTGAAATTTCTCAAAACTACAACACATAACCTTTCGGATCCATCGCAATCAGAAACTAGAAGGGAGTTCGACAGACGAGGGAGTTATGTCTGTGTGATCCCTGATTGTGACATCACAACCGGTGGGGGAACAGAACTTTATGCGACCAGGGGGGAGGAGGAAATATTGCGATTAGCGAGAAGGTCTTTATCGCAATCGGCGGGCAGGTATTTATCGCAATCAACGAGTGGAGTGGTAGCGAGACTTGGATATAATAATCGGAGAAAAACTGTGATATGCGATATCGACGGTGGAATAAATGTATGTGATATTGCAATCGACGAAAGACATGCAATATCGCAATCGACGAGGAGAAAGTGCGATATCGGTGGAAGAAAGACTTTGTGTTTTGCAATATCACAATCAAAAGCAGATGAAGGATATGACATATATGGTTTTTCATAAGGGAAAAGGCCGATTGCGATACAAACTACGGATCCCAGCCTTTAAAAAGGCTTACGACATGTTTTATTAAGGTTTTAAAGAAATTCAAAGGGGAATCGTGGAAACACAGCTAGAGTTGGAAAAACAAAAGTGTTAGAAAATTATATATTACAGAGCAATGGAACACATAAAATATTGCAGAAATATAAACACATAAAATGCGTAAAACAAGAGAGACACAGATATACGTGGTTCACCCAATTTGGGTTACGTCCACGGAGAAACAGGCATTCCTTCCTTTTATATTATCCATAAAAATGAAGAGATACAACCTACAACATATCCATTGTAATTCCCTCTTCGCTCTCACACAATCTTCTCTCTCTTCCTTGCTCAAAATACACATATACATAGCTGTAATACAATTCCCTCATATATAGTGAGGGGTTTCCTTCTAGGGGAAAAAACCCTAAATTAAACACGAATTCTACCGTCATATTTCTGCTTAATGAACGGCCCAGATTGATTACGAAATTACAACATTTTAGCTTCGAGGGCGTTGCCCCCTGGACCCCTCTGGTGGTGCGCATAAACGGGCAACATTGCCGCCACATTATAAAATGGGGTCCAATCCGGTGATACCTCTTAATAAAGAAGGTAATCAGGCTCCACACCCAACAAAAGGGTTTATGGCTAGAGTTAAAAAATGGGTCACTGTGGCTAGAGTTTTCAAAAAACAAAGGGAAAAATGGTGTTATCATAAATAAGAATGGCTCCAATGGGGATGATGTGCCCCTGTGGTGTAGAAAAGAACCAGTAGACCATTTTCCTTATTGAAAACTAAAAATTGAAGACATAATCTCCAAGTTTTTATGGCCTTCACTTTAGGCTCAAACTTGTCAAATATATCATCCACACCTGTAAATGAGAAAAACAGAAAAATAGAATATATACAATGGTATTTTTTTTTAACTGGATCAAGAGATATAATGTTTGAGAAACCTACCATTAACAGGTCCTCTCGCATATAGTTGACCATCCATCTCTTGCAATATAAATGTATTATTCCCATGGTAATTTGAAATCTTATACGGCCCCTTCTAGAGATTCTCAAACTTGCCGTGTTTTCCTTTATCTTCAATCTTAGCTTCCCACTTCAAAACTACATCTTGAGGACTGAAATTTTCTGCTTTGATATTTTTGTCAAAAGTCTTTTTGATTCTGTTATGAGATTGTTTATGGTTGCTATAAACTTCTTCTCTTTTTTCCTGCATAGAAATTAATTGGTTGATCCTCCTTTGGATAGCATTTGGTTCTTCCTCTAGTCCCTACAACAGTTTCATGACCAGAACTCCAAGCGAACTAGGAAAAATAACTTTGGTTCCATAGACTAACTCATAAGGAGAAACTCCTATAGATATTTTAGTACAAATTTTGTCAGTCCATAGAGCAAATTTGAGCTTTAAATGCCATGAACTTTTATTTTCTTGCAAAATCTTTTTGATGATTCTAACTAGGCTTTTGTTCGAAGATTCAACTAAGACATTACCTTGGGGATAATAAGTTGTAGAATGACCAAGAGTGATATTATACTGGTTACAGAAACTTACCAGCCTTTTTGATTTGAAATCCTGAGCAATTTTAGTGGTTATCTTCATGGGGTAGCCAAATCTTGACATGATGTTATTTTCCATAAATTTAATAATGACTTCATATGTAGCTTGTCTTGTGGGAATTGCTTCAATCCACTTTGTGAAGTAATCAGTGGTTGTTAAGATCCACCGATGTTGTATTGAATAAGTAGGATGTATTTCGCCAATAAAATCTAACCTGCACTGCTAGAAATGGGCTTCCACAAAAACATGTTTTAAAGGAAATGAGAGCAACTTCCTTTTCCCTTCAAATATTTGACATTCATGACAAGTAGCAATCTTTTTGTATACATCTCGGAACATTGAAGGCCAATAAAATCCTATCTTATTCATTGTTTCTCTCCAGTAATGATGTACTCCACGATCACATTTATGAAATTATTCAATCACTTTTTCAGCTTCATCTTCCAATAGACAATTAAGGAGTATTCCACTTGAACCTTTCCAATACAAACATTTATTCAAAATACATTATCTTAATGATTTCAACTTGACAAATCTAGATTTTGATTTTGTTGGTTCATGAGGGGCTCTATGATTTTACAGTACAAAGATAACATCTTTATACCAATCTAACATTGTAAACTTTTCTTCAACAAGGATCAGTTCTTCATCTTCAATTGTATCTGAATTTTCTGCTACAAAATTAATATCTAGATAGTCAAAATTTGATTGAGTCATCAACTTTGCCAATCCTTGTCCTTTTACTAATTTTGTAGGCTTGATTTCTAGATCATACTCTAGCAGAGTAGAAATCCATTTACTCCTTTTACCATCTGGGTCAGCTTGGGTTAATATGTCCTTTATTACAGCATTAGGTACATAGGCAATAATGTGTGAATGAATGACATACACCCTGAAATATTTAAGAGATTTCACCAAAGCATAAGATTGTTTCTCCATGATGTTATATTTCAATTCAAAATTTCCAAGTGTTCTTCTGGAAAATGAAATAGGTGGCTCATAACCTTGTTGTCCTTTTTGCAACAATACTCCAACAATTATGTGTTCTGAAGCAAAAGTAAAAACCAGAAAATTCTTTGGAAAAATAGGATTTATGAGGACTGGAACCTGAGTAAGAGCCTTTTTTATTTCTTCAAATTAATGTTTAGCCTTTGCTATCCATTTAATATCACAATCTTTCCTAATCATTTTTTTTATGTGTTTCACAATTTCTGCAAAGTTAGGAACAAATCTTCTCACAAAATTCACTTTTCCTAAAAAAGATTGGATTTCTTTCCTATTTCTCGGCAGAACAATCTTATGGATAACATAAGCCCTACTTGGATCAATCTCAATTCCTTCCTTTGATATAACATGACCCAACAACTTTCCCTTTCTCAAAGAAAAAATACTCTTAGTTGGGTTTAAAGAAATACCGAATTTTTTACATTTTTGAAAGACTTTCTCCAAGTTATTGAGATGTTCTTCTTCTTTTTTAGAAAACATTAAGTGATATTATCCAAATATACCAATACAAACCTGTTTATCTCATCTGCAAATGCAATGTCCATACCTCTCTGAAATGTTGCTCTTGCATTCATAAGTCCAAAAGGCATCTTTGCATACATAAATGTTCCCTGGGATGTGATAAAAGTTGTCTTCTCTTAGTCATCATGATGTACCAATCTCTGATTATAGCATGAGAAACCATCTAGCATTGACATCCTTTGTGATCCTACAATGCTTTGCAAAATATGATCCATTTTGGGAAGTGGATAATTATCTTTTAATGAAGATTTATTCAAGTTCCTGAAATCAATGCATATCCTAATTTCCCCATTCTTCTTTCTCACGGGCACTATGATCTTTGCTTCAAACAACTTTTTTATCGTCTTTTCAATCAATGGAAAAAGAAATGGATTTATCCTTCTCAATTTTTTCTTGAAAGGTTTTTCATTCTCTTTTATTGGTATTGTATATTGAATAAAATTTGGATCATAGCTTTTTAAATTAGCATTGCTCCATACAAAAATATCTATGTATTTCTTCATCAAATCTAGATATTTTTTTTTCTCAAGAGAAAGAAATTTGGATAACTTGACATTCTTTGGATTTTCAGTAGTACCAAGATTATAAGTCTCAACCTCCTCATCGTCAGATTTTATCTTTGAGTTTTTGGCTACATCATTCTGGTCAAATAAATTCTCAAGAGGAATCAGTCCCTTTGGAATACAATTGTTTTTTAGTCGAACAACTTCAGTATTGTCTTTTGTTTTAGCAAAAAAGTTTTGCTGGTCAACTTGAATAGATTCAAATTCTTCTTTCAATTTCATAAATTTTTTGACTTGTTGATCATTATCAAACACTTGCCAGTTTATTATGTTATCAGGTATAGTAGGTCTATGCCTAATTTAAACTTCATATTTTTCGCTGGAATGAGTTGGAATTGTAAATAAAATTGTTAAAACAACCAAAGAATCTGCAACATTGTTCTATTCTCTAGGCTTGATGGTGAAATTATACCCTTCAAAATTTTCTAGTAATTCAAGAATCAGATTTCTGTATGCTCTCATTCTAACATCCTTGGTTTCGTAGGTGTTTTTAACTTGTTTGATGATCAATTCAAAGTCACCAAAAACAAAGATTTTCTTAGCACCTAAATTCTTCAAGATTTCTAAACCCAAAACCAATGCTTCATACTCTGTCATATTATTTTTGCAATCAAAATTGAGTTTATAAGAGCAAAACTTACTTTCATCTCCCGTGCTAATTATCCATATGCCTGCACCAGCTCCATCTCTTCCTATAGCACCATCAAATCTCATGTGCCACCACCCTTTCCTATCAATTTCTTCAACTTGCTGCTCCTTTTCTGCATGCTGATTTTCTGTGTTGTTGGTGATTTCATTGAAGAGTATAGATGAGCCCAATTTAATATCCATTGCATATACTGGAAATTTTTGAGGTTTTTCTTTGCTGCTAACCATATATGGCATCCTAGAATCTCTATATAATCTCCTTTGTTCACCAAAAACTGGGATAGTAGCATAGGACATATCCATCTAAATAGTTCCTTTGACTTTGGCAGCCCATGATCTTGATAGCAACATGCCAAACTTTGGTGGAATATCAACCACAATAATATCCATCAATATAGTCTTAGCAAGAATTTGACTTAAAGCAACAACCACATCTTTGATTAGACCTATACATTTCACCCTTTTTTAATCAAATGAAAACAAGTCTTTGTATGGCCTGGTTATGTCTAAACCCAATCTTTCCATGATGACCTTAGGCATTAAATTGTGTGATGCCCCTGAATCTAACATAACATTATGTATTTTCATGTCATGGATGTTTAAACTCACATAGAAAGGTGGTACCTCTTCATTCTTCTCATCTTCTGCTCTTGGCCCTAGGAACACAGTAGGATGATCTTCATGCAAATTCAAAATATTAGATGATCCAGCTTCATTGTTAAGCATTCTAACAATTTTCTTTCTGTATTTTGTAACCCTTATTATTTCTCCAAAGGGGACATAAATCTTTATCTTTGAGATTTCATTCTCCAAGTTGAAAATTGGTTGTGTCTTTTCAACTTCCTTTGCAGGGGTTTCTTTCTTTTGTTTTGTAACCTTTGGAGCATCTTTCTTAGGCTGATTTTTATTTGCAATTACAGGAACATTTATGTTTCTCAGATTATACTAATTTTGCATTTCTAGAATAGCATGCTGATATCCTTCTAAGTGTTTTGATTGTGGCTTAGTTTCATCACCATCCAAGTCATTATAAGACTCATCATATTCTTCTTTTGTTAAAAACATTCCTTTTTCATCTTCATCTAAACAATGAATGGTATCTTCTCGGATCTCTGGTTGCATTTCCTCATCATCTACCATGTTTTGATTGAAAGGAGGCCTAACTTGTTGGTTAGGCTGATTTCTCTATTCTCTTTTCTTCTGTTGAATTTGACACCTTCTGAAATTTATATTTCTAACTTGTGTCTCGAGTTGTGCAATAGGAGTATTGTTCCCAAGTGCCACCCTATCCATGAGTATTTCCATTGTTTTCATTATGGTATCAAATTTAACATCAGAAGATGTAGAAGGTTGTTATTCCTCTCTTACTTTCCCTTTACCAATTTTAGACATCTTTGTTGTAGCCATATTAACTTCCACTTTCACAACATCATTTTGCATGTCAACTAAGTTAGTAGAATCTCTCTCTCGTAATAGAATGGAAAACTCATAATCAAAGGCCTCAGCATAATGTAATTGGGAAGATCCTAGGGGAGGCTTAATGTGAGAAGGAATGGAATTATAGACTTTATTGAATCTTTTTGAAAAATCTTGTACTGATTCATGGCTTGCTTTCTTCAAATTGTTATATTTAGTCAAAGCTTGTACATGATTAACTTTACTTCCCCATTTCCTTAGGAAAGCATCTTCTAATTCATTCCAATCATGTAAACTTCTAGGGGTTAAATCTTTGAAGCATTTTTTCACCTCACCAATGAAACTCTGTACAAACAACCTCATTTTAACATCTTCATAATCTACTTCTTCCAGGTCTATAAAGTCATTGAACTGAACAACATGTTGTTTTGCAGTTATCCCCTTATCACTTCTAATTTTTTTTATTCTAGTGGAGTGTCCTTGAGGTAAGTCATGAAGTACAGATAGTAAAACAAGAGGAGCATATCTAGCAGGGCTTGCCATAGCAGAAGTACTAGTAGAAATTCCAACAGGAGGGGTAAAAATGGAACTAGTAGGGGTAGCGATGAAAGCATATCTACTCGAATGGGCTTGAGTGACAAAGAATTTTGTACTTCTTTCAGGTAAAGGGAAACCAGTTTATTTTCTTGAAAAAAGTTCAAAAAGATCAAATTATTTTAATTTTTCTAAAGACTCTCATTCAAGTGACAATTCCGATGCACCAATTTCCCAAAACCTATCTTTAACTTCTTTAGGAACCTCAAAAATAGAATCTAACTCTAGTTTTGGTAAATCATTCTTTGATTTAGATCTGAGTAATATAGGCTTATACTCTTCATCAAATCTAATACCTTCAATATCTTGAATATCTCCATAGGGTAATGAGGTAGATCTTAAGAGAAATGAAGTACCTGATTTTGATGAGCTAGCATCTTTTCTGAGAATTTTTTCTGGATCATCAACTATTTCTGGTGGATTAGGGTCTGGATTGCTCCTCATATGAATCTTCTTAGAAGCCACCTTTAAGTTGAGAGTACCAGTGGAGTCGCTAAGGTAGAAATGTAGCCTCGAACAATCTGATCTCTTGCTACCTTCAAGAGATCAACTTTTGAAATGAAACATCCAAGATGATATAACTTTCAGACTCCCGACAGACACACCAAAATGTTATCACTTGGATGGGACAGGTTGGGTTGTATCAACCTTCAAATAAATGTAAATATTTCAAACCAAATTTAGACTAGAAATTAGTCCTTTCAATCTAAGAGGGAACTCTCAAAATATTTATAAAATGACTTGTGATGAACTCAAAATTTAGTTGACTAACTCTGATCTCTTTTTGTGATTTTGTAGGTGAAGAAAATTGTGATGATTTCCACCATTGTGCATGGAGTCAGATTAAAAAAAAATGATCAACAACAGTGTTTAATGGAAGTCAAGGCATCTATGGCTTTAAAACTGATACAAATGAACACCCACAATCATACACAAAAAATGAAGGAAATTGGAGACGTGTGACATATTTCCAAGTAATCAAGATATTTTGTAAAACTAATAACAACATAATAAAAACTCATAAAAGCCATAATAAGAAACTGAGGTACAAAAATAGAGTGCTGTAGATTTTCTATTACAAGAACAAAATATTAAAAAATTCTAGTTTCTCACATTCCCCCTCAACCCCTCTCAGAGTCAGAAATCTACTTATTTATAGAGAAATATCTCTTTACATATCTTTCCACCTGGTCCAGATTCAATCCATTGTTTTAGAGATTTGTTCCTATCAGATTAATAAAACTTTGAGACTTCATAGGAATTTTTGTTACAACAGAATTTGAATACAAATGGAATTCGTATGAACAACGCCTATCTAACAGTTACAAATTTTCTGGAAAATAAAACTATTGTAGAGTTGGCGTTATATTTTTGGAAATTTAGAGCATCCGGCCTTTCAAATTCTACTGCTCTTTTTCTGGGCTTTTAAATGAGAAATATTGTGTGTCCTGATAATAGGCATGTTGTTTGATGTTTGAAACGTGTTTGAAAGTGCCATTATTGTCCTAATGTGTCTTTGTCATGTTTTCTTGTTGCCTCTCTGATGACCATGTTGTTGGATATATGCTGAAAAAAACCTTCGATGTCCTCTTTTCTTGCTGTCCTCTTTAATGACCATGTTGCTGAAAAACATCCTCGTTGTCCCACTGAATAGAAGTGGAATGGATATTTTAATGTTCATTGATCTAAGTTGTTGTTCTGAGTTGATTTGATCTGGGCCTGATTCGATCTGGGTCATTGATTCGGGAATGTGGTCATCGAAATCGCAATACTCCGTCGGAAAGTGAAAAGTAGATTTGAAATTGATTTTATGGTGATTGCCCATTATGTCGGACTGAAATTTATCAAAACTACAACACAGAACCTTTCAGATCCATCGCAATCGCAAATCAGAAGGGAGTTTGGTGGAGGAGGGAGTTATGTCTATGCGATCCCCGATTACAACATCGCAATCAGCGGGGGGACGAAACTTTATGCAATTGGCGGGGAGGAGGAAATATTGTGATTAGTGGGAAGGTCTTTATTGCAATCAGCGGGTGGGTCTTTATCACAATCGACGAGCGAAGTGGTAACGGGACTTGGATATAACAATCGATGGAAAACTGTGATATGTGATATCGGTGGCGGAATAAATGCATGTGATATCGCAATTGGTGAAATACATGCGATATCGAAATCGACAGGGGGAGGGTTATGTGATATCGCAATCAGCGAGGAGAAAGTGTGATATCGGCGGAAGAAAGACTTTGCGTTTTGCAATATCGCAATCGCAAGCGGATGAGGGATATGGCAGATATGGTTTTGCATAAGGGAAAAGGTCGATTGCAATATAAATTGTGGGTCCCAGCCTTTAAAAAGGCTTACAACATGTTTTATTAAGGTTTTAAATAAATTTCAAAGGGGAATGAGGGAAACATGACTAGAGTTGGAAAAACAAAGGGTTTACGGCTAGAGTTAAAAAATGGGTCACTGTGGCTAGAGTTTTCAGAAAACAAAGGGAAAAATGGTGTTATCGTAGATAACACCTCCAACAGTGAAAGTCCATGATGTTTTCCATATTTCATTTCTTAATAAGTATATAAAGGATGTTGATCATGTTATTGATTTGTTTGTATTACAGGTGGAGCAAGAAGGAGAGTTACAGTCGGAGCCTCAGTGCATATTGCAGTGGAAACATCTCATGCTCAGGAACAGAGCCATAGAGCAAGTTAAAGTGTAGTGGAAGCACTTTGGGCCTGAAGAAGCTACATGGGAGATGGTGGATTAGATGCAAGCCCTATATCCTTCATTGTTTGTTGGTTGAGGCAAAGCAATTTTGGTTTGATGTTGGTATATGTTTGGCATATGTCTTGCTAATGTTTTGGTATATGTATGTATATGTATATGGATGTAAATACCACCACGAGCTAAGTTATAAATCTCCAATAAGCAGTATGGGTGTCATATTATTATGGTTGTTATATTGTCATGTTGTCATGATGTTTTTCTTTTGAGCAGGTCTTTCATTGTAAATATTGCAACGAGCTAAGTTATAAAGCTCCATGGGAAGTATGTTTTCTTTTCAATGGTTTTGTTGAGGTCATGGTGTGGTTTAACACTGAGGACAGTGTTCCCTAAGGGGGAGGGTTCTGTAATATCCTTGGTGAAAATTTCATGTAATAAAAGTTAATAAAGGAAAAATAAGACCACAGTTAAGGGACACTTATTCCAAGTTGAATGTTGGGCAAGATATCCTAGTGGGCATCACTGGATGTGCGTTTTGGCTAAGGAAAATTGGCAAAGGCTAAGGCAAAGGAATTAAAAAGAAAAAAGGCATTTTTGGCACATTTATTTATGAAATTAAAGGAAAATAGGAGAAAAGTAAGGTGAAAGGTCACAGGTTCCACGTGAGGAGGAAAATGAAGGAAAATAATGGAAAATGAAGAAAATAAAGGCCTTATTAATAAAAAGGCTGATGAGGATCAGTTGGTAGCCTTTTTTCAGTTCAATTTTGAATCTCTCTCATTATTCTCTCTCTCTTTAACTCTTGGTCACATAGAGTTTCTTGGAGCACTCTAGCTTTGGATCAAGGAAGGAAAAGAAACCAAAGGGAAAGGAAGGATCAAGGAAGAAGAGTAGGATCAAGTAGCTTTAGTAGGAATACTTGTAGGTAACCTTTTTCATGTGTGATTTATTGGCTAGTTTGGACAAACATTGCTTTGTATGTTGGTGTATGGTTCTCTTGTTGTCGATGGCATGGTATTGTCAGGTTATGAAAGTGATTTTCAGCCTAGCCTTGCCTTTTTCTGGATGTCATGGTATTGGGATGTTTATTTTGGTTTTGAGCTTTGGTTTTCCGGATGGATTGCAGAATCTGGGGTGGAGGTGGTCTCAAAGTTCATCCCCAAAGGCCTAGGAATCCCTTGACCGGTTTTGGCAGGATACATGGTAAAGCTTGAGGGAGAAGTATCAGTTTAGGGCCTAGTGATACAAGTTTGGATTGCAGTAAAGCCTGAGATACTGGTCTCGGTTCAGGGCATATTGATCCAGGATTATATTGCGGTAAAGCTTAAGAGACAAGGAGACGGAAAATGCCTCAAGGATAGTGATGGATTCCAGATGGCATTTCAAGTTTGGTTTGGTTGTGATCGAAGTGTCAGTTTTGGTGTGATCACGGTTTGGTGAGGGTGGAGGTGATTTAAATACTGGATTCCCTTGTTTGTTCTTGAATTGGTTGTTCTATGAGATCCCACATTCATGCTTCGAATATGGCATGAGGGTGACTGGTTGAAAGAGAGATTTGGTTCAACGATGTCTATGGTTGGGTGGTATGTGGAAGTCTCGAACCTGGTCAGATTTTCCTATGAGTAATTAAAGCTAAGTTCTCTTACTATTTCACTGATTTATATGTGGATTCAATGGATGTCTTATCTCTGATATTTGTATTGGTTTAATGCTGGTTATAAGCATGGGTATGTGATTGGCTCATGTCATGGTCATTTCATGTATTTACTTGTAATTGTTAAATGGATGGATGCAAGACCTAATTGATGATATAATAGTCCAATGGAGAAGGAGGTGATCCTTATGGTTATGTTTCATAAGTTCTTTCAATGATTTATTCTTTGTCTTGTATTCTAGACCTTTAGGTTGCATTGCTGCCAAGTGTTTGATAGAATGTCAGTCCCGGTTGGGGATGCTCAGGCCTAGTCCTGAGGTTGATTTTGACTTATCCACATTGTTATCATGTCCTTAATGAATTATGAAATTTGTATCAAGTTCTGGGTAGAGGCTGGGATTCTGGGCTAGAAAAGTGGCTCAAATATTAGTGTCATTAGCATAGGCTTTCTAAGAAAAGTCCATAGTCGCTGGCACAGAGGCCTATGAGAGTGAATTTGAGTTGTTGGTCATTGACTTGCCTATAGCATGAGAGTGACTCTGGGTTAAAAGGCTTAAATGTGGGACTCAGAGACAGGCTTTCTAAGTGGCTGAAATGTCTCCTAAGGGTGTTTTGCTGATGTGGATGGGTTTGTTTGATATGTTCTGTCAGTTCCATTTCCTTAAGTTCACCTAGGAGATTGAATCCCTTAGTAACCTCTCTCATCACATGTTTGCTCGACTGGCTAGTTGCTTGGGCGGACTTGGGAGGAGGGGGTGTTACATCTAAACTTTGCTTTCTTTGCATCACTTGATTCATCATTAGGCTTCTTGACTTTTCCTTTAACAAAATACAAAACTTTGTTCTTTTCAAGAATGAGGTCTATCCTCTTTTTCCAGGCCTTATAGTTGGAGGCTCCTTCTATTTTTTTTCTCCCTTCATTGAATTTTTCATAGTTCATGTATATAGTAGGCTTATCTCTTTATATGATCATTTTCCTTAATGACTTTTCTTTGATCTCTTTTTCCTTAATAGATCTTTGACCTGCCTTTTTACTTCTTCTTTACCTTAGCTCTGATACCATGTTAGAAAATAAGAAAGGCATAAATGTTTTCTTGTATTGGTAATTACTTGTGATTTATTTAAATTATTATTATCTTTCTTATGTTCTTCTATTATCTTAGTTCATAAAGCAATTACCAAAACCAAAACACAAAGATCAAGGACACCATATGTAGGCACACAGCCACGACAAAACCCATATATAGGGGAAAACCCAGTCAAGAACTCTTCCTTCAGTAATTAAAAATGAGATAGACCAAGACGCTAGACCAATATACCTTCCTCCTCTACCAATTCAACCCTTAAACTATCCTTCCAACCTTCAAAGATCAACTGCAACAATGTTTCATAAAAACTGCTTCAATACTGCATCAATATTGCATCCAAGATAGATTTTCGACCTACTACATCAGAATTTCGGCCTAGCTTCAAGGCTTAAATTTTGGCCCTCCTACATCTTTAGTTCCTTCACACATGTGAGACAAGAGAGATAGAGAATTTCGACTTCCTTAGCAAGATAATGACCTCTTTCTCCTTCACTATCCCTTTCCTTTCTTCTTCCTTAGAATTCTTACCTTTTTTTGTTTCCATCTACTACAATTCGAAATTGTTGAGTGATCTCTTCCAAATGAGTCAAGTTGTTGCTTATATATAGTCATTTTAGGTGATCGATTTCTTCCTTTGAGGCCAACTTGACCTTCCTTGAGGCCGACTTGGTGGAGGAGGCCTAATTGACGTATTTTACATTAAAGTAATTTTCTTTCTTGAAAAATAATTCCCAAGAAGGGTTCTTTACATTGTGACATTGTCAAGGACACTTGACATAAACCCTAGAAGTCTTCAATGGAGACTTTGACCTAAAAACAATTGACACAAGCATGAAATCCATGCTTTAATTTTTAAAATTGGTAAATAGGTCCAAATTCCACTTTGGGAATCTCATTTGATAGAGATGATGATTACATTTAATTCATGCTTTCAAGAGGACCAAAATCGGCCTAAAGATCATCTAATTTGGACAAGGGAAAGTAAATTTTTGAATTATGAGCCCACATGTGCATATTTGATCAGGTTGGCCCTAAAGCAAATTGGACACCCTTGGAAGGCTATAAGTACAAGTGACCTCTATCTCATTTGGACATCATCATGAGATCATTCTTCTATTCTCTTTCTTGCTTTTAGCTCGCATAGGTCTGAGGCAAATCTGCAAAGGAATAAGTTCACTCAAAGATGAAATTGCAGGGTTTGAAGCTTGCATCATTGTTTTAGGGTTTTAGGCCTCAGTCGCGGGCACAACACAAAGAAATATCAACTACAGTCACTCGCTGGTCGGCTCATTCGTGAGATTAAAGCCTTTCAGTCGCACACATGGCATGTCCTCCATGCGACCTGCATCTAGGGTTTGATTTTTATTTGTCTGAAGTTTTCGATCGTTGACCGCAGGGTTTAGAAATTGACTGCAGATAGTGGCAGTTCATTACAGGCTTCTAAATCAGGTTTTTGAGTATAATCATGATTGCGTTCATCTCATGGATATTATTTAGTTGATTATTGCTGGATAGTTGTATGGATGAATATATGAATAATTGTATTCTCTTTTGCTGAATCATTTAATGACAATCTAATGAGAAGAATAATTTGAAAGGGTTTTCCCCGTAGTGGGGTTTTCTCTGGTCTCTAACCAATCCTGGTGTCCCTATGTGTGAATGATTTTATTTTGTTGTTCCTTAATGTTTCATTGCATTGATGATGATGATATTTTTCTTTATATATAGTTGCATATGTTGTTGAATAAGTATGTATCTGAATAATGTTATGATGTTGTGGGTGAATTTAATGTATAAATGAAGAAATGCAATTATAAAATAAAAGAACAATATAGCCCTAAGAAAATTTAACATGGTACCGGATCTGGGCTAAAGAAAAGTCATGGATATCACCCCTATGACAACACCATTGAAGGATGCAAGAGAGGATGGTGGAAGACCTAAAAGAATATTAGGGTTTGAAGGTAACCCTATGCACTTTATGTCTTAGGGTTTGATGCATATTATGAGGTTAGGGTTTGAGATAAACTCGTGTTTATCGCAAATATTTGAGATATGAAATCTAGAAACCTTAGCATGGTCAATGTGAATATTCTCAAGCACTTGTGATAGATTTGATGAAGCCCTAGATGGGATAGTCTCTATTGTTCCTGGTTGCTGATAAAGTTGGTTGAAATATTGAAGGCAACAATGTTATATGGATAATGGACAATGATGTCTCTTGAAGGCTGGTTCAAGAGGGAGATGATCACATCTCATTGAAAATAAGTAGTTTTCCATTTATGATGCTCTGTTATGTCTTTACTTTTGTTTAGACTTATGGATCTGATTATTATTTATACTTCATGCATGTATATTTGAGTATTTGGATGCTTTTAACCTCGTGATGAGTTGTGATAAGTGGTTCCTTCTTGAGAATAATGGCTAGTGCAAGTAGATAATAACTAGTGTTGGAAAACAGAAAAGGGCACTTGATGAAAAGTTTTCAAAATGATACAACTGCCTATGACAAATAAGGAGGTGCACGCGTATTTGAATACTACAATGTACATATGGTATTGGTTCAATGTTATGTCTCAACTACAATATTAGAAGGCAAGGTAAGACCTAAGGTATGATGAGAATGTCTCCTTCACAAATGGCTCATGCATATGAAAGTAATTTGGATTCATGGTTCTTATGATGAAATGGTGCACTTGGTATTGAACAAGTATCTTACTTCTTAGACATGATGAATTTCTTGATTCTATAAAGCTACTTAATATTGATCTTTGATATATTGGTATACTTGATGTTTGGCTAACACCTATCATTTTGATATCTTGATCCCATAAAGAAGGCTAACACCTTGATTCTAATAGATGGTAACTTGATAGTATTGATAATATTTGTGATAAGCATGGTAACCATGATGATAGAAGTGTAACAATGAGATTGATATTCAAGATATTTTGTTAACCGTGGTTATGTTTTGATGTGTTTAGTAATTATGGCATATGGTAAAATTGAATGCCCTGACTTGATGGATTGAGTTATGTGACAAAGAAGTAATGTTGTGATCATGATTCTTGAAGTATACTCCTATTAGCTATTTGACACTAACCCTTAATGAAATATTGATGTCATGATGTAATGGTGAAGTATTTGATGCTAACATGATATGACCATGATAAATATGTGATATAGTCTGATCTAAAAAATTTGCTAATGCATGACAATATTATAGATAGGTTGACGACTTGAATGAAGATGATTGAAGTGGCTTCCCATTTAGAGGGAGAATCTCTCCATAAGGTCCCTACACCTATTATAATTTGAATTATATTTATAGAATATTATTTATTGTTAAAGTAATATTTATGGACATGAATAGACAAATATTTGATATTGTTGGTCTACAACAAACTTCCGGTCTAAGAAGAAAGAGTTTTCCTTACTCTAAGCCTCAGTCACACGTATGCAAGACTAAGGATGCAATTGTAGCCTTAGCCACATGGAAGCAAGATTAAGGGTGACATTGTAGCCTCTCAACCACATGTAAGAAGGCCTATGGGTGTGGTTATTCCTGTAGGACACAAAAGTGAAGTTTTGTGCATGAAATTAGAAGTTCACCTGAAGGATGACAATTCTACAGATATGGATTAGACAACAGAAAGTTCTATGAGTAGGGAAGTTTGAATGTGTGACTTACTATAATGTGAATATGTTGACTAAACTTGTGTTTTTAGGTGACCGGGATATGCATATCAATATGTCATTATGATTTCACAATTTAGGCTTGTGTGTGATCTTATTTGATAATAATTGCAAGAGTTTGGTTGATCGATATAGATAAGCAGTGTTTAGATTTTTGACATGATTCTTGTTAATGGTTTAGAACTTTGACTTAATGTAGAATAGAAAATTTGGGTTTTGACTTGATGACTAATGATTTGATTTGACGACTGATGATTTTCCTTGATAACAATGATATATAGGCATAGTAACTTTCAGTGACTTATATTGGTATTCAATAGATGTTTTATATTGACATTATTAGCTTTGACACATTGGTTGAAGTATAAACAGTTGCGATTTAGTAGGAAGAAATCTCATAATAAATGGATGGAACTTGCATGACTTATCATTGATGTATGCATGTGCATCTAGTGACATAAATGATTTATATTATGATCATGAGGATGACTTGATGAAGTTTGGTTTGATATTGCTTGGTAAATGACAATTTGTTGGCATGACAATAGATAAAGTCATAACTTGATATTTGGATATGAGATCTACATGTCACTTGGTCTAAAGAATTCGATAGAGTGATATTAATTATTTTTATATTAGTTATGATCTTGCTCCTAAACTTTGATAAGTTGACTTAGTTGATTTAATTGCACAGTATTGATTTGTGTAAGGTTGAGAAAATTTGGTTTGGTAAAGTGTTATTCTTTCATAAAGCATTGTATGAAGTAAGCTCCCCAAGCCTGGTATGTTCGCATTGACAGTTATCTGGTGAAGCCAGGATGATGTGTCGATCTAAACCTATACTTCAAAAGGTACAAGGTATTACTTTGATTTTGGTCTTATATACTGATGGTCTACTCTTGATAGGTAAGGAGCCTCTAATGATCAAAGTAAGAAGGAGATGGCTTTTGAAGCTCAAAATAATGAATCATGGCATGATAAATCAATTTCTGAAGTTTGGAATAGAAAATCTATATTATGAAGCTATCGAAAAGTTTTTGTAAAGTGGAAAAGAAAATCCTTGGACACTCCGATTGAATTTCAAGAAGTTGTGAAGAAATATTGTTGAACTTGACTTGGAAACTGATAGTTGATTGAAACACTAATGTATGTTTGAACACCTGTTCATATATATATGTTGAGCATAGAACATGAGAAAATTCAAAATTGAGTTGCTTCATACACATCAAGTTTTTGCCAAGCACCCTTCAAGATATTTGCATGGGACGATCAATTTTTGATCTGATATATTCTTCCTATAATATGTGACTGCGTGGATGTATTGATGATGTTCAGGATTATTATCAATGAGCGCATCTGGGTGCTGCCTTAGTATGATATCTATCATGATATATTGAATGTGAGGTTCGTAGCACAACCGAGGTTGAGTATGACTAGCTATGAGGAAATAAGGAAAATCTCATTAGAAAGTTGTTTGGGCAAGTTCTGAACATGACATGTTGTAGGTGGAATTCTCCCTACTTGAGAGGGAGTGTTAAAATTGGAAACTAGGTCAAAATTCCACTTTGGGAAGCTCATTTTATGGAGATGATGATTGCATTAAATTCCTCTTTTTGATAGGCCCAAAATTGACCTAACGATCATCTAATTTGGACAAGGGAAAGTATATTTTTGAATTATGAGCCCACATGTGCATATTTGATCAGGTCGGCCCTAAGGCAAATTGGACACCCTTGGAAAAGTGAATTCTACCTCATTTGGACATCATCATGAGATCATTCTTTTATTCTCTTTCTTGTTTTTGGCTCGCACAGGTCTAAGGAAGATCCTCAGAGGAATAGGTTTGCTCAAAGATGGAATTACAGGGTCCAAAGCTTGCATCATTGTTTTAGGGCTTTGGGCCTTAGCCGTAGGCACACCACAGAGAAATATCGACTACAATCACTCGCTGGACAGCTCATCCGTGCAACTGAAGCCTTTCAGTCACAAGCATAGAGTTTCCTCCGTGCAACTAGCATCTAGGGTTTTGTTTTTCAGTTGTCTGAAGTTTTCATTCATTGACCATAGACAGTGACAATTCATTACAGGTTTCTAAATCAGGGTTTTGAGTATAATCATGATTTTGTTCATCTCATGGATATTATTTAGTTGATTTTTATTGGATAATCGTATGGATGAAGATATGGATCATTGTATTCTCTTTTTCTGAATCATTTAATGACAATCTAATAAGAAGAAGAATTTGAAATGGTTTTCCCCATAGTGGGTTTTTCCCTAGTCTCCAACCAATCCTAGTGTCTCTATGTGTGAATGCTTTTCTTCTATTGTTCTTTTATATTCTACTGCATTGATGATGATGATATTTTTCTTTCTATATAGTTGCATATGTTGTTGAATAAGGATGTAAATTTGAATAATGTTATGATGTTGTGGGGTGAATTCAATGTGTAAATGAAGAAATGCAATTATAAAAGAAAAGAACAATATAGCCCTAAGAAAATTTACAGTAATAAGTCAATTTATTTAATAATAAAATTATTTTTCTTTCTTTTGATAAATATATTACATCATGACTCAAATACAATTATGAAGATTGATACTAGTTACACTCTTCAATAGATAAATGGTAAATTGGATAAGTCAAGAGGATCAATTTTAAGAGAACAAGATGTCCAACTGGATTTAACCACTGCGTAGAAATATGTTTTTTTTGGATAAGGTGTGACAAGTGGATTGATAAGGTTTGATTAGTGGATTTAATATAAGAGATAATTATTTTCGATTTCTAATGAAGAAACACTAGATTCTTCCAAGTCAAAATGTGGGATAGACTATAATGAAATTTTCCACTATATCTAATGCAATAAATCCTAATACATGCTAAGGGAATGGAGAATATGGCCCATACCCTTTATTTGATAGTTTTCCTTGTATAATCCTGGTCGACATAGCCCCAAATATCCAGCTCTAGCTCTGAGCTCTTACTTCCTTCACACAAGAGAACAAGAACACCAAAATAAAACCGTTTCAAGTAATAGGAATATTGACTACTATTATCTCTATTGAAAAAATTTAGCAAGAAAGGTTCAATTTGACTTTAGCCTTGGTCAAATTGAGTAAATCAAATTTCCACATCAGCAAGAAAACTTGGAGGCAGTTAACTAATGCGACATGGATCTTGTCACTCTGTTAGCTCAGTAAATTCAAGTTAGAGGGATTGGAGTTCAGATATGCTTGTGTGATTGCTAAATTTTAGTAATGCAGATCAGTTATTTTTAGTAGTATTTAGTACACTGACCTCTAACTATTGTTAGAGTAAGTTGAAGGTCAGTTGTGCAGTGGGACAGTAGTCTAACTCGAAGATCTACTAGTTAACTAATAAATTAACCTAAAATAGCTAGTGCATGCAGAGAATTTGAGTTCCTAGGCTAAAGTAGAGATGACAAGGTAATGTAACAAGTAGTTGTAAACTAGTTTGAGGTACATGTGTTGCATGTTGTCAGATGATAAATCCCTAGGAATTGCGCAATCAATTGGAGGAAAAATTATAAAAATATGGGTTAATTTCCTCAAGAATTGTGCAAGGAAATAGGAGGCTAGGTGAGTTGATATTTAGCTAAGTGTTGGATAGAGTTTTTCATTGAGAAGATTGAACAATTATTATTTTGTAGGTTGAGCTCAGAGCTAGAGCTAGCAATTGTAATAGATTATCTATTCATCTTATTAGTGCAAAGAGGCTTGAGGGGTTTTTCCTAGATGGGTTCCCCTAGAAATCACTATGTATTTGTGATTTTGCTTGTTGCATGTCTATGCATGTTGTTCTAAATTGTGAATTTCTTTTCATAGGTCAATAGAGTAGAATTATGTATCTTGGTTTTAGATTAAATTTCTTGAGCTGTTGCAGTTCTATCAAATTTCTATATGGTATCAGAGCCTCATTATTCACATTAGAACCAATATTTTGAGCTTGTCTCTCAAGAATTTCGAATTTGCAACTTTCTTGTAGCACTTTTTTCTTCAGGATCGGGAGGATGTCTTTCAACAGACTGAGATTGGAGTATGCCCTGGAGGGTAGATCAAATTTCATAGCCTGGAAGTATCAAATGGAAGTAGTGCTCAATGACAATGGTGTGTTAGAATATGTTAAAACTGACATTGCAAAACCTCCACAGTCGGATGCACAACAATTAGCCCAATGGAAGAAGGATGTTGCAAAGACCAGGATAATTCTTCTAGAAGGTGTGCAAGACCATGTGGTCTCAAATATCCATGGAAAAGAGAAACCATTTGCAATGTGTAAGGCACCGACTAATCTATTAGAAAATAGCAGAAAAAACTTTAAAACATTAAGATGCAAAAGAATGATACTATTCTGCAGTATCTCTCCAGATTTACACAAGTTCGAGATGAGCTTAGAGGGGTTGGTGTGAATGTTACAAAAGATGACCTAGTGAGCCTAGCTCTTCTAGGCCTTCAAAAATCTTGGCACAACTACCAGGACTCTATGAATGGAAGGGAAAAATTATTGAATTGGGAAAGGTTGTGGTTTAATTTGGTAGAATAAGAGTTCGGGAGAAATAATTGGGAGGGAACATCATCCAAAGCTAAGGATGAAGAGAATTTTTCATTGGTTGGAAAGGGGAAGAAGGGAAAAGGGAAGAAGACCCACAAAAATATGAGTCCAACCAAAATAATGGCAAGAATAAAGACACAAGAAAGATAAAATGCTTCCACTTGCATGAATTCGAGCACTATGCAACAAAATGTTTGCACAAAAATTCTAACAAGACGCCTTCAGGAGGAGCAATAGGTGAAGCACTAGCTTCACAATTTGAATTAGAACTCACCCTAATAGAATGCATGACTAGCACTGTTATGGGGAGTGTGTGGTACCTTGATTCTGGTGTCTTGTTGCATATGACAAGGTGCATGGATTTTTTCAATAGCGTGGAGGAGAAGGATCTCCATATGCATATTGAAATAGTGGATGATGGCTGGTACAGTTCTATAGGAATTGGTATTGTTACCTTTGAGAGGGAGAAAGCCTCTCCTCTTTGCCTCAAAGATGTTATGTTTGTACCTAGGTTGAAGAAGAACCTAATCTTTGTAGTAGTATTGTAGGATTGTGGCTACGATGTTATCTTCAATAAGGGAATTCCTTTCTGAGACACATAGTTATCGGGAAAGTGAAGTAGATCATAGTTTGAGTGAAGAACCTTTACAAACTTGAGGTAGGATATTGCACTGCATTGAGCAGTAAAGCTGAAAAAGTGTCGAGTCGTGATGTTGGAGAACTCTAGCATAGACGATTGGGTCATCGACACCATGGTGCCTTAAAGATCATGTAGAAAATTATCATCAGTCTCCCTAAAGGATTCCTTGACCAACAGGATGTCTGCAAGGGTTGCACATTAGGGAAATATGTTAAATCCACTTTCCATGACTGAGAAAGCAAAGCAAATGAAATTTTGGAGCAAGTTCACTCTAATGTTTGTGGACCCTTTTCTACGGCCTCCACAACAAGACATAAGTACTATGCTATTTTTGTTAATGATTTCTCTAGAAAATGCGGGATCTTATTCATGTGGAAGAAGGATCATTTTTTCTCAAGATTTGTTGAGTTCAAGGCAATAGTTGAGAAGGAGACTAGGAATAAGGTTAAGGTTCTCAGGAGTGAATAAGGAGGTGAATTTGTTTCGCATGCCTTCAAGGATTTATGTGTGAAAGAAGGTATTCAAAGAGAACTAATAGCACCCCATAGCCCACAACAGAATGGGGTAGTTAAGAGGAAGAACAAGATAATAGTGGGAGAAGAAAGGGCCATGTTGCATGATCATGGGTTTCCATTACATTTATGGGAAAAATAATGCAACACCATAGTCTACTTGCAAAATTGGAGTCCTCATAGGATACTTGGTATGATCACACTGGAGGAAGCTTTCTCTGGGGGAAATCCTGATGTGGCTCATTTTAGAATTTTTGGAGCTTCAGTTTATTTCCATGTCTCCAAGGATTTGAGGAAGAAACTTGAGCCTACAATAGAGTTGAGATTTTTTATGGGATACAACGAAACTCCACACAATTACTGAGTGTATTTTCCTTCACTGAGGATGACAGTTATGAGGAGATATGTCAAGTTCGATGAGGACAAGGCTATGAGATGCCCTTTGGAATGAGATTTGAGTATCCCACCAGAGTAAAAGCTTATAGCTCCAAAGGAGGTGTTAGTTTCTATCAATCCTGCCAGTCACAAATGATCAAATATGATCTTACAAGGTTTTTGTTAGAGTCTCAAGTCAAATTTTTATCATTTCATTAGGTTTTCAAAATATAAATTTGGTCACTCACTAGTGTGTCTAGGTCTATTACAGCTCCTTTAAAAAAAAATCATGTTCTAGTCATTGTCATCATTCAGTTGGATGTGTCATCTTTGAAAGTTCATCATCATCATCTTAGTCATATCATCATGGTCCTCATTCAGCTCAGTGTCACCATTAAGTCATTAGGGTCAAATTCATCAAAATCTGTCACTTCATTTATAAATCCGGCGAATGAAGGAGTAGTAATAGGGAATTTTCTCAAAAAAAAATTGTTTCAAAGTGTGATTTATTTCAAATATGATGTAGTAAGTTTTAATGTTCCAAATTTGCATTGAATGTTCAAAAACTACATAGTTTTCAAAGCAAAAGTGAAAAACGTATGGTGGGACACCCCACCACTATGAAGAAATTGACTTCCACAAGTTATAAAAGACCATCAAAATTCGTTTCTCTCACTAATTTCATTAACAAAGAGCTCTCACACACCAGAAAGCACTTTCTTAGCATTTTCAGGGACAAAGGATACTCCAAAAAGTGATTCCAAGCAGCTACGTTGCATTTTCAGCAGCCACACTGCGTTTTCACTCCAAAAGCCATAAAAATTGTTTTCAAGGGTTCTCAAAGGAAATTGAAGTCTTCATCAGCAGTATACAAGTAAGTTAAGGTCCCTTGATACCTCCTATTAGCTTTATTTCCTTGTTTTTATGGTGCATAACCTCCATTTGTCCCCATGCTGCGTTTTTGGCAGTTTTCATAGTTGGGACTATATAAAAATTCCCTAGGCTAAATCCTACACTCATTTCATCCCTTTCCACTTCCCAAAGTTCCCTAACACCCTTACCTACTTCCCTAAATTTTCCTACCCTCATTTCCCTTCCCTAAACCCTTCATCCTATCCCCTCACTCACTTCCCCTGTTTTTCCCACTAGGGTTTTCTCTTGCAAACTATCAACATGGAGGAAGAAAATAAATCTTATAACAAGGGAGGTCAAGTATCAAGGTATGAACCACTCAACACCCATGATCTAATGTCCTCGTCACTGTCCAAGCAATGTTTTCAAAATGTAGGGTGTTTAGGATTTTGTGAGCAAGTTCGACAAGTCAATAATCATGCCAAGTTGACCAGCTTGTTTGCCAATAACCTTAGGAGAGATAAGGTCACTGTTGCAGGGGTCAACTTCACAATTTCAACTAAAGCCATAGCAGCAGCCATAGGGATACCAAACAGTGGAGAAAAGTGGTTTAAGAGCCTAGACTTGGATGTGCAAAACTACAAACCCTTCATCAAAAGTCACTACAAAGACACCATTAAGAAAGTTTTTCCTTTTGGATAGCTCTTTGAGAAGTTTTCTCCATTGATGAGGGTAATTATGAAGTATTTTACATGTGAGGGCAGATTTTCGAGATTGTACAAGTATCATGTCAGATTTCTCATGCATTTCACAGGGGTAAAGCCACTTAACCTATCCTACTACCTCTACAAGAGCTTCGCTAAAATGGTAGAGAAGGTGCAGCATAGACAAAGTGATCATCAAACCAACCTTTTTCACCATGCCCTCATCAAAATCATTGTATTGCATCAACTTGCACAAATTAACATCACTTGGGAGACATTCATTCAATTAAATTTTTTTTTGTCTTCTACTAGTCAGTCTACTAGCCAAAGTACACTATCAGCACCATCCAAGCATATGGAGATTGGCTCATCTAGCAGAATTTCATTCAAGAGGACACCTAGGGCTGAGGTGACTCAAACATATTAGAGAGGAAGGAGGCTTGTGTTTTCTCCAAACATTGTGGAAGGGGCCAAGCCTACATTAGAAAAACAGGGATCATCTGTTATGAAACCAGCTCAAGAAAAGATAGAAAAGATAGATCAACACCTTAGAATTCAGCCTCTTCGAGGGGGCAACCTCCTTTACATTACATAAATGAAAAATTCTTGGATGATTCAAATGACAAAACCTCCTTTCTATATATAGGAGTCTAAGGAGTCACAATATAATCCAATCGACCTAACAATAATAATATAAAGCCACAAAAATAACAATAGAGGGATTCTATGGGGCACAATAATAACAATATGGGGGCAATAGGGGCACAACAATATTAATAAGGGGTATAACTACAATAGTAATGGGGTAATCAATAGTATTATAGGGACCCAACATGTCCCTCTCCTTCAAAAAAGTGTTGTCCTCAACGCTTGAGTAGTTCTGGATACTTCTGCATAAAATTCTCATCCTCCCATGTGGAATCTTCAGCGGATAAGTTCTTTCACTTGATAAGATACTCTGAAATTGATCGATTTCGTAGCTATCGAGTTCTTGTTTCTGTGACTGCTTCCGGTCCCAATATAATTCTTCCTTCCTCGTCAAGTTCTAGCAATATTGTTTGAACTGGGAGCTTGTCGCCTATAACCTTCTTTAAACATGAAACATGGAAAACTGGGTGCAATTGAGAAGCTGCAGGAAGCTCCAATTTGTATGCCATAGTACCAATCTTTTGCAACACCTTGTACGGACCATAATACTTTGGTGATAATTTATTATCCTTATTATCCTTCTTGCTCCTTTTCTTCTTCCTCTTCACAATCTATGTAGAATAATTTCTTCTTAGCACACTTATGACCTTCAGTGTATTTGCTATCACAACTGTAACAAAGCCCTTTTGCTATTTTTTCTTCCAATTGTTGTGGTGTCAACCTTATAGGTTGTGGAAGACTAGGGGCAACAACACTTCCGTCTTTATAGTTGTGAGTGGTATGCTTCCTGGTTGCCATAATTTTGCTTTCCATTTTTCTTGCTAACCTGAATGCCTTCTCTAATGAATCAGGTTCCCAAAGGCGAACATCATGTTGGATATTATCCTTTAAAGACCCTATGAACACATCAATCCTATGCTCCTCTGGAATATCTCTTACCCTTATGTTCAATTTTTGGAATTCCTCAATGTGCTCCATTATTGAACCCTTTTGTTTGAGACTTATCAATTGGCTAAAAAAAGTGTTGCTTTTTGTATCCTCATAATGTGCAATCAATTCTTCCGTAAAAATTGCCCAAGTGATAAATTGTTTACGAGAGCAAAGCCATTGATACCATACAAACTAATTTGGTTCCAAATATAAAGTTGTCATACGTACCTTTTGTGTGTTTTTCACATTATTGAGATCGAAGAATTGCTCCATCTGTAATATCCATGTGGCGGGATCCTTGCCATCAAACTTCCTCATATCGATTTTTGGAATATGGTGGGTCTTTGATCCAACATTAGAGTCTATGGAATCATGATTAACATTTATTTTGTTCACATCATGAGTTTCCTTTACAACCTTTTCACCATTAGTAAGTATTTCTTGTAGAAAATTTGTCAAATCTGTCTTCAAATCTGCCATGTCTGTCTTCAAATCTGTCTTCAAATATGCCATGTCTCTCTTCAAATATATCTTCGAATCATCCATATTAGCTTCCATGCCCTTTATCTTAGATTCCATGCCATTTATCTTAGATTCCACGCCATTTATATTAGCTTCTGTTAGCTTTTGTGAGCGTGACATTTGTTGCACTTGTTCTTGTAATTTTGATATATCATGTAGCATTTCTTCCTCTTCTTCATGAGTCATGTTATAGCTTTCAGGTTCCTTACTAGGTGTTTGCATTTTCTTTCCTCGGGGCATCAGTTACCGATAATAATGCTTTACTATGCCCTTTGAATTCCTTCAAACCAAGCTTACGCAAAAATTTAAAAAAAAAACTACACACCTTTTTTCAGTTTGTAGAAGCCTGATAATGAATCTGATGTATCTCTGTAAATTCCGATCCTCCAATTCTGAAATTGTGACCTGAAGTAGCCTTTTGTGTCCTCTTTCCAATGCCACAATTCTGACCCAAATTGGATTCTCCAAAGAAGAGTTATGGGAAATCTCCCACAGTGACTTGATTATAGACTAGTTCAGTAGAGAAAACTTGTACGATGTGCCACGAGCCACTGTTTCGACCTTTGGATCTAAAAACTGCATACACGAAACTACAGTCTGTTCTCTTTCTATACCTTCTTACAAAATTTAAATCCGATCCCTAGAGATAAAGTTATGACGATTTTCCCCAGGTCACCTGTTTGGAATGTAATTCAGGAGTCTACAAAAATACCAACTTCCTCAGATCATATCTCTGCAAATATAGCGCAAAAAAATATGAAATTTGGACCCAAGGTTTGGCGTGATTTCTTCTCAAATGGGTTTTTTTTGAAACTTCTGAAACATCACAGAAAAAAGTTATAGCGAAAATTCCACGATGACCTGTTTGGAGCAGCGAAACCCTAGAATCCAAAGCTCTGATACCAAATGTTATGAAACCAGCTCAAGAAAAGATAGAAAAGATAGATCAACGCCTTAGAATTCAGCGTCTTTGAGGGGGAAACCTCCTTTACATTACATAAATGAACAATTCTTGGATGATTCAAATGACAAAACCTCCTTTCTATATATAGGAGTCTAAGGAGTCACAATACAATCCAGCCGACCTAACAATAATAACATAAAGCCACAAAAATAACAATAGAGGGATTCTATGGGGCACAATAATAACAATATGGGGGCAATAAGGGCACAACAATATTAATAAGTGGTATAACTACAATAGTAATGGGGTAATCACTAGTATTATAGGGACCCAACATCATCATAGCAGCATGAGGCACCTTTACAAGATGAGGAGCCATTCCATCTTGACACTGATATAATAGACTTGAAGGTTAATGAAGAGCATAAGGCAATAGAGTAGGTCATCTTGGAGAAATATGTTGAGATCAAAGAGCTTAAGGACAACTTGTCTAAGGCCAATTTCATGATTTCATTCCTAGCCAATTTCATGTTTTCATTCCTAGATCAAGAGAATAAGCAATTGAAGGTAAATCAATTACTCTTGAATAAGCATAAGGTTGATGTTAGCAAAGAAGATGTAGTAGTTGACATATATGATTCATATGAGCATCAAGATAAAGTGACAAGGAAGAGGCCAAGGACTAGAGGCCTCCAAAGGGCGCTCCAGCAACAAAGAAAAAAATCTCCACCAAAAGAGAAAATGTCTTCAGATGACATAATTGCAGCTGAAATCAATCAAAATAGGGAGTTTTGGCTTGACAAAGTGAATTTCCATTTGTAAAATCTCCTTAAGAGGGCCAAAAAAGACAAAAAATTGTAAATATACATGGTTTATCATTACTATACAAGGAATCAAGTCTCCAAAGTCAAGATCAAGGAGTTGAAGGAAAAACTCAAGGAAACCCTAATCAAGCAAAAAGAGAAGGTTAAGTTGGATTTTCTTTCTGATGCTTCCCTCATAGCATATCATACCATCTCAGTTCTTCATGGAGCAACTCTGGACCAATTTTGAAGAAATTTTGGGAAATTGTGAATTTTTGGTAATCTTTGAAATAGCCACCGTGTCAAAAACATAGCGTGGCCCATGTTGCGCTTTTTATGGCGAGCTCCAAATGAAAATTTGCTTGCATATTTGGATTTTTTATCACTTGTACATCACTTCTAGCCCCTAGGAGAAAACTTTTAGCAAGTTCTAGTAGGTGAAAAAAGCCAAAAACCACTCAAAGATCACCTCGCTAACCTCTTTTTGAAGAGATCGCTGCATTTTTGGAGTACCTCTGGGAGAATGAAGTTTTGGAGGGCTAGAAGCAGCGTTTTTCCATTCTTGAGGATTCTATCAGGTAGCAGACATCCAGAGTTATCTCCAACATTTTTCAAATAAGGATTTAGAACTCGATAAGGCCTCCAAAAGTCACTTCTACCAATTTCGTTGTGTTTTCTCCTTACATGCTGCAATTTTGCCTAAATTCGCAACGTTTTTGCCCGAAACTCCTGTTTCTCAGTTCTATCAGCTAGTTTCAAGTTTTCATGATGTAATTACTAGCCTTTAATGTAATTATGATGTAATTAGAGGTAGATAATCTTGTTAGGGTTGTTTTCATGTAAATTTAGGCCTCATTTATGAGGAGCAGTTCAGTCAAAGTTTAAAAGGAGGATTTGTTTTAACCTCCCTAGACATTAGGGTTTTGTTGAGCACTTCATGTAATCAGTTCCTAAGCTGAAGGATTCGACCCTGAGAGAGGGGAAATGGTTATTTGGTCTATATGTATCTAGTTTTCAGTCATAGAACAGGTTGGACATCAGAGGTGGGAACACTTGTAGCTTGTACTTCAACTTTTTATTTAGGAAATCAAAGGAGCAGTTGCAGCTATTATCTAAGAATTCATGTGCAGTGAGTTTGTGATGATGTATTTTCTCTGTTATAGTTTTATATGAATGATATACATCTCTCCTTTCCATATCTTATTTCTTCAATTATTTTCCTTAAAGGTTATAAGCAAAATTATTTTCATGAAAGCTTTGTTTTGATGGGAATATCATTTTGTGTAATGTTCCTTCTTAATTAATGAATTCATGTTGCACATGCTCATTAAGACCTTCTTACCCTTTCAAACCCTACACTACATCGGAAAAACCCTAAAGCCATCAAAAAGGTATTGCTTCCTTGCTCCTCCAAATATTTTCTGTTGTAACCCTTTGATACTTTGACCTAGCTACCTGGTTTTCATCCCTAATCCAACATCAAAACCCTAAAAACCCAAAACCTACATGAGCCTAGCATACCTAGCCTAATATTCTTTTACACTCCAGTCGTCATTGGCTGCGAGATTTATAGAGAGAGCCCTCTCTGGTTTGGCAAGGCTAGCTGTTAAACCCTAAGTGGTTTGAGGTTACCTCCATCAATCTCCTTCCTAAGCCATGGGATATTGTCGAGGATAACATTTTGGCACTGTTGTCAGGGACAAAAGATCATATCTTCCTTGGGAAAGAACGACAAGGATCAGATATGATTTCTTATGGTGGATGGTGATCAGACACAGGAAGGTTGAAATCATTCACCTAGTGACTCCAAATTAGTTTCAAATTTAATTCAAAGACTCCACTGGAGGATGAACCTTACCAACAGAAAAATGAAAGGAAAATATGGGAAGATCGGGTATTCAAGTTGGAATTTCATCCAAGACTTCATGTTTTTTGTCATAATTTATTTCTTCTATTTTCCTTAGAATGTCCAGAAGGTTTTCCAATGTATACTTTATTTGAGAAAAGATCCCTGACCCACATTTGTTTCCTTTCCTTTGAAGATTGTAAATACAAGTTTTGATCTTGATCAAGACCCTTCTTCTGAATTTTATGATGACCATCTTCAGCTTGATGAGCCTCAAGAGATCAAGAGTAATCCTATAGCTTATGTACATACTCCTATACCTTGTAAAATTCCAGATAGATACAAGTCACTCATCTTACCTCCTATACTCCATGATTTCCCTGAAAATTATTACAAATACCTTCCCAGGTTTGATGGAGAATATGGTAACATCACTGCTGAAAAATACATTCAGAATTTTGAAAATTTTCTCGACCTTTTTGAGGTTGAAGAATATGATGTCAGTATCAATATTTTTTCTTTATCTTTGCAAGGCGAAGCCAAGAAATGGTTGAAAAACTTGCTAGCTGCAAGCATCTTTGATTTCCATCAATTTGTGAAAGTATTCCTTGATAAATGGGTGATCAAGGGGAATCCTTTTCTAATTTTAGAAGAGTATAGTAATTTGAAAAGACAACTAGGAGAAATAGTGCAACACTTTTCAGCTAGGTTCAATCAAGTATACCATTCAATCCCTACTGATATAAAACCGCCACCTGGTTTGGCTCTCTTACACTACCCAGATGCCTTTGATCCAGAAACAGAATTTCAATTGAGAGAAAGGAACACTACAACACTCGAAGAAATGCAGGACAGTGAAATAGTTTTGGAAGCTAATTTTCTCGTCAAAAGGTCAAAATTTAAGGAAGCAGAGAGCGAGAACATAGAGAAGCAACACCTGACATCTTCAGAATTGAAGCTCGACATTTTGGTAAGTACAATGGAAGAAACGATACAAAAGACAACCATGAGAGATAAACTTGTTTTTCAAAGACACCATGTCGCACTTATTGCAGAAGAAGAAAAGGTTGTTGGCCCTAATTATTTTCTTTCTAATTTCAATTACCCTAGATTAGAAAAATGATTGTTTTATGTATTCATTTATGGAAAATCATGGAAATGGATTTGTATATCAACCCATGGAGAATCAATCTACTGATCTGATGTGTATGCTTGATGTCATTCCTTATATTGATGAGTTACCCAAGTATGATCAGTATGATGATGATTATATTGTTAAAATAGAGGCTGACTCTTCAAGGAAATCAACAGCATGTCGTTGGGAGGAGGAAGTTCAGTTACAACAACTCAAATATAGCACTCAAACTATGCATATCAATCATGACAGAAATGAAGGGAATCCAAAAATTTTCAAAGTAGGTGAAAGGTCTTTTCCATTATGTTTTACTTCATTTCAATTACTGAGAGAAAAATTTCCTAAGATTAGAAATCAGCAGTCTTTCAGTTTTAATATTGAGCATGAAGATGACAATGAACTTCTTGATGAAGACTCCTTACCCTTGTGTTTCTCCTCATTTGAAAAAATAAGAGAAAACTATAAGCAAGCAAATAAGTGAGTTGTCAACAGCATAAATGGGCAACCTTCTCATGAATTGTTTGAGGAGGTCACTTGTGATATGGAAGATTCTTTCTCTCCAGAATCCCAGCCACTGAGTTACATTGAGTTTCAAAACACAAATGAAAGATTAGAACCTGAAACATATGATGAATTGATGCAGGATAATTCTGTACCATTATGTTTTGATTCATTTCAGTTTTTGAAGAAAATTTTTGATAATATCTCTGAAGCAAAGAATGACAAGCCTATAGAAAATCATGTAGTCTCATTAGAACCGATGCATAACAAGTTGCAGCAGTCTTCTCAGGTTCTCCATGATCCAATAGTTGATGTTTTGGATGATATATGTAGTCAAAGTCTTTCTCCATTAGCTAGCTATGAGCTTAAAAACCAAAATGATAAAAATTTGATCAGGCAGTTGGCTTCATTGTCTTCTTCAGCATGAGTCTCATTACAAAGCTCATCTGAAAATTTACAGTCATATCTGGAAGAAAACAAGTCAGAAATGCACAAGAGTAAGGATGAAAATGAAACTTTATATTCATGGTATAAAGACCACCTAGAGAAAAAATACAATCTGTTGGATGAGCTAAATCTCAATGTACATTTTACCCCTTTTTTGCAGCCATATGAGAAAAGGACTTTTCTTGTATTTATGGATCATGAGCACATATTTAGTGAACACTTGGAGTTGCCTATCTTTTTCTTTTTCTACCTGCTCAAGGAAAGTGTGAGGATAATTCAAATAAGTAGCCATTTGTTGGATTGGTTATAGTGGCGGAATCATTTCACATGATTGTATATATATATTCAGTAGGTGGGCAGTTATCGTCAGGATTTTAAGCCCGAAGTGAAGGCCCTAAGATCCCGATGGTCTGTTGCCATAAGTAAGTTCACTCAGTGTGTTTTTTATAGTCAAGTCAGTTCATTTTTTCAGCAAGTTTACAATTTTTAGTTTAAATTTTTATTATTGAGTCCCCAATGGATAAGGCTACCTGGTTTACGGTGTTCTTGACACCTCATAAAGGAGTTGCCATCTGCAGCTGGAGCCAATGTTGGTGTCTGTCAATCCTGCGAGTCACCAGTGATCAAATATGCTCTTAAAAGGTTTTTGTTAGGGTCTCAAGTCAAATTTTTAGCGTTTGATTAGGTTTTCAAAATAAAAGTTTGGTCATTGGCTAGTGTGTCTAGGTCTATTACTGCTCCTTTAAAAAAATTTCATGTTCTGGTCATTTCCATCCCTCAGTTGGATGTGCCATCACTAAAAGGTCATCATCATCATCTTAGTCATATCATCATGGTCCTCATTTAGCTTAGTGTCACCATTAAGTCATTAGGGTCAAAACCATCAAACTCTGTCATTTCATTCATAAATATGGTAAATGAAAGAGTAGTAATAGGGAATTCACTCAAAAAGTTGTTGGTTCAAAGTATAATTTATTTCAAATATGATGTAAGAAGTTCTAATGTTCCAAAGCTTCATTGAATGTTCCAAAGCTACATAGTTTTCAAAGCAAAAGTGAAAAACATATGGTGGGCCACCCCACCACTATGAAGAAATTGACTTTAAAAAGCTATAAAATACCATCACAATTCATTTCTTTCACTCATTTCATTAACAAAGAGCTCTCACTCACTAGAAAGCACTTCCTCAGCATTTTCAGGGCCAAAGGATACTCCAAAAAGTGGTTCCAAGCAACTATGCTGTGTTTTCAGCAGCCACACTACGTTTTCACTCCAAAATCCATAAAACTTGTTTTCAAGGGGTCTCAAATGCAATTGAAGTCTTCATCAGTGGTATACAAGTAATTTAAGGTCCCTTGATACCTCCTATCATCTTTATTTCCTTTTTTTATGGTGCATAGCCTCCATTTGTCCCCACACTGCGTTTTTGGCAGTTTTCATAGCTGGGACTGTATAAAAAATCCCTAGGCTAAAACCTACACTCATTTCATCCCTTTATACAACCCAAAGTTCCCTAACACCCTTACCTACTCCCATAAATTTTCCTACCCTTATTTCCCTTCCCTAACCCCTTTGTCCTATCCCCTCACTCACTTCCCCTATTTTTCCCACTAGGGTTTTCTCTTGCAAACTATCAACATGGAGAAAGAAAATAAATCTTATAAGAAGGGACATCAAGTATCAAGGTATGAACCACTCAACACGCATGAGTTCATGTCCTCCTCACTGTCCACACAATGTTTTCAGAATGTAGGGTGTTTAGGGTTTTGTGAGCAAGTTTAACAAGTCAAGTATCATGCCAAGTTGACCAGCTTGTTTGCCACTAACCTTAGGAGAGATAAGGTCACTGTTGCAGGGGTCAGCTTCACAATTTAAATTGAAGCCATAGAAGAAGCCATAGGGATACCAAATAGTGGAGAAAAGTGGTTTAAGAGCCAAGACTTGGATGTGCAAAGCTACAAACCCTTCATCAAAAGTCACTACAAAGACACCATTAAGAAAGTTATTTCCTTTTAGGAAGATCTTTGAGAAGTTTGCTCCATTGATGAGGGTCATTATGAAGTATTTTACATGTGAGGGAATATTTTCGAGATTGTACAAGTATCATGTCAGATTTCTCATGCATTTCAGAGGGATAAAACCACTTAACCTATCCTTCTACCTCTACAAGAGCTTGGCTAAAATGGCAGAGAAGGTGCAGCTTAGAAAAAGTGATCATAAAACAAGCCTTTTTCACCACATCCTCATAAAAATCATTGTATTACATCAAATTTCACAAATGAACATCACTTGGGAGACATTCATTTAGTCAAATGTCTTTTTGTCTTCTGCTAGTCAGTCTACTAGCCAAAGTACACCATCAACACCATCCAAGCATATGGAGATTGGCTCATCTAGCAGAATTTCAGTCAAGAGGACACCTAGGGCTAAGGTGACTCAAACATATCAAAGAGGAAGGAGGATTTTGTTTGCTCCAAACATTGTGGAAGGGGCCAAGCCTACATCAGTAGAACAGGGATCATCATCACAACATGAGGCACCTTTGCAAGATGAGGAGTCATTCCATCTTGACACTGATATAGTAGACTTGAAGGTTAATGAAGAGCATAATATAGTAGAGCAGGTCATCATGGAGAAATATGCTGATATCAAAGAGCTTAAGTACAACTTGTCTAAGTCCAATTTCATGATTTCATTCCTAGAGCAAGAGAATAAGAAATTGAACGTAAATCAACTACTCTTGAATAAGAATAAGGTTGATGTTAGCAAAGAAGATGTAAAGGGAAAAGTAGTAGTTGATATAGATGATTTAGATGAGAATCAAGAGCAGTTGAAAAGGAAGAGGCCAAGGACTAGAGGCCTCCAAAGGGCACTTCAACAACAAAGAGAATAATCTCAACCAAAAGAGCAAATGCCTTCATATGACCTAATTGTCGCTGAAATCAACCAAAATAGGGAGTCTTGGATTGACAAAGTGAATTTCCATTTGGAAAATCTCCTTAAGAGGGCCAAAAGAGACAAAAAATTGCAAAGACACATGATTTCTCATTACTATACAAGGAATCAAGTCTCCAAAGTCAAGATCAAGCAGTTGAAGGAAAAACTCAAGGAAACCCTAATCAAGCAAAAAGAGAAGGTTAAGTTGGATTTGCTTGTTGATGCTTCCCTCATAGCATAGCATACCATCTCAGGTCTTCATGGAGCAACTTTGGACCAATTTTGAAGAAATTTGAAGAAATTTTGGGAAATTGTGAATTTTTGGCAATTTTTGAAACAGTCACTAGGTCAAAAATGTAGCATGCCCCACGTTGCGCTTTTGATGGGGAGCTCCAAATGACAATTTTCTTGCATATTTGGATTTTTTTATCACTTGTACATCACTTCTAGCCCTTGGAAAAAAACGTTTAGCAAATTCTGGTAGGTGAAAAAAGCCAAAAATCACTCAAAAATCCCCTCTCTGCCCTCTTTTTGAAGAGCTCGTTGCATTTTTGGAGTACCTTTGTGAGAATAAAGTTTTGGATGTATAGGAGAAGTATTGTTTAGTGCTTTATGATTGTATAATGTAGCAGACATCTAGATCTATCTCCAACATTTTTCAGATCAAGATTTGGACCTCAGGAAGGCCTCCAAAAGTTACTCCTACCTATTTCATTGTGTTTTCTCCTTGCAAGTTGCGCTTTTGCCTGAATTCGCAATGTTTTTTCTTGAAACTCCTGTTTCTCAGTTCTATCAACGATTTTCAAGTTTTCATGATGTAAATATTAGTATTTGATGTAATTATGATGTAATGAGAGGTAAACAATCTTGTTAGGCTTGTTTTCATGTAAATTTAGGCCTTATTTATGAGGAGCAGTTTAGTCAAAGTTTAAAATGAGGATTTGTTTTAACCTCCCTAGATAATAGGGTTTTGTTGAACACTTCATGTAATCAGTTGCTAAGCTGAAGTATTCAACCCTGGGAGAGGGGAAATGGTTATTTGGTCTATATGTATCTAGATTTTAGTCATAGAATAGGTTGGACATCAGAGGTGGGAACACTTGTAGCTTGTACTTCAACTCTTTATTCAGGAAATCAAAGGAGCAGTTGCAACTATTATCTAGGAATTCATGTGTAGTGAGTTTGTGATGATGTAATTTCTCTATTATAGTTTTATATGAATGATATACATCTCTCCTTTCCATATCTTATTTCTTCACTGATTTTCCTTAATGGTTATAAGAAGAATTATTTTCATGAAAGCTTTGTTTTGATGGGAATATCATTTTGTGAAATTTTTCTTCTTAATTAATGAATTCATGGTGCACATGCTCATTAATACCTTCTTACTCTTTCAAACCCTAAACTACCTGAGCCTAGCATACCTAACCTAATATTATTTTATGCTCTAGTCATCATTGGCTATGAGCTTTATAGAGAGATCCCTCTCTAGTTTGGCAGGGCTAACTGCTAAACCCTAAGTGGTTTGAGGTTACCTTCGTCGATCTCCTTTCTCAGCCTTGGGATATTATGGTGGATAAAATTTGGGTGTCGTTGTTGGGGAAGAAAGATCATATCCTCCCTGGGAAAGAACGACAAGGATCAGATTTGATTGCTGATGGTGGAAAGTGATCAAAAACAGGAAGGCTGAAATCATTCACCTGGCGACTCCAAATCAGTTTCAAATTTAATTCAAAGACTCCACTGGAGGACGAACCTTACCAACAGAAAAATGAAAGGAAAATATGGGAAGATTGAGTATTCAAGTTGGAATTTCATCCAAGACTTCATTTTTTTGTCACAAATTATTTCTTCTATTTTCCTGAGAATGTCAAGAAGGTTTTCCAATGTATACTTTATTTGAGAAAAGATCCCAGACCCGCATTTGATTTCTTTCTTTTGAAGATTGTGAATACAAATTTTGATCTTGATCCAAACCCTTCCTCTGAATCTTATGATGACCATCTTCAGCTTGATGAGCCTCAAGAGATCAAGACTAATCCTATAGCTTCTGTACATACTCCTATACCTTGTAAAATTCTAGATAGATACAAGTCACTCATCTTACCTCCTATACTCCATGATTTCCCTGAAAATTATTACAAATATCATCCTAGGTTTGATGGAGAATATGGTAACATCACTGCTAAAAAACACATTTAGAATTTTGAAAAATTTCTCGACTTTTTTGAGGTTGAAGAAGATGATGTCAGTATCAGGATTTTTTCTTTATCTTTGCAAGGTGAATCCAAGAAATGGTTCAAAAACTTGCCAGCTGCAAGCGTCTTCGATTTCCATCAGTTTTTGAAAGTGTTCCTTCATAAATGGGTGATCAAGAGGAATCCTTTTCTAATTTTAGAAGAGTTTAATCATTTGAAAAGACAGCCAGGAGAAATAGTGCAACAATTTTCAGCTAGGTTCAATCAAGTATACCATTCAATCCCTGCTGATATCATACCGCCACCCAGTTTAGCTCTCTTACACTACTCAGATGCCTTTTGTCTGGAAATTCAATTGAGAGAAAGGAACACTACAACACTCGAAGAAATGCAGGGCAGTGCAATAGTTGTGGAAGTTAATTCGCTAGTCAAAAGGTCAAAATTGAAGGAAGCAGAGAGGGAGAACATAGAGAAGGAACACCTAACATCTGCAGAAGTGAAGTTTGACATTTTGGTAAGTACAATGGAAGAAATGATCCAAAAGAACACCATGAGAGATAAACTTGTTGTTCAAAGACACCATGTCCCACTTCTTGTAGAAGAAGAAAAGGTTGCTAGCCATAATCATTTTCTTGCTAATCTTAGTTACCCTAGATCAGAAAATGATTGTTTTATGTATTCATTTATGGAAAGTCATGAAAATGGATTTGTAGATCAACCCATGGAGAATAAACCTATTTATCTAATGTGTATCCTTTATGTCATTCCTTATATTGATGAGTTACCCAAGTATGATTAGTATGATGTTGATTATATTGTTGAAATAGAGATTGACTCTTCAAGGCAATCAGTGACATCTTATTGGGATGAGGAAGTTCAGTTACAGAAACTAAAATATAGCACTTAGACTATGCATATCAATCATGACAGCAATGAAGAGAATCCAAAAATTTTCAAAGCAGGTGAAAGGCCTTTGCCTTTATGTTCTACTTCATTTCAATTACTGAGAGAAAATTTCCTAAGATTAGAAAGCAGCAGTATTTTAGTTTTGATATTGAGAATGAAGACAACAATGAACTTCTTGATCAAGACTCTTTACCCTTGTGTTTCTCCTCATTTGAAAAAATAATAGAAAACTATAAGCAAGGAGATAAGCGAGTTGTCAACAGCATAAATGGGCAGCCTTCTCATGAATTGGTTGAGGAGGTCACTTGTGATATGGAAGCTTTGTTAATCTAGGTTGTCATTGATGTCAATATAGTAGTGTTTGTGATGGAAAATTCCTTAATACATGATGTTGCCTATTGATTCCCATCGATCTTAATACTGCTCATGGAGGATCCAAGGATTGAGTACAAACGTAATAGAAATAATGGAACCTAGGAGGAAAGATATCGGAAGCCATCAAAAGAGAAAGAGAAAGAGTAAAGAGGATAAGCCATCGTGAAGCCAAAGAGTAAGATGAAGAGTTTATCGAAATCCATCAAAGAAGCAAGTTATCGGAGCAAGAGAAGCAGGTTATCACATATGCCCAAGGGTAAGTGTTATCAGAAGAACAAAGAGCAACAACGATATCAGAGGAGTAAAGAAGAAAACATCGGAGGAGTAGAGCTATCGGAAGAGGAGCCATAACGGAGGAGTTAACAGTGTTATCAGAGGAATTATATCGGCAGCTTTATTATCTATTACCACTCGAATTCCTTGATTGTGATTTGATTTGCGGACCTGAATGCTCCAATAGAACACGCCCTAATGTAATATCGTATCCACCTCATCAGAAGTCATATCACCAGTCATAAAGGAATGTCACACTAAAACTGCGATTGCGATAATACATGCAGACCTAAACAGGTTATAGTAACAACCCTAATATAACATCACATCTGCCACAAGGATGGAAAACCGCCTTACAGCTTGATTTACCACAATGTTGGTGTTAGCGCTTGGAATTCACCTAGGCTGAGATAGACAAACTCTCAAGGCTACATCAAACCATTTCACCTCGTAGCTAGCCCTACGAGGTATGAGAAGGCTCTCTCGGGTCAGATTCGGTAGATCTTTCAATAGGATTAGGCTGACCAATTAAGAATAAAGATTTTAGGCTAGTAAATTGATTTAATGATTTGTGGGGTTTTTTAATGGAATGACGGGGCTTTTCTGGGCTGCATGGGCAAAATCACAGCTTCAAACAGAGAAATATAATGACTACACAGGTTATCAACATGAGGCAAGGTAGGCATGCAATTTAACACCAAATCTGGTTTCAAATGGGATGGCAAGACTGGTGAGGAGCTAAGGAGGGCAAATAATACTTCGAATCCTCCTTAAACAAAAGAAAACATAGAATTGAACAAACTTATAGGACGAGCATATAATACTATGAATTCCTACCTAATCACTTCATTTGCTCAAATAGATATGATCATGAGGTGAATGAAACAAAACAGTTTACATATGAGACAAAGGGAAAAACTTATGCTAAATCAACATACCACATGAATCTCAGCAAACAGAGCTGTGAAATTCCATTAAATTCTCTGTCATAAAACTGTACAATAAAAAGCTCTCTGCTTCTCCAGCAGCTCCCAGCGCTCAGAAAAACTCCTCTCTACACTCTCTCTTATAAATGAATTTTTTAATACATTAAATAAAACTGCTGCCCAAAACAAAGGCGCTGTTTTAACTAACACTTCATAAATTAGAAAAGAGCGTTATATTCTATCCTAAAGTAAGGCAGCTTTCCTCTAAATCTGCTGATGATTGACCAAAACTGGAGCGCATATCTAGTTTGCAATATTAATTAAAATCTGGGAAATAGGAATCGAATCCTATTTTGTTGTTCTGGCACCGTTTGAATAGCGGTGGCATTACACGTTTACCCTTGGCACTCTTCTGCTTCTCGTAAGAATCTAGTAACTTTTGGTGTGTAAACAGCATAAAAAACAAGATCGTATGCCACCTGGAGCTCCACATCAACATAGTCGGCATCCAATTCTACAGCCAAACGAAGTACATCAAGGCGTGTTGCTTCATCAATACTCCAACGCTGCCGTTCTACCGAGATTACAGCAGGAGGAACAAATAATGCAGGCCTTCCATTGGTTTTGGAATTATCACCATAACGATATCTAATGTGAATTTTTAACGTAGATGACAGTAATTATTTCAATTGAACAAGTTTTGATGGAAAGGATATGGATTTACATTTGTACAATACGTATATCCTCTGTCTTTAACGCCAATATTGAGCCCATCTATGAATTGTCTCCACCATTTGGGGGAATAAGGCGCTGACACTCTCATTGATAAGGGTCTGGAAGAACTGTATTGCATCCGCATCATCCAAAGAAGAGTCTTCATCATCAACAGGTTCAGTGGACACATCTAAAAAGCTATCCAGGCCACAAATTTGTCGTGCTTGCTTATCTGCTTCTTCTATAAGGTTTAGCTCCTTCAGCAATTCATCAATCTGGAGTTTGACAGACTTTCTTTTCCGACCTGAATTTCTGAGGTCCTCATGGTTTCCCCTTAATGGTATCAATATATTCTAGCTCTTCACGGGGAGTTAGCAGGCCACTACAGATATCACCCTTAGGACAGACAAACACAATCGACTTCAGCTCTGCCCCTTCTGTTGCTAATGGAAGTCCATAAATGTAAGCTTCTCCTGATGTGCAACAAAAAAGTCGAGAGAGCATATAGATGATGGAAGACTTTCCAGATCCACTGTGACCAACAATAGCAAAACGTTCTCCCTCATAGAGTTTCAGGTTGAGGCCCTTTACTGCTTCAGCTTCCCTATGGACTCTTTTAGTTCTTAGACTCGTTCCATGGTCAAATGACCAAAACTCCTACCATTTCCTGGCTGTAGTATAGACTTTCCTCAGATTTTTAAGCTCCACAACAACTTTAGATGCCAAACCTGGATCAACTCGCTGTATGTTGGAGTTGTCATCCTCATCTCCTCCATCAGAACCAGCTGAAATTTCTTCAGGCACATCAATGGATGTATTTATACCAAACCTTGACTCATTTAATTGTTGCCCTAACAAACTGCTGCCCTGATCAAAAGCTGAGTAGGGAAATTTTTCTTTGTAATTAACCCAGAAATTTTTGAAAAAATAAAACTCCAGGGCTTCTTTGAACCTCTCAGTGGATGCAGCCATGTATTATCTAGATACCATGCAGTCAAAATGTAGAAGATGCTATCCATTGCCAGAATGCAAATTAGTGCACCCACACTCAAATGAGTGCCACCATCACCTGGCTCTTTTCCTATGGATGTAGACCATAAGTCATTAAGATTTAAGCCCTTTCCACTGCCTTCAGCACGTACAATCACATTCATTGCAAGTGCCAACCCAACAGGCGAGAACAAAGAAAGAAATGAGCATGTTATACGTGTCCATTGCAACAACTCTACAGGTACTATGATAAAGCTACCAAGAATCATGAGAGCTCCAGAGACACTTATTGCTGTCCTGACCTTTGAAAACATTGTGCTTAATGCAAATGCCATAGTAATCAGAGATAATGTGAAAGAATAAACAAGTAGAAAAGTCACTTTTGTATCTGATACAGCAAAGAGTCCAGTGACTTTGGCCATCAAAACCAAGATCAGAGAGGTGAAAGCACCCATTGCGGCATATGTCAGCAATCGCCCCTGCTGCTGCAGCTGCTGCATTGAACAATACAGTCCTACTTACACTGTTAAGCTCACTCAAATCCACCACCGAAGGAATCAATACTAGATCAGATGTTCCAATATAAGGAGCTGTTTGGCCACTTGCTACTGTAGAAACTATGAACTTCGGCACTCCAAGGGGAAGGGCCCTTAGAGAAGGAGCAATGAAAGAAATTCCTCCACTTCCTCCTATTAATCATAGAGCAGTTCCTCTGTAGCGTGCCCGAGTCCTCCTGGCTCATAAGTTTGTGCAGGGACCGGAGTTTGAAGTTTGCTGCTGTCTTAAGAAGAGCTGAAGATAAATTACATAATCTGAAAAGCAACATTAATGATTTCTTCTTCAAAGCCCTGTTTTGAAGAAGAATCAATCTCTGATAGAAGACAGAGTCTAACAGTTGGCACCAAGAATGGCATGATTATATTTCTGCACTATCTGAATCTCATATCAGGATAAAAGAGGGCCCAGATGAACTCATTTGGTGTCATGCGGACAATGGTATATACTCACCTAAGACTGGATATCTATCCCTGATCTCCCACAAGATACCGGATTTGATTACCTTCTGGTGGAAGCATATTTGGAAACTTACTGTGCCTCCTCAGACCAGACTATTTTTCTGGTGTATACTAAAAGACAAAGTTCCCACAGGCGAAAATCTCATGCATCGATCCTTCCATGGGCCGAATTGGTGTACATTATGCAAAAGCTCATCGGAATCGACCTTACATCTGTTTCTGAAATGCTCAGCCCTGATTAATCTTTGGCAAAATATTTCTACTACAATTCATTACACAGGGCATTGGGAAGGTGATGACATAAACAAAGCTTGGGAAGGTTGGTACAATCGGCATAAAGGTTCAAAACTTCAAAGTCTCCCTTTGATTATCAGCTGGCATCTCTGGCTGGCTCAGAATCGCTCTATATTTGACAACAAACCTATGTGTTGGCCACACATTGCGGCCTGTATAGTATCGGCATATAATGAGATGCCTGATCCTCCACAAACTCGAGCCCGAAGGCCTCATACACCTCCACATATTGATAAAAATACCCCTTGGGCGTATTTCGATGGTGCAGCACAACAGCAGGGATGTGGTGGTGGATTCATCTTATACATTAGTGAACATCATTACTTCAAAGTTAAGATGGGATTAGGGGCTGGAACAAACAATTTTGCAGAACTCATCACCCTTCGTCATCTCTTGCATTTCTCTTTGGGGCATAATTGCATGGGCTTAAATATTTTTGGAGACTCGAAGATCATTATTAATTGGTTCAATAATATTACTGCTTGTCACATACACACACTCAGTAATATTTTGGATGAAGTAAACATTTTCAAGGCTCAATTTAATAATATCACATGCAATCATATTTACAGGGAACATAACAGTTGTGCTGACGGGCTATCCAAGGAGGCCACGGTACTTCCCAGAGGAGAGTGGATGATCCAGGAACAACGAGGGACAAATGAATACTGCTACTATCATCGCCCATACATAGATCTGCATTATCACAGGGCAGAGAGCCCATGATCTCTGGTTTTTTGGAATATTTTTGAGAAATGTTTTTTTTTTGTACATATTATACAGGATATTTATGTATGGCCCTGCGTGGCACATGTACAGACATATACAAGGCTCCTATTATATTTCAAATGAACATCCTGCGTGGTGTTCTGGACAATATACAGTTTTTTGAAGAACCTTCACAATTTTGACTGAGCCCTCTGGGGCTAGACAGATACAACATATGCAAATCACATCTACAATATGTAATTTTTCAAAGTTAATGAAATATTACGATTTTTCCAGTGGAAAAAAAAAAAAAAAAAAAATAAAAAAAAAATCACATCCTCCATATCGCAAGTCTTATAGGGTTGTCATGGTAAAACCTCCAATTGCGATATTATTAAAAACTTGCTACACCATTATAACATGATTTAATATCATATCGCATCCGCTCCATCAGTAGTAAGGGCATTGGCTATATCGGAAAATAGAGCATGAGCACGACTTGTAAAACCTCTGATTTTCATGAAGTTGCGATTGCGATTAAGGTGATGACGTGGATGTGGGACCTCCATGTGGATATAGCCTCTCCTATGTGATTTCCGCAAATAATAAGTCTATTGGATGAATATTAAAAAAAAGGGCCTCTTTGATATAATTTTAATATGTGACATCATAAGTTGGCCTCTCTTCTAAATGAACATGTTTTTTGAGTATTGGTGAACATCGTATAAAAACGAGTTAAAATGCTTCAGTTCTAAGCATCTATCTTGGGCAAAAAAATAGAGCATAAAGAAGTTCACAACTTGTGAACTTGAATAGACAGAGGAAGTTGAAGATCGAGAAGTCGAAGGTCGAGAAGCCAAAGATCGATTGAACGAAAGTGGAAGCCGAAGGTCCAGCGGAATAAGAAGGAAGCCGAAGGTTGAACATTCTATTGACTGGGTTATTTATTGAAAATCTCGGACCTGTGTTTGACAGTGATTTTATATAACAGTTCAAAAGGATGCTCTACAGATCTAAGAAGGTTATCTGAGTATGAACAGGGTTGTTTTAATTGAACGCACAATATGAAACTGCAACAATCACTCCTCTGAAAAAGTCATTCTTGAAGCAGTTACTCCTGAAGCCTCACTCCCGAAGCAGTTACTATGACAGTTAGGACTGAGGGTTGAAACAAAGAGTTGTCTTGGTGCAGAGCTTAGTGCAATTCATTGTAGACACATTAAAGTTGTGTGGAGACTATTGAAGACCATGATGTATTAGTCATCATGATGTGACTTGGAGTTGGTGCTCCTAAATCCAAGGTTGGTGCCTTGACAAGATAGGGTCGGAGCCCTTGGGGTTGGTGCCTCAAAATTAGAAGGATTGGTTTCGGTGGAGTTGGTTCTCCTAAATCCAAGGTTGGTGCCTTGACAAGAAAGGGCTGGTGCCCTAGAGGTTGGAGCCTCACAAAAAGTCCAAGTTGGTGCTTGGCAATAGTTTGGAGCCCTATATATATTGTACCTGATTTACTGTAAAGATTATATTAATAAAAGCATTTATGCCTATTGTTCATTTTTTGTTCTAAATATAAATGATTTAACTGGTAAAAATAACAATTGAAAAGCAATGCTGATTCACCCCCCCTCCCTCAGTATTTCCAACAATTGGTATCATAGCTAGCTTCTTCATATTAGCCTAATAGCTAGAAGAAGGATTCTTAGTCACAATGAGAAATCAAGAAGTGTTAGGAAGACTTTCTCTGTTCGATGGCACAAATTTTGGTTTTTGGAAAAAAAAAAAGAATGTCCTACTACTTAATGTCCCTTGGACCTGAAGTTTGGCATTCAATTTTAAATGGGTACACAGGTCCTTCCACTCTTCCAACAAATCAAGATGAAAGGAAAGCTTACATTGGAAATGCAAAAGCCTTAAATTCCATCACTAGTGGAATCATTGATTCTGAATTTACAAAAGTCACGAATTGTGACTCGGCCAAAGAAGTATGGGATAAGCTAGTTATCTTATATGATGGGGACTCCAAAGTTAAGAAGGCAAAGCTTCAAACTCATAGAACACAATTTGAAATTCTGAAAATGGTGATGAAGAAGATATTGCATCATACTTTCTCCGAGTAGCTGAAGTGGTCAACTCTCTTAAAGGATTGGGAGAAAACATTGGAGAAATCACTATTGTTCAAAAGGTGTTAAGATCTCTCCCAGACATATTTGACTCCAAAGTAAGTGCTATAGAAGAAATGAAAGACCTAGATACTCTCAAGATGGATGAACTTCATGGAATCCTCATTGCCTATGAGATAAGAAAAGGAAGCCCAAGTTCCAAAGATGCAACATTCAAGGCCTCAAAATCAAAAAAGGGGATAGAATGGAATACTAGTAGTGATGACTCCGATGTTGAATCCGAATTGGCACAATTTGTATGAAGACTAAAGAAAGGATCCAAGCTAAAAGGTAAGTACCCTCTTATTTGTTTCAAATGTGGAAGAATAGGTCATTATGCTGCAAAATGTCCTCTTAAGCATGATATTGATGATGAGGAAAATTCTAAAAGGATGGTATATAAAAAAAAGGGTTCAATAAGAAGAATTTCTTCTCTAAGCAAGATGAGTCTGATGAAGATGAATTTGTAGTCATCAAAAAGAAATCAACTAATCATTTCCCTCATCGCAAAGGAGGTAATGATGAATCAGATGAAGAAAATGACTATGCTGGAAGCCAAGAAGTATTATTCATGGCATTCATAAATGATGATGATTCAGATCTAGAAGGAAATGTAGATGAATTTTCAATGAGTGCCATTGAAGAAAATGAGAAATTACGAAATAAAATAATTTCTCTCAAGGTAGAAAAGGAGGAAGCAAAAAGAAGGGAAGACCTCTTGAAAAATAAGCTAAAAGAAAAAGAAGAAATTTGTGAAGAACGTGAAGCCGAAATAGTATCTCTAAGGAAGGAATTGGAGCAAGTCAAAAAGGGTTGGGAAAGCTCTCAAATACTTGAAATTATCCTAAATGCTCAAAAACCTCAACATGAAAAATCTGGGATAGGTTTTAAAGGAGAATCATCAAGTACTAAGAATAATGCGAAAAGCTATGCCGACATACTTTCCAACAACCCAAAAGAAGAAAGATTATTTCATCAAAGGCCCATCTCAAATCCAAAGAATGAAGAGAGAGTAACTCCAAGGAAGAATGTTGATTCAAATCATGGCTATTACAACAGGTACAAAACTATCTTTTTTGGGCATTGTTTTTATTGTAAAAATTTTGGTCATCAAGCTAAACATTGCATGGCTCATAAGAATGAAACACCAAAATTGAAGGATCAAACAAACAAACCATATGGTCTCAAAGGGCAAGGACAAATCAAGACCTACAACTCTTTTGATCCCTTGGCCAAATTTGATCCAATTTTCTCATTATGTAATGATAATGGACATAATGAACAAAATTGCCCCCTCAAAAGAAGAGAAGCAAAAAATGAGAATCCTAACACGAATAAATGTGGCCTAGCTCTATGTGCTCATGGTGATGAAAATCATTGGTTTGTGGATAGTGGGTGCTCTATACATATGACAGGTGACAAAAAGAAGTTTGTATCAATAAATAAAAAGGAAGGAAATGTATCCTTTGGAAGTGGATCTGCCAAAATTGTTGGAAAAGGAACTGTTACCCTTATTAATGGAAAAGGAAAGGCTCAAAATGCTTTTCTAGTAGATGGGCTCAAACACAATCTCTTGAGTGTTAGCAAAATCTGTGATCAAGGACATAATGTTGTATTTAGCACTAAATATTGTGAAATAAGGAACTCTTCCTCAGGGGAACTTGTGGCGAAAGGAGTTAGAACATTAGATAATGTCTACATTCTGAACAAAATTCAAGAAGATAAATGTTACTTAAGTCAAATAGATGAAAGTTGGTTGTGGCACAAGTGACTTGGACATACAAGTTTCGATAACTTGATCAATATCAGCAAGATTAATGCAGTATGAGACATCCCAAAGTTATTCAAGCCAAATCAAGGAGTATATGGTCAATGTCAACATGGAAAGAAAACTAGAACTAGCCACAAGACCAAGGAGTTTTCTACATCAAAACCTTTGGAGATCATCCATGTTGATTTATGTGGGCCAACTAGAACTCCGGCACTCCAAGGAGAAAGGTACTTTTCTTTATTTGTTGATGACTATACTAGAATGATGTGGGTATATTTCATAAAATATAAATTTGAAGCATTTGAATGTTTTAAGAATCTTAAAGCTCTTGTAGAAAATGAAAAGGATTCTAAGATTAAATGTCTTAGAACGGATAGAGGAGGAGAATTCACATCAAAATAATTTGATGAATTCTGTAAAGTACATGGAATCGAAAGAGAACTGTCTGCTACCAGAACACCTAAGCAAAATGGGGTAGTTGAAAGAAGAAACCGAACTGTTCAAGAAATGGAAAGAACAATGTTAATAGCAGCTGACTTGCAGCCAAAATTTTGGAGAGAAGCAGTCGGGACAGTTGTTTATACCTTGAATCGAACTCAACTAAGACCAAATAATGAGAAGACTCCTTATGAATTATGGAAAGGAAGACCTGCTTCAGTAAAATAATTCAAGATTTTTGGAAGCAAGTGCTTCATAAAAATCAATGATGACTCACCAGGAAAATTTGATTCTCGGGTTGATGAAGGAATATTCCTTGGATATTCTACAAGGATCAAAGCCTAAAAGTGCTACAATAATTGACTACGGAAAATAGTGGAAATCATTGATGTGAAGATTGATGAAGACCTTCCAGAAAAAGAAATTGAAGATCATAAAGTTGACCCTCTCATTGAAGAAAACAAAGAAGAACCTGAAAAATAGGAAAAAGATCAAGAAAAACACAAGGAAAAAGAACCATCTCAAACCCCTTAAAAGGTGAAGTTTCTCCTATAACATCACCCAAAAGAGCAGATTATTGGCAATATATATTAAGGGATGCAAACCTGAAGAAGGATGACAAGTACACCAAAGAAAAATGATGTTGCTCTCCTATCTATGATGGAACCAGAAACATTTACTCAAGCAAGTAAGGATCCTCATTGGGTAAAAGCCATGGAAGAAGAAATGTCACAAATCAAGAAGAATGAGACATGGGAGCTAGTACCTCATCCAAAGGATAATGATATAATTGGAACCAATTGGGTGTTCAAAAACAAAATGAATGAATATGGAAAAATCATCAGAAATAAGGCAAGGCTTGTTTGTAAAGGTTATTCACAAATTGAAGGAATCGACTTTGAAGAAACCTTTGCACAAGTAGCTCATATGGAAGCTATAAGGATGTTCTTTGGATTTTCTTGCTCAAAAGGATTCAAAATCTATCAAATGGACGTAAAGTTAGCATTTCTGAATGGGAACTCAAGGAATAAGTCTACATGGAGCAACCATAAGGGTTTAATCTAGCAGAAGGAAAATACTTTGTTTGTAAGTTGAAAAAGGCATTATATGGGTTGAAACAAGCTCCTAGAGCTTGGTACAAAAGATTGGATCACTATCTACAACAAAAAGGCTTCAATAAGGGGGTGGCAGGAAGTAATCTCTACATGAAGATGGATGAGGATAAGTTACTAGTCACTCTTGTCTACGTTGATGATCTGATTTTTGCTAGTAATAATGATGAGATGAACCATGAGTTTGCTCAAAATATGTCACAAGATTTTGAAATGTCGATGATGGGAGAGTTATCTTACTTCCTTGGACTACAAGTATCTCAAACCACGACAGGCATGTTCATATCTCAAGCAAAGTAGCTTAAAGACATGCTTAAAAGATATGGAATGGAAGATTGTGCACCCATGAGCACACCTATGACCACAGATTGCAAATTAAGCAAAGATGATGAATCTCCTCCGGTAGATGCAACTCATTACAGGTCAATAATTTGAGCCCTCCTATACTTTACTGCTACGAGACCTGACATTATGCAAATAGTAGGAACGGTGGGAAGATTTCAATTAGCTCCTAAGAAATCCCATTTGTTGGCTGTAAAAAGAATTCTCAGATACTTGAAAGGAACTCATGATTTTGGTCTTTGGTATCCTAAGAGTTCAACTCTTACTGTGACTTCATACACCGATGATGATTGGGCCGGAAGTGTTGATGATTGAAAAAGTACTAGTGGAAATGCATTCTTCCTGGGAGATTGTCTAGTATCTTGGCTCAGAAAAAAACAAACATCCATATCACTATCTACAGCTGAAGCTGAGTATATAGCTGTTGCAGATTGTTGTACTCAAATATTATGGATGAAGGAAGCTTTGAAAGATGTCAACATAGGTACCAATCAACCAATAACCATCTATTGTGATAACACAAGTGCTATCAGTCTCAGCAAAAATCCAGTGATGCACTCAAAGACCAAACATATACCAATCAAGTATCATTTCCTTTGTGAACAAGTAGCTGAACAAAACATCAACTTGGAATATATCAATACTAAGGAGCAGATAGCTGATATTTTCACAAAACCTCTTCCTTGAGAAGCATTTGAACATCTTCACCAAAAGATGGGGGTTATTTCTCTAGCATCACATTAAGTTGATTCATAAAGATGTTGCATGACAGGGGGAGTTCTTGTGCACCATTTTTTGCCATTGATGTCAAAGGGGGAGAGAAGAAGAATATTGCCATCAATGACAAAGGGGGAGATTGTTAATCTAGGTTGTCATTGATGTCAATATAGTAGTGTTTGTGATGGAAAATTCCTTAATACTTGATGTTGCCTATTGATGCCCATTGATCTTGATACTGCTCATGGAGGATCCAAGGATTGAATACAGACATAATAGAAATAGTGGAACCTAGGAGGAAAGATAATAGAAACCATTAGAAGAGAAAGAGAACGAGTAAAGAGGAGAAGCCACCATGAAGCCAAAGAGTAATATGAAGAGTTTATCAAAAGCCATCAAAGAAGAAAGTTATTGGAGCAAGAGAAGCAGGTTATCACATATGCCCAAGGGTAAGTGTTATCGAAAGAACAAAGAGCAAGAACGATATCAGAGGAGTAAAGAAGAAAACATCGGAGGAGTAGAGCTATTGGAAGAGGAGCCATAACGGAGGAGTTAATAGTGTTATCAAAGGAATTATATCGGCCGCTTTATTACCTGTTACTACTCGAATTCCCCGATTGCGATTTGACCTGCGGACCTGACTGCTCCAATAGAACACGCCCTAATGTAATATCGCATCCACCTCGTCGGAAGTCATATCACCAGTCTTAAAGGAATGTCACACTAAAACTGCGACTGTGATAATACATGTGGACCCGAATAGGTTATAGTAACAGCCCTAATATAACATCGCATCTGCCATATCGCAAGTCTTATAGGGTTTTCATGGTAAAACCTCTGATCGCGATATTATTACGGACCCGCTACACCATTATAACATGATTTAATATTATATCGCATCAGCTTCGTCGGTAGTAAGGGAATCGACTATATCGGAAAACAAAGCATGAGCACGACGTGTAAAACATCTTATTTTCATGAAGTTGCGATTGCGATTGAGGTGATGACATTGATGTGGGACCTCCATGTGGGTATAGCCTCTCCTATGTGATTTCCGTAAATAACAAGTCTATTGGATGAATATTAAAAAAAAGGACCTCTCTGATATAATTTTAATATGCGATATCATAAGTCGGCCTCTCTTCCAAATGAACGTGTCTTTTGATTATTGGTGAACATCGTATAAAAATGAGTTAAAACACTTTAGTTCTGAGCATCTATCTCGGGCAGAAAAATAGAGCATAAAGAATTTCACAACTCGTGAACTTGAAGATACAGAGAAAGCCGAAGATCGAGAAGTCGAAGGTCAAGAAACCAAAGGTTGAGCGAATGAAAGTGAAAGTTGAAGGTCTAGCAGAAGAAGAAGGAAGCTGAAGGTTGAACATTCTATTGACTGGGTTATTATTGAAAAGCTCGAACTTATGTTTGACAGTGATTTTAGATATCAATTCAAAAGGACGCTCTGCGGATCTAAGAAGTTTATCTGAGTATGAACAGGGTTGTTTTTAATTGAATGCACAATATGAAACTGCGACAGACACTCCTCTAAAGAAATCATTCTTGAAGCAATTACTCCTGAAGCCTCACTCCCGAAGTAGTTACTATGACAATTAGGATTGAGGGTTGAAACAAAGAGTTGTCTTTGTGTAAAACTTAGTGCAGTTCATTGTAGACACATTGAAGCTGTGTGGAGACTATTGAAGACCACGATGTATTAGTCATCATGATGTGACTTGGATTTGGTGCTCCTAAATCCAAGGTTGGTGCCTTGACAAGATAGGGTCGAAGCCCTTGGGGTTGGTGCCTCAGAATTAGAAGGATTGGTGTCCTTGGAGTTGGTGCTCCTAAATCCAAGGTTGGTGCCTTGACAAGATAGGGTTGGTGCCCTAGAGGTTGGAGCCTCACAAAATGTCCAAGTTGGTGCTTGGCAACAGTTTGGAGCCCTATATATATTGTACCTGATTTATTGTAAATATTATATTAATAAAAGCATTTATTCCTATTATTCATTTTTTGTTCTAAATATAAATGATTTAACTGGTAAAAATAACAATTGAAAAGGAACACTGATTCACCCCCCCCCCCCGCCTCTCAGTATTTCCAACAAGCTTCTTTCACTCCAAAATCCCAGCCACTGAGTTACATTGAGTTTCAAAACACAAATGAAATATTAGAATCTAAAACATATGATGAATTGATGCAGGATAATTCTGTACCATTAAGTTTTGATTCATTTCAGTTTTTGAAGAAAAAATTTGATAATATCTCTGAAGCAAAGAATGACAAGCCTATAGAAAATCATGTAGTCTCATTAGAACGGATGGATAACAAGTTTCAGCAATCTTCTCAGGTTCTCCGTGATCCAATAGTTTATGTTTTGGATGATATATGTAGTCAAAGTCTTTCTCCATTAGCTAGATATGAGCTTAAAAACCAAAATGATAAAAATTTGATCGAGTAGTTGGCTTCATTGTCTTGTTCAACAAGAGTCTCATTACAAAGCTCATCCGAAAATTTACAGTCATATCAGGAAAATTACAAGTCAGAAATTCACGAGAGTAAGGATGAAAATGAAAATTTATATTCATGGTATAAAGACCACCTAGAGAAAAATTACAATTTGTTGGATGAGCTAAATCTCAATGTACATTTTGCCAATTTGTTGCATCCATATGAGAAAAGGATTTTTCTTGTATTTATGGATCATGAGCACATCTTCAGTGAACACTTGGAGTTGCCTATCTTTTGTTTTTTCTACCTACTCAAGGAAAGTGTGAGCATGATTCAAATAAGTATCCATTTGTTGGATTGGTTACACTGGAGGGATCAATTCACATGATTGTATATATATCTTCAGCAAGTTGTCGGTTATCATCAGGGTTTGAAGCTTGGAGTGAAGGTCCTAAGATCCCGATGGTATGTTGCTTTAAGTAAGTTCAATCAGTGTGTTTTTTATAGTCAATTCAATTCAGTTTGTCAGTTAGTTTACAATTTCGAGTTTAAATTTTTATTATTTACTCCATGCCCAATGGATAAGGCTACCTAGTCTACGGTGTTCTTAACACCTCCTAAAGGAGCTGCCCTCCCTAGCTCGAGCCAATGTTAGTGTCTTCCAGTCCAGCGAGTCACTAGTGATCAAATATGCTCTTCCAAGGTTTTTGTTACGGTCTCAAGTCATTTTTTTATCATTTCATTAGGATTTCAAAATAAAAATTTGGTCACTCGCTAGTGTGTCTAGGTCTATTACTTCTCCTTTCAAAAACTTTCGTGTTTTTTTCATTTCCATCACTCATTTGGATGTGCCATCATTGAAAGGTCATCATCATCATCTCAGTCATATCATCATGGTCCTCATTCAGCTCAGTGTCACCATTAAGTAGGGTCAAAGTCATAAAAATCTGTCATTTCATTCATAAATCCAGCAAATGAAGGAGTAGTAATAGGGAATTTGCTCAGAAAAATTATGTTTCAAATTTTAATTTATTTCAAATATGATGTAATAATCTCTAATGTTCCAAAGCTACATTGAATGTTCCAAATCTACATAGTTTTCAAAGAAAAAGTGAAAAACATATGGTGGGCGACACCACCACTATGAAGAAATTGACTTCCACAAGCTATAAAAGACCATCACAATTTGTTTATCTCACTCATTCCATTAACAAAGAGTTGACACTCACCAACAGGCACTTCCTCGGCATTTTCAGGGCCAAAGGATACTCCAAAAAGTGATTCCAAGAAGCTACACTGCGTTTTCAGCAGCCATGCTGCATTTTCAGTCCAAAAGCAATAGAACTTGTTTTCAAGGGTTCTCAAAGGCGAATAAAGTCTTCATCAGTAGTCTACAAGTAAACTAAGGTCCCTTGATACATAATATCAACTTTATTTCCTTGTTTTTATGGTGCATAGCCTCCATTTGTCCCCACGCTACGTTTTTGGCAGTTTTCATAGCTGGGAATGTATAAAAATTCCATAGGCTAAATCCTACACTCATTTCATCCGTTTCCACTTCCCAAAGTTCTCTAACACCCTTACCTACTCCCCTAAATTTTCCTACCCTCATTGCCCTTCCCTAAACCCTTCGTCCTATCCCTCACTTCCCCTGTTTTTCCCACTAGGGTTTTATCTTGCAAACTATCAACAGGGAGGAATAAAAGAAATCTTATAACAAGGGAGGTCAAGTATCAAGGTACTCAACACCCATGAGCTGATGTCCTCCTTACTGTCCAAGCAATGTTTTCAGAATGTAGGGTGTTTAGGGTTTGTGAGAAAGTTCAACAAGTCAAGTATCATCCCAAGTTGAGCAATTTGATTGCCACTAACCTTAAGAGAGATAAGGTCACCGTTGCAAGGGTCAGCTTCACAATTTCAACTAAAGCCATAGTAGAAGCCACAGGGATACCAAACAATGGAGAGAAGTGGTTTAAGAGCCTAGACTTGGATGTGCAAAACTACAAACCCTTTATCAAAAGTCACTACAAAGACACCATTAAGAAATTTTTTCCTTTTGGGAAGCTCTTTGAGAAGTTTGCTCCATTGATGAGGGTCATTATGAAGTATTTTACATGTGAGGGAAGATTTTCGAGATTGTACAAGTATCATGTCAGATTTCTCATGCATTTCAGATGGGTAAAACCGCTTAACCTATCCTTCCACCTCTACAAGATCTTGGCTAAAATGGAAGAGAAGGTGGAGCATAGACAAAGTGATCATAAAACCAGCCTTTTTCACCATGCCCTCATCAAAATAATTTTATTACATCAGCTTTCACAAATTAACATCACTTGGCAAACATTCATTCAGTCAAATGTCTTTTTTGTCTTCTGCTAGTTAGTCTACTAGCCAAAGTACACCATCAACACCATCCAAGCATATGGAGATTGGCTCATCTAGAAAAATTTCAGTCAAGAGGACACCTAGGGATGAGGTGAATCAAACATAACAAAGAGGAAGGAGGATTTTGTTTGCTCCAAACATTGGGGAAGGGGCCAAGCCTACATCAGCAGAACAGGGATCATCATCACAACATGAGGCACCTTTGCAAGATGAGGAGCCATTCCATCTTGACATTGATATAGTAGACTTGAAGGTTAACGAAGAGCATAATATAGTAGAGCAGGTCATCATGGATAAATATGCTGAGATCAAAGAGCTTAAGGACAACTTATCTAAGAACAATTTCATGATTTCATTCCTAGAGCACGAGAATAAGCAATTGAAGGTAAATCAACTACTCTTGAATAAGCATAAGGTTGATGTTAGCAAAGAAGATGTAAAGGAAAAAGAAGTAGTTGACATAGATGATTCAAATGAGCATCAAGAGCAGGTGACAAGGAAGAGGCCAAGGACTAGAGGCCTCCAAAGGGCACTTCAACAACAAAGAGAACAATCTCCACCGAAAGAGCAAATGTCTTCAGATGACATAATTATAGCTGGAATCAATCAAAATAAGGAGTTTTGGCTTGACAAAGTGAATTGTCATTTGGAAAATCTACTTAATAGGGCCAACAGAGACAAAAAATTGCAAGGACACATGGTTTCTCATTACTATACAAGGAATCAAGTCTCCAAATTCAAGATCAAGCAATTGAAGGAAAAACTCAAGGAAATCCTAATCACGAAAAAAGAGAACGTTAAGTTGGATTTGCTTGTTGATGCTTCCCTCATAGCATATCATACCATCTCAAGTATTCATGGAGAAACTCCAGACCAATTTTGAATAAATTTGAAGAAATTTTTGAAAATTGTGAATTTTTGGCAATTTTTGAAACAGTCACTAGGTAAAAAACGTAGCATGCCCCATGCTGTGCTTTTTATGGGGGGCTCCAAATGACAATTTTCTTACATATTTGGATTTTTAATCACTTGTACATCACTTCTAACCCCTGGGAGAAAACTTTTAGCAAGTTCTGGTAGGTGAAAAAAGCCAAAAACCACTCAAAAATCACCTCTCTGCCCTCTTTTTGAAGAGCTCGTTGCGTTTTTGGAGTACTTCTAGGAGAATGAAGTTTATGAGGGCTAGGAGCAACCTTTTTTAGTTCTTTAGTATTCTATCATGTAGCATACATCTATAGCTATCTCCATCATTTTTCAGATCAGGATTTGAACCTCGGGAAGGCCTCCAAAAGTCACTTCTACCAATTTTGTTGTGTTTTCTCTTGGCACGCTGCACTTTTACCTGAATTCGCTACGTTTTTGCCTGAAACTCATGTTTCTCAGTTCTGTCAGCTAGTTTCAATTTTTCATGATGTAATTACTAGTATTTGATGTAATTATGATGTAATGAGAGGTAAATAATCTTGTTAGGGTTGTTTTCATTTAAATTTAGGCCTCATTTATGAGGAGCAGTTCAGTCAAAGTTTAAAAGGAGGATGTGTTTTAACCTCCCTACACATTAGGGATTTGTTGAGCACTTCATGTAATCAATTCCTAAGCTAAAGGATTTGACCCTGAGAGAGGAGAAATAGTTATTTGGTCTATATGTATCTATTTTTCAGTCATTGAACAGGTTGGACATCAGAGGTGGGAACACTTGTAGCTTGTACTTCAACTCTTTATTCAGGAAATCAAAGGAGCAGTTGCAGATATTATCTAAGAATTCATGTGCAATGAGTTTGCGATGATGTATTTTCTTTGTATAGTTTTATATGAATGATATACATCTCTCCTTTCCATATCTTATTTCTTCAGTGATTTTCCTTAAAGGTTATAAGCAAAATTCTTTTCATGAAAGCTCTATTTTGATGGGAATATCATTTTGTGTAATTTTCCTTCTTAATTAATGAATTCATGGTGCACATGCTCATTAAGACCTTCTTACTCTTTCAAACCCTACACTACACCGACAAAACCCTAAATCCATCACAAAATTATTGCTACCTTGCTCCTCCATATATTTGTTGTTGTAACCCTTTGATACTTTGACCTAGCTACCTGGTTTTCATCCCTAATCTAGCATCAAAACCATAAAAACTCAAAACCTACCTGAGCCTAGCATACCTAGCCTAATATTCTTTTACACTCCAGTCATCATTGGTTGTGAGATTTATAGAGAGAGACCTTTCTGGTTTGGCAGGGCTAGCTGCTAAACCCTAAGTGGTTTGAGGTTACCTCTGTCGATCTCCTTTCTTAGCCTTGGGATATTGTGGAGGATAACAAGAGGAGCCTCAGGATGAGCTTCAGGAGTTTGTGGAGCAGCCACATGCCAAGGAGCAGATGTGAGGCAGAATCGAGGTACCCACTCAACCTTAATCTTCCAGAGAGGGGAGAAAGAGAACTAGAGAAGTTGATAGATTGTTGCAGGATGCACACGAGTGTTGGCATTTTGGCACAGATGTGGCGCTATGGTACAGGTGTTGTCCTTGATGGCAACTCACTTTGGTGACAGATCTCAGTTCTAGTGCTCAGAATGAAGGAAATCTTGTATACGCAGGTACACTTTGCCGAAGTCGCGTATACACGCGGTTTATACGTTCCGAAGTCGCGTATGCGTATACACGCACTTTTATGCACATAAAAGCGCGTACATGATGGGAAACTTATTTTTGGTCCGTGGTTGTTAGTCCTTGGAATTTGAACCTTTGGTTGTGGACCATGGTATCTCGGCAGAAGAGTTGAACCCAGGTTTTTGGCCTTTGGTATTGGATTATTATGGTTTTGGCCCGTGGTATTGTGCAAGGCCTATAACTATAAAAGAGGAAGGAGATCATGTGAAAAGGTATCCTCTGAATGATTGAATATCTGATATTGTGATAGATCTGGAATACGGGTGATTGGGTTATGGTGCAGATCTAGATCTGAATGAAGGTGGAACCTGAGCGCAAGAAGGATAAGGACTATTGATGGATCTAAATCTCAAGGCTTGAACATTAGTATCTCTGTATGATTTTGATCTGTTATATGTGGCGCACTCTAGATCTATAAATCTGGGCTAACTAATGTCTGAATGCTTGAAAGAATAAATTATCCTTTATAGATCTGTACGCAGGTTCAGTGAATAGAAGTTGCATATATACGCATTTTCTGTGAATGAAAGACGCGTATACGCAGGTTGGTTATGGTACAGAAGCGTATACTCGCAGGTTGATGAACAGAGAAGTAGCGTATATGTCTTGATTTATTTTCTAGCTGCTTCTGTTTTATTGTTGCAGTGTTCTGGGTTCAGAATTGGTGTTTGATTACAGTTACTGGGTTCTGGGATCAGTGGTCAGAGAAGTGCTTAGCCCTCAATTGGTGAAAAGGAGTTTGGGTTATGAAAAAATTCTTGATGTTTGATTAAAGTTATTTGTGGATCCAGTCTGAAAATTAATGAAACGAGGTCCCTGAAAGCACAGAGAAGGTTGTAGCCTTCTGCAGGTAGGAGCCTGCGTACTAGTATCTCAAGCTAGTACAAGATCTAAGGGGGTTGGAGCTCCCTTCCAGGGAAGCTGGAAAACGAGAGATAGGTGTAGCTCTCTGCAGGTTGCAGCCTGCGTACTGGTAAAGTCTGCTCGAGTACAAGACATTGTAAAGAGAAGTTTCTAATTAAAAAGAAGATAGAGACGAATTGCAGCAGGGGGTTTTCACCCACATTGGGTTTCCTCCTTATATCTTGTGTTCTTGTGTGTGACTGTCTTCTGCTCTGTTTCACTGTTTCTGGTACTTTTTGTGTGCATTTGAATCACAGATTAATAACTGGAATCTGAAAGATAATTCAAATTATAAGTCTGATTTATATACGCGGTTTTCTTTATCTGTAGTTGCGTATATACGCGGTTTGTATTAACTGAAGTAGCGTATATCATCTGGAATTTAAAAAGGAAATATTTGGCTTGATAATACTGATTCACCCCCCCTCTCAGTATTATTTTCAACAATTGGTATCAGAGCAGGTCCTTCAAAGAAGCTTGATCGCTTGAAGGAAGATCATTCATCATGAGCAACTACGAGAGGGAAGCATCAATCAGGCCTCCAATTTTTGATGGGACAAACTTCAATTATTGGAAGGTAAGAGTTACTGCCTATCTTCAATCTCTTGGTACAGAAGTATGGGATATCATAGATACAGGCTACACTTTTCCTTCAGCTACTCCTACAAATGCGGCCGAGAAGAAGAAATATGAAAGAAATGCTAAAGCAGTCAATACTCTGCTAGGATGCTTATCTCAAACAGAATTTGTGAAGGTTATGCAATATAAATCTGCAAAAGAAATATGGGACAAGATTGTCTTGAGCTACGAAGGAGATGAACAGGTAAAGCGTGCTAAACTTCAAACCCTCATAATTCAATATGAGAATCTCAGAATGTATAATGATGAAAGTGTGGCTAACTATTTCCTTCGGGTAGATGAGATTGTTAATTGCATGAAAAACTTGGGTGAAGAAATAAAAGAGGCTATTGTGGTTGAAAAGGTTCTAAGATCTTTGTCCCCCAAGTTTGAATCTAAAGTGTCTGCTATAGAAGAAAAGGAAAATCTACGAACACTTACTATGTCTCAGCTACACGGAATTCTAACTGCTTATGAAATGAGGAAAGGAGGTCCATCTGACAGGAGAGAAGCTACCTTCAAGGCTTCAGGCAAAGGAGAATACTATGAATCAGGACATGGGTCAGAAGAAGAAGAAGAATCAAATTTTGTTAGAAATCTTCAACGGGGTGCTGGACGGTTCAGAGGTAAGTTGCCCTTCAAATGCTTTGCTTGTGGAAGAGTAGGTCACTATGCTGCCAAATGTCCTCATAAGGATAAGATCGACAAGGGAAAGGAACCTATTAGATGGAACAAGAAACAGAACGCAAATAAGAAAAGCTACTACACTCATGAAGATAGTGATGGTCTATCAAATAGTGATGAAGATGAACGAGGTAATGACTATAAACTGTTAATGGCATTTGAAGATGATGATTATATGGATGCTATAGATGTGGATAGCCTTTATGAAGAAATTACTAAACTCAAGAGATGTATAGAAGAAAAGAATATGATCATTGATACTCTACAATTTCAAATTAATGAAAAGGAAAAACATCTTGAAAAATTAGAAGGTGAAATTGTTGGCCTTAGAAAAGAGATTGAGAAAACAAAGGCTATTAATCTTAAATTTGTCAAAGGATCTGAAACTCTGGATGAGATCATCAATGTATAGCGTTCTCCACTAAACAAGACAGGTTTGGGGTATAATGGAGAAACTTCTCAAGCATCCACCTCAAAGAGTTAGCTTGATGCAGCAAGAAGAAATGAGCAAAAGCACAATGGAGATCACCAGGTAAAGCAGGGACGAATTACATCAAGAACAAACAAAGACTATCAGGTAAACCATGGGCAGTCCTTCTTAAGGGTGAACAAAAGCTACAACCAGTCACATGTAAAATCTTCTCAATTTTCTTCAAGAATGGATGACAATAGAAATTACAATCATTTGGCTGGTAGATTTGATAACCGCAGAAGTTTCTTCAATGGACAATGCTTCTCTTGCCATAACTTTGGTCACAAAGTAGCTCAATGTGTCGCATATAAAACAATCATGACTAGAGAGGCTCAAAAGCAAAAAAGTATGACTGGGATTACAAAAAGGACCTATAACAACTTTTCGGCTCTTGAAAATGAAGTTGAATGTTCTATTTGCAATAACTTTGGTCATGAAGATTCTGAATGCAGAAGCAGGTTTCAGCAGACAAAGGAACAAGCCTCAAGCACCAAAACATGGAGAATAAAGGAACCACAAACAGAAAGATGTGGGATAGAATTTTATGCAGAGGGACAGGAAAATCTATGGTACATTGACAGTGGATGTTCGAAGCATATGACATGTGATAAAGAAAAACTTGAGTCATATTCTGCTCTAGAAAAGGGAAAGAAAGTTTCTTTTGGAAATGATACTCCTGCAACTATAAAAGGAAAAGGCATTGCTCAGTTAAAAGAAAAGGTCAAGGCTGGAAATGTTTTGTATGTTGATGGATTGAAACATAATCTTCTAAGTGTCAGCCAGATGTGTGATCAAGGAACCGAGGTGATATTTAGAACAAATGGATGTTTTGTTCGTGATCTTGATACAGGTAAAACGGTGATCAAAGGTAAAAGAACTCCAAATAATCTATACATATTTGAAGAAGGACAACAACAATGATATCTAAGCAAGGATGATGAACACTGGTTATGGCATCGAAGGTTGGGGCATCTAAGCTTTTCACAAATAAGGAAAGCATGCAGATATCAGGCAGTTCGCGATCTTCCAGATATCAAAATTCCAGACAACACCATATGCAAATCATGTCAGTTTGGAAAGCAAACCAGAACTAACTTTCCAGAAAAGGAAGGATCAGCTAGCATGCCTCTTGAGCTAGTTCATACAGATACATGTGGTCCATTCAGGAAAAGGACACCTCGAGGAGAAGAATACTTGATATTATTCATTGATGATTTCTCCAGGTTTGTCTGGTTAGGACTTATGAAGCACAAAGATGAAGCATTCGAAAAATTCAAATCCTTCAAAGCATTGGTTGAAAATGAATTAGGATACAAAATTAAGTGCCTCAGATCTGACAGAGGTGGGGAGTTTACCTCAAATGAATTTTTCAATTTCTGTGAAGATCATGGGATAAGAAGAGAATTCTCTACAACTAGAACTCCTTAGCAGAATGGAGTTGTGGAAAGAATGAACAGAACTGTCCAACAAATGGCTCGTGCTATGCTTGATGAGTCGGGAACTCCCGCAAATTTCTGGGGTGAAGCTGCACATGCTGTGGTTGTTATTCTCAACAAAACAAATGTCCGGGTGAACAACACTCAAACCCCTCATGAGCTCTGGTGTGGTGAGACTCCTTCGGTAAAGCACTTCAAAATCTTTGGGAGCAAATGTTATATTAAGAATACTGATGAGAAAATTGGCAAACTTGAACCTAGAGCAGATGAAGGCATTCTTCTTGGTTATTCTCCACATAGCAAAGCATACAAGTGCTACAATAAAATACTTGGCAGAATTGTTGACAGCATTGATGTAGTGGTTGATGAGAAGGGATACATTCCTAGGCAAGTACATCATGAAGACATCGAAGAAGATGAAGGCTACCCTCAAAGACAGAATGATGAAGAAGAAGAACCTCAAGAAGAACCAGAGAAGCAGACAAGAATAGAAGAGAAGACTCCATCCGGATATGTTCAGAAGAATCATCCAGAATCTCAGATTGTGGGGCAGAAAGAAGCAGGTGTACAAACAAGAAGAACAGTTGCAGAAGCTTCAAGCTATTTGGCATTACTCTCCTCCACTGAACCACAAAATGTGAAAGAGGCATGCAAAGATGAATGTTGGGTGAAAGCAATGGATGAAGAACTTGAGCAGATCGAAAAGAACAACACTTGGGAGCTGGTTCCTAGACCAAAGGATAAGAATGTTATCGGAACAAAATGGGTCTTCAAAAATAAATTGAATGAAAATGGAGAAGTAATTAGAAACAAGGCCAGACTTGTTTGTAAAGGGTATGCGCAGCAAGAAGGAATAGACTTTGAAGAAACCTTTGCTCCTGTTGTAAGACTTGAGGCCATCCGAATGTTCCTTGCTCTCTCAAGCTTTCAAAACTTCAAAGTATTTCAAATGGACGTGAAATCAACCTTTCTGAATGGAGACTTAGAAGAAGAAGTGTACATTGAGCAACCAAATGGCTTTATCCTTGGAAATGATCCAAATCTTGTATGCAAACTTAAAAAGGCTCTCTATGGGCTTAAACAAGCTCCAAGGGCTTGGTACTATCGGTTGGACAAATACCTTCATCAACAAGGATTTTCAAAAGGATCAGCAGATAGCAATCTATATATAAAAATTGAAAATAACAAATTGCTAATACTTGTTGTGTATGTAGATGATATTATCTTTGGGAGCAATGAAGAAGCTATGAGTCAAAGTTTTGCCTTGGTGATGCAGAAAGAATTCGAAATGTCATTACTTGGAGAATTGACATATTTTCTTGGATTGCAAATCCAACAAAATGAAGGTGGTATTTTCTTGTCTCAAACCAAGTACCTCAAGCAGATCTTGAAGAAGTATGGCATGGAGGATTCGAAACCAGTATGTACCCCCATGGTTACGGGATGCAGCCTTAGTGCAAATGATGAATCAGCAGCAGTGCATCAACCAACCTATAGATCCATGATTGGGAGCTTGCTTTATTTGACAGGTACACGACCAGATATTATGCATGCAGTGGGAATAGTTGGAAGGTTTCAAGCCAACCCAAAGGAAACTCATCTTCAGGCAGTCAAAAGAATCTTCAAATACCTTCAAGGAACTCAAAACTATGGCCTATGGTATCCTAGAGATACAGATCTCACTCTTCATGCTTACACAGATGCAGATTGGGCCGGAAGCGTGGATGACAGGAAGAGCACAAGTGGTGGTGCATTCTTTATGGGTTCCAGATTCGTATCTTGGTTCAGCAAGAAACAGAGTTTGATTGCTTTATCTACAGCTGAAGCGGAATATGTGGCTGCTGCATCCTGTTGCACACAACTCCTTTGGATGATGCAAACCTTGCAGGACTTTCAAATCACTTGTAATCCACCTGTCTCTATCTTATGTGATAATACAAGTGCAATAAGCATTTCAAAGAACCCAGTCATGCATTCAAAAACCAAGCACATATCAATCAAGTATCACTTTCTCAGGGAACAAGTGTTGGAACAAAAGGTCAAATTGGAGTATGTTCCTTCTAAGGAACAAGTTGCTGATATATTCACCAAACCACTGCCCAGGGAAACTTTTGAATATCTCAGACAGAAGCTGGGAGTCGTTGATGCTTCATCCTGCTGTTGAAGCTTGTCTGTTCCAAGAAAAGTTGGTATACGCGAGTTGGATGAGGGGTATCCGCGTACATATGCCGATTTATTCAGGTGCAGTCGCGTATGTGGAGTTCTGAAGAAAATCAGCAAGGGTAGACTCTGGTTGGAGAAAGTCTGAGATGGGTCTGTCAGAGACCATCAGGCACAGATTCAGGGGGAGCAGATAATCTTCTAATAATACATTGTTGGCATTACCTTAGAAGCTCTTGGGCCTAGTACTCAAGTTGTTTTTGGCTCAGCTGCAGAAAGAAGGTCAGAAGGTGAACATGATTGCTGATATGTACAGTGATTGTCAGATGCTGCTGATAGTAGTTATTGGTCATAAGTCTTGATATTTTGTCTCTATGTCATGTATATTTGCTTATCAAGGTCATGTAACGGCCTATTTTGGTTTCCCCACTATGCCTGGGATGATTGTTGTGACCTGTTGTCATATGTAAATTTCTGATGTATCCCCACTTGGTTGGGTGATGGTTGTATGTATCGAGTCTTTTTGGATAGGAAGGTCTTTTATGATGTATAAGCCATGGTTCTTCTTGAAGAACATCTTTTTGCAGATCTTGCCTACAGTCAGGGGGAGCATGTTCAGCACAGCAGAGCAGAGATATCAGCATGTACTCAGGGGGAGCACAGCCCTTTGCCCTTGATGACAAAGGGGGAGAATGACTTTGAGGATCTTGGGGTTGCCATCAAGTCCAAAGGGGGAGATTGTTGGCATTTTGGCACAGATGTGGTGCTATGGTACAGGTGTTGTCCTTGATGGAAACTCACTTTGGTGACAGATCTCAGTTCTAGTGCTCAGAATGAAGGAAATCTTGTATACGCAGGTACACTTTGCCGAAGTCGCGTATACACGCGGTTTATACGTTCTGAAGTCGCGTATGCGTATACACACACTTTTATGCACATAAAAGCGCGTACATGATGGGAAACTTATTTTTGGTCCATGGTTGTTAGTCTTTGGAATTTGAACCTTTGGTTGTGGACCATGGTATCTCGACAGAAGAGTTGAACCCAGGTTTTTGGCCTTTGGTATTGGATTATTATGGTTTTGGCCCGTGGTATTGTGCAAGGCCTATAACTATAAAAGAGGAAGGAGATCATGTGAAAAGGTATCCTCTGAATGATTGAATATCTGATATTGTGATAGATCTGGAATACGGGTGATTGGGTTATGGTGCAGATCTAGATCTGAATGAAGGTGGAACCTAAGCGCAAGAAGGATAAGGACTATTGATGGATCTAAATCTCAAGGCTTGAACATTAGTATCTCTGTATGATTTTGATCTGTTATATGTGGCGCACTCTAGATCTATAAATCTGGGCTAACTAATGTCTGAATGCTTGAAAGAATAAATTATCCTTTATAGATCTGTACGCAGGTTCAGTGAATAGAAGCTGCGTATATACGCGTTTTCTGTGAATGAAAGACGCGTATACGCAGGTTGGTTGTGGTACAGAAGCATATACTCGCAGGTTGATGAACAGAGAAGTAGCGTATATGTCTTGATTTATTTTCTAGCTACTTCTGTTTTATTGCTGCAGTGTTCTGGGTTCAGAATTGGTGTTTGATTACAGTTACTGGGTTCTGGGATCAGTGGTCAGAGAAGTGCTTAGCCCTCAATTGGTGAAAAGGAGTTTGGGTTATGAAGAAATTCTTGATGTTTGATTAAAGTTATTTGTGGATCCAGTCTGAAAATTAATGAAACGAGGTCCCTGAAAGCACAGAGAAGGTTGTAGCCTTCTGCAGGTAGGAGCCTGCGTACTAGTATCTCAAGCTAGTACAAGATCTAAGGGGGTTGGAGCTCCCTTCCAGGGAAGCTGGAAAACGAGAGAGAGGTGTAGCTCTCTGCAGGTTGCAGCCTGCATATTGGTAAAGTCTGCTCGAGTACAAGACATTGTAAAGAGAAGTTTCTAATTAAAAAGAAGATAGAGACGAATTGCAACAGGGGGTTTTCACCCACATTGGGTTTCCTCCTTATATCTTGTGTTCTTGTGTGTGACCGTCTTCTGCTCTGTTTCACTGTTTCTGGTACTGTTTATGTGCATCTGAATCACAGATTAATAACTAGCATCTAAAAGATAATTCAAATTATAAGTCTGATTTATATACGCGGTTTTCTTTATCTGTAGTTGCGTATATACGCGGTTTGTATTAACTGAACTAGCGTATATCATCTAGAATTTAAAAAGGAAATATTTGGCTTGATAATACTGATTCACCCCCCCTCTCAGTATTATTTTCAACAACGAGAATGTGGGATCCCCCACATCATAGCACAGGTAGAGGAGGGCACTTGATGGGTACATTGGGTACATGGCTCTCATGATAGAGCTCATTGAGACAAGACCTTTCTCATTCGAGGAAGTAGTTTCTCAACCAGTTTGCGTTCATTCCATCATGGAAGAATATGAATCCATCATGAAGAATAGTGTATGGGGGGTGGTGCTGATACCATAAGGGAAATCAATGGTTGGTTTTAGATGAATCTACAAAGTGAATCATGCAGTGGACGAGAGCATCAAGACGTATAAGGATATATTTGTGGCCAAAGGATTCTCTCATATAGAGGGAGTGGACTATGAGAAAACGTTTGCACCAGTTGCAAGATATTCCTCAATTAGATCCATTATAGCATTGGTTGCACAGATGGGGTGGAAAATCCACTAGATGGATGTGAAGAATGCCTTTCTCAACAGTGTTATTGAGGATCAAATTTACATAGGGATTCTAGAAGGATTTGAGACATATGATCGAGAGTCTCATGTGTGCAGACTCAAGAGAGAAATGTATGGTCTCAAACAAGAACCCTAAGCATGGTACACTCAGATCGATAGTTATCTCATTGGGATTGGGATTCACCAAAAGTGAATCAGACTTAAACCTCTATCACATTGTTGTAGATGGTAAGTTGATTATTCTTGTTTTGTATGTTGATGATTAAATATTAATTGGTGATGAGCAGTTGATACACTCTTGCAAAGAGGATCTTGTAATGGAATTTGAGATGAAAGACATGGGCCTCATGCATTAATTCCTCTGGCTAGAACTATGGCAAGGTGATGGTGAATTGTTTGTGTCTCAAGGAAAGTATGCTACCAAGATACATCAAAGATTTCACATGGAGAATTGTAATCCCATGGACACACCTCTAGCTACAAAATGGAGGATGGAGTATGCTTCTTCAGGTGAGGAAGTTGATGCTACCATTTACAGAAAACTTGTGGGTTCACTGATGTATCTTGTGAACACACAACCCGACATGTGCTATGCATTCAACCAGCTCAACCTAACTATGGTGAGGCCTACCAAATTATATTGGAAGGAAACAAATCATGTGTTATGGTACCTCAGAGGCACTGCCTAGTATGGATTATGGTACAAATGGATAGAGTGAGTGAAGTTGCAAGGCTTCACCAATGCAGATTTGGCAGGAAGTCCATCCGACAGGAAAAGTACATCAGTTGTTATCTTCAGTGTTGGTTTCATAACTATTTCCTGGTATAGCATGAATAAAAGGTTTGTGGCACTCAGCTTAGCAGAGGATGAATACATGACTGCAACTCAAGCAGCATGTGAGGCTTTCTAGATGAGGAAAATATTCATGGGACTATTCAGTCAAGAGATGGATCCAATAATGATATATTGTGATAATCAAAGTTGCATTAAACTCTATAAGAATCCAGTATTTCATGACAGGTCTAAGCACATTGATATCTGGTATCATCATTTGCGGGTTTGTGTGCAGAGGAGAATTATGTTTCTACAATGCATTCCAACTAAGGAGAAACATGATGAAATCTTGACAAAGGCATTCTCAAGAGGTAAATTCGAATTCTATAGGTGCAGGATAGGGGTGGTGGAAAATCCCTTTCTTGCTAAGAGGGAGTGTCGAGAAAATGTAGCAAGAAAGGCTCAATTTGACTTTAGCCTTGTTCAAATTGAGTAAATCGAATTTCCACATCAGCAAGACAACTTGGAGGCAATCAACTAGTGTGACATGGATCTTGTCACTTAGTTAGCTCAGTAAAATTCGAGTTAGAGGGCTTGGATTTCAGTTGTGCAAATGTGATTGCTAAATTTTAGTAATCCAGTTCAGTTATTTTCAATTGTATTCAGTTAACTCGCCTCTAACTATTGTTAGATTTAATTGAAGGTTAGTTGTGTAGTGGGATAACAGTCTAACTTAGATATTTGTTAGTTAACTGATAAACCAGCTTAAAATAGTTGGTGCATGTAGTGAATTTGAGTTCCTCAGCTGAAGTGGAGATGAAAAGGTAGTGTAACAAGCAGTTGTAAAATAGTTTGAGTGTACAGGGGTTGCATGTAGTCAGATGATCAATCCTTGGGAATTGTGCAATCGATTGGAGGAAAATTCTTAAAAAATAGGGGCTAATTTCCTTAGGAATTACGCAAGAAAATAGGAGGCTAATTGAGATGATATTTGTCTAAGTGTTAGCCAAATTTTTTCATTGAGCAGAGAGAACAATTATTCTTTTGCAGGTTGAGCTTAGATTTGGAACTAGCAATTGTAATAGATTCTTTATTCATCTGATTAAAGTAAAGAGGCTTGAGGGGTTTTTCCTAGTTGGGGTCCCCTAGAAATCATTGTATATTTGTGATTTTTCTTGTTGCATGTCTTGCATGTTGTTCTAAATTGTGAATTTCATTTCGCAAATTAGTAGAGTAGAATTGTGTCTCTTGATTTTAGATTAAATTTCTTGAGCAGTTGCAATTATATCAAATTTCTACAAGATCTAATCTAATGTACTCAAGGAATATTATATCTACCATTTTTTTTTCCATAAAATACTGAATACACAAGATAATGAAGGGGAAAATCATATAGATCTATATCCATAACAAGAGACACATTACATCAACCAAGTTTTTTTTACCTTGAGTCCCAATTGAAGGTCTCCTAACTTCTTACTCCAACTCCTCCTTGGCCCTCACACAAAGATGAATGCTCTGATCTCTAAAGGTTGTTGCAGAAGAGTTTTGCAGAATATTTAACCAACACTTAAAGAATCAACAAAATAATAAAATAAATTAACAAACATTTTTATGGCTAAATAATAATTAAAAAGACTTGAGTGCATGAATACCTGAATGAAACCCTCCTTGTTTCAAGAATAATTTATTGGAGTAGTCTAATCTTGGAGAAAATTGCCCTTGATTCGATAGAGCAACAGCGAAATCAACATTGTCATTATTGTTGCTATGTTGGATCGAGGGAGGTTTGCTCCAAGATTATTCGAATCCTAATTTATTCTCTACTATAAAGGGTCAACCATGTGAATGTGGAAGATGTTATGGCCCCTCACCTCGCATCACTCTCAATTCTCCAATACCCAAACTATCTACTAGAAAATAGTTTAATGCAATACAAAGGTTCATGCGTAAACACTAGAAAAATGAAAAAATCATAAAGAAACATATAAAAGACATTCATTAATATATAACATTCATTCTTTCATTCATTAATCATAGACACAAAATACTTCATCTCAATAAATTTTATCATCAAAAATATGTTTCCATAATATGGTACATGATGTTTCTAGTTATATAACTAGTTCAAAGATTTGTTTTTCATTTTCTTCGTCCCCTTCAATTGTTATGGCCTTTGGAACTCTTCTTGACAACCTGGTCATGTACTTATGATGTGGAAGCTACTGAAAGAGGGGCTATTGATCAGATGCAACAAGAAAGAAATGTCAAATTGAAATTTTTTGTTATTATTATGACAAGTATTTCTTCAATAAAAAGAGCATTATAGTGTTCTTTACCTGCTTGAGTAGTAGAGGCAAGCGGAGTAGTTTATTGTCTACCCTCATCCTCTACGTGCTCTGCAGCTAAAATAGTATAGTGTTCTTTACCTGCTTGAGTAGTAGAGGCAAGCGGAGTAGTTTATTGTCTATCCTCATCCTCTACCTGCTCTGCAGCTAAAATAGGAAAGGTTATAATTAATACACCATTTGAAATTAAATATTTTTAATTGTAATCATCTTTCTAAATGAAGAAAAGGTGAGGCTACCCAACAATTCAAAGAACTCATTCAAAGGCAATATTGTTGAAGTAATTAATTAATACTAAAAAATACATTTGCAATGTAATTATTTACCTGGTGCAGTAGTCGATACCATTGGAATGGATACCCTGTGCTCCTTTTCTGGTAGAGGATCCTCATGTACAACCAACTCTATCTTTCAAAGCACAAAATTTATAAGTACACAATCATAAATTATCATCATAAAATTTATAAGCACAATCATAAAATTACCATCATGGGTCTCATCTAAAGAAATATCATGGGGTTACGTCCCAATATCATGGGGCTGCATAGGAGCACCATGTTCTGGCTACACTCCATTATCAATGATTTTCTTGTTGATATTGTTGCTCCCCTGCTTAAAACAAAGAAACACATTAAATTTATGGACAATATCAAACATGATTGTATTTTGTAAGTAATGAAAGGTTAATGTGGATTTATTTTTATTTATCATGTCCTTCAAACTGGATCTTGGAGTTTGTCCCATTTTTATTCGAAAATCAACAACAACTTGAAAGTTGAACTTGAAACCAAGTCGAAAGTCTTCCTCTGTGGCTTGGGTTCTGAACTCATCACCCTCTAATGCATAAGAGTATTTTTTTTTTTTATTATTGGCTAGTGTAATTCCCAGATAGTTGGAAGGCGATATAACAAATAATAATGTTAAAATTTTTGGTTACTTGCAATGCATGCTTGTAACTTTGAATAGCTTCCCTAGCATAGTTTGTAAGCCTTGTCTCGGTGGATTTTGACGTGTCGGGGAGCCTATGAAAAGTTTCAATTATGTTATATATTACAATTTTATTTAAAACTAAAGAAAATTAAAAGTATTGAATTGAAAATGTAATTTACCTTAGTGCATCAGATGGTGTTTTTCCTTATTTTCTCGATTTATTCTCATCTGCGTCAGTGATGAGGGCTTTCCATTCCCTCGTAGGAATCATGTGTGGATGCTCATACCTAGAATTTTTTTCCAAGTAACCTCTATACATGTCCGATATATATTTTAAAGAGTTTTTTGTTACGGAGGTGACCACTCTCTTATTGAAGGTATCTACCCCAAATAGGCCTTCAAGGTAGTCCATAAGATCTTTATTTAGGTTGGAATTTTGGGATATCCACCCTGTGTGTACGATGGGCCTAAAAAGCAACAATGATTTTTCATTCATGTATTTATAGAACAAGTTGTTTCCTACATGCGAAAAGATATGATCAGTAGTTTGAAAATAATAATCTAGATGATTTATGTTTGAGAGAGACAACATGAAACAGTTAAAACATTAAAAATTACCCAGTATTTTTGGTGGTTTTATTGGAATTCCTTGCTCATTCACCAAAAATGTAGACAAACTTGTCCCCGTGCTGGTAACACGTGATGATCCAGGAAATGAACCCATAGTGTCATTAATAGGGTCACCTTTGTCACCACCTCCAGAATTTGGTTGTTTGTTTTCCTATGGGGGTGTGTGCTCATGGGTCAGAGCCAAAGGTGTGGACCCAATTTGACTATTGGGACTATGACCACTCGAAGGTGGAGAAGTGAATAGCCTCATAGGTATATGTTGGCTCGTGGTGGTCGGACATTGTGGTTTATCTATCAAAAAATGTTATAGAAGAAAGAAAATTCTTTTTCGATTAGATAATGTAAAAGCAAAATAATAATAATAATAATAATAATAATAATAATAATAATTTCATGATTCAGCTTATGACATTAAAAATAAAAAACAAAAAAATAAAAATAAAACATTACTTTAAAATACGGTTATTACCTCATATCTCTTAAGGTCTTCTTTCAACATGTGCATCCTTTACTTCACCTCAGGAGTTTTATCTCTAATGTGAATCAAATGAAGAAGTTATTTGTTTGTTTTAACCACAAGCCTCTTGATTGTTTCGATTGGGTTGGAAGAATCGAACAACTCCTCCTCATCAAACCATTCATGGTCATGTCCCTCGAACTACATATTTCAACAAAAGAAAAGTTGTTTCAATTATTTAAACAAATAATCAATTTCACATTCAATGTAAATTAAAATTGTTAATTTACCTATTCTGACTCTACTGATGCTTTTCCACGATCATCCCGCCATATTAAAATATAATTTTTGGCTTAATAAATACATAATAAAGCATATGACGACCGAATTTGGACTTTGATTAGTTGGATCATATACACACATTCTTATAAAAAAGCCAACCATTCATTCATTTATATTATCCCTCAAAATTCAAGATGACAATAGATATAACATTTTGATAAGTCATTGTTAAATTTGGAAAATAGGGCCAAACTCCATGTGGGTCAGCTTATTTATGGCAACTAATATTTTTATTGGATCCCTCTCATTGAGAGGTGTAGGATTGATCTAAAGATCATCTGATTCCGATAAGTAATTATGGAGATATGAATTTATTTTGATTATCTAATTATTATCAAGCTGACCAACTCTTATGTAGGCTCAAGAAGCCCAAACGTCATGTCTATTCAAGCTATACGTTTTAGTATAAATAGGAGAGGACTTGAAGTCATTTCACACAACATCTTTAAGTGGTCTCCTCCTCTCCACGTTTGGGTTTTTGGTGAAGGAGATGATGCCCTAGATAAAGATTACTACGTTGTTCAGTAATGAAGATATATATACGCAGATCCAGGAGACACCTACGTTGTACATGATCATACGCTGTCATGGAAGCATTAGCATATACGCAGAAATGAAGACTACGCATAGCAATGAAGAATATAATGCCATGCAGATATACGCTGGGCATAAATAAAGGAACGTATTCAACATCTTCCGCAATGAAGAATATAAAGCCACACAGATATACGCTAGGCATAAATAATAAAGGAATGCAGTCAACGTCTTCAGCAATGAAGAATATAAAGCCACGCAGATATACGCTGGGCATAAATAATGGAAGGAACACAGTCAACGTCTTCACGCTGGGCATAGAAACGCTGGTCATAGAAAGAATATACGTTGGGCATAAATACGCTATAATGGAAGGACAATACATATTGGAACGCAGTCGCAGCAATATGATGAAACCCTATACGCTGGTCATTACGTATACACACAACATACACTTGAATCTGGCAGCGTAGATAACATGCAGCATGGCACGCAGTTATGGTGAATGCAATGGAATTATGGTGAAACGCAGTCATGGTGAACGCAGTGGAATTATGGTGAAACGCAGTCATAAGGAATAACAAAATAACATAGGCTTGTTCATGGTGAGACCTATACGCTGTGCATGGAATCATATGTATGTAAACGTTGTCATATAAATGGAACGCAGGTAATGTAATATGCCACGCAGTCAATATTGGTACACAGTGGTAATATCTACAAGGTTCATGATCAGGACATAGGAAATAATATAGCACATATGAACACAGTCAAGCTGAGCAAACCCTATATGGAAAATAATGGGACTACATAGAGTATTGCATGGAACTATAGCCTAGCTACTTTGCTAGGCTGCAAGCCATAGCAAGCAGCTAAGGCTGATGTGCATATGGTTGTATGGTGAAGCATCATGAAGTTATAACAGCAGCATGATGGGTAGCATAGGTGCATGAGGACATGGAGCATGGATAGCATCATGATGAATGAGATCATAAGCATGGGTAGCACAATGATCATGGGCAGCATGATAGATGAGATCATGAGCAACATGATGAATGAGCAGTGTGATCGATAAGATCATGGACATGAAGGGCAACATGATGATGGATAAGATCATGGACATGGGCAGCATGATGATAATCATGATTAGTTCAGCATGGTGCAATATGCAATGGTGCAGCAAGTGGACCAAGATGCAACAGTATGATAGGTGAAGCCGTCACCTTGGAGAACCAGTTGAAGTAGAATGTCTTCAACTGATCTCATCGTTATACGAAATGATTTATGTTAGATCTAGATAAGTCAAAGTATTGACTTCTATTGTAACTCTCTCTCTCTCTCTCTCTTTCTCTGCTGAACTTTGAAGAACATAAAAGAAGAATTGATCAAGGGTTTCCCCACACATTGTGGGGTTTGTCCCTGGCTAGTGCCACATCTTGTCTCCTCTTGTCTTGGCTTGTCTTCTGTGATTTATATTTATGTTCTATCTGCAATTTACTTTATGTTGATATGATTCCTAATATGGAAAAGAAATTAAATAAATTGCTCTAGCATAGAACATACCTAAAATTAACAGTACGATGTTCATTGGCCATGAAATTTTGATACATACTGCCCCCACAATAGCAATGTTGACTGTATCTATTCAATTCAAGTTGTAATTGATCAACAAATCTTATCTTGTAGCTATTGATTTTATTGTGCATAAAAATACACGGTTTCCTTTGTGTCCCTCAAATATGCAATTGGGTTGCTTATTTGTTGTCCCACCATGTTGTGTACTATTTATCAACTCTACAATATTCCTTGATGCTTTTGACCTTCTGTCAATATAAATAGACACTTCTTTATTTTTATCATTATCTCTTAGTTGTATATAATTTGCAACCACTTTTTATCTTGGCATACCTTGTGTATATTGGACCAGCTGCATTCAATCGTTGTAATTGTAGAATAGTCTAATATACTCCATTAATTATATTAATCCACTATAATAAATCTTTATGACATCTATGGAATATAGCCCCAATCCATGTAACAATGATGGAGCAATGTGATATATCCTCTCATTGAGACAAAAATCAATTTTTACTTGAGGAAGGTCCTTGGGTACCCATCATTTCATTAGATGTTTATACCTCAAGGGCACCCCAATTTTTTCTATGCTCTCAGCATCATAAGAACATGACCCCCCTTCAACAAGAAAAAATTCCATGCGTCTATGGATTTTCTTCTAATCTTCTCACCTCTAGTTGATCTCTGTCTCAAAGATGTAATATATCCCTGACCTTCCTCCATGCTACCTACCCTAAATTCCCTCACTCGAAAAACATAGATGTGACAAGTACCTGTTTGGTTGTACCTACAATCCATTGAATGAGAGAAGTAGTTAGTGAATCAATGGCCTGTAACATGTAGCTTATTTCTATCCAAAAAACTCTAAGTATACTTCAAGTTGGTTATCTAGTTGGAAGCAATCTAAGAGAACCTCATTGACTCACAATATGGTTCATCATAGATTTGGTGGCTCAGAGATCCAACAAGAACAGTGAACATGTATACTATAATAATAATACTAATAAATGTAATTTAAGGTCACAATCGAGCCAAATACCAAAAGGGTGTATGAAAATCCCTTATTTGTGGGACAAGGGAAGCCCCTCCATGTAGAAGTTTGACTACTAAAGTGTACATAGGTGTACATAGTCTACCCCACCCACCCCACCAAACATATTTGAACTTGTGACCTCTTAAAAGGAAAAACATGTATTTATGTATGTTGTTTTTTGAAGCATATGTATGTTGTGTGAAGAACACGAGGAAAACTATGTCACTTTGCATACATTTTTGTGGTATGTCATTACACGAAGGAAGTATTGGCAACATATTTAACATTGTTGAATGGAAAACGTAAATGGGAAAGGAAATCCTTATTAGAAGTATTCAAAACCTTCTATGGGGATAAGGATGTATGTAAAAATATATCTTTCCCAATTACTATTAGTTGGGATATATGGAGGTCTAGAAATGATATTAGTTTCAAAGATGCCCCATTTTCTCCAGTACAAGTATATTGGAGTAATATTTTGCTATGAAGAAAACATAAAAACTATGAAGAACATGCAAAAGTATAAAATTAATCCTTTTATGATTGATGATTCTCACCCATGTAGCTTATTTGATGGTGCTTCCCTAGAAAATCCAAGTAAATATGGTGCATGGGATTGTCTTTATTTTAGTTCCTCTCATTATATCTCTTTTTCATTGGATCTTGGATAAGGGACCAATAATTGGGCCAAGATATCATCCCTAGTAGCCCTTCTTGGATTAGCAATTAATAAGAATGTAAGTAGTGTCCAGGTTTATGGGAACTAAAAAGTTCAATGGAAAATTCAACATACAAAATTTATATCTTCAAGCAGTGATGAATCAGATATCAGCTCTGACGAGCAGCTTTAACACAGTCTATTTTTCTCACATTTTTTGTGAACTTAACTCCAAGGTTGATTCTTAACTAAATTTGGTGTTCATTGGAGGCTAGAATGATGAAGTTTATGGAGGAAAATGAGGGTGTTATCTCAAAATATCCACCCTTCTACCTTCTTTAATCTTCCTCTGTCTTCTCATCCATTGATTCCTCTGGTGGCATAGTTTGATGGTGTTCATGGTTTGTTGGTTAGTAGTCTTCCTATTGATTCTTACTTTTATTGTGTAGTATGGATTGTAATGACATCATGCATATGCAATAGAGTAGCCATATATTGTACAAATGTGGTTGGTACTTTCTGATAATATTGTTGATATATCCAATGTGGCCAATATTTTTTGTGAAGTGAAGTATTGTGTTGTGCAAAGGCACAAATTCATAATTGTAATGTATTTTCTTTTTACTTTTTAATATATGCATTTTTTCCTTGTGGTGAAAACATGCACATGTACATTAAGCATGAATGCCATATGCCATTGTGCCACAATATGGAGTGTTACATTATGCATGAATTCCATATGGCATTGTGGCACAATATGGTTTGCACAACTCCCAAGGTGGTGCATCCTCTAAGTCTATGTGTTTGCATGTCAAGCACTTCTCTAAGCAAGATGGTGCATACTCCAACAACGTCTCTTCAACTCAAGTTCTCCTCCTCAACATATGTGCAAGGTGGCTCTAATTCTCCTAAGGCTCTATGCCCAACCTCCCAATGCATAACACCCTACTCCAAGGTGGTTATTCCACATGTTCTAAGTGTCCATCCTCCTCAATGAGAGCCCCCCATAGAAGATGTCAAACTAACACGTGTGCCAACTACCACATCAAGAAGTGTGCTCCCTATTACTAATCCTAAAGTTAAGCATGCACCTGCTAAGCTCTCCAAATGTAAGTCAATCAAAATATAATAAATCAACTAGGGGACCACAAGCCCTCCCCATCACATGAAACACTTTGCTAGCTAGGTGAAAACATTTTTAGATCAACCTAAAGCTAACATCAAATTGTAGGAAATATTTAGGACCAATGTTTTTCTTCATCAACGTTTAAGGCAACTTTGAATATCAATTCCTCAAATATTTAAATATAAGTAATTTCATGAAATCAAAATTTGGCACAAAAAATTGAATGATTAACATCATTTCAAAGGGTTTGGTGGAGGAATCAAACCCATTGGAGCTCTCATGATGTGGATAGACTTCAGGATTTTTTTCTTCTGGATAAGCATTATTTTGTAATTTATGCAGATTTTTAACATATAACCACTTGATTATTCTCTGAAATTTATCATAACCTATGCCTTGTTATAATTAACTATATAAAGTGCCCCTAATTATAGTTGAATGCCAATGAAATATGAACTCTATGTAATTATAAAGGTAGTGGTGGCTTATTATGGATAATTGTTTTGTCACAATTCTCCGAGTGATGGATTAGGAATCTACAACAGACAATCATCACAAGCTACAATGGTAAATGTAGATGGTTTGATTCCTCGTGTAAATTAAGAAATGACACAAACACAACGATTACTGTAAAGTAATATTTGATATCCATATACATATTTTATTTTGGTATTAAAAACCCTCACATCTCGAACCTAGTTTTCTCAACATGGCACATATGTACGTCACAAGTCATATGTATGTCTATACTATACATTACTTATATATTGCATTGTTGAGATGCCAACACCCTTCCCATCACACATATGGTGTGTTTCTTTGTAGGGACAACAAAGTGCTAAAGAGATACATCCAACAAGAGGCTCATGTGAAGGTGAAGCTACAAAAATCTCATTCACGTGCTCACTCGGATCTCATGGGAAAGGGGAGTAGAAGCTCCAATTTAATTGAATGTTTAGCTATTAATCTTTGTTTTAGAAAGTTGTGGTTTTATCATGGCTCTATTTCTATGAATTTTCCTACGTAATATCATGTTCATATGCAAAGTTTAGCACTTTGTGTTTATAAGAAATTATTCTTCATGCATTGCCTTTGTGAATAATATTAAGCTCATTTATGTAATTAAGTCTTGAACATTTTATAGAAACATGGAAAATCAAGATAAAGTCTAGTGATTTGATCACATAAACAGGAACAAACATGTATGAACAACAATGTTTAGTGAGACATTGTCATAACTGAAAATGTGAATAGTCCCTAATTGACTAATGAGAATCACAACTTAAGGGTTTAGTTAGATATATGGGCGGGAATGAAGAATTATTGAAAACTATTGGTTTTCTAAAGTTCAGGCACATATCATCCCCTTAGAATTTCCCACTGATGATACTTATTAAATGTATGAGTGAATTGTTTTAGCTCCATGTTTCACATTCAACAATATATTTTCAATTATCTTATGGTTGATGGTCCTAGAACTCAAGGTCAATCATACACACTAAGGATGAAAAATTGACAATTTTAATTGACAGGAAGCTTATGCTTGACCAGATTTTATAGGACTCACTCATAAGAAGAATTTAAGATTCAAGGCTAATATGGATGAAAAATCGCTTGTTGATTCTTCTTTATCCACTATTTTCATCAGTGGATTTTCATCTCAAGTATTTTTTGTTTATTTGATAATGCTTATTTTTATGGCAATGTTTAAAGTGTGGGCAAAGTTCTGAATTTTTTTATGTAGCATTCCTTGTTGAAATCTCTGTGAATACGTGTATCTAATTCTTACAATGTTTCTACTGATTTTTATATATAGTGAGTAATGATTCACAATAAAATCATGACATAGATCTCATTTTTTCCTTATGTTGATAGGAAATGTCTAGGCTTTGAAAGGATGAAAACAAGAGGTAATGCTCTTTTATGTTAAATTCCAATGGTGAGATATTAGACAAATTGTAAGGTAAAATGTGACAGCAACTGAACATTACCAATGACTCCATCTAATTAGATAAGCTTTCCATCCTACCCACCTAGTCAATATATATATCGCACACCCACATCTCCTTATTCATTTCCCTGCTTCATTAGGGTAGTTCCTCCTTCTAGTTCAGTTCCCTGAGATGGAAAATGAAGGTAATAGGGTTGATCAATTGGATCTATGGATCGAGAAGAGATCCATAGGAGTTTAGTATAGAATTAATGACTTAATCGAATTTAGTATAGAATCTTTGGGTGGAGAATGTAACCACCCCCTCCCACATTTACCCAATTTCATTGGCCTTTCATGGTAAACATGAGACGAAGAGTTACTATGACATGAACCAACCTCCAAGCTCCAATTATGGAAGTGGGGCTAACAAACTAACAACTCACAACATCCCTTAGGGCTACATGATACTCAGGGGACAAAGAACCACCCCAAGTGACCAAACCCTGAGTTAGGGCTCTTTTTCACTACACTAAGCCCACAACTACATGCATGAAAAGGCCTGGGTGTGGTTATAGGCCTCCAACTGCATGCACAACACTACCTCCATGTGGTTATAGCCCAAAATATCTAGTTCATAGGGTGTGGTCTTGATATTTAAGCCACCTTTTTAGGCCATGTTAGCACCTAAATTTGCCTTAGGCTGAAGGAAGGCAAAATTCGGGGTAACCACAAACCACGCTTAGTCTGGTAGCTAGCCCTACCAGAACAGGAGAGGGCTCTCTCCGGGTAACACTCAGGAAAATAAACAATAGGGTCTGAGATGACTCAAAAATGGATACTGATTTTAGGCTAGGTAAATAAATATGACAGAGGTATTTTGAAAAATGACTGAGTTTTCTGGGATGTGTGGGGCCAAGGAACAGCATGAGCAGAAAATTTAACTCAAAGACGCAGGTTATTTCGTGAGGCAAGACAGGCAGAAAGTCTAGCAATTAGAGTTGAAAAAATGTGAGGTGGAGAGATTGTTTGAGAGTGTGAAAAGGGCATAAATACATGAATCCTTTTCAATAGAAGAAAACATAGAACATGAAAGCTATCCCAAGGCAGAGCAGTGCACTGAATTCTACCTTTTTTACTTAGAAAGCTTTCACTGGAAATGAATGTGAATGAAAATATGAAACATAATGAAATACATATGAAACATAAAGAAGATACATTTGCTAAACTCACGCCACAGGAATCTCATGAACCAAAGCTGTAATCTTTCATTAATTCTCTGTCAAAATGTACAGCGAGTGACTGGGTTTCTCTTCCACAGTTCCCAGAAATGAAAACCAACCCTTTGCAAATGGTTTGCATCCAATAAATAGACTATGCCATGAGGAAATAGAATGACCAAGAGTTGGGGAGTTTTTCGAATCATTACAAAGTGGAAGTGGAAAGCCAACCATTAGTTACAGGTGTAGCATTACAAAAATGACAAATGGCTTGGGTCACTGCTCGCCTTCCTTTGCCACTTGGATAGGAGCCCACCTTTAGTGAAAATACTTTTTAAAAATTACCTTAGTTGCCGAGAAAAATATAGTGTAAATGAGCGGGCCCACTTGGAGAAAGTCGCGAATCGAAATTTCACGAAGCGGGCGCGATTTTGGCCTTTTTCTCTATATGCGCCGCGCCAAAAGCTATATGCGCCGCGCCACTTTGGAGGCGATTTTGAGGTACTTGCAGGAGTCCAAATTGTGCCCAAGTGTGCTTTTTGGAAATCTTGGCCTGTCTACTTTCCAACCCAAGTGGAATTTCTGAATTTGGTGCTCATTTGCCCCTCCAAAACTTCATTCTCCCAAGACTGCTTCCTGTGTGTCAAAATAGGGGCAGAGAGGTCATTTTTTGAGTGTTTTTGACCTTCTGGGGACTCAAAACTTGCCCAAACTTCTTGTCCAAGCACCAGCAGTCATGATTTTTCATGCTGAATCCAAAAATGCAAACCATTTGTGATTTGGAGCTCCCAATCCTAAGCGCCGCGCCACTGGGAGAAAAAACCTGTGTTGTGACCAAAAATTTGCCATGTGACCAAAATTGCCCCAAATTTCTTGAAATTTGGGCTGGAGCTTCCTTATCAAGTGTTATGCTGGGTCAAAGAGGTTTCAGCCAATATCAAAAGTCGATCGAGCTCCCTTTGCCTCTTTTGCTTCTTGATTGCCTTCCTTAATTTCACCTTCAAATTCCTGATTCGGGCCTTGCACACTTTGTTTCGCGGCATGTAGTGGAAAGCCATGTGTCTCAGCAATGCATGGTCCTTGTTGGCCTTGTCCAGCAGCCTCTCCAAGTGCATGTTAACTCTCTCGAGATTGGCCTCCCGATCCTCATTAATCTCTTGCTCCAATGATGTGAGCTCAACTCTTCTCCTTTGTGCAGCTTGGCGATGCTCACGAATGTTTTGTAGCTCCATGATTGCTTGCTGATCCTCCAGCTGTTTGTTCCTCTGCTCCAGATATTTCATGTTCCATTTATCTCTTTCCAAATCAAGGGACAAGGCTTGAATCTCTGCATGCTACTCTTGGATGATCTCTTTAAGCTGTGCACTTGTCGGTTCTGTATCTGTATCATCATCATGAAGGAGAACGAATTCGGTCTCTCGTTCACCTGATGGCTCACCTGAAGGCCCCTCATCCTGCATTGGCTCCTTGCCTTTGTCCTGTTCCTGTGATGCTGATGGAGGAAGCGAGGCCCCTTCCACCCCGGGTGGAGATAACACTCGCTTTGCCACTGCAAACAAACGTCTGGTGCCTTTCTGATATGTGATGAAAACCAGCACACTAGTAGTCTCATGGCGCTCATACCGACGAGAAGGTTCACCCTCATGCTTAACCTCTGATAATACCTGTGAAGTGCTGAAGAGGTCACGGGAGATGAAATCATCCCAAGTAATGCCCTGCAATCCCAGCTGATGAACCACCAAAATCTTAATAAGAGCAAAGTGATAAACACTGTTAAGTTGTTGCTGAGGGGTCTTGTGTTGCATGAAGGTGTTCATAATCTCTATGTTCCTACAAATGAAAAATGGGATGTTCATCATCCATACCCTGGTAAAGTGCATGAGCAACCTGATGTGATAGGCATATAGACGAGAGAACCTCCCCTCACAGCTGAAGTACTTCATGATCAACTTCATGAGTGGAGCATATTCATCTTTAAAATATCTGAATGGAAAGACTCTTGTGAGCTGCCTCAAGCAACTGGCCTTAATGTAAGGGTCATAATGCTACCGATCAACTTTCGATTTCTTGTGCCATGGTTCTCCAACATTCGGTATACTGGTTGCTAATGAGACAGTTTCGGGTGGCAGTGTGAAGGTGACCCCCGGCCAAGATAGAGTGATCTCCATGTAGGTGAAGCACAAAAAGACGGGCCAACTCATGATGAACTCGAACATTCCACTCTTTGACAAAAATCAAAACATGATAGATGCTGGAAACATGACATAGCAAGAGGGCATGCCTGCAATTCTCTGAGGGTGGTTGGCTCATCCCTAACATGTTTTCCACTTTTATGATGTCTCTGGGGAGCCTGTTCTTCCGAGGATGAATCACTTTGTGTTTCCATCTCATACTTCGATGAATGCTCAGATGCCATGACTGTTGTATGTGTACTGTGCTTGGACTGCCCCTTGATGATGGTATGAAACTAGGTGTTGTTGTGAGATCTGCCACCAAGGGGAACAATGCAAAAAGGGAGTGTTAGGAAGGGGAATAATATGATGGGAATAGGGGTTATGGGGGGAAATTTTGTTTAGGGATATGTAGGAGGGTTTGGGGATTTTATAGGGTAGGGTTTTGGGGTTTACATTGACCAATGAGTGGAGGGATAGGGAATATGGGTTTAGTAATGTTTTAGGGTAGGGAAAATAGGGAAAAATGGGATAGGGGGGAAGGGAACAATGGAAAGGAGTGAAAAAGTGAGAGGTGAAAGAGGAGCCTTGGCAACAATACCACAATTTTGCAACCCTAGCAATAGCTTTGGTGATTTCAAGTGGTAGGGTTTAGGCATTTTTTATTGCAATTATACATAGCCATGAACCACCATATGTTCACAAAATTTGATGAGCAAGCCAAGAGATAGACCCTACCTGGCAATTGGAAGGAATTCCAAAAGATTTGATGCAATTGGGAACAATTTCAGGCCTCTGTGGGTGTGCGCCGCGCAACAAACCCAGTGCGCCGCGCTCGGTATATGCGTCGCGCCCATTTTAGTTTTACACTGCGGGGTCGCGCTCTGTGCGCCGCGCTCCCTATATGCGTCGCGCCCCTCTGTGTGTGCGTCGCGTTCCTGAAACCGACTCCAAACTCACTCCAAACGCGTGCTTTGCACTCTCAATCACTTTGCTATGTTTCTCTATGACCTTGGTGTGCACAATGATTTGGTTGCTTGTGGAAACTTGTATATAAAGACCTTGGAGTCATGGGTTTAATTTTTGCTTCTTCAAAACCCACTTTAATAATGTTTCACTTTGACACTTTTCACTGATTTAATGCAACACTGAATTTCACTTTTCCCTTTGAATTTTTAGCTAAAATGATGAAATTTTTTGGCACTTTTGCAGGGGTCGCATGACATGGAATTTGGCCAAGGAAACCATGACTGCACCTGAAGAAATCAACTGGAGACCTTTTTGAAAATTATCACAAATGACACACTGTTTGACTTTTCTTCAAAACAGAGTTTTGAAGAACAGTCGTAATCTGTCAACATGACGATGAAAATTTCTTAATCATAACTTTGTAAGGGCCTCCCTCTGGCCTGCATGGTTTTATTGGACATGTTTGAAGACCAATTTCTCTGATCCCTAGACCTAATGACTAAAAATGACTCTCGTCCATTAAAAGATCGAACATTGACTGTCATGGACTTTAGTGAACCTTGACAAAAGACTTGAGCCAACAGGTGCCAAACATGAGGGGAACTGACTAACAAGACCTTTTTCGTCAGATTATGGCATGCCCCTAGCGGAATGCAGCTGAGTGAATGGAGTGGGACACCTAAAAATGAAATGCAGAAAGACTTTTGATCTCTGACGGAGGACTGACAAGACAGACTCTAACCGGCCAACCTCTAGACCATTGCCCAAAACTGCTTGTAACTCCTTAGAATGATAAATGACATAATGAAAAATATTTTCATACAAAACTTGAACAAGAAATGACCCAGGACATTCCTAGTCTGTAACAGACATTTCGTTAAACACATGGAAAACATGTAAGCTACAGGTCATGAATGCATATTTGATCATAAATTGGGAGTCTTCATTTGAGAATCACCAAGAAGACTCTAAACCATCTCTATCTAGCTGCAATAACACTTATTAGTCCATACATCCATCAACCATTTGATAACTTCACAAATCATGATAAGAGCCGTAGATAGCATACATAATATAACCAGAAAATAACTAGCATAGAAACCATGGCAACTCATCCATAATATCACCAACATAATCACTACAAGTATACATGAGACATAGTGGAAGAATAGCTCTTATTAATACATGAAAATACCAACCAAGTCAAGGAATTGCATGCACCACCCTACCATAGATTGGGCTGAACCAAATCTCTCTTTCAGCCAATCAGCCCCACGCCATATTTCAAGCATGAATGTGGGATCATATGGATTAAAACAAAACAAACAAAACTATGGCTTCAAGAGGCCAAACCACCTCAACCCTCAACCATAGTGATTCCACCTCTATGGTCGGACATCATTAACACCAACCAGATCAGTCTCTACCCAAGTTGTCCAGGGCTCTAGAAACTAGTAACTCAACCCACATCCTTTCATGGCTTCCAGAGTGGTTTTCCAACATGGATCCAGGGACTGGTAACTCAACCCACCAAGGGCTGCAGAGCGATTGCCCCAACCTAGGCTCCAAGACTAGTAACTCAACCCAAGTTGTTCTAGGGCTTTTAAAGTGTTTGTTCCAACCCATATCCATCGGGAACATAAGCACCAATCATAAAAAAAAAAAACAAGAGGAAAAACCCACAACACCATGGTTATCCAGGAAATGGCAAGGCAAGGATAAAACCACTGTCAATCTAGGAAAATACCCATGCCAATGGAAACACATAACCAGAAAATCACATGCATATACCATGCATCTAGAAATCAGCAAGGAAAACATACATGCAACATGTTACCTACCAAGTAATACATCTATAGCTATTGATCCAATTATTTCCTTGCACTTTTCTACTTTCCTTTGCCTCCTTTCTCCGAATCCAAATGGTATGCCCAAGTTCTCCAAGAATGCTCTGGGTGTGAAAGAGTATGAGAGAACAAAACTAAAAAAACAACAAGCTCAACTAGCAAAAGTTATGAACTAATCCTCAGAAGCTTTTCTATCATTGATGCCTCTATTTTATTCATTTTCCTTCATTTTTCCTCAAATTTCCCTTGCATGCAAATATGTGTCCCTTCATCTTCATTTTATCCTATTTTCCTTTATTTCCATAATTAAATGCCAATTATTTCCACTTTACCTTTTCCAATTCCCTTTCCAATTTCCTCAGCCATAAATAAACCGAAAGTGATCCCCGTTATAATGTATGCACCATTCAACTTGGAATATGTGTCCCATGACCTTGGTATTATATTTTTTACATGTAAATTCAACCATGGGTTGTTACAAACCCCTCCCCCCTGGTGGAACACAGTCCTTGGTGTTCTATGCACCTATGACCAGAAAATCATTGAAAACAAAATATATTGCCTATGGAGCTTTATAACCCAGCTCGATGCAGTAATTACAATGACATCCTGTTGAAATATGGCAATCATACCATTTACTGGAGCTTTATAACATATTTCATTATGATATTTGCAATAATGACCACATACATACTCATACACATGTACTTCAACCAACAAATAATTATATTGTCTATGGAGCTTTATAACCACAATTCTATACAATATTTAAAATAATATACACATATACATATGCACATTTGCTCTAACTAGCAAATAAAAGGATATGATGCTTGCATCATTCAACAAGTGAATCCATAGGTTCACATCTCCACCCTCAAAAATAGTACCAAGATTCACCTCCTTCCCAGGAAGTCTAGAATCCACTACCAAAGTCAAACTTGCATCCAATGTCCATTGCTACAATCCTAGCACTACTTGTTCTCTCAGTGAATAGTTACCGGCTCATTGTTCCAGGGCACACTCCCACTGTGCTTCTGATTCCATCTAGAAATTATAATGACCAAAAAAAATTCATTCTCGGCCTTCCCTTCTTTGCTACACAGTCCCTCGAGAAATCTGGTCACCCCCTTCCTTGTAGTCACACACCTTTCAAGTTCCACTAGCATCCCCTTTTGTGCTACACAGTCCATAGGGCAATCCATCCCTTGGAAAGGTTTCCTGGCATTAGAAGGTCCAAGACCCAAGGCATATCCCTACCTAAAAACTATCATACCAGACATAGAATGTTGTTGTAAATCAATGGACACTATTGGGTACCAGTCTCCCACAATGTCCCTGCTCTGAAATGCTTTACCATCATATTGTTGCATGTTCCAATTCCTTTCACTACTCTTGCTAACGTTCTTGCAGTCAGTTCCAACCACCCAAACCTGGGCATTTTCATGCTTTCCAGTACCAAGCACATAGTTGTCATTAGATTCAAAATGAATTGAAATAAATTAAAATCATACCTCATTGGTATCTCGTCAGTAAGGTACACCTGCAGTTGTGTTTACTTCTTGTCACGTCAAGTAAAACTAGCTCTTGATCAAATCATCATGTGTAAACATATCACATCTAGTTAGCTCAAATGCAACCATCATAAATCTGAATCATAGATCACATGCATAATTAAAACTAAAATAAAATATTGATACTTATCCTTTAATCGGCTCTTTGCTTCTATCTTTGTTCTTTTCCCTTTCCGTACACATAATAAATCAGTTGCCAAGCCTGGAAAGCACCTAGTACCTTCTCTTCTCTTTAATCGTGTACACATACATAGTGTACATGTTATGAAACCAGCTCAAGAAAAGATAGAAAAGATAGATAAACGCCTTAGAATTCAGCCTCTTCGAGGGGGCAACCTCCTTTACATTACATAAATGAACAATTCTTGGATGATACAAATGAAAAGACCTCCTTTCTATATATAGGAGTCTAAGGGGTCATAACATAACCAGAGCCGACATAACAATAATAATGTAAGGGAAAAATAATAACAATAGTGGGCTTCTATGGGGCACATTAGTAACAATATGGGCACTACATGGGTACATCAATATAATAAGTGGGTTGTTCTAATAACAATAAGGGGTTACACTAGTAGTATAGGGGCCTAACATGCCCCTCTCCTTCAAAAAGCGTTGTCCTCAATGCTTGAGTAGTTCTTGATGCTTCTGTATAAAATTCTTGTCCTCCCATGTGGAATCTTCAGCGGGTAAGTTCTTCCACTTGATGAGATACTCTGAAATTGATCGATTTCGTAGCTGTCGGGTTCTTGTTTCTGTGACTGCTCCAGGTTCCAATATGATTTTTCCTTCCTTTTCAATATCTGGCAATATTGTTTGAATTGGGATCTTTTGCAATTTTTGAATAAGTGGCCATACTTCTTTGTCCTTCTTCCATTCATCGCTTACTTCGTTTATCCAATCTGGTTGGATAATAGAAATAGCACAAAACAATGCTTCCACATCCTCATCCTTGGAGAGTCTTCCCATTCGGTAAGGTCGCCATTTTTTAAGTGCATGTAGTATTGCCAACGTTTCCTTCTCATAAATAGCTTGCTTTAGATGTAGCAGTAAAAATACCCAATCACCTACATCAAAACATTTTTCACTATGATGTTGATCTACCTGTTGTTTCATTTGATTTTGCACCGAAGTGGCACTATCCTTTAAAAGTTGGAGAACTTGTTGTTGATGCTCGATGTGATCTTTCATTGCTTGAACCTTTTTCTTCTTGATATGTCCTTCTATCTTTAGATTTTGAGGAGTGGTAATTTCTTCCAGTCCTTTACAAGATATGGTCGGATTCATTTATTGACGCTCGATGTGATCTTTCACTTCTTGAATATTTTTCTTCTTGATATGTCCTTCTGTCTCACTAGTTTGAGGAGTGGTAATTCCGACCAGTGAATTATAAGATATGGTTGGATTCATTTCTTCTTTCTTGATGTGATATTTCACTTCTTGCACCTTTTTCTTCTTAATATTTCCTTCTATCTTGAGAGTTTGAGGAGTGGTCATTCTTGCCAATAGTTTACAAGATATGTTCTGATTCATTTCTTCTTTCTCTAGGGTCGGGTCTTGGAATATATCCTCTTCTTTTGATGTTTCTTGATCCTTTTCTTCCTCCTCTTCATACTCTATGTAAAATAATTTCTTCTCAGCACACTTATGACCTTTAGTGTATTTGCTATCACAATTGTAACAAAGCCCTTTTTCTCTTTTTTCTTCCAATTGTTGTGGTGTAACCCTTGTAGGTTGTGGAAGGCTAGGAGGAACAACACGTCCATCATTATAGTTGTGAGGGGTAGACTTCCTTGTTGCCATAATTTTACTTTCAAATATGTCACAAAGCCCTTTTACTCTTTCCAATTGTTGTGGTGTTGCTCTAAAGAAGGTGTTTCTCTTTGTATCCTCATAATGTGCTATCATTTCCTCCGTGAGAATTGACCACGTAACAATTTTTTTACAAGAACAAAGCCCTTTATACCATAAAAATTGATCCGGTTCTAAATATGAAGATGCAATACATACCTTTTGTAACAGTGGTACACCATGTGGATCAAAATATTGCTCCATCTGAAGTATCCAATTTACCGGATCCTTGTCATCAAACTTCCTCATCTTGCTTTTTCTTGATTTTAGGACCTCGAACTTGAAACGACTGTAACTCTGTACTTGTGCGTATTTAAGTTCTGAAATTGCTACCTCCAATAGCCCTCTGTGTCCTCTTTCCAATTCCACCACTCTGATCCAAATTGGATTCTCCAAGGAAGAGTTATGCACAATCTCTCAAGATGACCGGATTATAGACCTTTCCAGAAGAGCGAAGTTGTATGAAGTGCCACGTGTACAATTTTCGATATTTGGTTCTAAAAATGATATACAAGAAACTACAGTCCGTCCTATTTTTGTACCTTCTTATGAAATTTCAATCCAATGCTCAGAAGAAAGTTATGACAATTTTCCCCAGGTCACCTGTTTTGAATGTATTTCAGGAGTCTGCAAAAAGACCAACTTCCTCAGATCATATCTCCGCAAATATCATGCCAAAAGCTCTAAAATTCAGACCCAAGGTTGAGCGCGCTTTCTTCTCAAATGGGTTTTTTTTGCGACTTCTGAAACATCACAGAAAAACAGTTATAGCAGAAATTCCACGATGACCTGTTTGGAGTAGCGAAACCCTAGAATCCAAAGCTTTGATACCAAATGTTATGAAACCAGCTCAAGAAAAGATAGAAAAGATAGATAAACGCCTTAGAATTCAGCCTCTTCGAGGGGGAAACTTCCTTTACATTACATAAATGAACAATTCTTGGATGATACAAATGAAAAGACCTCCTTTCTATATATAGGAGTCTAAGGGATCATAACATAACCAGAGCCGACATAACAATAATAATATAAGGGCACAATAATAACAATAGTGGGCTTCTATGGGGCACATTAGTAACAATATGGGCACTACATGGGTACATCAATATAATAAGTGGGTTGTACTAATAACAATAAGGGTTACACTAATAGTATAGGGGCCTAACATATAAAGTTGGAGAACTTGTTGTTGATGCTCGATGTGAACTTTCACTGCTTGAACCTTTTTCTTCTTGATATGTCCTTCTATCTCTAGAGTTTGAGGAGTGGTAATTTCTTCCAATCCTTTACAAGATATGGTCGGATTTATTTCTTGATGCTCGATGTGATCTTTCACTTCTTGAACATTTTTCTTCTTTATATGTCCTTCTATCTTGATAGTTTGAGGAGTGGTAATTTCGAACAATGAATTACAAGATATGGTTGGATTCATTTCTTTTTTCTCGATGTGATCTTTCACTTCTTGCACCTTTTTCTTCTTGATATGTCCTTCTATATTGAGAGTTTGAGGAGTGGTAATTCTTGCCAATGCTTTACAAGATATGGTCTGATTCATTTCTTCTTTCTCTAGGGTTGGGTCCTGGCATATATCCTCTTCTTTTGATGTTTCTTGATCCTTTTCTTCCTCCTCTTCATACTCTATGTAAAATAATTTCTTCTTAGCACACTTATGACCTTTAGTGCATTTTCTATCACAATTGTAACAAAGCCCTTTTTCTCTTTTTTCTTCCAATTGTTGTGGTGTAACCCTTGTGGGTTGTGGAAGGTTAGGAGAAACAACACTTCCATCTTTATAGTTATGAGGGGTAGACTTCCTTGTTGCCATAATTTTACTTTCCAATATGTCACAAAGCCCTTTTACTCTTTCCAATTGTTGTGGTGTTGCTCCAAAAAAGGTGTTGCTCTTTGTATCCTCATAATGTGCTATCATTTCCTCCGTGAGAATTGACCACGTAACAAGTTGTTTACGAGAACAAAGCCCTTTATACCATAAAAATTGATCTGGTTCTAAATATTGAGATGGAATACATACCTTTTGTAACAGAGGTACACCATGTAGATCAAAATATTGCTCCATCTGAAGTATCCAATTTACCGGATCCTTGCCATCAAACTTCCTCATCTTGCTTTTTCTTGATTTTAGGGCCTTGATCTTGAAATGACTATAACTATATACTTTCGGATATTTAAGTTTTAAAATTGCTACCTGTAGTAGCCCTCTATGTCCTCTTTCTAATGCCACCAGTCTGATCCAAATTGGATTCTCCAAGGAAAAGTTATGCACAATCTCCCAAGATGACCTGATTATAGACCTTTCTATAAGATCGAACTTGTATGAAGTGCCACGTCTCAATTTTTCGACTTTTGGCTTTGAAAAAGATATACAAGAAACTATAGTCTGTCTTCTTTCTGTACCTTCTTACGAAATTTCAATCTGATCCCCAGAGAGAAAGTTATGACGATTTTCCCCAGGTCACATGTTTTGAATGTAATTCAGGAGTCTGTAAAAAGACCAACTTCCTCAGATCATATCTCCGCAAATATCGCGCGAAAAGTTCTGAAATTCGGACCCAAGGTTCAGCGCGGTTTCTTCTCAAATCGGTTTTTTTTGCGACTTTTGAAACGTCACAGAAAAAAATTTATAGTGAAAATTCCACGATGACTTGTTTGGAGCAGCAAAACCCTAGAATCCAAAGCTCTGATACCAAATGTTATGAAACCAGCTCAAGAAAAGATAGAAAAGATAGATAAACGCCTTAGAATTCAGCCTCTTCGAGGGGGCAACCTCCTTTACATTACATAAATGAACAATTCTTGGATGATACAAATGAAAAGACCTCCTTTCTATATATAGGAGTCTAAGGGGTCATAACATAACCAGAGCCGACATAACAATAATAATGTAAGGGCACAATAATAACAATAGTGGGCTTCTATGGGGCACATTAGTAACAATATGGGCACTACATGGGTACATCAATATAATAAGTGGGTTGTACTAATAACAATAAGGGGTTACACTAGTAGTATAGGGGCCTAACAGTACATCACAACACATACACCCACACATGGTGTACCACACAATACATACACCTACACCCAGTGTACAACACAATACATATATACACATATAGTACAACACAACGAATGCACATATCATGATACAAATACTACATAATACACATAATATCAGAAAATGTAACTAGATTCGGTCTTCATTAAATGTATTTGAGTCATCTTATAATGTACTTGTCAAAAGAATAAAGAAAAGAATTATTATTATTATTATTATGACTTATTAAAGTATGGGTTTCATGCTTGGGCCATCATGTTTTAGGTCAAAGTCCCCATTGAGGAGTTATAGGATTTATTCTGAGTCAATAGAGTCATTGTACTTTTAAAGAGGCCCTTCTTGGGATTTTGGATCATATAAAAGGGTTAAGTATTGAGTCAAATATGAATTTTCTTTTCTCCACACCAAGTCAGCCTTAAAATGATCAATTCGGCCTCAAAGGAGGCTATTTGACCTCACTAAAGGGCTATAAATGAAGTTATTTGAATTCCATTTGAAGCACTCTCTCTCACAAGCAAGTTTGATATCTCTTGAAGTCGGAAGAAGTGTGAAGTAGAAGAAGGAAGAGAAGGAAGTGAGAGTTTGGTCTAAGAGAAGGAAAAAGGGAAAATCGAAACTTTGGTGCAACTATCTCTCTCTCTCGTGCTCTAGTTTGGAAGATTGAAGTTCTCTTGTTGATGTCATAGCCAGTTGTCGTGTGATGTTCCTACTAGCATACGTTGAAGTTGTTGGTGTTGGAATCTACCACCTCAAGAAGTTGTATTGGGCCAAGATTAAAGGTTCTGAGTGAAGATCTAAGTCTTTCAATGAAGGTCGAAGTCTCTAAGGCAAGATCGAAGTTGTTGGCTCTAAGAAAGTGTTACCACTATTGTTGTCACTGCTAGGTCAAGAAGGATCATCTACAAGTAAGGGAGAAGGTTGACTTGGTGTGGAGGATCATTTGTTTCAAGGTCAAGAGTCTTGGAATATCTCTGGAAAACTATTGAAGGAAGAATTATTGGTTGGGTTTTCTCCTAAAGAGGGGTTTTTCCCTTGCTGTGAGCCTACATATGGTGTCCATTGTTTATGTGATATTGCTTTGGTAATTGCTTAATGAACTAAAAGAAAGAATATATAAAATAAACCTAATAAGAAGTCAATAACATCACAAGTAATTATCAAGAATAAGAAAATATTTCTGCCTTTCTGATTTTCTAACATGGTATCAGAGATTTGGTGAAGAAAGAAGAAAAACAAAGTCTCAACCACTTAAATAAGGAACCATTCAAAATGATTATTTCACAGAAGAAGTCCACTATATTCAAGGAATATGTCTAACATAATCAAGGGAGAGAACAAACTTGAAGGAGCCTCTAACTATAGGTCTTGGAAGAAGAGGATTAACCTCATCCTTGAAAAGAAAAAGGTACTAGACTTGGTCAAAGGAAAAGTAAAGAAGCCTATAGATGATTCCAGTGATGTTGACAAAGTAAAATTCAAAGAATTAGAATTTGTTGCCATGACTCTAATGATAGAAGGAATAAAGGACAATCTTGTCCCATTTATAGCCAACATCAATCATGCTCAGGAAATGTATGAAGCCTTTTCAAAGTTATTCACTATTAAGAACATTGGTCAAGTGACAATCTTAAAGAATGAACTAAGGACCACAAAGATGACTAAAGAAGATATAGTGGCCTCCTTCTTTGTGAAGATCGAAAGAATCAAAGATGATATTTTGGCCATTGATGAAATTGTTCTAGATAAATAACTCGTGATCATTGCTCTATTAGGATTTCCACCTACTTGTGGTGCATTTGCTGTAGGACTTAATAGTTGGAAGGAAACTCCCACTTTTGAAGAACTGTGGATTGTCCGAAGTCAAGAAGAATTGAGAATTTCTCTAGCTGCCAATCTTATAGGAGTATCAAATGCCTACACTACTCAACATAAAGGAAATAAATCGAAAGAATCAAGGAAGAAAGTAGACATGTCCAAGGTAGAATGCTATCAATGTCATAAGAAGGGTCACTACAGGAGTGATTGTCCCGACAATCCAAAGAATAAGAAGAGAGATAGAGATTATGCTAACATTGTTGAATAAGGAGACCCAAAGAATCTAATATAAGGGATTTACACTATTAAGTCCTTTGCTTTTAGTCTTATATATTCTATTTTTTATTTTTGATGTTTAGAATTTATAGGTTTTAACATGTTTTTGGAAAAGACTTTTTCTTTTGTTTTATAAGTTTATAGGTATCCCTCAATCTTTGGAGGGAGCCCCCAACAACTCACAAAGATAATTATGTCATTTCCTTTCAGTTTTTGGTTTCATGTACTCATTTAGTTTTGATTGTATTAAATACTAATCACCATTCTCCCTCTATTGTATTGATTAGAAAAGAATTTGTTATATTCTCAAGGAGCTTGGAAGAGGACCTCCCAAGACAAGGTTTGTCAAGGAACAAAGATATGCTTTAAAAACATTGATTTCTTTATAATAAATGTTTATTCATTTCACAATTTATTACTAACATTGTTGTGACTAGCCATACTGAATCATAGTGATTCTTATTTTGGGAGATTCATCACTTGATAAATCTACCCCACTCCTATTATTAACTGATTTTATAGAACCCTAGAAAGGTTCTCTGGAAAACCCTAACATAAGGGTATGCTAATGTGAATGTTTCAAACCCTAAATTGCTTAGGGATATTGATAAATGTTATTTGAAGTTTTTATTGATGATGTCATGTTTAGGATTTTGGTATGATCAGGAAAACCTAACTTGTTAGTTTTGAATGATAAAATCTAAAATATTGAACCTTTGGAATATTGGTAATCTTGGGTTTGCTATGTTCCTATATTGAAACCCTAACTCATTAGGGTTTGGTGGAATGTGTAAGAAATACCCTTATAATGTCTTAGAATTGATTTCCTTAGTATGTGTGTGTTTGTTCAATCAAACCCTAATCTAATCAAATTTGTTATATGTCTAGATTTTATTGATATTTGTGAAGTTGGGTTTGACTAACACATGATATCAAATTCCTATGCATGATGATGAATTCCTAGATGTATGAGTTGACCTATTTTTCAGTGGTCATGAATCTTACGGTTTGGAACTAAGCCCTAGTCAAAGTTTGTTTTTCTAGTATGATAGTGAAATGCTAATGTTTTGGAGTTAAACCTTAGTAGAAGTGAAAATCTCTGATATATGATAACAATGTGATAATTTGATATTTGTATAAGATTGTTGAGATCTGAGTTTTAGCTGTGATTGATGTTTGATTACAAAATCTAGGGTTTGCAACTAACCCTAGTGGAAGTTGGTCATGTTAATGACTATGCTGTGATTGGTTTTGATTGATTTAATTCTCTTATATGAAATCTAGGATTTGTATAGTCTAACATAGGAATTTTGAAAGTTGTTAGATGCCTTGCAGATCTATATTTGTTTGAATTGTTTCTAGGGTTTGCTATATGTTGTAATAGGGTATGGCATACCTTTGAAGAAACATTGAAACCCTAGATGTAATGAAAGTTGTTATGAAGTAGTCTAGGGTTTATGACAAAGTCCCTAACAAGACGTTGAAGAGTATGTGTCTCTTGTTTATAATTGAGTTTGGGTATCTGATATTTATAAAGTTGAAACGCTTCCATAATTTTGATATGTCTAACTTCATGCTTCTATAGATTTGGTTTTGTTTGCTATCTAAGTTGTGCAAGTACAAAATCTTCAATATGGTGAAGACGTTCGTTGATGTGATAAGCATGATGTAAATGATGATTAACCCTGATGAAATGATTGGAAGCCACAAAATATTCTCTGATTTTGAAGAAAAGAAGTTGATCTCCCTGGGTTAAGAGTGAGCCTGAGTAAGAAATATCTACCTGAGATTAAGAGGCAGTCTAGATAAAAATATGCCCCTTGGTTGAGAGGGAGGGCATAGTATATTTTTAATTGGAGAATGAATTTTGAAGCATATGTTGTTGCATGAGAAGCAGGAAAGGGAAGTGTATTATTAACAAACCTTTTGTCAAATATTTGGTTCATAGTCCTACTATGTAAAGTTGAGAAGCAAAATCGAGGATTCCAGAAGACCCCTAAGGTTTGTATTTGATTATGTACATCTGAAAGTATATTATTGATTGGGGTTGTGTTTGTACAGGTGAATCTCTTGAAGGTTTTGATAGCATGTTGGTTACCAATCAGTTTGAATGGGAAAGATTGGTTATCCTTGATCAAGGAGTGTTGAGGTTTTGTGAGTGAAGAATTGCCTGGGAGGACATCTGGTCGGCACTTTGGGTTGATGTCTAGGTCCCAAAGTAGGGAGGGTGGTGTGGGTCATAGAACTCTGACCATGGACATGCACCTAGGTCCCTAGGTTAATGGTTAGCAAGTAAGTATGATGGTACCTAGAGAAGCTGAAACCTTGAGTCCATCTTAGTCCCACCCAGATAAATTTCCCTGGCCAGGAATCTAGTCTATGGCATTGTGGTGCCTAAATTATTGAGAGAAAAATGGATATATTTCCCTGGTGAGGAACCTATTCCATGGCATTACGGTGCCTAAAGTTCTTCATGATTCATATAGTTGACATCTTTCTTGTACTTTCATATGATGAATACCTCCCTAGTTAAGAAGGAGTGCTGGAAAATGTAACTAGGTTCGATCTTCATTAAATGTATTTGAGTCATATTATAATGTACTTGTCAAAAGAATAAAGAAAAGAATTATTATTATTATTATTATGACTTATTAAAGCATGGGTTTCATGCTTGGGTCATCATGTTTTAGGTCAAAGTCCCCATTGAGTGCTTCTAGGATTTATTTTGAGTCAATAAAGTCATAATATTTTTAAAGAGACCCTTCTTGGGATTTTGAATCATGTAAAAAGGTTAAGTATTGAGTCAAATATGATTTTTTTTGTCTCCACACCAAGTCGGCCTTAAGGTTATCAAGTTGGCCTCAAAGGAGGCTATTCAACCTCACCAAAAAAGCTATAAATGAAGCTATTTTAATTCCATTTGAAGCACTCTCTCTCACAAGAAATTTCAATATCTCTTGAAGCCGAAATAAGTGTGAGGTAGAAGGAGGAAGAGAAGGAAGTGTGAGTTTGGTCTAGGAGAAGGAAAAAGGGAAAATCAAAACTTTGATGCAACTATCTCTCTCTCTCGTGCCCAAGTTTGGAAGATCAAAGTGCTCTTGTTGATGTCGTAGCCAGTTTCCATGTGATGTTGCTACTAGTATAGGTCTAAGTTGTTGGTGCTGGAAGCTTCCACCTAAAGAAGTTGTATTGGGCCAATATCGAAGGTTCTGATTGAAGATCAAAGTCTTTCAGTGAAGATCGAAGACTCTAAGGAAAGATAGAATTTGTTGGGTCAAAGAAAGTGATGCCACTGTTGTTGTTTTTGCTAGGTCAAGAAGGATCATCTGCAAGTAAGGAAGAAGGTTGACTTGGTGTGGAGGATAATTTGTGTCAAGGTCAAGAGTCTTGGAATATCTCCGAAAAACTATTGAAGGAATAATTATTGACTGGGTTTTCCCTTGGAGAGGGGTTTTTCCCTAGTTGTGAGCCTACGTCTGGTGTCCATTGTTTATGTGTTATTGCTTTGGTAATTTATTGATGAACTAAAAGAAAGAAGATATAAAAGAAACCTAATAATAAGTCAATAACATCAAAAGTAATTATCAAGTATAAGAAAAAACTTTTTTCCTTTCTAATTTTCTAACACATAAGATGGTACCACATATACACAACACATGCACAACATGTACACAACACCACCTACGCAACATTTACACAGCACTACATGTACACAACACCACATGTACGCAACACCATATATACACAACACCACATGTACGTAGCACCACATATATAGCATGTGCCCTGTTATCACTTAGATTTTCCCAGAATTTGTAAGAAGAGGGAAAGGGGTCCGAGGTAACCACAAACCAACTTTTAGGTACAGAATCTAGCCAATATGTATCCAGAGAGGGCTCTCTCTTTAAGGTTTAGCTTTGTTTTGAAAGATATTAGGCTAGTTATGAAAGCTTGGGATTTTGATTGTGTTTGGTGGTGAAATTCAGTAGCAAAGGGGTAGGATTGAATAGTTTAGGCCATTGGGCTAATAGAGTCAAAAGAAGATGACTCAACTGGATTTGGTTTTCAACAAAGGATGGCTTCATAGGGCAAGATAGCTAAACAGGGAGCAAATATAGACTTGAAAAGATGGAATGAACTTAAAAGGGATGAAGGGAAATTAAGAATCCTTCAACATATTTTAAGAGGAGGGAACTTGGATGATCACCAATAAAAAGCAATTAAGGATTTTTTACTAAATGATCAAAATGAGTAAACTAGGAAACATGAGCAATTAAGAATTCACTGCTTATGCTAGTTTAGAGGAAAACATTTAGAATAAAAATGATTGAAGATAGATTTCACTTAAGCACTTTCTGAATTATTCTTTTTCGTTTTGATATTCATATATGAAACGCAATTGATATAATAAACAAGAAAACAATAACACATGAGATATAAGATACTTATTTCTCCAGTGTTTGACACATGAATCCTGAGAAAAGTCCTTTGTATTAATTCTTCATCCAACCAGCCATGAAAGATTTGTCCAACAGTACTTTATTCCAAAATAATCAGTTTTACAGCAATGTCTAAGAATCCACCCTCAATACTTCGAATGAGGGAGTATTTATACAAAATCTTACAATAAAAATATCTCATAAAAAAGTGAGATATATTCTAGGATGCCTAACTATAAGTTACATGAAAAATAGAGACAGATGGTCTCGTAGATAGAAGAAAGAGGAAAACTGATGGCTTGATGTCCCTATTCTTGTGAATGTGCTGGAGACAGGCCCTATGATTGGGCATCTTGCTGTCTTCTTTGTAATTCTGTGCTGGCTGCCCTGATTTTGATCTTTTTATTGATACTCTTTACTTGCTCTGATACTCTTTGACCTATGTGATCCTTCTTTATCTTTTGTTATCATCATTTACTATGGTAAAAAATGGAAATTTACCTTTTTACGAAGGGAAAATCACAAAATTTCTATCATATCTACCCACCATTTTTCCTGTGGTATTCAAGTTCTTTGAAGTTTTCTAAGGATCTCATTAGCCTCGGTGTATTTGAAAAAATTAGGCTAAACTTGGAATAGATGTTTTATTTCATGCTCCACATAGAATAGGTTTTCTAGACTATCAAAAAGAACTCTGCCTGTAGGTATTGCCTTAGCTGCACTAGAAGATGAGTTGGGCTGGTTGTCTGCATATTTAGCCAATTTGTCAACATATTCTATCTGTGTCATCAACTTGTCATTAATAACGAAAGGACTGGGAAGTCCTTTACTCTGTAATATGCCAAATTTCTGCATAAAATCATCAATTTCCTCTTGCATGTTTAGGCATCTCCTTTCCAAATTCTGCATTAAAGACCTTTTAGTTAAAACCTTCTTGATTTCCAGAATAGTCCTTGTTCTGTCTCCAATGCCTAGTTCTTCAAGCTGGTACTTATTCTTGGTATTCAAAAAATTAATTAGTCTGGTAACCTCCTCAGGCATCCTTCCTAATTTTGCCTTAGTTCTCTGGACTTCTTCAAGAGCTAGCTTTACCAAATCCATTTGCTCAAAAATTATTTGTATAGATGGCCAAACATCATTTATTGACTGAGTGATGTTGGTCCAAAGAATCTTCCTAATATCTACTAAGGGTCTATCAAATGTGAGGTCTTTTTCTAATGATTTTACCTTTTGTTCTAACCCTTTGTTCTCCCTCACCTTTTTTACAAAATTTATCCTTGAAAGATCATATTTTTGTTCTAAGGTAACAAATTGTTGTTTTACTTTTCGCAACTCTGAAACTCGGAGCTTCAATTCCTCCATTGATCTTATCAATTCTTCTGTGCTTAGACCTGAAATCCCTGTTTGTGTTGTTCCTGCTATTGCTTCTGCTGTGACCACTGGAATGTTTGGTGCCAGAGCTATTCCAAGTGTTGAGGGGACTGCAGTGGAAACTACTGGAATCACATTGGGAGGCTAAGAGGTCGAATCTCCTTGGTTGTCCTTCAATGATTTTTCTAGTTCTTGTTCAGTCTCCTTCAGCTGCTCATTAAGTTTTAGGACTAAGTCCATTAGCTCTTCTTCAGACCTTTGTTGTATGACCTCAGCAGTTTGTGGATGCCTTGAAGGAGGCAACTTTAGCTACTTTCTTAAGGTAGCTATGTCTTCATCTTTCTTTTTAATTAAGACTTCTACAGCCTTCACATCTTTTGGATCATGACCCAATCCAATGATTAATTCTTCTAAAGATTTAATCCTATTGTCTTTAGCCTGTGAGGAGGCTTTCTCCAGCTGTAATTGGGCAGTTGTATTGTTCAAAGAATTTTCTAGTCTTTGGGCCATCATGGCCTTACTAGTCAATGTAGAATAGACCATCTCCCCTGTCTGTTTGTGTAACTCAATCTAGTCCAAGGGATGAATGTCCTTTTCCATGACCTCAAAATCAATTTTGAGGTAATCTGTAGCTGATTGAGGCTGTTGCACTTTGGGTTTGAAAAAGCTCATTATCATTTTACCTTCTTTGATGTCATAGGTTGACATCAACCTGTTCTAATTAGTGGGAGCCATTTTCAAATACTGATTGTAAACTTGGATCCTCAATGGCTCATTTCTGGCTTTTATTTCTTTAAACTTCCTTTTGATATCTGGATTGTCCTTTCCTAGGGGCCTGAAAGATGATACTTCTGCACTTTGTTGTCTCACCAATTCCTGTCTCTGTGAGCTTGAAGGTGTCCCACCTACTGGGAAAGTTTGATGACTATCTACACCTTCTTTTCTTTGACTATCAGTAGTCTCTTCATAAAATTATTCTTCTGAAAGAGGATTCAGCCTGTGCCTCTTAGCACCGGGTTGTTCTGAGGGTCCATTGGCAGGGGTAGCTACTTTCCCGTCTCTCTTTTTGTTCTTTTCCTCATTCAGAGGAGTCTGCAAGATTGGTGGCTCTCCCACATTGACTTGAGTTGGAGGAGTGTGTATGTGGGCCTGCTCTTTAGAAGTTTCAGGTTGTTTAGACATTATTGACTGTTCTGTAGCCTGAGTGCTTGTCTCTATTTCTTTACCTTTGGAAGTCCCTGTAAGTGGTGTATCATTTTGTTGTGAGTGCCTTTCAGAGGTCCCAGCTGTTGATGCACTTATCCCTGATACTAACTTCTGAGAAGTCTCAAACTGTACTTGTCCAAAAGAATCTAGGTCAAGAGTCTTTTCAAGATATTTCATTACATTTTCTATGTTGACCTTCTCACTATTAGTTGCTACTAAGGTCCCTTTCCTCCATTCATCCATGTTGGCAAATTGTTCAATATCTGGGATTCTATGGTGAAAATATGGTGACAACCTATTCTTCATTCTTCTATCACAAATAAAGCCATGAGGGTCATATGGAATCCAACCAAAAATTTTGTGTAATTTAAGGTAATCTTCTAGAATTCTCTCTGCTTCTTTCCCTGCTTCTCTAGTGTTGCAGATGAAAGGACCTAATTGATGTTTGATCCTGAGTTGTGCTTTCTTTTTGGCTTTAGTAAAATGAACCAGGTCTGAGTTACACATCTGCCTATAGTATTCCAATGCAAACAGTCTCATTGGAACATACTTTGGTAACTTGGAAGGGGGAAGTTCACACCCATACATCCTTATTTCTGTATAGTTCTGGTATAAATACCAGTCACCCACTTTGTACTGCTTGGAGAGTTGAAGGATTCTCTTAATGTCACCACTGATCCTGGGAGGGGAAATCCCTGTCAATAAGGTGGTTGCTAGATGAACAAATTTATCAATGAACTCATTATAGGAGTAAGGGGAATCAAAGGATTCATGGAAGATGGAAGTCCAAAAGATAACAGACCTTGGATTGCCCTTGGTATCAAGTTTCATGACAGGGAATGGGAATTTATCTAGCTGATAATAAAGCACGAGATGATATATAAAGGTGGTATACTTGAAAACCCTTTCATTCTCCAGTCTCATGAACTGGTCATGAATTTTATCAGAAGTAAAGGAGGCATAGTCATACCTGACAGCAGGGGGCTGTCCAGGAGTAAAGATTGACAAAAACACTAGGGTTAACTCATCAACATACTCACTAGTGTTGAATCCCATAATTAAAGATATCATATCAACTATGAGTCTTCCCATATTTGTGAAGAAAGTTTGCATATAAGGAGGTGGGCCCTTAGGCTGATGTTTTTGTAGTATGAAAGTCTGACAGAGGCAATTAAGTTCGGTTTGGGACAATTTAGTTGATTTCTCAAGTAAATCTCCAATGGAAATGGGAGCGAGAGCTTGACTGGAGTGAAATTACAACATTTCATTCATTGATTTAGCAGTTATTGGGAAAAGGATTGTTTGGAGACATGACTGCTTTGCGGTTAGGGTCATAAGAGCCATTCAAGTAGTCATCTCTACTTTGGCAAAAGACTTTGAGGTGATTTTTATCAGTGGTAAGGTCTTTTATCTAGAAGTCCTTATCGGCCAAAGGTGGATAGTCTAAATCTCGGTGAGGGGCATTAATGGGTGCAACATTCAAAGCCACTGGGGTTTCCATTTCTGGTTCTTGTGGATTCAGAAGGAAACTGCGGTTTTCTTTTTGAAATGGGCAACACAGAGGCTATAGGGGACTTAAATGACGAAAATAATAACTAAATTATAATGAACTTGGGCCTTTTTCGTCAATTTACAGTGGAAAACGAGTATTTGTAGGGCTTTTATCGAGAATTTGATAAATACCTCTTTTTTGGGGGACAAGCAATGAAACGCAGGTACTGGGAGTGGCTGGAAGGTTCTGGTCCACATCGGCTACAAGGTTTTGGAGCAGGTTGGTGACTGAAAGCTCAAGCTAGTTGACTTTGACGTTATTTTGCATGGGCGCACATGTTTACAGTATAAAGCACTGAAAATGACTTGTTTGTTTTATTTACAAATTCAAGGGTTGGCAGGGTTTTGGATTTTAGGCGGGTGATGTCAGCGACAAAAGATATGACGTTTTGTCATATGTGGGAAGGTGATAAGAAGTTTCATATCGCACCGCTTATGGGGAAGGGCGGTAATAGACCTTGAGCCAGCGATTCCATAGAACGTTCGACACGTGGCGGGGTACTGTTCAGGAAACCGCTTTGTGATCGCATGCTAACGCGCGGTCACAAAGGGTTGCGTGATATTCATAATGGCTTTCAGAGCTTGAGTACCTGATCAGACGACTGTCGGGGTGTATGAAGTGATGGGGTTATAATGGAGGCGGGCCCGATATGTTTAAATATTAATTAATCACATCGGGGGCAACAGGATTGGCTAGTGAGGTTATTAATTAACCATGAGGGTTAATCAATCCCTTTTAATAAATCGGAGAGTCGAGGTTCTTAATGGGTTACTGATTAACTCATTAATCCTATTTAAAACACTAAGTATGGTTATATTTAACTAGGGGGCGAGATATATAATATTTCGGGGATTTATATATTTTAAATAATACGGGAGTGGGTTAAGTTTTTACAAGGGATTTATATAATAATATGTTAATAGTTAATATGATAATGAAATGAAAAAGCGCTAAGTGTAAAAACATTTGATGTGTGTATTTAAACTTAGGCTTAAAGTGAAAAAAGGGTTTTTATGAGAAATATTTGTAATTTTCCCAAGTAAAATAGGATTTTACTTAGGAAAAGACTTGTGAAGGTGAATGAATGATTTATGAATGATTTTAAGTACTTAGGCTTTATAAACTATTGGGCCGAGGGTCCGATCCCTCCAGAAGTCAAAGAAATGCTCTGAGCCCCTCTAATTTAGCAAATACCTTAGCACTCAGGGGAAATTAGTGAAAATTTAGGGAAAATGAGTAGGGGAGTTGATTATTTGACTTTGCTTTGCTTGAGATGTTTTCAATGTACTGTATGCCTTGGCCATGTGATGAAAGTAAAAGATTAACACATTTTAGAGTCATCATTCATCACATATAATTCTGCAACCAACATCTACCTACCCTACCTACTTTATCCTAGAATTTTTACTTCTTTATGTGGGTGCACTTAGACTGGCAAACCCTTATCAAACTTTTATTTTCTTTTACATGACAATGCTTATCTAAGTCTACACTTATTACATCCAAGGGCTCAGATTAAACTGTTGAGCTCCTTTTTTTTTACTATACCTATCTACTTATCTGCCAAGATTACACTGTTTGGTCAGATCTTTATTCTCTATATATAAAACATGAAATTGACATATGAACTAGCCAAGTTTAAACTATTTTACTATTCATAAATTGTGGCATAGGTGACAAACTGCACACAGTCTTTATTATACAAAGGTAAAAAAGTAGTGGCATTTAGACTTGCACACTTTCCTTGGTCTTTCTTTTTGTTGGGTTCATTTTCTTTGATTGTTTGACCATATTTTATTCTTTTTACCCTTTGATTTTTCTTTTAGGGTATACACTCTTTACATTTTTTAAATTTTTTGATTTTTTGAAAATATGGAAAACCTTTGCAACAAGGAAAGGTATGAACATATTACATAGCTCATCAAGTCAATCATGATATATGACACCTAATGGTATAGGAGCATAACACTGGCTCCACTTAGGGATGGATTTTCCTAGTGGAAAGTCAAGAACAACAAGTCAGATGGCCTCTGAATGATTTTGACTACACTATGAAATCTTCTTCTGCTTGTTTCTTTATTGTATGTATGACAGTGATACTTTTGAAGCTTAGGGCCTTCTCTTCGGGCTTCAACTCCAACAAGTTACTGTCCAATCAAAATTGTGACAGTACAAAGGATATAGTATGTATATGTTAACAATCAAGATGACATTAATAAGTAGGATCAAAGTAATGTTTCAACATCCGACCATTGACTGGTCCTTCTTCTGTTTCTGTGCCATCCAAGTTTTTTAGATAATATGTATTGTTTCCTTGAAGGGCATAAATAATATAAGGTCCCTTCCATAGGAAGTCAAACTTCCCATGTTTCCCCTTATCCTCTCTTTTGGAATCCCATCTTAACACTTTATCTCCAAGGTAGAAATCATCTGCCTTGGTCCTTTTTTCAAATATCTTCTTGAGCTTCTCCTGCAACACTTGGAATCTTTGGTACACCTCCTCTCTGGTTTGCTGTAAATTGATAGTTTGATTTATCCTTCTTTAAACATCATTAGGTTCCACCTAAAATTCTTGGAGTAATTTCATTACCGGAACTCCTAATGATGAAGGAAATACAGCCTCCATGCCATATACTAACTCGTAAAGACTGGTGCCAATGGATTTTTTAGTTGTAAGCATGTCTGCCCATAATGCATTTATCAATTTCTTGTGCCAAGTTTTCTTGTTCTCCTCCAACAGTTTTTTAATGATATTAATGAGGCTCTTGTTGGAAGATTCAACCAGTCCATTCCCTTGAGGGTAATAGGTTGTGGAATGGCCTAAGGTAATGTGGTACTTGTTACAGAAATTGATCATCTTCTTTGATTTGAAAGCTGCAGCATTATCAGTTATGATTTTATCAGGGCAGCCAAATCTGGACAATATATTGGTTTCTAGGAAACCTATGATCACTGTATCATTGGCTTGTCTAGAGGGGATGGCCTCTATCCATTTGGTAAAATAGTCTGTGGCAGTGAGTATCCATTTGTGTTGGCCTGAAGAGGGTGGATGGATTTCTCCAATGAAGTCAAGGCCCCATTGTTGGAAGGGTTTCTCAGTGGAAATTGGTTTTAGGGGTAAAGGTAACAATTTTCTCTTGCCCTCAAAAATTTGACATTTATGGAAAGAAGTGACAAATTTCTTTATATCAGTGAACAAATTTGGCCAATAGAATCCAGCCCTTAGGATCTTATTTACAATTTATTTCCAGTAAAGGTGTCCACCACAGTCTCCTGCATGAAATTCTTGGAGAGCTTTGTCAACTTCATTTTTTAGCAAACAATTCAATAAAATTCCTTCATGTTTTTTCCAAAAGAGAGCATTATCTAAAATACAAAACTTTGAAGCTTTCATTTTTAAAAACCTTTTCTTTGTTCTCAATAACCCTAGAGGAGTCTACAGGTTTAGTAATACATAAATTACATCAACATACCAAGGTGAGTCTAAAAAGGCCTGGCTGATTTGTGGAGTCGCCATCTCCTGTTCGTTATCTGGTTCATTTATGTCCAGGGCTTGACAATTGGTTTCTACCATCATTTTGGCCAATCCCTGTCCTGTTATCAGTTTTTTAGGTTTTATTTCAATATCATATTCTAAGATGGTAGCAATCCATTTACCTCTTTTGCCCTCAATTCCATCCTGAGTCAGGATGTCCTTGACAACAACATTAGGTACATAGGCTATCACATGAGAGTATAATATATAGACTCTGAAGTCTTTAATGGCTTTTACAAGTGCAAAAGCTTGTTTCTCCATGATTTTGTATTTTAATGATGCATCTCTGAGTGCTTTACTAAAAAAGGTTATGGGTTTCTCACATCCTTGATCATATTTTTGTAATAAAACAACTGCTATAGTGTGTTCTGATGCAAATGAAAAGATTATGAAGTCTCTATCAAATTGAGGACTGGTTAGGACCGGTGTTCTAGTTAAAGCCATTTTGATTTCTTCAAATGCTTGTTTGGCTTCTACTGTCCATTTGATACTTGAATCCTTTTTTAACATATCATTAAGTAATATAATGAGTTCAGCTAGGTTAGATATGAATCTTCTCAAAAAATTTATCTTTCCTAAGAAAGTTTGAAGTTCTTTGATATTTCTTGGATGAGGTATCTGTAGAATAGCTTCTATTCTGGCAGGATCAATTTGAATTCCATATTTGGAAATGTTGTGACCTAAGAGTTTACCTTCCTCCAGGCCAAACAAGGACTTCTTTGGATTTAAAGAGATACCATATTTTCTGCATTTTAGAAATACTTGTCTGAGATGGTCCAAATGCTGTTGATCTAATTTAGAAAAAACAGTTAGATCATCTAGATATATAACAAGAAAATCATGAATCTCTTTAGAAAATGCAATGTCCATTTCCCTTTGGAAAGTTGCTCCAACATTCTTGAGTCCAAATGGAATTTTTATGTACATAAAAGTGCCCCATGGTGTGATAAAAGTAGTTTTCTCTTGGTCATCAGGATGAACCAAAATTTGGTTACACCCCGAGAACCCATCTAAAATTGAAATTCTAGAAGAATCTACTACCCTTTGCAAAATATGATCCCTCTTAGGTAAAGGGTAATTATCTTTTAGAGAAACCTTGTTGACATTTCTTAAATCAACACATAATCTAATTTCCCCAGTTTTCTTCCTAGTAGGCACTAGATTGGACACCCACACTGAAAATCTAATAGGGGCAATTATCCCTGCTTCATGCATACGTTTAATTTCTTTTTCAATCATTGGTAACAACACAGGGTTGATTCTTCTGAGTTTTTGTTTGAATGGCTTCTGATTTTCTTTCAAAGGTATTGTATGTTGAATTATAGAGGTGTCATATGATTTCAAATCCTCATAACTCCAAGCAAAGACATCCTGGAATTCTCTCATGAGTTCAACATATTTTAACTTCTGGTCAGGAGGTAAAGACTTTGATAGTTTTATCATCTTTGGATTTTCTTCTGTTCTTAAGTTATATTCTTCAATTTCTGCTTTTAGTGGTTCCATCATTGGTTTCTTTGGAATGTCATTAGAATCAAAGAGGTCTTCTAGAGGAGTTAATCCTTTAGGTATATGATTGTCTTTTAAATCTATAACCTCTGTTTCTCCTTCAACAATCTCATCAATATCCATTTGTTTAAGGTCTTGCACTTATTTTTTAGTGAACTTTTTGGGATGAAGCATTTGAATTGAACTTTCTTCTGAAATGCTTATTTCTACCTCATCTATTCGATTAAATTCAATAACTGTATCTACATCTATGTGACTGTTAGAAAACTCTTCATCTAAAGTTAAAAAGTTATTTATTTGCTCATCACTATCAAACACCTGCCATTTTTTTACATTATCAGGTATGGCTGGTCTGTGTCTAATATCAGCCGTAAACTAATGATTAGGTTCGAAAAGTAATTTGCAGGTGCTAGTGAACATTGCCAGACTGTGGGCTTGCAAGTTGTGTTTTCTAGGGATTTTAGCAAGCTGAGTTTCTAGAAAAGTATTAAGAATCATATTATTCCTCTGTAGTATCCTAATCTAGGATCCTTAGTTAGATATTTTCCTTTGATCTGTTGAATGATTAAATCATATTCTCCTACAACAGATACTCTAATTGCTCCTAATCTTTTAACAAGTTTGAGACGTAGCAAGAGAGCTTCGTACTCTGCCATATTATTGGTGCACTTAAAATTTAACCTGTAGGCATGGCCTTCAGCATGGTCATTTTCTAGATTGTACACCCAAACTCCTGCTCCTGCTTCTAATTTATTAACTGAGCCATCAAATTCTAAATGCCAAAGAATTTCATGTTCATAGTTGGTATCAGGAGTGACAGGAATTTGTTTAACTATGAGATCTGGTTTTTCACTTTCATCTGGTTTTCCTTGGGTATCTAATATTTCATTGTTTTCAAAGATTTCCTAGATGTGAACACTAGATTTTCCTTTTTTAATTTCTTTTGGTTCTGTGGCTAAAACTTCCAAGTCATTGGAAGGATTGGTTTTGGAATTGTAAAGAATGAATGAGTCCATGTCAGAGTGTATTGAGTAGATGGGGAAATTTTGTGGTTTTTCCTGACTACTTACTACATATTTCATCAAAGTTTCTCTGTATAGCTTCTTAGGTTGGCCAAAAACTGAGATAGTAGCATAGGACATGTCCAATTGAAGTGATCCCTGAAGCTTTGCACCCCAGGATCTGGACAATAACATGCCATATTTTGTTGTAATATCTGCTACCACTATATCCATTAAGATTGTCTTTGCAGGGTACTGAACCAATGAAACACACAAGTCTTTTATTAATCCTAAACATCTCACCTGACTAGAATCAAAATAAAAAAGGTATTTGTATGGCCTGGTGATATCTAGGTCTATTTTTCCATTATAGACTTGGGCATTAGGTTGTGGGATACCCCAAAATCAAACATGGCATTGTGAATAATTTCGTCATGTATATTTAAGCTTACATAGAAAAGAGGAATTCCTCCTTCTAAGGGTTTTCCATTTACTTCAGGGCCAAAGATCAATTCTGGTTGGTCATCAAAAACATTAACTGAGTCTTCATTTCTAGTAATTTTCAGTGATCTGTTGATTTGACTTTGGTAGACATCATGTTTGGCTAATTTGAATAATGGAATAGCAATCTTTAGCTTGCCTACTTCAGTTTCCAGGTTAAAAGGTTTTTCTATCTGAGCTTTTGTGTTTCGAACAGTGGGATTCTCTTTGTCTTCTGTATTTTTTGTATTTTTCTCTTTCTCAGGAGTGGGTTTATGAGTTGAAGTCGCTTCTAAATCAACTTTTGGAGGTTCTTCCACATTTCCTTCGAGAGGAGGAGGAGTGGAGGGTTGTCTGTTTTTAGGTTGATTGTCGGAGACATCTTCAATTATTGGATTAGCAGGATTAGGGTCTAATCTAGAAAGAATATGTACAAGTGTAGTGGTTGTTTTACCTTTGATGGGTCTTTTTGCAGCTTTGTGTTTGTTGGCTTCAGGGTCATCAATTCTTCTACTCCTCAGGTTATATTGTTTATGCACTTCATAGATGGCTGTGTCATATCCCTCCCTGAAGTCAAATGATTCACCTAACTGAGTTTGAAATTGTTTGAGAATATGAGCCTCTTGATCCTCCTGGGTTAAGAAAAATTGTTGTTCATTATTGAGTCCCATTAAATTTATTATAGTATATTCTACTGGTTCATCAGAGTTTGAGGCTTCAACATAATTTTCCTGGAATGGGGGCCTAATGTTTTGGTCTGGACCAGTGTTCCCAGTGTTCTGATTTTGATTTTTTCTGAAATTGGGATTTCTCTCAGTATTGGTTGGTTGACCATCCTAAGGGGCTTTCCTTTCAATTATTTCTACCCTATCCCCTAGCCTATCCATCCCTTTAATTATAGCATCTAATTTATGTTCAAAGGATGAGGACTCTTCTTTCAATGACATTCTCCTTTCACTTCTAGCCTTGGCTCTTTTAGATATCGGGTTAGCTTCAACACTGACAGATATGCTTTGCATATCTTCCAAAGTGCAAGGAGCTATTTCTCTAAGTTGGTAGGCCATGTCAGAATCAAATCCATCATGGAATTTGATTAAAGCTAAATCAGGAGGAGGTCTGAGGTTTTGAGGAATGGCATTATAGATATTGTTGAACCTAGTGCAGTAATCCTGCACAGTTTCTTGTGTTCCTCTCTTTAGGTTTTCATACTCTGATAAGATTTGAAGAGGATCTTTCTTTTTCTCCCATCAGTTTAAGAATTGTCTGTAGAGATTTTCCAGGCTATCTATACTATTTGCAGGTAGAGCTCTAAACTAGGTTCTGACTTCCCTAGTTAGACTTTGAACAAATATTCTCATTTGTACATCATCAGTGTCTATTTCATATATTTCAAAGTAATCAGTCATCCTTTTGGTATGTTGTTGGGCTGTGTAGGTACCACTACCATCAAATGGAGTGATTTTACTTTGGTAGTCTTGGGGCATGGCACCTAAATTGGCTGGTAATACCAAGGGAGCATATCTATTTGCCATTGCAGCAGGTAGTGATGAAACAACAGCTAGGGTTGGGATAAAAATAGGTGTCTGAGTGGTAGATGGAGGGGTAGAAGGGGTGGTTTGAGGTTGAGATGTATGAGGAAATGGTGATGAACTTGCAGAGGCAGTAGTGATTACAGAGAGATTGGGTGTTCCTTCAGAGGTAAGATTAGATTGTATGGAGTTCTGCAAATGTCTATTAATGGACGAATTGATAACTTCAAGTTGTAATTCTTCAATGAACAATGGGTCTGGGATTAGGTCAATTAATTCAGAGTCAGAAGATGTCCTAAAAAGAGAGGTTTCAAAATGTTCATCAAAGGGTCCATCTTCAAGATAAATCCACCTAATAGGACAGGATGTGGATCTGAAGGTGGGTCTAGAACTAGCAGAAATTTCTTGACATTCCTGTCTCCTAAAAATTTTGGGGATCAGATTAGGATTTTCAAACACTTGTGGTGCATTGGGATCAGGATTGGCTCTAGTGTAACGAGTCCTTTTTGAAGCCATATTTTTAGGTGTATTTTTGGTTTTTCTTAATTGGTATTAACAAAACAACTTCTATGGTTTCTTTAAGAGGCTTTAGATATGGGATTTAGATTTTCTTAAAGATTTATTTGACATGAGGAACTGGTTGAATGTTTGGAAACCAAATGTTTAGTTCATAAACTAAACCGAAGATAGACTAAAGCAGCATTCATCTAATATGCACTTGCAAAGCAAGAGCAGTTCAAAGGCTACCTGGCTAACTTCAGGCTCCGTCTGTAGTTTATAAAGCAAACAATAATAACAAACAAACAAACTTTTCGTTCCCTAGCGGAGTCGCCACTATGTTATCACTCAGATTTTCCCAGAAGTTGTAAGAAGAGGGAAAGGGGTCCAAGGTAACCACAAACCAACTTTTAGGTACAAAATCTAGCCAATCTGTATCCAGAGAGGGCTCTCTCTTTAAGGTTTAGCTTTGTTTTGAAAGATATTAGGCTAGTTATGAAAGCTTGGGATTTTGATTGTGTTTGGTGGTGAAATTCAGTAGCAGAGGGGTAGGACTAAATATTTTAGGCCATTGGGCTAATGGAGTCAAAAGAAGATGGCTCAACTGGATTTGGTTTTTCAACAAAGGATGGCTTCACAGGGCAAGATAGCTAAACAGGGAGCAAATAGAGACTTGAAAAGATGGAATGGACTTAAAAGGGATGAAGGGCAATTAAGAATCCTTCAACATATTTTAAGAGGAGGGAACTTGGATGATCACCAATAAAAAGCAATTAAGGATTTTTTACTAAATGATCAAAATGAGTAAACTAGGAAACAGGAGCAATTAAGAATTCACTGCTTATGCTAGTTTAGAGGAAAACATTTAGAATAAAAATGATTGAAGACAGATTTCACTTAAGCACTTTCTGAATTATTCTTTTTCGTTTTGATATTCAGATATGAAACACAATTGATATAATAAACAAGAAAACAATAACACATGAGATATAAGATACTTATTTGTCCGGTGTTTGACACATGAATCCTGTGAAAAGTCCTTTGTATTAATTCTTCATCCAACCAGCCATGCAAGATTTGTCCAACAACACTTTATTCCAAAATAATCAATTTTACAACAATGTCAAAGAATCCACCCTCAATACTTCGAATGAGGGAGTATTTATACAAAAACTTAAAATAAAAATATCTCATAACAAAGTGAGATATATTCTAGGATGACTAAATACATGTTACATCAAAATAGAGACAGATGGTCTCGAGATAGAAGAAAGAGGCAAACTAATGGCTTGATGTCCCTATTCTTGTGAATGTGCTGGAGGCAGGCCCTATGATTAGGCATCTTGCTATCTTCTTTGTAATTCTTGCTGGCTGCCCTGCTTTGGTTCTTTTTACTGATACTCTTTACCTACTCTGATACTCTTTGACCTGTTTGATCCTTCTTTATCTTCTGTTACCATCATTGGCTATGGTAAAAAATGGAAATTCACCTTTTTACGAAGGGTAAATCACAAAATTTCTATCATATCTGCCCACCATTTTTCCTATGGTATTCTAGTTCTTTGAAGTTTTCTAAGGATCTCATCAGCCTCGATGTATTTGAAAAAATTAGGCTGAACTTGGAATAGATGTTTTATTTCATGCTCCAGATAGAATAGGTTTTCTAGACTGTAAAAAAGAACTCTGCCTGTAGGTATTGCTTTAGCTGCACTAGAAGATGAGCTGGCCTGGTTGTCTGCATATTTAGCCAATTTGTCAACATAGTCTATCTGTGTCATCAACTTGTCATTAATAACTAAAGGACTGGGAAGTCCTTTACTCTGCAATATGCCAAATTTCTGCATAAAATCATCAATTTCCTCTTGCATGTTTAGGCATCTCCTTTCCAAATTATACATTAAATACCTTTTAGTTAAAACCTTCTTGATTTCCATAATAGTCCCTGTACTGTCTCCAATGCCTAGTTCTTCAAGCTGGTACTTATTCTTGGTATTCAAAAAATTAATTAGTCTAGTAGCCTCCCCAGGCATCCTTCCTAAGTTTGCCTTAATTCTCTAGACTTCTTCAAGAGCTAGCTTTACCAAATCTATCTGCTCAAAAATTATTTGTATAGATGGCCAAACATCATTTATTGACTGAGTGATGTTGGTCCAAAGAATCTTCCTAATATCTGCTAAGGGTCTATCAAATATGAGGTCTTTTTCTAATGATTTTACCTTTTGTTCTAACCCTTTGTTCTCCCTCACCTTTTCTACAAATTTTATCTTTGAAAGATCATATTTTTGCTCTAAGGTAACAAATTGTTCTTTTACTTTTTTCAACTATGAAACTTGGAGCTTCAATTCCTCCATTGATCTTATCAATTCTTCTGTGCTTAGACCTGAAATACTTGTTTGTGTTGTTCCTTCTGTTGTTGTTCCTGCTATTTCTTCCGTTGTGACCACTGGAACATTTGGTGCCAAAACTGTTCCAAGTGTTGAGGGGATTGTAGTGGAAACCAGTAGAATCACATTGGGAGGTTGAGAGGTCGACTCTCCCTGCTTTTCCTTCAATGATTTTTCTATTTCTTGTTCAGTCTCCTTCAGCTACTCATTAAGTTTTAGGACTAAGTCCATTAGTTCTTCTTCAAACCTTTATTGTATGACCTTAGCAGTTTGTGGATGCCTTGAAAGAGGAAATTTTAGCTGCTTTCTTAAGGCAGATATGTCTTCATATTTCTTTTTAATTAAGGCTTCTGCAGCCTTCACATCTTTTGGATAATGACCCAATCTAATGATTAATTCTTCTAAAGATTTAATCCTATTGTCTTTAGCATGTGAGGAGGCTTTCTCTAGTTGTAATTGGGTAGTTGTATTGTTCAAAGAATTTTCTAGTCTTTGGGCCATCATGGCCTTACTAGTCAATGTATAATAGACCATCTCCCCTGTCTATTTGTGTAACTCAATTTGGCCCAAGGGATGAATGTCCTTTGCCATGACCTCAAAATCAATTTTGAGGTAATATGCAGCTGATTGAGGCTGTTGAACTTTGGGTTTGAAAAAGCTCATTATCATTTTACCTTCTTTGATGTCATAGGCTGACATCAACCTATTCTGATTAGTGGGAGCCATTTTCAAATACTGATTGTAAACCTAGATCCTCAATGGCTCATTTCTAGCTTTTATTTCTTTAAACTTCTTTTTTATATCTGGATTGTCCTTTCCTAGGGGCCTGAAAGATGATACTTTTGCACTTTGTTGTCTCTCCAATTCCTGTCTCTATGAGCTGGAAGGTGTCCCACCTACTGGGAAAGTTTGATGACTATCTACACCTTCTTTTCTTTGACTATCAGTAGTCTCTTCATAAAATTCTTCTTCTGAAAGAGGATTCAGCCTGTGCCTCTTAGCACCGGGCTGTTCTGAGGGTCCACTTGCAGGGGTAGCTACTTCCCTGTCTCACTTTTTGTTCTTTTCCTCATTCAGAGGATTCTGCAAGATTGGTGGCTCTCCCACATTGACTTGAGTTGGAGGAGTGTGTATGTGGGCCTGCTCTTTAGAAGTTTCAAGCTGTTTAGACATTATTGACTATTTTGTAGTCTGAGTGCTTGTCTCTATTTCTTTACCTTTGGAAGTCCCTGTAAGTGGTGTAACAGTTTGCTGTGAGTGACTTTCAAAGGTCCCAACTGTTGATGCACTTATCCCTGATACTGATTTCTGAGAAGTATCAAAATGTACCTGTCCAAAAGAATCTAGGTCAAGAGTCTTTTCAAGATCTTTCATTACATTTTCTATGTTGACCTGCTCACTATCAGTTGCTACTAAGGTCCCTTCCCTCCATTCATCCATGTTGGCAAATTTTTCAATCTCTGGGATTCTATGGTGCAAATATGGTGACAACCTATTCTTCATTCTTCTATCATAGATAAATCCATAAGGGTCATATGGAATCCAACCAAAAATTTTGTGTAATTTAAGGTAATCTTCTAGAATTCTCTCTGCTTTTTCCCCTACTTCTCTAGTGTTGCAGATGAAAGGGCCTAATTGATGTTTGATCCTGAGTTGTGCTTTCTTTTTGGCTTTAGTAAAATGAACCAAGTCTGAGTTACACATCTGCTTATAGTATTCCAATGCAAACAATCTCATTGGAACATACTTTGGTAACTTGAAAGGGGGAAGTTCACACCCATACATCCTTATTTCTGTATAGTTTTGGTATAAATGCCAGTCACCCACTTTGTACTGCTTGGAGAGCTGAAGGATTCTCTTAATGTCACCACTGATCCTGGGAGGGGAAATCCCTGTCAATAAGGTGGTTGCTGGATGAACAAATTGATCAATGAACTCATTATAGGAGTAAGGGGAATCAAAGGATTCATGGAAGATGGAAGTCCAAAAGATAACAGACCTTGGATTGCCCTTGGCATCAAGTTTCATGACAGGGAATGGGAATTTATTTGACTGATAATAAAGCATGAGATGATATATAAAGGTGGTATACTTGAAAACCATTTCACTCTCCACTCTCATGAACTGGTCATGAATTTTATCAACAATAAATGAGTTGTTATAGAAATTTTTGGTCACTGCGACCCCAATCATATATGTCCATAAACCAAGGGCTCCTAAGTCCCTAAAAGTGTTGTTTCACACCCTAAAGGAACAAGGTCAGCTGATTACATCATCTCCCAGAAGTTCTCCACAGAAAACTGCCCAAAACTGGTCAAATCTGGACCATACAGACTGCCCAGTGTAGAAGGTGTGATGCATCCCACCTGCCCAGAGTAAAAGGTGCGATGCAAACTGGATAGCTCTTCTACAGGGTGAGATGAGAAAGAGTGGACAAATGGCAGAGACAGTTTGCAAGGTGGTTCGACATGGAATCTTCCAGAAACTTCTCCTATGACACTTGCCTCTCTGAATTCACCCAGGGATGAGTAAGAGATCATCAATCTCCAAGTGGAAGCAAGAACTATCAGAGAGAGGACACTAATCAAATATCAGAAGCTGACTCACCTCCCTACAATCATCTATATATGGATCCCTCATCCCAGAGATCTAGAGGCGGGAATTTTGTATCTTGTAAGGAAGTGCTACTGGTTTCTTGGTGTAACATCATAGTGTTGGGTGATCTAAGCTTTTCATGAGGTGAAGAAGGGCTTTCTTGCTAAGAGGATGATGCTGGATCAGAACAATTGGTTGTAATCCTCTTTGCTATTCTTGATATTAATAAAGCTATTCAAGTTTTCCTCCACATTCTTGTATGATTGATGATATATGCATTTGTGTGATCAATATATATCTGGTCCTATATTGTTTGTGATAGTAGATCTTTGTTCTTGGTTAGTGTTATGTTGCTTTGATTCCATAGGTGCTCTTTGAAGCTGGGTAGACGAGGAAGAGAGTGGCAAAGATCTATCAGAAGGGAGAGGAATCAAGAAAGGAACCATGTGCAAGACAGAGGTTGGTCTCCTTTGTTCCCCTCTTATCTACTTTTCATAAAGGAAAACGAAAGTAGTTTTAGTTTGTTTGTTTCTAAGATAGCTACCAGTCTTAGTGGGACTAGCAGCTCTACATAGACACTAGATTTCCCGATAACAAAATGGCAACTCCACTGGGGAGTGAATAGCTTGTTTTCTTTTCTATACTTGTTCGTTTTATAAACTTACAGACGGAGCCTGAAGTCAAGCCAGCTAGCCTTCGAACTGCATTTGCTATGCAAGTGCAAAGTAGATCAATGCTACTTCAGTCTATCTCTGGGTTTTGTTTATAAACTGAAAAATTGATTTGTAAACATCCTAATTTCCCTTGTGGTGGCTCTAGTAACCTCCTTAGATCTACCCCTATGATTTATTTACTGATTATCACTTGCTCGGCCTAAATCCCTGAACTGTGCTGCAAACTGTGATCAAGAACTGGATCAAAAGTCTCGCACTGTACCATCGCACCCTCTCTTCAAGGATATCAGTATGCATCGCACTTCCCGAGTGCAGTAGGTGGGATGCATACTGGAATCCCTGTGTAACAGGTGTGATGGTCAGAGAAGGCTAATTTTGCCTCCAGACTTTGGTTTTTCTTCACTCTTTTCAGCTCTATTCAGGAGTTTTGTTGTCTGTAGTCAGTATACCTCTGTGGAAACCCCCTTCCTTGCCATTATTCTGCCTCCATTGTGCAAAGAACTATAAATGTTTTTATGTATTGTGAGCCATTTTTAGTTCTCTTTTACAAAGAAGTAGCGTAATTGAACTGTCGTTTCTTGATTTGGAAGTGTCGCAAGTGTCGTTTTCAGTCATAGAAGAGAATTCGATTGTTCTTGATAGTCGATTACACTGTTACTCTTCTATTTGATTTGAATTAATAGTTTTTCAAATGTCGAAAGCAAGTTTTCAATTCCAAATCGCAAAGTGTAGTCATTATCTTCATTTTGTCTTGAAAAGAAGCTTGTTAGTAATGTCGCTTTGGAAAATAATTCAGATTTGCGCTTAGCTTTCTTTTATCATTCACACATTAAGAAGGCTGAAAAAAAAATACATGCATGTGCATTTGCATTTAGACTGTTTGTTGGTTTGATTTAGGACAGTGCATATAGTGTGTGCTCTCTGCTCTATGTTGAAAGAATATCATCTCTCTTTCTTTAGTAGCTAAGATTTTCATTGCAAAAAGAAGATTAAACGATTGTTTATCATCTTAGATTGCATTTTAGGAATTGTATATCTACATCACGTGGTGAACCTGAAAGGCAAATTTCTTAAACAAGATCAACTATAAAATAAATTTAATGAATATAAAAACGCTTTGGAACCTAACGCACAACATTTAGAAGTCTAGGCTAGAGACGTATTCCGGCGTCGTAAAGCCTGGTAACTGTTATTTTCATTGCTGGTTGGGTGATTCCTCCACTTTGAGACGACAAGTGCCAGTACGGACTTGTGCTCCCACGTACCGTCAAGTATATATTGGGAGACCACAATAGGATATATCCTTTATCCATAGGAAGCCGTCTCTGCCGCCCTATCGATCACAATGCACTGAACACAACATTCAGGAATATTGACTGCCATACCGTAAAAATTATTCTGCAGTTTTGCGATTGGTTTGGTAATTTCTCTGTCTAGACTTCCAGAGTAGTCTCTTTCATTCCTTTTTAGACTCCTTAAAGGAAAAGGTCCATCTGAGCACTTGTCACTTCAAGCTCATTAAAAATTGAAGGCGACTAGAGTCATATTTTGTTTTTTCTCAACTCTTAAAAATTGAAAAAACAAGTTGTGTCAAAGCGTCTAAAATTTATTTTAATCGGAATAAACGTCACCTTTCCTACGTTGGTCTTAGGTTGAGAAAAATGGAGTCCACCAACCAAGGATTTCCCCTTGGAGGAGATCCTAGTCCTTTCTCCTCTTGGGGAGATGTTGGTGCACCCCATATGGCCACATTGTCGCTTCCAGGATTGACAATCGGCCTGCCCATATGGCTCTTCTCGACCTCTATCATTCAGAAAACCGTGATTCCTAAGCAATCAAGTAAGCAACTAGACGATACCAAAGCTACCCCCCAACCTTCTACTTCGTTTGATTCTCCCTCTCCTCCTTCCTCTTCGCTTGATGAAGCTAGTAAAGCCAAAAATCAAGTAACTAAGAAGGAGAAGAAGGGGAAGGAGAAGAAAGAGAAGAAGAAGAAGGAGCCAAAGGGGAAAAGGGGCAACCAGGCATCATCTAGTGAAAATCCACACACTCCACTGTCAAAGCCTAAATCTCCATGTGTCATTTGCAAAGGAGATCACTATCATCGAGATTGTCCTTGCATCCCTCAGATCTTAAGGGACTGGTCTCCTCGTTTGCACAATCTGGTGTCAACAATCTCTGATGATCATGTTGAAAGTACACCGTCAACTAGTGAAAGCGAAGTGTCGGGATAGAAAAGGAAAAGTAAATTCCCTTGTAAATTGTGTGAAGGTGATCACGCCATCCGCCGTTTTCCCTTCCTAGATGAGGCTAAAAGAGTTTTGTACGACCGTCCGGTTTCACTGTTACGGCTCCCTCCTGGATATAAGAAACTCTTGCCAAGTCCATCACTAGTTGAAAATCTGACTGACACACCATTGTGGTCGGTCGAAGCGTCTATCATTGAAGATAAACCATCTGAATTCACACCAGACGAAAGTCAAAAGGTCGAGGTGGTAGTTGACCCGGTCTTGCCTTCAGAAGGTCCATCTTCAAATGATACAGTCACCGGAGAGAACAAGAATAACACTTTTCAAATTCTCTTCATAAACATAGACTCCGATGAACATAGGGGCAGTCTACCCATTCCTTTACCGCAAGAAGGAAGTTCGTCAGATTCATATCCGGCCGTCTATTCGGTCCCACCTCCAAGCAACCTAGTTGTTTCCTTCGATTGGAATCTACTAGGTAGACCCCGTTTACTGGCTAGTGTACCATTTCGAATCATTGCACAAATATACAGAATGGTCATGGCCGGTACCATCATAGATGAAGGGGCTTCTGTGAGTATCCTTTCCTCAACTGCTTGGAAAGCGCTTGGTTCGCCATCGCTTTTTCCTGAGATGAGAAATCTAATAGGCTTTGACAAAGGAACCAGTCGACCATTAGGGATCCTTCCCAATGTGCCGATAACATTGAGAAGGAAAACCGTTCACATGAACGTAATGGTAGTCCAAGGACCCCTAGATTATAATCTACTCCTTGGACGCGACTATATTTATTGCATGGGAGCCATTGTCTCCTCGCTCTTTAGAGTAATGTGTTTTCTGCATGAAGGAAGAGTGGTCAAGCTCGTAGACCAACTTTCATTCCCCGGCTCACACATAGAAAATAGTCAAATACCATCCCTGAATGGTCTTTTCACGCAAGGAATGTCTCATCAATCCCTAGTCCGTCCACCTGATGAGCGCGAGTGATTCCGGAGGACATGACTAAAACCCAGGGGGCATGCACCCTAGTTTGTTTCGGCAGGAAAACCTTGGGCATAGGGTAGGTTTCCGTGAAGGATATATGATTGGTTTATGAGATTAGACTGGAATAAGATTCCTTCGTCAAAGTTATGTGAGTGGAGGCAAGTTGCGCCACTCACCTTTGTTTATTTCGGTAGACATCACCGAGGAAGTGTTTTGTCTGCAATGCGGATGGAACAATCTTTGGTAACCTGGAAATTTTTCGCTATACCTGGGGGCATGCAAACCTTTTAGCATGCAAGCAAAGAGCGACCATTTATTTTTTAAATTTGTAGGTCCTCTAACCCTTTAAACTCATAGGATTGGTCGTTTCCTAACTTTCATAAAGAAAGGATGCGGGGCAAAGCTTTGTAAGGTGCAAGCTCCATAAAAAATGGCATCTTAGATGAGACATCCTTATTATACGACTGGATCGAGTAGTTTTTATGTGGAGTTCAAGCTCATTAAAAATTAAACATAAGCAATGAGCAAATGTTTCCCCCAGATTTTAAGCTCATTCATTAAAAAATGAACCAATTTCCGGTAAATAACCATCGTGAATGCATTATCATCAAACTTTGAGCCTTGGTCATGTTCACATCATCACCTCCACTCTGTTTTGGCCAATCATTCACCTCCATTTGATTTTTTACCCTTTTTGAGGAACATCTGCGAAGAGTGATCCTGTTAGCCATCCTTGTGACACTGTCGTGATTGGAAAATTCCAAACCTTACCTGGAATCAGCTGCTACCCAAATTTATCACTCGTTCCTCGAAAAATGAGTCTCCTTTAATCTCTTTTCATCTGACTCGTAAAATATGAAAAGATTGCCGAGTAATTGGCCTCTCTAGCTCGTTAAAGTGACCGGAAGTGCTATCCCTCCTTTAGATTTTAAACTTTTTGGACCTGAGGGATTATTACACAAAAAGATCGAGCGCTTGTTTTGTTCGGCTCGTTAAAATTACCGAAAAATTCATCCCTTTTGTATTATTTTATACTTTTTTGGACTTAAGGGATTATAAGACGAAAAAGGATTGTTGGAGTTTTCTTTACGTCCCTTTCAGACTTTCTAAAATTGAAAAGGACCGAGTTATCTTTGTCGTTAAACTCGTTAAAACCGAATAGCGACAAACTTGTCCATACAGACAAGAACGAGTTTCACTATCGCTAGGCTCGTTAAAACATAGCGATGGGTTTGCCCGAAGGGAAAATTATAGAACAAGAATATGTTATCCTCCTCAAGCTTGACAAAAATAAAGAGGTGCTAGTCAGCAATGACTGGGGAAAAATTGGGAAGAAAACTTGAAGAAACTTTATTGGTAGCAAGTCGCTCTTGAACATGACACTTTCACTCCGCATCCGAGTCGGGTTGGGTTGTTCCGTTCACTGGTCATATCACCATTGGTCCATCACACCATCCACATTTGGGGTTAACACTACCAATCCATCATGTCAGTGTCGCTGATATGTTCAAGAGAAGTCGCTTAGAGAATTCACCTGTGTCTCATCCACTACAATACTTTCACGCTCCATTCTTTCATGACCTCCACCCTGAACCTTATATCATCAGATCGTTTTCACCTCCATTAAAATCATTTGCTCCATTCCATGTCATAGATGTGGGATTCATTAAGGCCCTCCTACGACGGATCGCTTCTTGTCGACATCAGCTCATTATCCAGGAAGTCGATCTAGGAACAACCCTTTCAGTACTTTGAAGCTTGCATGCCTCAATGGCAAGTTTCTCACTTCCGGCGACAGGTTTACATCAATGGCCTTTGACCGAAAGATTTTGCGTGGTGTTCGACACCAAGTCCCTTTTTCACACCACGTGAATTGTACTGTCATACCTTGAGGGTCATCATCATTATCGGTGATTCCTCTCGCGCCTGTTAACAGCTTACATCACTGGCTGGTAATCAGGCGATGTCTTTCCATGTTCGACTCCAGAACATCTCTCACATGGATCGACTTGTACTTTGAGTGAAGATCGAACGAGATTGAAGACCCCGGATCTAGTTTCATCCATCCGGGCTGCGATATATATTTAGGAAAATAAAGACATCAAATGTACATCATTGCTGCACAGATAATCATCCAATCTAAGGGATGATGGCTCTACCAGAATCATCAGTCTGCACACAGACGATTGTCTGTCTTATGTACATGAAAATAAATTTATAAAGATGAGCATGGGAATGCCTACCTCAGCTAGATCATGAAAATACTATCAAGATAATGTATTGTATTGTATCTTATTACAGGTCACCTTCCAGCTCGAAAAAACTTCGGATCCTCATGATAAAGCATTTCACCCGACATCAAAAGATTAACGACCTCATGCTTTAGGGGGCAACTGTTATAGACATTTTTGGGCACTGCGACCCCAATCATATATGTCCATAAACCAAGGGCTCCTAAGTCCCTAAAAGTGTTGTTTCACACCCTAAAGGAATAAGGTCAGCTGATTACATCATCTCCCAGAAGTTCTCCACAGAAAACTGCTCAGAACTGGTCAAATCTGGACCATACAGACTGCCCAGTGCAGAAGGTGCGATGCATCCCACCTGCCCAGAGTAAAAGGTGTGATGCATACTGGATAGCTCTTCTGTAGGGTGCGATGAGCGAGAGTGGACAAATGGCAGAGACAGTTTGCAAGGTGGTTCGACATGGAATCTTCCAGAAACTTCTCCTATGACACTTGCCTCTCTGAATTCGCCCAGCGATGAGTACGAGATCATCAATCTCCAAGTGGAATCAATAACTATCAGAGAGAGGACACTAATCAAATCTCAGAAGCTGACTCACCTCCCTGCAATCATCTATATATGGATCCCTCATCCCAAAGATCCAAAGGCGGGAATTTTGTATCTTGTAAGGAAGTGCTGCTGGTTTCTTGGTGTAACATCATAGTGTTGGGTGATCTAAGCTTTTCATGAGGTGAAGAAGGGCTTTCTTGCTAAGAGGATGACGTTGGGTCAGAACAATTGGTTGTAATCCTCTTTTCTATTCTTGATATTAATAAAGCTATTCAAGTTTTCCTCCACATTCTTGTATGATTGATGATATATGCATTTGTGTGGTCAATATATATCTGGTCCTATACTGTTTGTGATAGTAAATCTCTGTTCTTGGATAGTGTTATGCTACTTTGATTCCACAGGTTCTCTTTGAAGCTGGGCAGACGAGGAAGCGAGTGGCAAAGATCTATCAGAAGGGAGAGGAATCAAGCAAGGAACCAAGCGTAAGACAGAGGTTGGTCTCCTTTGTTCCCCTCTTATCTACTTTTCATAAAGGAAAATGAAAGTAGTTTTAGTTTGTTTGTTTCTAAGATAGCTACCAGTCTTAGTGGGACTAGCAGCTCTGCATAGACACTAGATTTCCCAATAACAATGAGGCATAGTCATACTTGACAGCAGGGGGTTGTCCAGGAGTAAATATTGACAACAACACTAGGGTTAATTCATCAACATACTCACTAGTGTTGAATCCCATAATTAAAGATATCATATCAACTATGAGTCTTCACATATCTGTGAAGAAAGTTTGCATATAAGGAGGTGGGACCTTAGGTTGATGTTTCCGTAGTATGAAAGTCTGACAAAGGTGATTATGTTTGGTTTGGGACAATTTAGCTGATTTCTCAAGTAAATCTCCAATGGAAATGGGAGTGAGAGCTTGACTGGAGTGAAATTGCAACATTTCATTGATTGATTCAGCAGTTATGGGAGAAGGACTGTTTGGCTCGGAGACATGAATGCTCTGCAGTTAGGGTCATAATTGGCATGGCATTGATGAATTATATAAGGGAAAACATGGACTGAGGGGAGAAAGTACACGGGAAGATTGGATTCCCATAGTCCTAGGACATCATAGCCATTCAAGTAGTCATCTCTACTTTGGTAAAAGATTTTGAGGTGATTTTTATCAGTGGTAAGGCCTTTTATTTGGAAGTCCTTATCGGCCAAAGGCAGATAGTATAAATCTCGGTGAGGGGCATTAATGGGTGCAACATCCAAAGCCACTAGGGTTTCCATTTCTGGTTCTTGTGGATTCAGAAGGAAACTGTAATTTTCTTTGTGAAATGGGAAACACAGAGGCTATAGGGGACTTAAATGACAAAAATAGTAATTGAATTATAATGAACTTGGGCCTTTTTCCTCAATTTACAGTGGAAAACGAGTATTTGTAGGGTTTTTATCGGGAATTTGATAAATACCTCTTTTTTGGGGGACGAGCAATGAAATGCAGGTACTGGGCGTGGCTGGAAGGTTTTGGTCGACATTGATTGCAATGTTTTGGAGCAGGTTGGCGACTGAATGCTTGAGCTAGTTGACTTTGACATTCTTTTGCATGGGCACATAGGTTTACAGTATAAAGCACTGAAAATGACTTGTTCTTTTTATTTACAAAGTCAAGGGTTGGCGGGGTTTTGGATTTTAGGCGGGTGATGTCAGCGGCAAATGATATGACATCTTGTCGTATCTGGGAAGGCGGTAAGCAATTTCATATCACACTACTTATGGGGAAGGGCGGTAATAGACCTCAAGCCAGCGATTCCATAGAATGTTCGACGCATGGCGAGGCACTATTCAGGAAACCGCTTTGTGATTGCACGCTAACGCGCGGTCACAAAGGGTCGCGCAATATTCATAATGGCCGTCAGATCTTGAGGACCTGATCGCACGGCTGTCGGGGTGTATGAAGTGATGGGGTTATAATGGAGGCGGGCCCGATATGTTTAAAGATTAATTAATCACATCGGGGGTGGCGGGATTGGCCGGTGAGGTTATTAATTAACCATGAGGGTTAATTAATCCCTTTTAATAAAGCGGAGGGTCGAGGTTCTTAATGGGTTACTAATTAACTCATTAATCCTATTTAAAACACTAATTATGGTTCAATTTAACCGGGGGGCGGGATATATAATATTTCATGGATTTATATAGTTTAAATAATACGGGAGTGGGTTAAGTTTTTACAAGGGATTTATATAATAATATGTTAATAGTTAATATGATAATGAAATGAAAAAGCGCTAAGTGTAAAAACATTTGATGTGTGTATTTAAACTTAGGCTTAAAGTGAAAAAAGGGTTTTTATGAGAAATATTTGTAATTTTCCTAAGTAAAATAGGATTTTACTTAGGAAAAGACTTGTGAAGGTGAATGAATGATTTATGAATGATTTTAAGTACTTAGGCTTTATAAATTATTGGGCCGAGGGTCTGGTCCCTCCAGAAGTCAGAGAAATGCTCTAAGCCCCTCTAATTTAGCAAATACCTTAACACTCAGGGGAAATTAGTGAAAATTTAGGGAAAATGAGTAGGGGAGTTAATTATTTGACTTTGCTTTGCTTGAGATGTTTTCAATGTACTGTATGCCTTGGCCATGTGATGAAAGTAAAAGATTAACACATTTTAGGGTCATCATTCATCACGTATAATTCTGCAACCAACATCTACCTACCCTACGTACTTTATCCTAGCATTTTTACTTCTTTATTTGGGTGCACTTAGACTGGAAAACCTTTATCAAACTTTATTTTCTTTTACATGACAATGTCTATCTAAGTCTACACTTATTACAGCCAAGGGCTCAGATTAAACTGTTGAGCTCCTTTTTTTTTACTATACCTATCTACTTATATGCCAAGATTACACTGTTTGGTCAAATCTTTATTCTCTATATCTAAAACATGAAATTGAAATATGAACTAGACAAGTTTAAACTGTTTAACTATTCATAAATTGTGGCATAGGTGGCAAACTACACACAATATTTATTATACAAAGGTAAAAAAGTAGTTGCATTTAGACTTGCACACTTTCCTTGGTCTTTCTTTTTGTTGGGGTTCATTTTCTTTGATTTTTTGACCATCTTTTATTCTTTTTACCCTTTGATTTTTCTTTTAGGGTATACCCTCTTTACATTTTTTAAATTTTTTGATTTTTTGAAAATATGGAAAACCTTTGCAATAAGGAAAGGTATGAACATATTACATAGCTCATCAAGTCAATCATGATATATGACACCTATTGGTATAGGAGCATAACATGCCCAGCACCACATGTACATAGCACCACCTGCACAACATGTACACAACAACACATGTACAACATGTGCACAGAACCACGTGTACACAGCACAACATATACACAACGCCACATGTACACAGCACAACCTACACAACATGTATGCAGCACCACCTATATAATATGTGCACAACACCACATGTACATAGCACCATATGTACACAACACAACGTATACAACATGTGCACAACACCACACGTACACCATGTATGCAACAACAGTACTGCACATCCGGAGACCACATTGTATCTACCAAGCAACCTTGCTTCTAGTGTCTTTCCCATGCCTTACTGTGTGCATCCAAAATCCAAATTTTTGGTATGTGGTTCTTTCCACTTATCCATGCTTGTCCCAGCATGTTGCAGATCACACTACTTTCATTCTGCTAATGTATCCTTCAGCGTTTCCTACCATAGCATAAACATAGGCATAGTTATAAGCATATAAAATCAAATATTATCCACATGATACTAACCTCATAGATCTGTCAGGGCTACTCTTCCCACTTGATTCCTCATAAAGCTAAGAACCTCTTCATGCCATTCACCTACATAAGCAATCATTCCTCCACAAGCATAATATTTGACGACCTTGTCAGACTACGACATACATATATACATGTATATATAGAGAAAGACATCAACATAATCATGATCACAATATAATTACCAGATATCATAAGGTCAAGGTTTTAGAGAACTCCCTTTAGCCATGCACAGCATGCATAACCTTGAGAACAATAGTTCCCAACATAACTAAGGCGTCTAATGCCTCAAATCCATTTACTTTACCTTTCTTGTTACCTTTCTCATGACCATCCTGCCACCATCCATTTATCCCAATGGACCCAACCAGTGTAATTGGTGACATATATTCTTGCCTTCAGTTGCCCTTTACTCATGCATCGGGCTTCATCTGAGTCATACATTACCTTTTGGGTTTCATTCAACTCCCCCTAAGCTCCATTACCTTTCCTCTTCCCCCAACCAATTCCCAAGGCTCTCAAACATAAAAGGCAAGAACAAAAATTAAACAATAAGAAAAAACATGAAAAACAAATAACAATACGACACCGCAAATAAAGCGGCATGGTCATGCACTATCCATAAATAAAAATAAAAATCAAGTACAAACAAATCACAAAGCACCAAAGCAGAAAACTAGCAACAAACACCATGACTCAACCCATGGGTTCCCCATGCTTCCAAAGGAAAGCTCAACCTGATCCTTCTTCAAGATCTATGGCAGTCTCTTTTGCCATGTAATTCCTTGCATCGTACTACCATAACTAGAAACCAGTCATTATACCTGTCAAAAATCAAGGTTAATAAGACTTCATGTATTCATGCAAAGCACTAATTCATTTGGAATTGTGGTTTCCAAACATAGACAAAGGACTTCTCACCCAATTCCTTTATTTTACTTTTTTCCTCGTTGCAATTAAGTCTTATTATGTTCTATCACATCACCTAGTTGTTAGTTATATAAACAAATTAATTGTTACCTTGTCACGCTAATACCAATCATGTTTCCCTGCAAAATTTCATGCATATCAATCACATGTTCCAAAGATCAAGACATCGTGTCTATTAATTTGAATCGACCTTTACAAAGACTAACAACCATGTCATAATCTGCAATCAACTCACAATCATTAGTCATAATACTACAACTAGCACCCACTTGCACTAAAGTGCATATGAGTTGTCTCATCACATATTGTGTTAGTACAACCATCTTAAAACAATATCATTCATTCATGCAATCTTATAGACACACATACTAATATTATGCAATTAATCAAACATTAAAACAACCTATAAACATAACCCCTTACTATCCATGGTCCACACTAAGATAGAAGGAGGCAACTACCATAATGGCCTGATCTCCAATGTCCAACTATGGAAATGGGATCTCCAAAGCTCTACTAATATTAACCACACTTGCCAAAACTTGATTTCCATTTCTCATACATTTTGTACTTGAAAACATACCACACAATCATGCCACTTTTCGATTCCGTAGATTTCATGCCAAGCTTGTAAAGGGGATCATGTGAACCATAGTCCACTACTTTACTCTTCATCATTGGCCTTCTATCTCCTACAAATATACCATGTTAGATAAACCAAATAGGCAACATAATCAAACTCATACCTCAATGTAACTCAGGGGATATTATCATATCTGCACAACTCAGTCTAAATTAGTATGACACAATATCACAAATATATTGACTCATACATGAATATCATAACCATAACCATCTGCACAGGACAATCCAGATTAGCACGATACATATAACATCAAGATATTAAATGCAATGACCATAATCATCATGTGTATGACTTCAATGCATATAACAACAAGTTAACTAATATGCATGACTAACCGACGCATGTGCATATTCTCATTGATTAACTAGCATCCATCATGCATGTAATCACAACATCAATAGAATGACAGGCATGCATATAAAAACCATTAACCATCATACCTGCATGTCAAACATACAATACCTGTATGACAATTTTCTTTTACCCCAAGGTCCAGTGTTGCAACCTCGCTCTAATAATTTTCATCTCCTACTCCATCTCATCCAACATATCAACATCATAACATACCAATAGCATCATGATGATACAAACTACATAATGACCACCATGATGCATGTCTAACCTACTATGCATACATAATCATATACATTTAGCCCATACAATCCATTTTTTTGAACTTGGAAGCTTTGTTACCAATCTGTAACCAACCCCTCCCACATTTACCTAATTTCACTGGCCTGCCAAGGTAAACATGAGACGAAGAGTTACTATGATATGACCCTACCTCCAAGCTCTAGCTATTTAATTAGGGCTAACAAATTGACAATCTACAACAACCCTCAGGGACATAGGACACTCAGGGACCAAAGAATCACCCGAGTCGACCAAACCCTAAGTTGGGGCTCTTTTTCATCACCCTAAGCCCACAAATGCATGGATGACAAGTCTTGGGTGTGGTTATAGGCCTCCAACCACATGCAGAACACTACCTCCACGTGGTTATAGCCCAAAATCTCCAGTTCAAAGGGTGTGGTCCTGATATTTGAGCCATCTTTCTAGAATAACATCCAAACCACTACCCAGAACTACCTATAACTTCTCAGGATGATAAATGACATAATGACAAAGCTTTTCATACAAAACTTGAACAAGAACTGACCTAGGACATGCCTAGTCCATAAAATACATTCCATTAAACACATGGAAAACATGTAAGCTACGGGTCATGAATGCATATTTGATCATAAACTAAGAGGCTTCATTTGAGAATCACTGAGAAGGCTTTAAACCCTCTCTCTCTATCTGCAGTAACACTTATTATTCCATACATTCATCAACGATTCGATAACTTCACAAATCATGACAAGAGCCATAGATATCATGCATCATATAACCAACAAATAACTAGTATAGAAACCATGGAAACTTAACCATAATATCACCAACATAATCACTACAAGTATACATGAATCACAGTAGAAGAATACCTATTATTAATATATGAAAATTCCAACCCAGTTAAGGACTTCCATGTACCACCCAACCATAGATTGGGCTGAACTAAATCTTTCTTTAAACCAATCACCCATGCGTTATATTTCAAGCATGAATGTGGGATCATATGGATTAAACCAAAACAAACCAAACCAGGGCTTCCAGAAGCCAAACCACCTCAATCCTCAACCACAGTGATTCCACCTCTATGGTCAGACATCACTAACACCATCCATGTTGGTCTTTACCCAAGTCATCTAGGGCTTCCATAAGAAAAACCACCTCAACCCTCAACCATAGTGATTCCACCTTTATGGTCGAACATCACTAACACCAACCAGATCGATCTCTACCCAAGTTTTCCAAGGCTCCAAGAACTAGTAACTCAACCCATGGCCTTCCAGAGCTTCTAGAGTGTTTGTCCAACCCTACTCCAGGGACTAGTAACTCAACCCACCAAGGGATCCAAAGTGTTTGTCCAAACCTAGGCTCCAGGACTAGTAACTCAACCCAAGTTGTTCTATGGATTCTATAGAATTTGTTCCAACCCACATCCATCGGGAACCTAAGCACCAATCATAAAAACAACAAGTGGAAAAACCCACAACAACATGGTTATCCGGGAAATGGAAAGGAAAGGCTAAAACCATTATCAATCCAGGAAAATATCCATGCAAATGAAAGCACATAACCAAAAAATCACATGCATGTATCATGCATCCAGAAATCAACAAGGAAACCACAGATGCAACTTGTTACCTGCCAATTTCTAACAGCCCGTGTTTAAAAGTTCATGTAATAAAAGTTAATAAAGGAAAAATAAGACCATGGTTAAGGAACACTTATTCCAAGTTGAATGTTGGGCAAAGATATCCTAGTGGGCATCGTTGGATGTGTTTATGGCTAAGGGAAATTGGAAAAGGCAATGGATATGGAATTAAAAAGGCAAAAAGGTACTTTATCACATTTATTTATGAAAATAAAGGAAAATATGAGAAAAGGAAGGTGAGAGGTCACCGGTTTCTTGTTAGGATGAAATTGAAGGAAGATAATGGAAAATGAAGAAAATAGAGGCCTCATTAATAAAAAGGCTTCTAAGGATCAGTTCCTGGCTTTTGATCAGTTCAGTTTTGGAGCTTTCTCATTATTCTCTCTCTCTCTTACACACACTCTTGGACACTTAGAGTTTTCTTGGAGCTTTCTAGTTTTGGAGCAAGGAATGGAAAAGGAAGCAAAGGAAGGACAAGGAAAGGAAAGAAAAGCAAAGATCAAGCAAGGAGGAGCAGGATCAAGTAGTTTCAGTAGGAATACTTGCAGGTTACATATTGCAGGTGCGATTTTCCTAGCTATTTTTTGACATGCATGGCTTTGCATGTTGGTAGTTGGTTCTCTAGTTGTCGGTGGAATGGTCATGTTGGGTTATGACAATGGTTTTTAGCCTTGCCTTGCATTTTTTTGGATAGCCAAGGTGTGAGGGGATTGTTTTCTTGGTTTTGAGATTTGGAATTGTTGGATGGTTTCAGAATCCGGGGCAGAGGTGGTACTAGGAAAATTCCCAAAGGCTTAGGAATCCCTTGACTGGTTTTGGCAGGATACACGATAAATCCTGAGGGTGGAGTCTCAATTAGGGCCTAGAGATCTGGTGTGGATTGTGATAAAGCCTAGATATTGGTGTCTCGGTTTAGGTCCTAGCGATCCAGTGTGGATTGAAGTAAAGACTGAGAGACAAGGAGAAGAAAAATTCCTCAAGGATAGTGATGGAGTCTGGAGGCATTCCAAGCTCAGTTTGGTTTTGTGATCTTGATGTCGGTTTTAGTGAGATCACGGTTTGGTGAGGTTGGAGTTGTTTTAACCTTTGGATTACCTTGGTTCTTTTTGTATTAGTTTATCCATGAGATCCCACATTCATGCTTGGAATATGGCACAGGGGTGACTAGTTGAAAGAAAGATTTGGTTTAGCCATGTCTATGGTCAGGTGGTACGTGGAAGTCTCGAACCTGGTCGGATCTTGCCTATGTTTAATAAAAGATAAGTTCTCTTGCTTTTGTACTTGTTATTATGTGACCTTAATAGATGTTATCTCATTATTATTTACATGGCTTAATGTTGTTTATAAGCATGGTTATGTGACTAGTTTTAGTCATGGTTATTTCATGTATTTACTTGTAACTAAAAGGATAATGGATGAAAGACCTAATTAATGTCAAAATAGTTAAGGGAAGAGGGTGGTGATCCTTCTTGTCAAGTCTCATATGAGTTACCATTCATTTACTATTTGTCTTGTATTCATGTCATGTAGATTGCATTGATGCCAAGTGTTTGACAGAATGTTAGTCTAGGTTAGGGATGGTGAGGCCTAGTCCTTGAGTCAGTTTTTGATTTCTAAGTCTTGTTGTCATGTAAATTATGGATTCTGAAATCTAGAGGGGTTTCTAGCAGTGACCTGGATTCTAGGCTTGGAAAGTGGCACAAATATCGGAGTCACAGGCACAGGTTTGAGGATAAAAGTCCCAAGACACATGCATACCCATGATGTGTGTGTGTTTGGAGGTTTTAAGATGCACCCTTTTCCATATCAAGGGAGCGTCTAGGGGTTTAATGGTATAAAAGCTTAGTGGGACCCAGGGGCTAGTCAGGGGAATGACTGGGATGCATTCTAGGAGTCCTGTAGCAGGTGCAGAAGGTCTGGTATGGTGTGTTTCTGTCGATTCCACTTCCTTAACTAACACATAGGGAGTCGAATCATATCATAGTAACTACTTGTCACATGTTTACCTTGGTTGGCCGGTTACTTGGGTAGATATGGGAGGAGGGCGTTACACAAGCAAATTCAATGGTAATTATCGATCCAACCGTTTCCTTGCACTTTCCTACTTTCCTTTTCCTTATTTCTCCAAATCTAAATTGTATGCCAAAGTGCTCCAAGAAATCTCTAAGTTTGCAAGAGTATGAGAGAACAAAGCTAAATTGACAACAAGCTCAACCAGCAAAAGCTATGAATTTATCCTCATAAGCATGTTTATCATTGATACTTCTATTTTATTCATTTTCCTTCATTTTTCATCAAATTTCCCTTGCATGCAAATTTGTGTCCCTTCACCTTCCTTTTCTCCTATTTTCCTTTATTTTATAATTAAATTCCAATTATTGCCACTTTGCCTTTGCCAATTTCCTTAGCCATAAATAAACTAAAAGTGATCCCCACTATAATGTCTACCCACCATTCAGCTTGGAACATGTGCCTCATGACCTTAGTATTATATTTTTTACATGGAAATTCAAACAGGGGTGGTTACAAAGAATCTCGACCTTCCTTTAGGGTCCCTTCCTATAGGGCTTGCCCGTATGCAAGTTATCACAAACCCACTCAATAATTCATCTCTCCAAACATTAAAATCAATGCTACTAAATAAAATTACCTCTGGTTCAAACCTTTTTAGATCCCTATCGAGAAACAAGTATAAGCAACCATTGTTAGTCTTACAATTAATAAGAAAAGTCACACAAGAGGTATGCTAATAGAAATTATCAACAGGCAAGCCAAGATATTCCAGTAGGATTCCGAGTGGATCTTAATGAATGTTAATGGATTAAAAACTATCTTTTGATTCAAATCTCAAAGTTTTTAATATTTTGGTGAGAAACTAAGTATATAAACATACCTTGTTCCCCATAAACTAAGTATAACCCTAAGCAATATTAATGAAACCCTAAGAAATTAGGAATGCTTACGTCCATCTCTCGTCCTGGTTCTCTCTTGGTGTTTGCAGAATTTGAATCTTCTTCCCCTAGAGAGCTAGCCTCATGTGTTCATTGTTTTATGGCACACGAAGGAGGTATTTGGTCAGGTTTGGCCTGGTGGGGAGAGATATTACGTACATAACAAGACAATAAATGAGCAGGTGTTGGCCCTTTCAACTAATTCAATAGTAGGGTCGACCAACCCTATATATCTATCTAGTAGATGAAATTAGTATGGGAGGCCCATGATATCCCCAACGATAACACATATGGCGCATGGAGAACACATGTAACAAATGTATAGTGGAATGAAATGAAGGTGGAGGAGGTAAGATCTATGTTTGTTGGTTAGGATTTTACGGTGTATGGTGGAAGAAAACCTATGGTTGTTGAAGAACACTTGTGACAAATAGGCAAAATGAAATGAAATATTATGGACAAGTGTTATATATATCATCTAATATATTATATATTAAAAATAAAAATTCATATATTAAACATTTAAACCATTATATATTATATAGTTTATTTATTTATTAATATATTATATATTATCTGGTTTTTTTATTTTATTAATATAATGTATGAGTTTTGGGCAAGGTGTAGACACTAGTTAGCGAGTGGATGCAACCTGTTAGAGTCGGTCTGGTCATCCCTCCGTCAGAGATCAAAACTCTTTTTGCATTTCATGTTTAGGTGTCCCATCGCTTTCGATCAGTTGCATTTCGTTAGGAGCATGCCATAAATCTGATGGAAGGGATTTTGTCACTCATCCCCCTCATTCTTTGCACTGCTGGCTCAGGTCTGTCCATCAAAATCGAATCTTAAAGTCATTTGCAGTCCTGTTGCAGTTTCTAGGTCATAACAGTCATTTTAGTCATTAGGTCTAGGGTTAGTCAATTTGGTCTTCGACAAAGTCTAATAAAGCCAGCAGGCCAGAGGGAGGTCCTTGATAGGTTGCTATTTCAAAAGATTCTTATCGTCATATGGATGGATTATGACTTCTCTTCAAAACTCTGTTTTGAAGATAAGTCGACATTTCGTTTTTTGTAATAATTTTTCAAAATTTTCAGTTCTTGAATTCTCCAGGCGTAGCCCTGGTCTCCTTTGCCAAATTCCATGTCAGCTATCCCTGCAAAAAATTACCAAGAAATTCATTATTTCAACCAAAAATCAAGGAGGAAACAAAAAAGGTCAGAGTTCTATTAATTGTGAAAAAGTGTCAATTGCAAAACATTACAAAATGGGTTTTGGAGAGACAAAAATCAAATTGATGTCTATATAAAGGTTTTTCCATGAAGATGAAAGTCATTTTGCATGCCAAGGTTGGAGAAAAGCATTTCAAGGCGAATTTGTGAGAGAAGTGCGTGTTTTGGGGAGAATTGGCTTGCACCTAACCGGCGCGACGCATATAACAGGCAGCGCGCGCACTGGGGATTTCCACCCAGTGTAAATTTGAATAGGCACGACGCACACAGAGAGCACGGTGCACTGGGTTTTTAGCGCGGCGCATATAGCCTTAAGCCCGAAAATTGCTGGAAACTTCACCAAATTGCTCATACTTTGCCTAGATTTTCCAGGTAGGCTTGCTATCTTGCTATTGCATCAAATTTTATGATAAGAGACGGTGGTTTATGGGTGATAGTGGTTGCAACTAGAAGTCTCAAAACCTACTTCTAAAGATCCTCAAGCCAATCACTGCCAAGGTTTAAAACTCACTGTTTTGCCACCAAGATTTTGTCTCCCTCCCATTGTTCCCTTATTTTCACTAATCCCTAAATCCCTATCACCTAAATTCATTACTTCCTTCCCATACATACTCTATCCCAAATCCTCTAACCTTACACATCATAACCTACACAACTAATCCCAAACCCTAAACCCTATTCCCATACATCAATCCCTCAAACCCTCTCCCATATTTCCCTATTAAATTTCTCCCAATAATTCCCATTCCTCAATATTGTTTCCCCTTCCTAACAATCCCTAACAGTCCCCGTTGCATTTGTTTTTCCCTTGGTGGAAGAATTGAAATACAACACCAAAAGAGAAATTCAAGCACAGTTTATACACAGCAGTCATTTTGTCTTTGAGTTACTTTGTCTAGCAGTCATGGCATCTGTGCATTCATCGGACTATGAGGTAGAAACCCAAAGTGACTCTCCCTTGGAAGAACAGGCACCTCGGAGACCACATAAAAGTGGCAGACATGTTAGGGAAGAGCCAATCACCCTCACAGAATTGCAGGCCTGCTCTCTTGCTATGCAGTGTTTTCAGCATCAGTCATGCTATGAGTTTTGTCAAAAGGTGGCTAGTGTCCAATTTCATCATGAGTTGGCTCGTCTTTTTGTGCTGCACTTGCACGGAGATCAAGCTATCTTGGCTGGTGTCACCTTCACACTTACACCAGAATCTGTCTCATTAGCAACCGGTATACCGAACATTGGGGAACCATGGCACAAGAAACAAAAGATTGATCAACAGCATTATGAGCCATACATTAAAACCAGTTTCTTGAGGCAGCTCAAGAGAGTGTTCCCGTTCCGGTATCTGAAAGATGAATATGCTCCACTAATGAGATTGATCATGAAATATTTCAGTTGTGAGGGACGGTTCTCTCGTCTTTATGCTTATCACATCAGGTTGCTCATGCATTTCACCAGGGTACGGATGATGAACATTCCGTATTTCATTTGCCGGAACATTGAGAGGATGACCACCTTTATACAGTGTAAAACCCCTCAGCAGCAACTTAACAGTGTATATCATTTTGCTCTTATTAAGATTTTGGTGGTTCATCAGCTTGGATTGCAGGGCATCACTTGGGATGATTTCATCTCTCGTGACTTCTTCAGAGCTTCACGGGGAGTATCAGAGGTTAAGCATGAGGGTGAACCTTCTCATCAGTATGAGTGCCATGAGACTGCTAGTGTGCCAGTTTTCATCACATATCAGAGAGGCACCAGACATTTGTTTGCAGTGGCAAAGCGAGTGTTATCTCCACCCGGGGTGGAAGGGGCCTCGCTTCCTCCATCAGCATCACAGGTACAGGACAAAGGCAAGGAGCCAATGCAGGATGAGGGGCCTTCAGGTGAGCCATCAGGTGAACGAGAGACCGAGTTCATTCTCCTTCATGATGATGATACAGATACGGGTCCACAAAGCGCCAAACTTAGAGAGATCATCCAGGAGCAGCAATCAGAGATCGAAGCCTTATCCCTTGACTTGGAGAGGGCTAAGTGGACCATGAAATACTTGGAGCAGAGGAACAAGCAGCTTGAGGATCAGCAAGCGATCATGGAGCTACAAAACATTCGTGAGCATCGCCAAGCTGCACAAAGGAGAAGAGTTGAGCTCACATCATTGGAGCAAGAAATTAATGAGGATCGGGAGGCCAATCTTGAGAGAGTGAACATGCACTTAGAGAGGTTGTTGGACAAGGCCGACAAAGACCATGCACTACTGAGACACATGGCTTTTCATTACATGGCGCACAACAAAGTGTGCAAGGCCCGAATCAGGAATTTGAAGGCGAAATTGAGGAAGGCAATCAAGAAGCAAAAGAGGCAAAGGGAGCTCGATCATCTTCAGATATTGGCTGAGGCCTCTTTAGCCCAGCATAACACTTGATAAGGAAGTTCCAACCCAAATTTCAAGAAATTTGGGGCATTTTTGGTATTTTTGGAAATTTTTGTGCAAAAAACAGGGTTTTTCTCCCTGTGCGCCATGCCACGTGGCGCGCGCTTACAATAGGAGGCTCCAAATGAAAAAAAGTTTATATTTTTGGATTTTTCATGAAAAATCATGACTTTTGGTGCTTGGACAAGAAATTTGGGCAAGTTTTGAGTCCTCAGGAGGTCAAAAACACCCTAAAAATGACCTCTCTGCCCCTAATTTCACACACAGGAAGCAGTCTTGGGAGATTGAGGTTTTGGAGGGGCAAATGGGAACCAAATTCAGAAATTCCACTTGGGTTGGAAAGTAGACAGGTAGTGCTTTCCAAAAAGCACACTTGGGCTCAATTTGGACTTCAGAAAGTGCCTCAAAATCAGCAGCAAAGTAGCACGACGCATATAAAAATTGGCGCAACACACAGAGGTTTTTGGCCCAATTTTTCACCTTCCAGCTCAGAAATTCAGCCAATTTGACTAGTTTTGCTTTGTGATGTTATTTTTGACCTATCTTGATGTAATTGAATGGACATGATGTAATTTTTACACTTAGTTACTTGTTCTAGAGGATTCATTCACCAAAGAGTGAAAATTTAATGAATGAATCAGTTTCCTACCTTATAGAGGCAAGTTGTTTTGATTGCCTATATTTTAGTGCTTTGTTTAGAATTGGTTGAAACAGCTCCTAGAATGATGAGCTCGACCCCTAGAGGCAAGGGAATGGGTTGGGCTAGTCTATATCATGTATTTTCTAATTCATTTTCAGGGTTGGACTCTTGGGAAAAGCTTGGCACTCTGTTGTACATTCACTTCTGCATTTTTGGCTAAGGAAAGACCAGGGTTTTGCAGCATTGTTTGGGATCCATGTGGCTTTATGTTTTGATGGTGTGCTTCTCTGAGTAATTGTAAGTTTATCTAATGTTATGTGTATAATTTTCATGTTTCTTCTTCTGAATTTGAAACAAATGAGTGATTAAGGTGGAATCCATAACTGTTATGCTCTGCCTTTGAATTTGTTTAAATTTACATGTTTTCTTCAGTTTAAGGAGAATTCTTGAGACTCTCTTGCTCTCCTTAGCTCCTCACTTGTCTGATCTATCCATCTCACTTGATTTAAAGCATCAAAACAATTGCCTTCCTTGCCCCAATCAGACCTCTGCAAAAATTGTGCCTCATCCCCGAGCCCAAATTTGCCTTTCCCATTTTTTCAACAAAACCCTCAAAAAACCAAATCAAATCCCTGAACTTAATACCTAGCCTAAGATTAGTTGCAAATTTATTCATCTCGAGCCTCATTGATTACCTTTTGCTGAGATTGACTCGGAGAGAGCCCTCTCCTGTCCTCGTAGGGCTAGCTACGAGGTTGAGCGTGGTTTGATGTGGACCTAGAACCTTGTCTTTCCAGCCTGAGACAAATCTAGGCTCTAACACAACCCATAGAAGAGATATGACCTCTATAGAGCATGAAACACTCACTCAACAATTCAAGATCGACTATGGGAGTGAGAGAAACCCCACAACATCTATGAAAACAAATTTAACAACTCCTAGTTTATTTTGATAGTAGTAGTTTTAGAATGGGAACTATTGATTTCCCATATTTGACATCACCCAATGATGGAGGATAAAGATCTATTGAGATAGATGGCAACTATTAAACATTGTAAAATAAAACAAAACCTCCACACTATAAATATCATTGAGTTACCAACTCATTAACTACTCAACACTAATAAATATCTATATAGAAACCATTAAATACCTATAATAGCTAAATAAACCACAAATGCATGTTAACACAGTAAAATACAGTACACGAAATAAAACAATGTACATTAAGACATGAAATATCCTGGAAACGTGAAGAGAAAACCAACATTCAATTAGCTTTGCCAACTAGGATTTTATTATGCAACAACGGGTAGTTTCTCTCCAATTCAACTCTATGCTTCTTAGTTAAATCTAGGCATCATTTTCCTTCCCTTCTGCCTCTCAAGGATTCAACATATACGATGGAGCCTTAGTTTGGGGGATATCTTGAAATGCAAGCATTCCCAAATCAAACTTTGTCTCAACATTACATCTTGTGCTTGCCTTATGCTTTTTTTAGTTGAATCTAGGAGTACTAGTCATCAATCATGATGACATGGGGCCCTTCATGCCAACAAGTTAGTCTCCACTATTTTCCATAGACATAAACCTTTCCAGTTTTGATCATCGTAAAACATATGCCATGATCAATTGTATAAATTATAAATTGAAATTTTTTGTTGAATATTAAAGGTTATATATTCCTTCTAATTTTTTGAAAAATACTTCTTCTAGATAAAAAAATATATTTACATCAAAAACTCAAAAATGGGAAAGGAAGGGTACATATAGAGGATATTAAATATAGAGGTGCATATAAATGATAGTTAATTTTTTCAATAGGGCTGAGATGTTAACCAATTGTTAATTGAGGGATTCCATGAAGGAAGATTAGAATAAGAGGGCTAACGAAATTCTTGTTGTTAAATATCGTCATAGACACTAGTCTTTAATTCCACTTCAATATTGTGTTGGTGTTAAATTATTTTGAAAATGGAGAAAGTTAGGATTTAAGGCAGCCATGTGATGATGATTGGTATGTTTTTTCTTCTAGTAGTTTCTAGGATTGTTGCTTCTATGATCACATCTTGTTACCCACATAATTTCATCTCCTTGACATTTATGTTATAATTTTGTGGAATTATTTGTGTGTGCCATGTTTGAGTCTCGAAACCCTCTCATATTTTCAATGCATGCATCCACTATAACCAATATGTCAAATTTCAATGCCTACAAGCACAAACTGAAAAAAATTCCAATGTTGGCCCCATTCACAACCCCCAACTCTATGCGAGGTCAATTAATTAAAGCATAATTTCAATTGATTACTAAATATTAAGTGAATTGAACATTTACCTAACCTCTAGAGCATCAAGAGAATTGAACCCATGACCTCTCAATAACAAATTAATGTTCTTTAATGATAGGTAATCAACCAATTGAGTGCCTAACCCTCGATGGGGCTAGTAAATACATAACATGATAAGGATAGTAAAAAATAATCAATAATTTCATCTCCTTAACATTTATGTTATAATTTTGTTGAATTATTTGTGTGAGTCATATTTGAGTCTTAGAACCCTCCCATATCATCAATGCATGCATCTACTATAATCATGTTAAATTCCAGTGCATACAAGTGTTTCACAGCATTTTGTCATTGTCCCTGTACTCCCCGTTCCTTTATCCTGGAGGACCTCTACAGTGAATCGCACATGATTTGCCTTCATGAAAACACTCCCATTATGTCCCTCTTCATGAGCATATCATTTCCCTTTTGCACCATTTCCCCTGAAACTTCTATTTTTCCATGTTTACAAGACCGGTGCTAATGGCCTTTGTCTCCCCCACACTAATGTGTAGAGATTAGCACTACTCCTCATGCTGACCAGAGTGATTGAGCTATGTTTCAGTCACACCGGTCCTGTTGTGGAAAGTTTTTTAAATTAGAGCCGAAGCTTCTATCTCTAGAAGCTCTATAACGAAAGTCTGGTAAATGGTTTGGCCGGATGGGGTCGAGGATGATAGTTTGGGCTCCTTTCCCCTATAATGATGGAACTACCTCAAGGGATAAGTCCTTCTCCCATGAGAAGAGGATCCATCTCCCATCCATATTTCCTATATAAACCTCCCTTCTTCCCAAGCACAAACTAGTTGCAGTCATAGTTTTTGGCTGAGTGTGAGTGTTATAGTTGCAATCATAGTTTTTGGCTGAGTGTGAATGTTATAGTTTTTGGTTGAGTGTTAATACCATTTTATTCCTAACTAGAAAGCTTCATTTAGCTTTCTTTGTGTGCTTGCTTGGTTTAGCCCACCCTCTGATGTGTTAAGTCTAGCCCTATGTGAAGTTATTTTTTATTTTTTCTTTGAATCCCTCGATCGACGTTATTTTTGGCCAAAAAGTCGCGTCGATCAGCCATCAGCGCTACTTGTAGTATTGGTCAGTCGTGTCGATCGGCACTACTTTTGGCCCAAAAGTCGCTCCAGTCTCTGAGTTAAGAAAAAAATCAGAATTTCTCCCATTCCAGTGCCAGTGTGTCTTGACCCTCGGACTCTCTTCTTCCTCCCAGAAGTGACTAGGATGCTTTGTTTTCAATTGAATGAGTGAAAGAGTCTCATTTGTTCTCTTATTTTGAGTGTCTCTTTTCTCTTTCCAAGCATAGATTACATTCCTTGGTTTCTCGATTGAAGCATTATGTGTTTGGTTTGTTTGATTCAAGGAAGAAGTTGCTTTTAGTTTCATTTATCATGCTTTCAATTTGATCGATGCTTGTTTGTTCAGAATTGTGAAAGTTTTCATTAAAGTGCTTTATGTGAAAGATTCATTTTGCATTTTATGAAAAGAAGAACATCATTCTAGTTTACTTAAGCGAAAATATTGCATTAGTAGCATTATTGAGAAGCTAGAATTGCATCATCATAAGCATCAGAAATGAAATGAAACTTCTTATGTTGTTATCAAAAGATTCAGTGCATTTAGGAGATTTATTAGTGAAACATTTCTTGATTGTTGCATCAATTTTGTGTTCTTTATCTCTCAATTAGTGATAACTTTCATCGAAGACAAAGATCTCTTTTCTCATATAGCTGCATGTAGGAATTTTGTCAGATGACAGTGGTAGGGCCTTGTAATTGAAACCTAATTCAAGATCAACCATTAAAATTTATCGAATTAACCTAAGGAAGCATTGAAACTTAACACTCACATTTAGTGGTCTAGGCTAGAGACATGTTCTGGCGTCTTTAAACCTAGCAGTTATCGTTCGCTTCGGCATTAGACAGTGCTAGTACGGACTTGTGCTCCCCGTACTATTGTGTATATAAAGGGAGACCCCTCTAGGCTATAATCCTTTATCCATAGGAAGCCGAGTCGGCTACCTTGCCAACGTGATACACTGAACACAACATTCGGGGAGATTGTCTACTGGTACTTCTCAGTTTGTCGAGAGGTATTCTGCAATTCACGGCTGCCTGGTAATCCTATTTACCTAGATCATCCAGAGCAGTCATTTGATATTTTTGACTCATTAAATTTAAAAGATCGTTCGAGCACTTGTCCTTTCAAGCTCATTCAAACCGAAAGAGACTAGAGTCACCTTTTTCCCTTTTCTCGACTCTTAAAACATGAAAAGGCAAAGTTTTGTTTCAGTGTTTTAAAATTAACTTCCCACGAAATATTCCTAGTTAAAGTTATCTTCCTTAGTGATTCTTTAGGGTTGATTCCAATGGAAACATTTCTAAAGTCTACCAGTCAAGGATTCCCCTCAGATGGGAATCCTAGTCCTTTTCCTTCTTTTGGAAATGTTGGTGCTCCTTATATGGTGACGTTGTCCCTTCCTGGGTTAACCGTTGGTTTACCTGTCTGGTTATTTTTTACCTCGGTGATCCCGAGTGTCCCAACTCCTGCCCCGCCATCTCATTCGTTTGAATCACATCATGATGATTCTTGGGTTGACCCCTCCCCTTCTTCCCATATTTCTTCACTCTCCTCTTCTACTTCGCCTAATGAAAGTTTGAAATCCAGTGACCAGGAGGCTAAGAAGAAGAAGAAGAAGAAATCAACTAAATGAGAGGACAACCATGCAGATATTACTCCAAATGCACCCCCCATCGACAAACCTTCTGATCCTTCATGGAAGGTAAAATTCCCTTGCAAGCTATGTAAGGGTGACCATCTCCTTCAAGATTGTCCTAACATTCCCAAAGTCTTAGAGGTATGGTCTAAAGACCTGAATCGACCATCCCCGTTGACCTCTATAGATCATGTCGATGTTACACCTTAAACTAATGATGGTAAGGAAAAAGGGAAGATTAGATTCCCTTTTAGGTTATGTGAAGGAGAGCATCTTCTTCACCTTTGTCCTCTTATGGATAAAGTTTCCAAGGTTTTGGAAAACCTTGCAACTCCTCAACCCCAACTTCCTGTTGGTTATCAGAGGCTTTCCTCTAACCCTCGCCTAGTTGGTAAAGAGATTGACTTGGATTCATCTCTTACCCATTCTTGTCTTCCTGAGCATGACTCTCTTATGTCCATTTTTAACCAACCATTAGTTGAAAAGAGTTTCGACTTGGCTCCGCCACCAGTTTCTTACTCTGTTCTGGAAGAGAGTGGTGATCATACTTCTCATGTTCTTCTCGTTTCCTTAGATTCTCATGAATCAAAGTGTGACCCTCCCATCCCGGTTGTTCAGGAGAGTCCTTTTCCTATTCCTGTACATCATGGGGGCAATCATATGATACCCCCACCAAGTATTTCCGTCGTCTCTTTCGATTGGGGTCCATTGACTGCTTTCCACCTCCCATCTTATGTGCCTTTCCAAATCACAGTACAAGGCTATAATATGGTAGTACCTGGCACTATATTAGATGAAGGTGCATTTGTTAGCATCATGTCTTCTACTATTTGGAAAGCTTTGGGTTACCCACAGCTTGTGCCTTTCACCCAAAATCTGTTGGCTTTCAACGGAGGAACCAGTCAACCTTTAAGGATCCTTCCGAATTTCCCTATTACTTTGGGAGGAAAGACCGTCTATATAGACATGATGGTAGTCCAAGGTCCGTTAGATTTCAATCTTCTCCTTGGATGCGACTATGTTTACATCATGGGAGCTCTTGTTTCTCCGCTCTTCCGTGTGGTTTGTTTTCCGCAAGAAGGGAGAATTGTGACTTTTGATCAACTGTCATTCATTGGTCACCAAGCACCTCCTTTACAACCATCGTCCCCTATTGGCTCTTGTTTGCAAGCAATACCTTCCTCGCCATAGGTCAATTATATGGCTACTCGTTCCATCTCCACATCTTCTGATGATCACACAGATGGTATAGTACAATATGTACTGGGGGCATTGTAACCCAATCTGTCTATGGTACCAAATGACATGTATTCCTCCCAGAGAGTGGTTCTTCCATATATTGAAGACCTCTTGGGAGCCATCTTCTCGTATGGTTCATGAACACAAGGGATGAGAATAGTTCCTGGTCTTGTGTCAATCTCATTAAAAAATGAAACAAAGGGTGTCAGCATAGTTCTTTGTCTTGTGTCAAGCTTGTTAAAAAATGAAACAAGGGTCTCGAACATAGTTCTTTTACTGTGTCAACCTCGTTAAAAAATGAAACAAGGAGTGCGGATCATAGTTCTTGGTCTTGTGTCAATCTCATTAAAAAATGAATCAAGGAGTCCAAGGACAGTTTTTTCCTGTATCTACCTTGTTAAAAATTGAAACAGATGTCTGAGGATAGTTCTTTTACTGTGTCAACCTTGTTAAAAAATGAAGCAAATCCCTTTTCCAAATCGAATCTTTGATTAAGATCTTGTAAAATCCCAGTCAAGTCTTTCCAAGATCTCAAAAGTGAACCTTCGTTCCATCCACCTAGTTGAATGAAATGAAGCTTGGGGGGCATGTACCTATATTGAGGCATTATGTCGGGGGAATGCAAACTTATAGCAAGCATAGTTTTTTAGTTCAAGCTTGTGTAAACATGAAACCGAATACAAGCAGAGTTCTCCATGGTTTAAGCTTGTGTAAAAATGAACCCATGCTTGATTTAAATCTCGTGATTGCCATTTTAATCATCTAATTTCTACTAGATGAGCCTTGGTTGTTTCCTTCCATCACCCCCATCTCTTTGGCCAATCATATGTTTTCACTTGGTTGTTTTTCCTTTCCTGAGGGACTGCAGTGATGAGTGGTTTTGTTATCCAACCTCTTGTTCATTACATGTTTTGATCAGTTCCACCATAATTGGAACCAGTTGCTACCCTTTATACCACTCATTCCTCCAGAACGAGTCACCTTTAAGCTCTTTTCTAACTCGTAAAAAATGAAAAGATTGTCGACTATTTTTCCCTTTTGACTTGTAAAAGAGAATAAAATGGGGGGTCTGCTTTCAGCTCTTTTCCGACCCTTTAAAAATGAAAATATGGCCGAGCCCTTGTCGTTTCGAACTTGTTAACGGATGCGAAATGTCGTGTACCCAGTATAAGTTTACCCCTTTTTCAGGTTAGGAGGCACTATTTACGAAAAAGGTACTCCTTGACTGAAATGGTCAAGCAGTCCTCTCAAGTATTGTTTTCTACCTTTTCGAGCTTAGGAGACACAAACGCACGAAAAGGGACCATGTGGATTTTTCTTTTACGTGTCTTTTTCAAACTCTGTAAACATGAAAAAGATATCGGGTTACACCTTTGTCGGACTCATTAAACTATTAAAAAACATCAGATTCGTCACCATGACGAATGTGAGCTTCTCCTTCCTAGGGCTCGTTAAACTTACTAGGTCAGATTCGTCCGAAGGATGAACTTACAGTGCAAGCATATGCTATCCCCTTCAAGCTTGAGATTAAAAAATAGTTGGGGTACCTGCCAGAAATGGTGAAAGGGAATTTGGAAATCTATCAGTTGTGTCTGCAGCTCACTCTTGAACATGACACTCTTTGCTTCATGTCGAGTTGGGACATCCTCCTTTGTATCATTGACCTTCTTGGGTTTGGGCCGTTCATTTTGCCTTCCATTTGACCTCTAATTCTTTGAATCATCCAAAATCATTTTACATCCTATCGTCTCGCGTCGATGATGTAGGATTCATTATGGCCCTCCTTCAACACGGTCGCTTTCCGTCAACTTCAACTCATTATCCGAGAATTTAACCGAGTGACTCCTTTCTGGTACCTTCGAGCTTGCATGCCCTAATGGCAAGTTCTTTGCACTTGATGACAAGATCACATCATTGGCTTTCGATCAAGTGATTTCACAGGTGTTCAACTTCAGTTCCTCTATTCACATTCCGTGGATTGTGTTGATAGTACCTTGAGGACCATTGTCATTATTGGTGGTTTCTCTCGCGCTTGTTAACAGTTTACATCATTGACTGGTAATCAAGCAACTTTCTAGCATGTTCAATGTCAACACATCTATTCACATGCTAGGATTTATACTTTGATCGGGTCCTGTTGGAGCGCAATACCCTAGACTCATATCACAAAAGTCCAGGTTGCAAAGTGGTGTGACATGGTTATGATGATATGCATGTCTCTATCAAATGGTTGGCTGTGACTAGGCCATGAGTTATCATATGTGATACTTCTCATTATTGGATGGTTGCGACCATACCTTGGTTTCGTTATGACCCTCTTTGACGGATGGTTGCGCCCATACCTAGATCCATTTACATGATCATTCTCTGGATGGATGCATCCATGCCATGATTCATGTATCATTTGACAAAGATCTCAATTTATGTATATGTATTTTTACTTGCTTGCAGGTTTTTCGACGGCAGACCAGTTCCCTGCACTGATTTATAAAGCATTTCATCCCTCACTCCAGTTCGACATTCACACTTTAGGGGGCATCTGTTACACAACATTTTGTCACTGTCCCTGTACTTCCCATTCCTTGATCCGGGAGGACCTCTACAGTGAATCCCGCATGCTTTGCCTTCATGAAGAAACTCCCATTGTGTCCCTCTTCATGAGTAAATCATTTCCCTTTTGTACCATTTCCCCTGAAACTTTTGTTTTGCCCAGTTTACACGACCAACACTAATGGCCTTTGTCTCCCCCACACCAATGTGTAGAGATTAGCACTACTCCTCGCACCGATCGAAGTGACTAAGCTGTGTTTCAGTCGCATCAGTCCTGTTTTGGAAAGTTTTTTAAATTAGAGTCGAAGCTTCCAGCTCTAGAAGCTCCATAACAGAATTCTGGTAAATGGTTTGGCCAAATGGGGTCGAGGATGACAATTTGGGCTCCTTTCCCCTATAATGATGGAACTACCTAGGGATAAGTCTTTCTCCCATGAGAAGAGGATCCATCTCCCATCCATATTTCCTATATAAACCTCCTTTCTTCCCAAGCACAAACTAGTTACAGTCATATTTTTTGGCTAGGTGTGAGTGTTGTAGTTGCAGTCATAGTTTTTGACTGAGTGTGAGTGTTATATTTTTGGTTGAGTGTTGTTGCTATTTTGGAGTAGACAAGCAAGCTATTACTATTTGTAGCTATCTAATTGTGTGAGGTAGAAGTGTGTTTTGGTTTGGAGTGAAACCTAAAGGGAAGAGCTTTAAAACTATTGTTGTTTGAAGCCATCGTGGAATGCTAGCAGAAGTGTGTGGGAACCTAGTCTTGTCAGAGGAAGACTGAAACATCAAGATGAATGGTTATAATCTCTCTTTGATATTAATATATGCAACTATCGATTGATTTCCTACATGTTTTGTAATATTACATATCCATGTCTTAATGTTTCTTGACTTGTTATGTAGGTTGAATTGCAATTTGTCTATTATTATGTTTGTGTTTTTTTTTTGTTTACTTGTTTCAGGAGCTTGAAAAAGGAAGTGAGAGATTGTTGGAGCGAGCAAGCGAGGACATCATCAAGCTGGATAAGCGACCAAGAGGTAGGCCCTCTTTATTGATTCTAACATAAGGAAATCTTCCATAGAATGTATGTGTTGTGGTTAGACCCATTATCGGGCTAGAGGAATTCGTTCATGTCCACACTTATAATTTTACTTCACCACAACAAGCACAAAATAAAAAAAGTTCAATGTTGGCCCCATTCACAACCCCCGACTCTGTGTGGGGTCAATTAATTAAAGCATAATTTTGATTGATTTCTAAATGTTAAGTGAATTAAACATTTACCTAGCCCCAAGGGTGTTGAGGTAATTGAACCTGTCACATTTGAATAAAAAATTAAGGTGCTTTGACGATGGGTACTCGACCACTTGAACGCCTAACCCTTGACGAGGCTAGTAAATACATAGCATGATAAGGATAATAAAAAATAAAAAATAATTTCATCTCCTTGACATTTATGTTATAATTTTGTTGAATTCTTTGTGTGAGTCATATTTGAGTCTAGGAACCATCCCATACTATCAACGTATGCATCTACTATAACCATGTCAAATTTCAATGCATATAAGCACACAAAAAATTAATAATTAAAAATAATTAATAATTAACTAATTAATTAAAAATAAAAATAAAAAATAAAAACAAATAATTAAATAAATAAAATAAAATAAAATTCAACATTGTCCCCATTCATAACCCCCTCCGTGTGGGGTCAATTAATTAAAGTGTAATTTTGAAAAATTACTAAATGTTAAGTGAATTTAACATTTACCTGACCCTGAGAGCGTCGAGAGAATTGAACATGTGACCTCTCAATAGAAAATTAAGGTGCTTTGGTGATGGGTACTCGACCAATTGAGAAAATAAACCTCGATGGGCTTAGTAAATAAATAGTATGATAAGGATAGTAAAAGATAATAAATAATTTAATCTCCTCAAGATTTATGTTATAATTTTGTCAAATTCTTTGTGTGAGTCATATTTGATCTCAAAACCATCCCATACCATCAAAACATGCATCTACTATAACCATTTCAAATTTTAGTGCCTATAAGCACAAACTAAAAATAAATCAACATTGGCCCCATTCACAACCCCCTCTGTGTGGGGTCAATTAATTAAGTCATAATTTCCACTAATTTCTAAACGTTAAGATGAATTGAACATTTACTTTACCCTGAGAGCATCGAGATAATTGAACATGTGACCTCTCAATAGATAATTAATGTGCTTTGATGATGGGTACCCAACCAATTGAGCACCTAACACTCAACAAGGCTAGTAAATACATAGCATGATAAGGACAGTAAAAAATAATAAACAATTTCATCTCCTTGACATTTATGTTATAGTTTTTTCAAATTCTTTTTGTGAGTCATATTTGAGTCTCAAAACCCCCCCATATTGTCAATTCATGCATCTACAATAACCATGTCAAATTTCAGTGCATACAAACACAAACTAAAAAAATTCGATGTTGGCCCCATTCACAACCCCCTTTGTATGGGGTCAATTAATTAAAGCATAATTTCCACTAATCGCTAAATGTTAAGTGAATTAAACATTTACTTGACCCCAAGGGTGTCAAGATAATTGAACATGTGACCTATCAATAGAAAATTAAGGTTCTTTGATAATTGGTACTTGACCAATTGAGCACCTAACCCTTGATGGGGCTAGTAAATACATAGCATGATATGGATAGTAAAAATAATAAATAGTTCCATCTCCTCGACATTAATGTTATAATTTTGTCAAATCTTTGTGTGCATCATATTTGAGTCTCGAAAACCTCTCATGTCGTCAACACATGTATCTATTATAACCATGTTAAATTTCAGTGCATACAAGCACAAACTGAAAAAATTTCAACGTTGGCCCCATTCACAACCCCCTTTGTGCGGGGTCAATTAATTAAAGCATAATTTCCACTGATTGCTAAATGTTAAGTGAATTGAACATTTACTTGATCCCGAGAGCGTTGATAGAATTGAACCCATGACTTCTCAATAGAAAATTAAGGTGCTTTGACGATGGGTACTCAACCAATTGAGTGCCTAACCCTCGACGGGACTAGTAAATACATAGCATGATAAGGACAGTAAAAAATAATAAATAATTTCATCTCCTCGACATTTATGTTATAATTTTGTCGAGTTCTTTGTGTGATTCATATTTGAGTCTCGGAACCCTCCCATGTTGTCAAACCATGCTATCTTCAATGCATGCATCTACTATAATCATGACAAATTCAAGTGCATAAAAGCGCAAACTGAAAAAATTTCAAAGTTGGCCCCATTCACAACCCCCTTTGTGCAGGGTCAATCAAGTAAAGATAATTTCCATTGATTGTTAAATGTTAAGTGAATTTAACATCTACTTGACCCTGAGAGCATCGAGAGAATTGAACCTGTGACCTCTCAATAGCAAATTAGGGTGCTTTGATGAAGGGTACTCGACCAACTGAGTGCCTAACCCTCAACAAGGATTGTAAAAACATAGCATGATAAGGATAGTAAAAATAATAAATAATTTCATCTCCTCGACATTTATGTTATAATTTTTTTGAACTATTTGTGTGATCCATATTTGATTCTTGAAACCCTCCCATGCTATCAACACGTGCATTTACTATAACCATGTCAAATTTCAGTGCATACAAGCACAAACTGGGAAAAAAAAAATCAATGTTGGCCCCATTCACAACCCCCTCTGTACGGGGTCATTTAATTAAAGCATAATTTTGAGATATTGTTAAATGTTACGTGTATTGATCATTCACCTAACCCCAACAGCATCGAGAGAATTGAACTCATGACCTATCAAAAGAAAATTAAGGTGCTTGGACGATGGGTACTCAACCAATTGAGTGCCTAACCCTTAATGGGGCTAGTAAATATATACCATGATAAAGACAATAAAAAATAATGAATAACTTCATATCCTTGAAATTTATATTATAATTTTTTTGAATTCTTTATGTGAGTCATATTTGAGTCTCAGAACTCTCCCAAGCCATCAATGCATGCATCTACTATAACTACGTCAAATTTCAGTGCATACAGGCACAAACTGAAAAAATTTCAACGTTGGCCCATTCACAACCCCTTTTGTGCAAATTCAATTAATTAAATCATAATTTCTATTGATTGTTAAATTTTAAGTGAATTGAACATTTAGTTGACCTTGATAGCATTGAGAGAATTAAACCCATAACCTCTCAATAGAAAATTAAGGTGATTTAATGATGGTTACTCGACTAATTAAGTACCTAACCCTCGACGACACTAAATACATACCTCAATAAGCTTCTCATGGTTTCAAGAATATATTATCTACTTAACAAGGACAACCACATGAAGGTGGAATCTTATATGGCCCTTCCCCCCCTCACATCACTCTCAATTCCCCAATACCCAATTTATCTACTATAAAATATTTGAAAGAAACATAGTAAGAATCAAGCATAGCTACAAATTACTAAGAAAACAAAAATATAAGGCAAATGAAAGAGGATAAATCAACTAAAAACATATAAACACATACCTCGTACATTTCAACAATTTTTATATCAATAATCCTTTTCTTCACCCAAATCAACATTTGTATCGTCCGCTTCAGAATTGATGTTGATCAAAGGATTGGCCATATCAGCATCATCATCAATGTCATCATTTCCAATCATATCATCATCAGGAACATTGTCTCCTATGTTTTGTTCGACTTCTTCATGTTCTTCATCTGACTATACGTTTTTGATAACATCTTCATCTATAACATTGTCTCAATTAACATCTTCTTGAACTTCTTCGACGTCTTTGTCTGACACATGAAGTAATTGTTCCTCTACATCATTTTCTTCTGCCATTTCATCTTGTTCCACTACATTATACTCTACCAGCCTTCCTCTTGGATCATATCTAACAACATATGACCAACCCCCTCTACCTAGAACATCTAAGTAAAATACTTGTTCACATTGGCTTGGAAGAACATAACGATCTGGTCCTAGCTCAAATGACCTTGTATTAACTATGGTAAATCTATTATCATGCTTAATAACAATTTTATTAGGATCATGTTCATTTATTCATATCTTATACCATCTGACGTCGAACAGAACCAATTTGAAGGAATTAAAGTCACACTCAAGTATGTCATCCAAATATCCATAGCATTAATTTTCAAAGACTTGTGGATATGTGTCACTTCTAGAGGAAACATTAGTGACCTAGAAGACTACAGTTATCCCACAATCAGAAGTTTTCCTCTTTTCATCCAACTTTTTGATGTGAAATTTACGACCATTGTACCACATAGCCTTGTGGTGTTTCAACTACAATATGTCAAACACATAACAAAAGGCATTGTCAATTAATAAACATATTTATATAAATTGGAAAGTATCTAGCAACAACAAAAAACATCTGCATTCACATTAATAATTTATAAAATAACTTAATAAAATATTGCAGGGTGAAAATGCATGCTTGCCTGTTTATCTTTCAAACCATTTACTAAATCAATTTCCCTCTGTGTAAGATTGGTATCTCCTTTACGATGAGCTTCTATAACCAATGTAGACACCCCTTCCCATGATAACCTACCATCATGTTGTATACATATTTCAATCCATACCTTCATCCAGTCAAGATTGTTTGCAATGTACATATGTAGTGCATCCCACTCTCGACCAACTTTATCAAAAAATCATAATTCACCAATAAATATTAGTTACCATGGTCAATATTAATAATTGATGAAAGAATAAAAATTAAATAAGTATGATATAAACAAAAATGAAAATTTATATGTATTATAAATAATCTCCACATTAAATATTTAATTACCTCTCACTTTGCTTATTCTACCTTTCCCCAATAGGTGCTCCCCTTCAAATTTTTTGATGGATTTCACATCCCAAATGTGATCCACATGCATATTTGTTGCTAATTTAGGAATATACTAACTAATATACACCATGGATTGATATACCATATATCCCTCCACCATAGAACCCTCAAGACGTGCTCTTTGTCTAACCAAAGCCTTCAATGATTTCAAGTGCCTCTCCACCATCCACATTGACCTTGTGTGTATAGGTCCACACAATTCAATCTCCTCAACTTGGTGTATGAGGTAGTGTTCTTGTGCATTGAAAAATGTTGAAGGTAGATACTTTTGCATTTCACACATTAGTCAAGGAATTTCTCTCTTCCAATACTTTATATATTCTTTATGGATTTCTTTTAGTGAAAACCATCTACAGATGATGCAAGAAAATAACATGCTTCACCAAAACATAATATATTACATTACAAGTAAAACACATGTCATTAAGTTGAACAATTACAAATTGAAAAAATAGTTTGCATATAAATCGCTACTTACCTAGTGTATTTCCCAAGATCGTATATAATTTGCTTAACGTTTTTGTTGAAGTCATCTGGGAAAGATATAGGTAAAACATACTATAACAATAAAAATGAATCGTTATTTGTTTAATCAAAAGTAGACAAAAAAATATGAAGATGTATACAAATATAGAAATATATATAAAAAAATAACTACCTTAATAAAGGTATGTCAATCATGTGTTTTTACCCCCACCAAATTCACCTTTCTTTGTTAAGATATTTTTTATGTTCGAATAAAAACCTATGGGAAATTTAATTCTTCGAATGACCTCTTTTACATCATTTCTTTTCTTCTCAGTTAATAACCATGGAAGGCTATTTCGGTCTCCATCAAATCTCACTTTGCATTACATGATTGCCTTCCTGAATGTCCTAGAAATTTTGATGATTCTTTCTTTATCCCTCCTACCATCTATGATTCACCATAACATTTATGTCACATTCTTTCATATATGCATTGTATCAAATAGATGAACTATTCATAGGTCCTCTAGTAGGAAAACCTCATGAATTGAGTGGAAGAACTTTTCATTCCTCATGGAAACCAATTATTAATACCTTCACAACCTTCTATGAAGCATAGAAGAAATCACAAAAATAATTATCAAATATGATCAAATAAATTATATAAAAAATAAAAATTCAAAACATTACACGTATGATACATAAACAAATTGCATACCTTGATGATTTTTGTTATATTCCAACTTTGATAGGTGAGGTGCCATTCTTCGTGGTTTTAATCCAATTTCTTCTTTTCCATTGAATATGATTTTTAGTAGTGTGATACCTATGGTTCTTAGAGAGGAAGGTCCTATACTCATCAAGCACCTCCTTTCCTAAACTTTTTGAATGACAAGATTCCATCTTAGGACCACAAACTAGACATGCAAATTTACCCTTTGTTTGAAGACTTGCATTAAGAGATGGATTAATGTCAATTATACGAAGGGATTATTTAAAAAACATGCATGATATCTTCAAATAATTATATATTATTAAAGTACAATATTGGAACATTACATACCACAAAAATGTGAATGTCTTTGAGCATCATGAATTGTCCATACAAGTATTCCATGGAATTGAATTTGCCTTTGCCTTATTGGTTTATGAATGTCATGTAGAAATTGCAAGAAATACGTTATTGCTAATGAAATCAAACTGAAATTAAGAGACAAAAATTTCTTCTACTATTCTGTGGAAAGGAAAAAACACAATATAAACACATGCAATAACATGCAACCATCAAAACACAAGGAACACGATTATTTTACAAGGGAACCAAACTGGGAAAAACCCCTCTGCTACTTTGCATTAATTCAAATGAGAATATGGATCAATTACAATGTCTTGCTTCAATATTGAAGCACGCCCTGTAGTGCAATTCTAATCTCCTGATTTGACCAACACTTAGCCAATTCAAGCCTCAACCTTCCTCATATTTCCTTGTGCAATCCTAGAGGAAATTAGATCTTAAATAATATGGAAATTCCCTATTTCATTGCGCAAATCCTAAAGGAATTGATCACTTTCTCAATGCAAATCCTATATACTCAACTAGTATACAATTGATGATTACAATGTGTCTTTTCCTTTAGTCCAAATAGGCAATTCGAATTCCATGCATGAATGGGTTTATTTTTAGTAAATTGATCAATTAATTGAGAGATCATTGAGTTAACAATTATTATAACTACTCAACTGAATGCCTACTAACTCTACTAATGACTAGAAATTAGATAATTGAGTTTAACTAACAACAAATCCACTAGATTGCTAAATTTTAGCAATCAACCCATACACAACTCTACTTCTAGCCTATAACTCGAATTTATTGACTTAACTAGGAGACAAAGTCATGTCAAACCAGCTAACTGCAATCCAAATCATCCTGCTAATGTGGAAAATAGAATTTCTCCATTGACTAAGGCACAAGTCAAATGAAGCCTTTTCGCGCTACATTTTAACACTCCCTATTAGCAAGAAAAGGGTTCTGCACAAACCAAATCCTACTCCTATAGGAATGTATTGTAACACATCTCCCTTTCACTATTATTGTCGCTACTGCAACAACTGCAATTGAGAAGCATCCAAAATACTAAATCAATTGTGTGTCTGAGCTGCAACTATTTCTTAAGTATCTGATTGCTACTAGCCTGCAATTGTTGCCCAATATCTGACTACATCAACTAACATTGATCCTTCTACTATTAAATATTGTGGTCCCCCATAACAAGGGTAATGATCCATGAGAAGAGTATACTATAACTTTTGTTTCTCTCTTATGGATCCTACCCAAATATTTGCAACTCTGGGACTAAGGCTCTACATCACCCCACCTCACTCCTGGAAGTATAGTTGCATGCATGGCGAAATATACCTCTTGTTTAAAAGTGTAACTAGGTTTGGTCTTCGTAATGACATGTGTAATTTGTGAATTTATGTAATTGATGAAAAGAAGAAAAATAAATTTATTATTGTAATTCTTGTCTCATGGGTTTCATGAGCAAGGAATTTTATTTTTAGTAATGGATCCCATTGTGGGCCTTTAGGTTTTGTCATCTAATCATAAAATTCAAATTGAGTCAATGTCATGTATGAAGGACCCTTCTTGGGCATGTTACATTTTGTATGACTCATTAGATAGGTATAAATAGCCCTTCAAGGCAAGCACAAGCATCTCCCTTCAAGGTCTTCAAAAGGAATAATAATATCTCTCCAAATGACAAATCGGCTTATTATCATGGCAAAAAACTATAAACAGGCCACTCAGCCTCATTAAAGAGCAGATATTTTTTGTTTGTGTTCTGAAGTTAGTAAGTGGTGTGAAGGTCAGTGAAAGGAATCCTCCTAGCCAACATGAAGAAAGAAAGAAGAGAGAATTTTTCTTGGGTATCATTTGGATATGTTTTGGGTTTGTTTTAGGACACGCATGCGAAGAAGGAAGAGGAGACTTGCTATAGAAAGAAATGAGAAGAATAACAGTCCTCATTGGGAAGCCAAGTTGGAAGAAGGTGAAGACAGGAAGGGATTCAATTCAAGCTAGAAGAAGACCTTGTCCAAAGTGAAGAAAGTGAAGGCATCAGATAAGGTCTTGTGCATAAGCTAGGGTTTCTAAAATAGGATTGCAGACCTAATGCAAGGAGGTTAAAGGTTTGAAGCAAAAGGAGGTCGAAGTAGAAGGGGAGTCAAGAAAAGGGAAGGAGTACAAAGTTGACTATTGTTTTCTAAGGATCTCATTACGAGAAAAAATTTCTTGGCCTTGGAGTGGGAAATAGGTCAAGGGTCTTGGTATTGGTATTTGTCAATTGGAATCTCTATAAGAAGAAGAATTTTTTCGGGTTTTCCTCTCAAGTGGGAGAGGTTTTGGCCATGGATGATAGATTATATTTTGTGTCTCTTGTCTCATTATGGTTTATGCATTGGTAGTTGTTTGATGAAGAAGAACACTAATAACCTAAGTAAAAGAAGATCTTAATCTAAATAAGTAAGGACCACTCACAAGCAGTTACTAATAAAAGATAATCACTTAATTGTTATGCCCTAGATTTCTGAAGATGGTTTTAGAGCTAAGGTGACTAAGTCAAGGAAGTGAATCTTATCAAGGGACACTCAAGGATCAAATATCAAGGAAGGAATCAAAGTGAAGATCATCTTGAAGTCAAGATCTACAAAGAAAACATCATCAGGAAGTCATCATTGATCTTCATCAACAAGACTTCACCATCAGAAAGGATCTCCCTCTTTGTGAGATCAAGGATCATTATTGAAGAAAACTATCTTCATCAAAGATAAGTTTTATATTCTCTATATAATCATAAACATCAAGGAATAAACAAGGAGAAAGAGCATCGTATCAAGTAAGTATATTTATGTCCACATCTGAATCTGTCAAAATTTATTTTTGCAAGGAAAGCAACAAATTGGTTAGGGCTTCAAACTATCTTGCATGGAAGAAAAGGACAAATCTGAATCTCATTGAAAATGAGTTTATGGAACATGTAAAAGGATCTATCACTAAATCAAGAAGGGAATGTTCCCAAGCTCTTTCTAAGTATATGAAAATATAATTTATGGCTCAAAGGATTCTCATAGAATCCATCAAGGATCCCCTCATCCCATGTGTATCTAAACTCAAAACTTCAAAATAAATCTATGACAAACTGGTAGAGTTGTATTTCGTAAGCACTGCTAGAGAATTCATCTCTTTAAGGCATGAAATCTACAAGCTGGAGATGTTAAGGGAAGATGGAATAGCCTCATACTTTATGAGGATATCTGAAATTTTGGATCAACTATAATATCTAGGAGAAGTCATGTCTGATAGATAAATGACTACAGTGGTATTAAATACATAATCAGAAGAGTGGGGTAACTTTACTTCAAGTATTTATGGGAAGAAAGAAGCTACTCCATTCTAGGATCTATGGTCACTATGAAAGATTTAAGAATCTATACTAAAGGCCAAATCTAATGTGGGAGCAGGTGAGCAAAATAAAGCATATGTTGCAATGACAAAAAGAAAGGGAAATTTCAGAAAGTTTGGTCCTCATAAAAAGAAGAACATGGCTAAAATACAATGCTCTAGGTGTCAAGAATATGGGCACTAAAGGAGAGATTGTCCTAAGCTCAAGGAGGACAATAACAAAAGAGGAAGAGAAGATGCCCATATCACCGAGGAAGTGGAGGAAGTTGAAAAGAAGAAATCCAAGAAGGACGAAGTAATAGATCTCCACTATTAAGATAGTTTTCCTCACCTAAGTTCTTTTCAAGTTCCTAAGTCTTCTATTGTAATATATGGCTATTGTAATTCACTAAATAGGATGCATCAAGGCATCATAGAAGCATTGAAAGAAAGAGCTCGGGACATCATCATAGAGAAGCATGAAAGATGGTTAGAATCTATGGAATTCAAAGATATAGCTCTTGGGAATCTCATTGGAAGCATAAGTGGCAAGGTAATATTTTTAAAGGTTCATCATACATATATCAAAATGAAACATCTGCTGATGGGGATACTTTAGATCCTCAATATTCTCTACTGGAATCTTCATTGAAAGGTTCACCGATCATAAGGGGAAGAAAGTGTTTCATCAAGAATTCCAAACTTATGGAATTTATGGGATGATGGTATGATGACATAAAAGTGAAGTGGATCAAGGGATTGAAGCTCTTTCAATCAAGGAAGTTGTTGCATGAAGTATGGATGACCCAAAGGAAAAATGAGGTATGTGTTCTCACATTTGATATTGTGGAAGTCATGTCATATGGTTGCAGATATCATGAACCAATGCTCTATCTTAAGAGCATGATCAAAAGAAAGGATCTCCTCCCTAAAATGGATCCAAGAATGCATGGGTCACACTTTCACTAGATGAAATCAACATAATATGTCCTCATATGAAGTATGAGGTGGTTGACTACAATTAAGGAACTCCGATTGGAAGCTCCTTGGAATGAAATGTGTGAAGAAAGGAAGAAAGAAATTGTGGAATATGCAACCATGGTAAAGGCAATCAACATCTGAAAGACCAAGAATATTTAACTAGGATATATACATGGAAGATATGAAGACTCTGATGGAGTCTGAATAATAAAGAGACCCTTTACAATATATATCTTTGGGAGATGTGTCGATATATATGCAGGATGTTGTTGCAAACTAGAAGATGTCATGATGAAATACCATCACAAAGGTAATGTTGATTTTAATGTTCATTTCTTTGTTTTTGAATAAATATCTAGATGGGTTTATGCAGGGATGTCGAGGGAAGATCTATGGATGTCTTCCACCATCGATGCACATGTAGTAGGATGAAAGATCCTTAAGGAAACATGGCATGAAGAAAGCAGCATGGCATGAAGGAAGGCTAGATATGGACTGATGGATCACTTTATGATGATGACATGGTTGACTCATTAATGAAAGTGATGGATGGTCGGTGTTCTATGAAGAAGTCCCAAACATGAAGACTCTTGGATAATGAAAAGAAGTTCATGACATCATAAGCAGGATTTATTCATGCAGTTGTTTGTCCCATCATCTCCATCTAAGGAGTTTTTGTAGGTCCCTAATTAAGAGGGAGCCTAGAAATAATTTTGTTACATGGAAGAAACTTGGAAGCAAAATTCCTAAGCTAAGAGGGAGCTTAGGTACATTCCTTTTGCAGGAATGAGTACATTCCTTTGTTGGAATAGATATCTCCTCCCTAATTAAGATGAAGAGATAGACACATCATTCTTGTCTTCACTTGGGAAGACAGAATGGAGGATTGAGTAAACATATAGCATCTTATGCTCTTTGAGGATGAGTTAGGGCATCCAAGATAAGAGTAGTCGTAGAGGACCGATATTTTTTGAGGACTGGCAATCGAAGATAAGAATAGTCCTGGTGGAACACACCTTGAGAACCTGGGTAGGGTATGTTCTGAGAGACAATGATGAAGGTGTCTATACATCATTAGTGCCACTAGCATTGTGCTCATATCTCATGGAGAGATATATTTTTTAGGAAAGGCCTTGCTATGTGACATTGTTGGTTTTTGATATGACGCTAAACAAATGGGTTACCAATCCGAATCTTCTTATAAGAAATTCTTCAAATTGAGAATGACCAAGTACCATTATGAATACCTCCCTATTTAAGAGGGAGTGTTGAAAAGTGTAACTAGGTTCAGTCTTCATAATGATATGTGTAATTGTGATTTCATGTAATTGATGAAAAGAAGAAAAATAAAATTATTATTGTAATGTTTTTCTCATGGGTTTCATGAGCAAGGAATTTTATTTTTAGTAATGGCTCCCATTGTGAGCCTTTATGTTTTTTCATCTAGTCATAAAAGTCAAATTGAGTCACTGTCATGTATGAAGGACCCTTCTTAGGCATGTTACATTTTGTATGAGTCATTATATAAGTATAAATAGCCCTCCAAGACAAGCACAAGCATCTTCCTTCAAGTCAGCTTCAAAAGGAATAATAATATCTCTCCAAATGACACATCGACCTAACTGGATGACAAGTCAGCTTATTATCTTGGAAAACAACTATAAATAGGCCACTTGGCCTCATTTCATAGCAGATATTTTTTTGTTGTGTTCTGAAGTGAGTAAGTGGTGCGAAGGTCAACAAAAGGAAGCCTCCTAAACAACGTGAAGAAAGAAAGAAGAGCGAAGTTTCCTTGGGTATCATTTGGATCTATTTTGGGTATGTTTTAGGACACACATGCGAAGAAGGAAGAGGAAACTTAATACAGAAATAACTGATAATAATAATAGTCCTCATTGGGCAGCCGAGTTGGAAGAAGGTCAAGACAAGAAGGTATTTGAGTCAAGCAAGAAGAAGACCTAATCCAAAGTGAAGAAAGTGAAAGCATAAGATAAGGTCTTGTGCATACACAAAGGTTTCTAAAATAGGATTGCAAACCTAATCCAAGGAAGTTGGAGGTTTGAAGCAGAAGGAGGTCAAAGTAGAAGAGGAGTCAAGAAAAGGGAAGGAGCAGAAAGTTGACTATCGTTTTCTAAGAATCTCATCAAGAGAACTTGTGTCTTGTTCTTGGAGTGGAAAATAGGTCAAGGGTCTTCATCTTGGTATTCATCAATTGGAATCTCTATAAGAAGAAGAATGTGTTCGGGTTTTCCTCTCAAGTGGGAGAGGTTTTTTCCCTGGCTGATAGCCTATATTATGTGTCTCTTGTCTCTTTATGGATTATGCATTGGTAGTTGTTTTATGAAGAAGAAAATTAATAACCTAAGTAAAAGAAGATCCTAATCTAAAGAAGTAAAAAGTACTCACAAACAGTTACTAATAGAAGATAAATCACTTAATTTCTATGCCCTAGATTTCTCAACACCTCTAGCATGTAGATTTTTTTCACTCTAACTCCAATATGTGTCACTTGTTCAGTAGCAACATGATTCAGAATAGTTTTTCCCTTACTAAACACCACATCATGACCTAGGTCCTCCAATATAGCTACAGAAATCAATTTTTTCTTCAGCCCAGGCACATTCACTACATTTTTCAAGTGAGTATGGGAACCTTACTCCCTATTAAATCTGACAGTAACAATTCCTTTCATCCTAACCTCCCATCATCTACAAATTCTATGTGAAAGTTTAGATCCTTCTCCTCTAGGCTACTAAAGAATTCCTTGTTTCTTGTCATATGATATGAAGCACTAGAATCTAGGTACCACTCTCTTCCTCTTAATGTGCTTGTCATGCAAGCAAAGAGGGTGATATCTAACTCGAATTCTGATGCAAGAGCATCTCTTCCTATTGTTGTTGTAGGCTCCTTACTGGATTTCCTGTGCAGACGCTTGGTTGCATAGTGTCCATATTCATGGCAGTGAAAGCATTTAATTTTACTGAGGTCTTTCTTCTTGCCATGGTTCTGGCTAGATTCTGCCTTACCTTGGGCCTTCATGCCTTTGCTCATCTTTCCTTTTCCAACTAGAGCACAGTCTTATTCCTCATCTACAATGGATGTGACAACATCTCTAGTGTTTCTTTTGATCTCCTCCCGCACCAAATTAACCCAAAGTCTCTCCCAATCTGGTAGCTTGTCCCTTCCATTAACTAAATCCTTATAGTTTTGCAAGGATTTTGGAAGGGAAAGGAGTGATAAGCTCACGAGTTCTAATGATGGAACATTTTCTCCTACTCCTCCAATTTCATCTCGAACCCGAGTGAATCTAGATGGGTATTGTGAATGGATTCATTTTTCTGCATTTGAATGCTCCTGAGTTTACCTCTTAATGCCAATTTCCTGGAATTGTTTTTGCTCTGGAATAGATCTATGGGATTTTTCCACATTGCAAAATGAGTCTCTTTTCCATGCAAGTCTGAAACCACATGATCTCTTACACCCTCCAGAATAATCCTCCTAGTCTTTGTTGTCTTTCTTCCATTGAGCAAGTGCTTATGCATCTGATGTTGTTGGTTTTGGAATATCAGTTTATGTCTATTCCCATACTCCATTGTCATCCAAGACAACTTCCACCTTGTCTTTCCAAGAAAAAAAAATTTAGGTGCCCTCCAATGCATATTCCAACCTCAATCCGTTGAAAGACATTTTTCCTGCACTAAAGAGAATCTGCACCAAAAACTTTGCAAATCGGAATTTATTTGAGAGAATATTTGCAACAATGTTTCTATGTAATCTTCTGAGGCTTTGATACCATGTAGAAATTACAATAAAATTGCTACTGCTAATGAAATCGAACTAAAATCAAGAGACAAGAATTTCTTATACTATTATGTGGAAAGGAAAACACACGATAGATACACATTCAATAACATGCAACCATCAAAACACAAGGAACTCAATGATTTTACAAGGGAACCCAACTGCGAAAAACCCTTCTGCTGCTTTGCACTAATTCAGATGAGAATATGAATCAATTATAATGTCTTGCTTCAATCCTGAAGCACATCCTGCACTACAATTCTGATCTCTTGCTCACTGACCTGCTCTGACCAACACTTCGCCAATTCAAGCCTCAACATTCCTCCTATTTCCTTGTGAATTCTTGAGGATATTAGCTCCTAAATAATAATGAAATTCCCTATTTCCTTGTGCAAATCCTGAAGGAAATGATCGCCTTCTCAATAAAAAAGCATGTACACTTAACTAGTATACAATTGATGATTACAATGTGCCTTTTCCTCCACTCCAACTAGGAAATTTTAATTCTATGCATGACTAGGTTTATTTTTAGTAAATTGATCAGTTATCTATTAGACCAGTGAGTTAACAATTGTTATACATACTCAAATGAACTCCTATTGACTCTACTAATGATTAGAGCTCAGATAACTGAGTTTAACTAACAATAAGTCCACTAGATTGCTAAATTTTAGCAATCAACCCATGCATAACTCTACTTCTAGCCTATAACTCGAATTTATTGACTTAACTAGGAGACAAAGCCATGTCACTCCAACTAATTGTAATCCAAGTCATCATGTTGATGTGGAAAATCAAATTTCTCCATTTGACTAAGGCATAAGTCAAATGAAGTCTTTTCTTGCTACATTTTAACGTGTCATACATACTGATGTCGACCCATAACTTTAGTAACTCATCAATAAGAGGTTGAATATATACATTCATATCTTTAACTTGGTACTTACCTAGTAATTGTTTGAAATTACACATAATTACTACCATGATATGTATGTATATAAGTAAATAAACAAATATAAGATATTATGCAACAAACAAGACAAATGAAAATGTTAGATTCAAAATATTAATGTAAATAAATTCCTGGAACAATGACTGTGAACAATAAGTGCTCCCTCTTTATTGGCATCCAAGGAGGAGGGTGATTGTTGATAACAAAAATTGGCCACACTGAGTAAATAGACGTGAGCTCTCCAAATGGATTAACACTGTAAACTATCAATGAAATCCAAATATTATGAGGTTCATCTTTAAAATACGGCTATTTTTCCTCAATTTCCCTAAATTCATAACCATTTGCAGGCATTCGAAAAACACCATCTCCACTTCTCTTCCTTGCATGGTAATCCATAAATTTTGTTATGCTTTCATACTTGAACAATCGTTGCAAACATGGAATTATGGGGATATTATGAAGAACCTTTTGAGGCACATTTTTTGTTATTTGATCAGTTCAATATCTAATGCTCTGACATTAGGACATGCATATATAGCTTGATACTCCATTCCAAATTTTTTCTAATGGCATATCAATCTCGGTTTGTGCGAGTCAAAATATTTAATGATGTGAATAAAATTTCACCTAACAATCTACAACATAAAAATTCACTAGTTAGCATAAAGAATATTAATGATAGATATTGTATTATTATTTTACACATTAATTAACACAACAAAGGAAAAAAATAACCTTTAGGTATAATATGTGATGAAACATATTATGTATATTAGTATCTGTGTCATACAAGTGTTTGACAACCCATTCAAAACCTCTAAGTTCACCAACAATAATGTATCAGAGAAAATATTTTCTTTTGAGCCTTCATAAAGTGGTGTCGTTGTTTTTTCTAGAAAAGGTTCATCAAGAATATTATCATCATTGTCCTCATCCTCATCATTGACTAGTTGAGCGAACAAGTCTTGGATCAATTCATTTGTCCCATCATCTTGAACTATGTTATTATTGTCATCTTCTTCCATAGGATCATTAACTTGATCTTCAATATTTTCTCCATGTTCCTCAACTTGTACAACATTTCTACTACTACTTGGGGCATTTGAACATTGGCTAGGGGGCCAACTTGACTTTATAATTAGAAACAATCATGCAAATTAAAATTAGTTTGCATAAAAAATATTATAACAATATAAAATTTTACAAATACAATTAATATAAACACAATAGATAATGAATATATAGCTTACCAAGGGACGATATTCCTTTGGTCCCCCTTCAATGTGCCCATGTTTCCTACAATGTCTTTTAGTTGTTTCTCTTAAAACTATTATGGTATGTAAGCCCTCACATTTAGTGCAAGGGAAATAACATCTCCCATCATCCCCTTGATTTTTTCCCCTACTAATGTTTGTTGACATTCTTCCCCACAAAAAAATTATGTGATGATTATGTTATAAAATTGAGTAGCGTACTAGATCTATTATATTTTGTAATGCAATTGATATATATAAAAATAAATCTGTTTTTCGCTTGACAAGAATACCTTATAACCTTTTAGAACCTTTTTAGTTATAGTGAAAATGTCGCAACATATCTTAAAAGAAACATATTTATAAATTTACTTATTGTCAGAATTTCGACGGTAGTTGACCAAGTCAAAGTTGACTAGTCAAAAAGTGATCCAATGTTCCATTAATAGTGCAACGGATAGAGAAAAAATATTTTTGTGAGTATTGTGATGACCATCAAATACAATCACACTTACGACGGTACAGAGAATACCATCAGAATTATGAAGCGTTCAAGTCATGTCGTCGAAAGACCAACAAATTCGGGCTGACTAAAAACAAAATTTTACAAAAATGACATTAATTCTTATAATTTTCAATGGTATGTTCAAATTTAGTCGTACCATCATACTTTTCCATCAAAATTTATTACTAGATATAGTAGTGATTCAAGCGGAGAGACTCAAGAAAAGATAATTTATTCTCCAAGCAAGAAGGTGATGACTATGATGAAGAAAAATATGATGGTGTTAAATTTTGTCGTTATGGTCAAACTTCATAATTATTAGTTTAATCATTGATGTATTTGTAAAGCATGTTCTTCATGTTATTGTCAAAAGAGAAAAATATTTGACATGTTCTTCATGTCGGTTTTGAAAAGAGAAAATTTGAATTTTGAAATAATAAATTTTGACCCTCCTCCTAATCAAGCCAACCCCATTAAAAGAGGTGCACTTTCAGAAAGGAAGAATACTATATATAGAACCCATTCTCCATCGTTTGACACACTTTAGATCTCTTTTTTAAAACAAGATCAGACTCTTCTAAGGCAGGCAACAGGACAAATAAGAGACAGAAAGTTAGACGAATCTAAGGAAGAATTTGAAGCACTTTTTTGATGAAGTAAAGTCAAGTTTTTGAGATGAGTATTAGGTGCGAGACCGAATCTCCAAGGATGAGTTGCAGGACTGAAAAAAATCTGAAGTATGATCAATTTATAAGGCCGATAATTTGGGTGCATAAAGATGAGTTGTAGGATCAGACTTCTGCAGTATGACTGAGCTATAGGACCAAAATTTTGGGTGCAGAAAGAAGGTCGAACCTTTGAAGTATTGACTTGACTAGGAGGAAATTTGGTCCAAGTTTAACCTAGTTATTTTGTTGGTATGTTTGACCTTGTATTTGACTTATGTATCTCTGTTGAACTTGATGATTTCTCTAAGGAAAAGGTTGCTGGTTTTCCCCCGTGAGGGTTTTCCCAGGGTAAATGTTTGTGTTCTTGATTTAACTGTCTCTTTATGATCCTAATGTCTATTGTTGGATATATTATGTGCAATTTATTTATGATGAAATTGAATGAATGGAAGATTGAATTAATAAACCATATGAAGTAATTATCAGATAATAAGATCTCTAAAAATCAACATGGTAATAAAGTGTGGGTGAAAGGTTAAGTCTACCGATATTTTCAACATAACTTCTAGGGAATATTCTATACTACTCTAGTTGAAAAAGGAACCAAAATTTGTCTAGAAGCATGTGAGCTAAAGAATAATAGGATAAAAACCCTAGCAAGAATGCGAGAGGTGTCAGACTAACCACCAAAATTCTAAAAAAAAGAGTTCCATTATAAGAAAAAGGAGGAAGATCGAGCTCTGTCAAGCCTTAAATTCAACCTATTATCTCAGAAGGTTCACAAAAACTCTATGTCTCAGAAGGTCAAAAGTCTGAAATCCTAGTTCAATACGACAAATTGCTAAAGTATATATATCTATAATATCTAAGTGATATTGATCTAAGAAGGCCAAACACCTAAAAGCCTTAAGTCATTTAAGGATCAAAGACCTCAGGACCTGAAGAGGCCAAGATAATCCTCAATCTGTTTCAATAGGTTGATTATGCCTCAGACTTGGTGAAAGTAAGCCAAGAAGCCTCAGTAATGATATGAGAAGTCTAAAATTCTTTAGGAAGCTTAATATAGTTGTAAGAATGCCTCAATATTTACCTTACTCCGGAATTCTCAGACGCATAAGTCATATACAAATTGTTGCTACAGTGATTGTTGAAAAGGCTAATTCACTCAAGTTGCTAAGGAATCATATTGATTCTACTTTGAAGAAAGAAATTAGAAGAAATCCTAAATATCTCTATCTATGGATAAATCAACAAATTCTTGAGTAATGGAGGTCACTTTAATTTAAGGTATTGGATTAATGTCTTAATCTTTTGTTGAAATCCATGCCTAGTTAATTTTGGATATTTGACAAGGCTATAAAATATAATATATTTTGCCTAAAATGGAGGATTGATATTTTAGTGACAAGTTTTCATATTTATGGCTATCGGGTCTAATACAAGATATAACTCATATAATTTAAAGACATTGTTTCCCTACAAGCACTTTGCAGTGATAAGTATGAGGTCTGGGAATAAAGGATTCAAGCAAAGTTATAAAGTATTCCAAAAGTCTTGGAATGATAAGGTATGTATATTTCTCACTTCGATCACAATGATTTTATTTTGAGTCTAAGGTTCTCAAACTTCATCTAGAAGAAATGATCTCTAATATGTTTATAAGTTGCTTCACAAGAGCTTAAACAGGACTCTTCTTCAGAAGCTTCTTAATCGTAATTTAGACTTTGGAAAGACAAAGTCCCAAGAGAAACATGTGATCCATATATGGCATAACAAATCTGTAAAATATTGCCTTTGTTTAATTTTTTTTATATGTTTCATTCTTAAGTCCTAGAAGATGTGTCACATTAATTATTCTAGGGTTGTTGGATATGAGACATACTTTGTAAATATGAATGCAAAGTCCTAGATGTAAAGAAAGCATGCCTTGATATGAAAAAGAGGTCGAGTTCCCTTTCAAGTTTGAAAACCAAAAATTAAGTTGATTCATTTGCAGAACTTATTGTACCCTTATTATTTCTATGATAAACTCTTTGGTTGAAAAGGTCAAAAATCAATGATCAACTGAAGATACATATTTGCAAAAGTATTTCTACAAAGCAGTGCCCTAATGTTCTCTCCTAAGATAAATATCCTGCATTCAATGAGATCCTTAATAATTCTAGTATGTCCATTGTTTTGGGTAGAATCACCCTAGGGTCTTGGGTTGAGAACCCCAACAAAGAAAAGGGCATACAACATAAAGATACATACAAACACGCAGTCCTAATACTTAAACTACTGAAGTAGGAAGAAGAGGTATTACCTGGAGGTCCTATGTTTGAGGTCGTTCACGTAGGGTCCAAACCCTCTACTTCTTCCAATGCCTTAAACTTGTAACTCATTCAAGAAAATCATATACAAAAACAATAATAGAAAGCATGTTCATGATATAAGTGTTAGGTCATATAAGCATGTAAGAAAATAAGCATTAAAGTGAGATTTTATAAGAAAATCAGGACATAAATTAATGCATAAAGACCATAATCATCAGGAACAAGACAGCGCCTCTTTATTAATGTAAGCTAAAGAAAATATGAAAGAACTACAACCTGAGTCGTCTGCTGGCTCCAAGAGAAACTGTCCTCCGGATCCATCCTACCTAGGCCTCAGCAATCCTCCTCCATAAGTATACACAAGGATGTCATGAAGGGATGATGGACATCTTAAGAAGGAAACAGGGGTTTCATGTGACTTGGGAGTGCATAAGGCACAGGGATATCTTTAGACTTGATCAGGGATGTAATCAACTATAATATCAATATCTAATATTTTCTCCTCCCTTAGGCCTTCCCATGGAGGTTTATTTATAATTCTCCAAATTAGTTTTTTTTTCAGTTGGAAAATAGTTGGGCCACGGGTTATAGTAGGTGGGTAATAGGTAAAACTCGTAAACCCCTCCTAAATTAAGGGAGATTATATATTTTTTAATGTTTTAACACATATACATGGGTTGGGTATAGACTGACCCACGTGTACACGTGCTTTAGATAGGGAAAAATCGTGTATGGGATTTAAAAAATTGTTTTTTAGAAAATGGACCAAGTCTGGTAGGGAAGGGTTGCCCTAGGCCATGTCACGGAGCATCAAATATACCAAGGGTGGTAAATGGTGCTATAACAGATTCCCCCTAATATATGAGGTTATAAGGGGTACATGATGGCCGAAATGTATCAAGTGTATAGAAAAAATCATGACAGGACCTGAGAGGAGTTCACTAGATTTCAGCCTGCCAAGCCAATGGAAGAGTTCAGAAAGAAAGTTCTTGTCTGAGGTGGGCATACCCATGCTCAGAGATAATAAAGCATGTTTACATATCAAATATAAAAGAGGACCCAATATGTAGACAAGTATAAAAGAACTGAAAATACATAGTGGGTCATCTGATCATATCTATAGAAATGCATGTCACAATATCACATATAAAGAACTGATCAATGATGTTGAAGTAGAAAGATGATCACTGAAGTCATAAAGCTAATCCAAAAATACCAAGTCAAATAGTGGAACAAATGGTACTGCACGCAACTCAGGTGCCAACATATAGGATGTCGCTATGATGAACTGCAACATAAAAGGTAGATGGTGTCACTTGCAAAAATAGGAGGAACTGGCAAGTGATCCAATAAATGTTGGTGCAAACCCGAGGTCTTCACCGACCGCCATGGTACATTTCTACACAATGGGAATAAATGATCTGAAGTCAACCATGTGAGAAATCGTTTGATTACCGTTCATTGATGTATAACGTTAACAAATGCGATACTACTCGTTGATAATGATGATGAGAGCCAAGGTACCCAGTACAATCTAACAAGTGCGAATAAATGATCTGAAGTCGAACACTTGGAAGAATCTATCAATCAGGAGACATTTATGTATTCCCACTATTGATAGCGAATAAATATGCCACTAATGACTGCAAACCCTAAGGTACTGCCAAATGGACTCTAGACCTTGTTCCTAGATAAATGAGTTGAAGTCGATCGGAGAAGATCTGCTGGAAGGAAGGCATTAAGGCATCCTTCATCAATCTAGCGCGAGTGTAATCTGCAGGCCAATAATGTGGAAGGAATCGTACAAAGAAAGAATTTAAGGTTTGACGTTCATCTTTTGCATTTGCTCAAGTAAGTTAGTAAGTCCACCAATCTTTTATTTGGTATCAGGGCCCTGTTTAAGATCTTAATCAGACAAACTCATGGCAAATCTTGTTCATTATTTTTTGCTATGCTTGATAGAAAAATAGTTTCTGAAGTTGAATCTCGTTCTATGGAACAAGAGGTTGATTCTACCCAAGAGCCTGAAATAGTTGAAACTCCCGAAAGTTGGAATCCTCCTACATTGCATGCTACTGATGTCTATAAGACTTCTATCTCTTATATTTTCAAAAAGAAAAACTTGCTTAAAGAAGTATAAGTCAAGATAAAGATATCTGGTTTGTCAGTTCAGATGGTTTCTCTATCTTTATTTGTTGAATATGAAATCAAAAAGTTCAAATAGTATGCTAAGGATAAAAAATATTCTTATCTTCATTTTGGAGGTATCAAAATAGGTCTAGCTCCACTATTTAGACATGGTTTGAACACACCCTATATTGTTGAAGTGTTTGACACACGACATCAGACATATGACCATGCCAGAATTGGAACCATAATGGGAAACTTGTCAATCAGCTGTCAGTATGGAACAGTCTATCTAGACTAGGCTATTAATCTGACTAATGTTCATTTAAAAGACTATTGGAAATTAATGATTGGTGTACAAGGACTCTAGATGGTAGATAATAGTGAGTTTCTCTCTGTATTAATACAGACATCATTCTAGTTGACCAATACGGTACATCCAAAACTAAAACAACCAGTGTTACGTGATTGTGTGTCCATAGGAATAGTTATTTCTCAAGTTTAAGGAGTTTCTTATGATTCTATAGGATTACCTAGTGACTGGTATTTTCAATACAAATCCCTTGATGATGGTAAGAACTCTGAGAAAAAGTCTCGTAGTGTCTTAGTAAGAAATGGTCAAGTGAGGATTATGCCAGAAAGACATTCCATTCCTCGACCAATTTCCCATCCTCGATGATATGTTTTACCAAGACCATCTTCTGAAGGTTCCTCTTCTCAGACTGCTGAAAAAAGTGTTGAAACCATACCAAGTCAAATCGTGTTATCTCCTAATGATCTGTATATACCAGAAGCTAAACCTTTTTTAGTTGTATATAAAATGTTCCGAATTTCCACGTCTCAGTTCCTGCCAGTATAGGAATGGAAATATGCCAATCGCCGATATGTTAAAGGAGGGAAATGGCCGCCTAAAATAAAATTTTTCACTTCATCGTCATCATCTAGTCAACCCTCTAGTCGTGCCGACTGTGCTCCTCTCATTGAACATAATTCTTCTAATCCAAATGAGCTAGATCAAGTATATCAGATAGGTAACTATCTTACTACATGGTGTTCTCATGCAGAAGACGCCATAGATTATCTAGGTAAGCAAAATGAACTCATTTTAGCAAATCTGAAGCTTCTCCATGATAAACAACAAGAAGAAAGGGCAGAAAAAGAAGCTAGATTGCAAAAGAAAGAAAGAAGAAGAAAAACAAAAGCATCCCAGAGTTCAAAGTTCACAATTGATATGTCTACTCCCAATTTTTTGGACAAGGAAGAAACTGAATCAAGCACTTCTGAATCATCTTTTAGACCACCTGGAAAAGAAAAAATACCTAAAAAGTCTAGAAGATCTAAGTCAGAAATAATCACTTTAGAAAATGTTGCTTCTAAATTTCCATCTTTTATTCTACCATCCATTCAGAAAGCTAATTTTATCAAAGAAGTCCACAAATTTCCACGAATTGAAGAAGAATTGTTTGCATCAAACTCAAGTGGATATATTTTAGATTTAGACAAATCGACCAATCCAGGTGAATCCATAAGAATATGGATAGGTGCATTATATCATATGCAGGTAACCACCAGGTTGGATAATGTATCCATTTTTGTCCTAGCAGAAAAAAGGATGGTTGGAATTGTATATGATTGGTAGACAGGGCCACTAGAGTCAGAACGACAAGCAGTAATTGTAGTAGGGTTATCTACCCTTGAGTTACTGTTAAAAACCCAGTTCATGCCAGAACCAGTGGACGAAAAGAAACAAATCATTACAGATCTCACTAGAATGGAGTTGAAAGATTTGAAGTTTCTATAATCTTTTGGTCAAGAATTTATGGACAAAATCTATAAATTAAATCTTTCTAATGATTCAACTCAAAAAATTGCATTCTTGTCAAAACTTCCAGGAAATCTTGGTGATCTGATCTCAAAGGATCTTGAAGTTCAGAATAAAACAATAGATCAGATTTATTGGATAGATCTACTATTTAGGTGCCAAGAAAAGGTTAAATATTTATGTTGGCAAAAGAAAGCACATGACTTAACTCCTAGTACTGATGTTTGTTGTGTTGTTCTCCCTTGGACACCTTTCAATAAGAAAAGAAAATCTAGAAAATATGGTAGATTTAAACCAAAAAAGGTTGCAAATCTGAGAAGACCATTTTAGAAATTTCTTTTTTTGAAAAAGAGAAAATAGCCTAAAAAGAACAACAACTGTTGTTTCATTTGCAAGCAAGAAGGACACTTTGCCAGAAAATGTCCAAATACTTCGTCTAAAAAATTAAAAGCTTGTTTTGAAATCAAAGATTTTGTTGATGAATGGTCAATTGTTGATTCTCAGGAAAAAGTATCAGATGTATATATTTTAACTAATGCTTCATTGTCAGAAGAAGATGAAAATCCCAGACTTTCTCAGAAAATGAATATCTACACAAACTGTTCAGAAGAAGAATTGTTCGAATTTTCAGAAGAAGATGAACTACATTTTAGTGATGAATTTGAAACTGAATCAGAAGCTGACGAGACAAGTGAAAGTGAAACTGTTTCACTATGCTGGTCTCCAGAAAAGAATAAGGACAAAGGTAAGCAACCAGTGTCTTCTCTGCCAAAGCTAAATTATTTATGTCCTTATCAAAAGAATGTTAGTCCTTCATCTTCTATGCCTATGCCAGAATTTGATGCAGAAGCAAAACAAATTTTTTTGAAGAAAAGGGTCAAAACCAACATTTTGTTATATATACCAATATCAGTTCAAGTCATAAATAGTTGGATAAATGTAGATGCATTCATTGATATCGGAGGCTCCAACAATTTAGCATGCCCATCCTTATTAAAAGGAATGTGGAAGCCATTGCAGAACATATTAGTATCAGAAACTGTTGGAGGCACTGTAAATTTGACTCATTGTGTTGATAACATTTCTTTAAAAATAAGGGGGAGTATTGTAAAAATTTCAGCTATCCAGCACTATGATCCGTCAGCTAATTTATTTCTTGGTATGCCATTTATTAATTTTGTTCTCCCAGTCACAATCAGTGAGGATAAGTTGATTATCAATCTAAAAAAGAAAGCAATTTATGTGCCTAGATTACAATTTGTAGACTCGGAGGCTAGAAAAGAAAATAGCCAAAGAAAATCTAGTGCCAGAAAACCACAGAATGATTCAAAGAATTGGCAAGAAGTTCTAAAAATTTATGTAGAAAAAGAAAGCATGAAGACAAAACAGAAAGTAGTCATTGATCCTCAATGGTCTCAAGAACAAAGCTCCATGTATGAACACCTGCTTAAGATTTGTTTAGAAGATCCTCAGAAATTTTGGGAAAAGGAAAGTCCGAAGCAAGAAATTGTCACGTTGCATGATAATGGAGCAAAAGGTAAGCTCATTCCTTGTACTCCTAGCGATGAACAAGAAATTAGAAAGCAAATTGTTGAGTTATGAAGCCTTAAGCTAATTGAACCCAGCACATCACATTATTCTTGTTCAGCCTTTCTTGTTAGAAATCATTCTAAAATTGTGAGAGGTAAGGCAAGGATGGTAATAAATTATAAACTGTTGAATGCAATCACTCAAAGCTTCAACTATCCTTTTGCCGCGAAAGGAAGTCATTATGCATAAAATCCAGCACATCAAAATATTTAGCAAATTTGATATGAAATCAGGTTATTATCAGATTCAAATAATGGAATAAGATAGACACAAGACAGCTTTCACATGTCCAACAGGATTTTTTCAATGGAAAGTTGTTCCGTTTGGTTTGAAGAATGCTCCTGCTTTCTTCCAAAGGAGAATGGATTTCATATTCGGTAAGTATGATTTTATCATTACTTACATTGATGACAATTTGATTCATAGTCCTGACCTCACAACTCATTTAAAGCATCTAGAGATATTTCTGCCTGAAGTCCAGAACCATGGAATAGTTTTGTCAGAAAGAAAAAATGGTTTTGTTTCAAGAAAACATTGATTTTCTAGGAATTCATGTGGTTAATGGTCACATACAAATGCAACCACATGTACTGACCAAATTAGTTGATTTTCCAAATGAGCTAAAAGATACAAAAAAAATTCAGTGAATTCTAGGGGTACTAAATAATATTCACAAATACATCCCTAGATTATCAGAAAAAACTGCGCCGATCAGAAAACATTTGCAATCTGGATGGTCAAACCAGGCTACTGAAGTAGTTAAAAAAATAAAGTTGAATGTCGAAATCTTCCAAAACTACAGCCCCCAAGATAAGGTTTGCTAATTTTGCAAACTAATGCTTCAGATGAATTTTAGGCAGTAGTCTTATTTGAAAGGAGGGGAGATAAGAAAGAAGAATTATGTGCATATGCATCTGGGGAATTCATTCCCCATCAGAAAAAAATAAATAAATAAATAAATAAATAAATAAAATAAAATAAAATAAAATAAAATAATTCACTACTGAAAAAGAGACTCTTGCAATATTTAATGGAATTCAAAGGTTTGAACTTTATCTTGCTCCTAATTTTTTTTTAATTAGAACTGACTCCATGAATTTCAAATATTTTCTAGCAGCAAAGATATCTAGACAAATGGCAAGAGGTAGACTGTTATCTTGTCAGATCTGGTTCCAGCAGTATGATTTTGATGTAGAATGGGTACCAGGAAATTCTAGTTATCTGGAAGATGCACTGACAAGGGAAATGAATAAAGCCTTCAGAGTCAGTAACAATAGTCTCTTTGATATTCCTGGTAAGGAAGATGATTTTTCCACCTTTGTATATAGATTTAAAATTTTGGAAAAACATTGTAAATTTCTTTGTGAAGAAATTCAAAAGATTGTTGGGCTAAGATTAAGGAGAAACCAGTGTATCCAAAAATGCCAAGCTTGGCAATCCAAAAATATTGGCATTCGTCTCGGGTTAGATGCAGAGTTGGTAAAGGTACATCCTATACCTAACATGAAGGTAAAGATATATTTCAGAACCCTTGATGATCTATGGTCCATCACATATACAGAGCCCATGATATGGATTTTGAAAATTCTGAATTTTTATCAGATGATTGGCAGTGTTGATTTTGCACTAGAAATTTTCACCAGTGCTAAAATGATGGATTTAGAAGAGATAAATATCAAAGTAGAAATTGAAAATTATTTGAGAACATTATGAATTTCGGATCCCTTTGACGAATTGGAAGCTTCATTCCTGCAAAGGAATACTGAACATTATGCTAATACTGACACATTTCCTCAGTATGAGCTTTTTTAGCCTTTTGCAGATTGGGAGATGAAAGATGGTTTTTGCAGAAAAAAGCAGGTGATCAGAACATCCCAATGCATTTAACGAACCATCTAGTATTTGAGGATATTTTCATCCCCATGGGATTATCAAAGTTTAGAAATGAGAAATGCAATCTCTCCAAATCATTTTTCTCAAGTTTCTGATTATAACTTCACTTAAATTTCAGTTTTAGCTGAAAATATTGATGAAATAAAAAACGTGATGTCTTGGTTAAAAGAATTCAGTAAAGCTAAACTGACAGAAAAGATCCATATCTTAAAGAAGCTTGATGAATTACAGGGAGAAAAGAAAGTCATAAATTTTTCAATGAATCAAAAGGCTTTGATAACAGTCAGCATTGTTACAGGTAATTAATAAGTTTACCACAAAATGATTCAAAGAATTGGCAAGAAGTTCTGCAAATTTATGAAGAAAAAGAAAGCATGAAGACAAAACAGAAAGCAGTCATTAATCCTCAATGGTCTCAAGAACAAAGCTCCATGTATGAATGCTTGCTTAAGAGCTGTTCAGAAGATCCTAAGAAATTCTGGGAAAAGGAAAGTCTGAAGCAAGAAATTGTCACGTTGCATGATAATGGAGTAAAAGGTAAGCTCATTCCTTGTACTCCTAGAGATGAACAAGAAATTAGAAAGAAAATTGCTGAGTTATTAAGCCTTAAGCTAATTGAACCCAGCACATCACATTATTCTTGTTCAACCTTTCTTGTTAGAAATCATTCTGAAATTGTGAGAGGTAAGGCAAGGATGGTAATAAATTATAAACCGTTGAATGCAATCACTCAAAGCTTCAACCATAAGTTAGAGAGTCCACCAATATTTTCAAACACATCCCTAGATTATCAACAATTTCTAGGGGTACTAAATTATATTCAAAAATACAACCCTATATTATCATAAAAAACTGCTCCGATCAGAAAACATTTGCAATCTGGATGGTTAGACCAGACTACTGAAGTAGTTAAAAAATTAAAAGCTGAATGTCAAAATCTTCCGAAACTACAGCCCCGAGGAGAAGATTTGCTAATTTTACAAACTAATGCTTCAAATGAATTTTGGGCAGCAGTCTTATTTGAAAAGATTGGTGGACTCTGTAACTTACTTGAGAAAATGCAGAAGATGAACGTCAAACCTTAAATTCTCACACCGAGATTATGAGCGCAACACCAAATAAAAGATTGTGGACTATGTAACTTACTTGAGCAAACGCAGAAGACGAACGTCAGACCTTGAATTCTCACATCAAGATTATGAGCGCAACACGACCTCTACCTTATGGGTCTTCAAAACTCCATCACTTTATTTCTCAAGGTTCTTTTGAATTTATAGAACTGTCCTCGGACAAGCAGCCCAACAGGCTTCAAATTACTCAAATAAACATGTACATACCACGAGATGCTTTAGAGTATATGAACTCAAAGCCCTCTTAGAAATTACAACACGCAAACTCAAAACTCTCAAACTCTCAACTCGGCCAAAAGATGATCTCTATGTTTGGTCGAGCTTTCTTTTTATAAGAAAATACAATCATCACACCCAAGACTAAAGATTCTAATCTTATCTAAAAATAAAATAATTGAGGGTCCTATTGGATATCTCTGATCCCGACGGTGTCTACTCAATATTCCATAATACAATGATAAAAAATAAAAAACTATTACCATCGTCCTTTCGAACTTTAGTCATCATCATAACCTTCATCAAAATAGACATCTCTGTTTAAATAAGATTCTTCAAGTACTCTGAGATAATCAAACTCGAAATCATGTTCTATGGGGTCTTGGGCATCTTTATATACATCCAAAAATAAAGTGTCCTTTTCTTTTGTTTCTTGCTTTTCTTTTCCTTTACGAAATGCCAATCCTGTAGATGATACTTTAGCTTTTGAGGATTGTCCCAATTCCAACTTTATATTGTCCTTAAAGACATGACGATGCTGATATGGCATTTTGTAAGGATAATCTCTTTTTCTCCACTTGTTGATATATGTTGTCGGATTTACTTCAATATCCAGAAAAGAATCTTTATGAGCTATAGAAAATGATGGCACGGGCTGAACAACTAACTCGATTCCATCCAATAATTCCCACTTGAATATTTGGGACATGTTTGTAACTATTTCAACAGTATGTTGGACCCATACCTAACAATTATCACTAATGATGTCTTTATTCTGCCATCCTAATTCAAAAATAAATGATGTACAAGTTCGAGTTGATAGTAGTAAACTTATTAAGCATACTACATCAGTGGTCCAATTACCTGTAACAATGCTGACTGTTATCAAAGCCTTTTGATTTATTGAAAACTTTATGACTTTCTTTTCTCCCTGTAATTCATCAAGCTTCTTTAAGATATGGATCTTTTCTGTCAGTTTAGCTTTACTGAATTCTTTTAACCAAGACATCACGTTTTTTATTTCATCAGTATTTTTAGCTAAAACTGAAACTTCTGTGAAGTTATATTCAGAAACTTGAGCAAAAGGATTTGGAGAGATTGCATTTCTCATTTCTAAACTTTGATAATCCCATGGGGATGAAAATGTCCTCAAATACTGGATGGTTCATTCAATGCACTGGGATGTTCTGATCACCTGCTTTTTTCTGCAAAAACCATCTTTCATCTCACAATCTACAAAAGGCTCAAAAAGCTAATACTGAGGAAATGTGTCAGTATTAGCATAATGTTCAGTATTCCTTTGCAGGAATGAAGATTCCAATTCGTAAAAGAGATCCGGAATTTGTAATATTCTCAAATAATTTTTAATTTCTACTTTGATATTTATCTCTTCTAAATCCATCATTTTAGCACTGGTAAAAATTTCTAGTGCAAAATCAACATTGCCAATCATATGATAAAAATTCAGAATTTTAAAAATCCATATCATGGGCTCTATATATGTGATGGACCATAGATCATCAAGGGTTCTGAAATATATCTTTACCTTCATGTTAGGTAGAGGATATACCTTTACCAACTTTGCATCTAACCCGAGAAGAATGCCAATATTTTTGGATTGCCAAGCTTGGCATTTTTGGATCCACTGATTTCTCTTTAATCTTAGCCCAACAATACTTTTAATTTCTTCACAAAGAAATTACAATGTTTTTCCAAAATTTTAAATCTATATACAAAGGTGGAAAAATCGTCTTCCTTACCAGGAATATCAAAGAGACTGTTGTTACTGACTCTTAAGGCTTTATTCATTTCCCTTGTCAGTGCATCTGCCAAATAATTAGAATTTCCTGATACCCATTCTACATCAAAATCATACTGATGGAACCAGATCTGCCAAGATAGCAGTCTACCTCTTGCCATTTGTCTGGATATATTTGCTGCTAGAAAATATTTGAAATTCATGGGGTCAGTTCTAATTAAAAAAAAAATAGGATCAAGATAAATTTCAAACCTTTGAATTCCATTAAATATTGCAAGAGTCTCTTTTTCAACAGTGAAATAGTTTTTCTGATGGGGAAGGAATTCCCCGGATGCATATGCACATAATTATTCTTTATTATCTCCCCTCTTTTCAAATAAGACTGCTGCCCAAAATTCATTTGAAGCACCAGTTTGCAAAATTAGCAAACCTTCTCCTGGGGGTTGTAGTTTCGGAAGATTCTGACATTCAGCTTTTAATTTTTTAACTACTTCAATAGCATGGTCTGACCATCCAGATTGCAAACGTTTTCTGATTGGAACAATTTTTTCTTATAATCTAGGGATGTATTTGTGAATATAATTTAGTACCCCAAGAAATCGTTGAATTTCTTTTGTATCTTTTATCTCATTGGGAAAATCAGCTAATTTGGTCAGTACATGTGGTTACATTTGTACATGACCATTAACCACATGAATTCCTAGAAAATCAATGTTTTCTTGAAACAGAACCATTTTTTGTAGAATTGAGGCTTCTGTGATCCATCATAGTTATAAGAATAATTTCAGCGTAAATCACATATAGAAAGACCTTTGTCGACGCGTTTCGAACCAACTAGTGTGTTTCATCGTCAGGACAAGTTGAACCACACTAGTTGGTTCGAAACGCATCGACAAAGGTCTTTCTATATGTGATTTACGCCGAAATTCTTCTTATAACTAAGAACCATTTTTCTTTTTGACAAAACTATTACATGGTTTTGGACTTCAGACAGAAATATCTATAGATGCTTTAAATGAGTTGTGAGATCAGGACTATGAATCAAAATGTCGTCAATGTAAGTAATGATAAAATCATACTTACCAAATATGAAATCCATTCTCCTTTGGAATAAAGCAGGAGCATTTTTCAAACCAAACGGAACAAATTTCCACTGAAAAAATCTTGTTGGACATGTGAAAGTTGTCTTGTGTCTATCTTCTTCCATTATTTGAATCTGATAATAACCTGATTTCATATCAAATTTGCTAAAGATTTTGTTGTGCTGGATTTTCTGCGTAATGACTTCTTGTCGCGACAAAGGATAGTTGAAGCTTTGAGTGATTGCATTCAATGGTTTATAATTTATTACCATCCTTGCCTTACCTGTCACAATTTCAGAATGATTTCAAACAAGAAAGGATGAACAAGAATAATGTGATGTGTTGGGTTCAATTAGCTTAAGGCTTAATAACTCAGCAATTTGCTTTCTAATTTCTTGTTCATCGATAGGAGTAGAAGGAGTGACCTTACCTTTTACTCCATTATCATGCAACGTGACAATTTCTTGCTTCAGAATTTTCGTTTCCCATAATTTCTGAGGATCTTCTGAGCAGCTCTTAAGCATGCGTTCATACATGGAGCTTTGTTCTTAAGACCATTGAGGATCAATGACTGCTTTCTGTTTTGACTTTATGCTTTCTTTTTCTTCATAAATTTGCAGAACTTCTTGCCAATTCTTTGAATCATTTTGTGGTTTCCTGGCACCAGCTTTTCTTTGGCTATTTTCTTTTCTAGTCTCGGAGTCTGCAAATTGTAATCTAGGCATAGAAATTGCTTTCTTTTTTAGATTGATAATCAACTTATCCTCACTGATTGTGACTGGGAGAACAGAATTAATAAATGGCATACCAAGAAATAAACTAGCTGAGGGATCATAGTGTTGGATAGCTGAAATTTTTACAATACTCCCCCCTATTTTTAAAGAAATGTTATCAACATAATGAGTCAAATTTACAGTGCCTCCAACAGTTTCTGATACCAATATGTTCTGCAATGGCTTCCACATTCCTTTGAATAAGGATGGGCGTGCTAAATTGTTGGAGCCTTCGGTATCAATGAATGCATCTACATTTATCCAACTATTTCTGACTTGAACTGATACTGGTATATACAACAAATTGTTGGTTTTGACCATTTTCTTCAAAAAAAATTGTTCTGCATCTACATCAAATTCTACTATAGGCATAGAAGATGAAGGACTAACATTCTTTTGATAGGGACAGAAAGAATTTAGCTTTGGCAGAGAAGACACGGGTTGCTTACCTTTGTCCTTATTCTTTTCTGGAGACCAGCATAGTGAAACAGTTTCACTTTCACTTGTCTCGTCAGCCTCTGATTTGGTTTCAAATTCATCACTAAAATGCAGTTCATCTTCTTCTGAAAATTCAGACAATTCTTCTTTTGAACAATTTGTGTAGATATTCATTTTCTGAGAAAGTTCGGGATTTTCATCTTCTTCTAACAATGAAGCATCAGTTAAAATATATACATCTGATACTTCTTCCTGAGAATCAACAATTGACCATTCATCAACAAAATCTTCGATTTCAAAACAAGCTTTTAATTTGTTGGACGAAGTATTTGGACATTTTCTGGCAAAGTGTCCTTCTTGCTTGCAAATGAAACAACAGTTGTTGTTCTTTTTAGGTTGTTTTCTCTTTTTCAAAAAACGAAATTTCTAAAATAGTCTTCTCAGATTTGCAACCTTTTTTGGTTTAAATCTACCATATTTTCTGGATTTTCTTTTCTTATTGAAAGGTGTCCAAGGGAGAACAGCATGACAAACATCAGTACTAGGATTTAAGTCATGTGCTTTCTTCTGCCAACATAAATATTTAACTTTTTCTTGGCACCTAAATAGTAGATCTATCCAATAAATCTGATCTATTGTTTTATTCTAAACTTCAAGAACCTTTGAGATCATATCACCGAGATTTCCTGGAAGTTTTGACAAGAATGCAATTTTTTGAGTTGAATCATTAGAAATATTTGCTTTATAGATTTTGGCCATAAATTCTTGACCAAAAGATTCTAGAAACTTCAAATCTTTCAACTCCATTCTAGTGAGATCTGTAATGATTTGTTTCTTTTCATCCACTAGTTCTGGCACGAACTGGGTTTTTAACAGTAACTCAAGGGTAGATAACCCTGCTGCAATTACTGCTTGTCATTCTGACTCTGGTGGCCCTGTCCACCAATCATATACAATGCCAGCCATCCTTTTTTCTGCTAGGACAAAAATGGATACATTATCAAACCTGGTGGTTACCTGCATCTGATATAATGCACCTATCCATATTCTTATGGATTCACCTGGATTGGTCGATTTGTCTAAATCTAAAATATATCCACTTGAGTTTGATGCAAACAAATCTTCTTCAATTCATGGGTATTTGTGGAGTTCTTTGATAAAATTAGCTTTCTTAATGGATGGTAGAATAAAAGATGGAAATTTAGAAGCAACATTTTCTAAAGTGATTATTTTTTACTTAGATCGTCTAGAATTTTCAGGCATTTGTTCTTTTTCAAGTGGTCTAAAATATGTTTCGAAAGTGCTTGCTTCAGTTTCTTCCTGGTCCCAAAAATTGGGAGTAGACATATCAATTGTGAACTTTGAACTCTAGGATGCTTTTGTTTTTCTTCTTCTTTCTTTCTTTTGCAATCTAGCTTCTTTTTCTGCCCTTTCTTCTTGTTGTTCATCATGGAGAAGCTTCAGATTTGCTAAAATGAGTTCATTTTGCTTACCTAGATCATCTATGGCATCTTCTGCATGAGAACACCATGTACTAAGTTAGTTACCTATCTGATATACTTGATCTAGATCATTTGGATTAGAAGAATCATGTTCAATGAGACGAGCACAGTCGGCACGGGTAGAGGGTTGCCTAGATGATCATGATGAAGTGAAAAATTTTGTTTTAGGCGGCCACTTCCCTCCTTTAACATACCAGCGATTGGAATATTACCATTCCTCTATTAGCGGGAACTGAGACGTGGAAATTCGGAACATTTTATTTACAGCTAAAAAAGGTTTAGCTTCTAGCATATACAGATCATTAGGAGATAACACGAGTTGACTTGGTATGGTTTCAACACTTTTTTCAGCAGTTTGAGAAGAGGAACCTTCAAAAGATGGTCTTGGTAAAACATATCGTCGAGGATGGACAGTTGGTTGAGGAATGGAAGGTCTTTCTGGCATAATCCTCACTTGACCATTGCTTACTGAGACACAACGAGATTTTTTCTCAGAGTTCTTACCACCATCAAGGGATTTGTATTGAAAATACCAGTCACTAGGTAATCCTATAGAATCATAATAAACTCCTTCAACTTGAGCATTACATATTCCTATGGACACACAATCATGTAACACTGGTTGTTTTAGTTTTGGATGTACCGTATTGGTCAACTGGAATGATGTCTGTATTAATACAGAGAGAAACTCACTATTATCTACCATCTGGAGTCCTTGTACACCAATCATTAATTTCCAAAAGTCTTTTAAATGAACATCAGTCAGACTAATAGCATAGTCTGGATAGACTGTTCCATACTGACAGCTGGTTGACAAGTTTCCCATTATGGTTCCAATTCTGGCATGGTCATATGTTTGATGTCATGTGTCAAACACTTCAGCAATACAGGGTGCATTCAAATGTTTAAATAGTGGAGCTAGACCTATTCTGATACCTCCAAAATTAAGATAAGAATATTTCTTATCATTAGCATATTGTTTGAACTTTTTGATTTCATCTTCAGCAAACAAAGATAAAGAAACTATCTAAACTGATGGACCAGATATCTTTATCTTGACTTCTACTTCTTTAAGCAAGTTTTTCTTTTTGAAAATATAAGAGATAGGAGTCTTATAGACATTAGTAGCATGCAAAGTAGGAGGATTCCAACTTTCAGGATTTTCAACTATTTCAGGCTCTTGGGTAGAATCAACCTCTTGTCCATAGAACGAGATTCAACTTCAGAAACTATTTTTCTATCAATCGTAGAGAAATAACGAACAAGATTTGCCATGAGTTTGTCTAATTAAGATCTTAAACAGGGCTCTGATACCAAATAAAATATTGGTGGACTCTAGATTGGTGGACTCTGTAACTTACTTTTCACTCTGGCCCTATCCACCAATCATATACAATTCCAGCCGTCCTTTTTTCTACTAGGACAAAAATGGATACATTATCCAATTTTCCCTTTCTTCTTGTTGTTCATCATGGAGAAGCTTCAGATTTGCTAAAATGAGTTCATTTTGCTTACCTGGATCATCTATGGCGTCCTCTGCATGAGAACACCATGTAGTAAGATAGTTACCTATCTGATATACTTGATCTAGATCATTTGGATTAGAAGAATTATGTTCAATGAGAGGAGCATAGTCGGTACGGCTAGAGGGTTGCCTAGATGATGACGATGAAGTGCAAATTTTTTTTTTAGGCAGCCAATTCCCTCCTTTAACATACCGGTGATTGGCATATTGCCATTCCTCTACTGGTGAGAACTGAGACGTGGAAATTCGGAACATTTTATTTACAGCTAAAAAAGGTTTAGCTTCTGGTATATACAGATCATTAGGAGATAACACGAGTTGACTTGGTATGGTTTCAACACTTTTTTTAGCAGTCTGAGAAGAGGAACCTTCAAAACATGGTCTTGGTAAAACATATCGTCGAGGATGGAAAATTGGTCAAGGAATGGAAGATCTGCTGGCATAATCCTCACTTGACCATTGCTTACTGAGACACGACCGGACTTTTTCTCAGAGTTCTTACCATCATCAAGGGATTTGTATTGAAAATACCAGTCACTAGGTAATCCTATAGAATCATAAGAAACTCCTTCAACTTGAGCATTACCTATTCCTATGGACACACAATCACGTAACACTAGTTGTTTCAGTTTTGGATGTACCGTATTGGTCAACTGGAAAGATCTCTGTATTAATACAAAGAGAAACTCACTATTTTCTACCATCTGGAGTCCTTGTACACCAACCATTAATTTCCAACAGTCTTTTAAATGAACATCAGTCAGACTAATAGCATAGTCTGGATAGATTGTTCCATACTGACAGCCGGTTGACAAGTTTCCCATTATGGTTCCAATTCTGGCATGGTCATTTGTCTGATGTCATGTTTCAAACACTTCAGCATAGGGTGTGTTCAAACCATGTCTAAATAGTGGAGCTAGACCTATTCTGATACCTCCAAAATGAAGATAAGAATATTTTTTATCCTTAGCATACTGTCTAAACTTTTTGATTTCATCTTCAGCAAATAAAGATAAAGAAACCATCTGAACTTACAGACCAAATATCTTTATCTTGACTTCTACTTCTTTAAGCAAGTTTTTCTTTTTGAAAATATAAGAGATAGGAGTCTTATATACATCAGTAGCATGTAAAGTAGGAGGATTCCAACTTTCGGGATTTTCAACAATTTTAGGTTCTTGGGTAGAATCAACCTCTTGTTCCATAAAACGAGATTCAACTTCAGAAACTATTTTTCTATTAATCATAGAGAAAGAAGGAACAATATTTGCCATGAGTTTGTCTAATTAAGATCTTAAACAGGGCTCTAATACCAAATAAAATATTGGTGGACTCTGTAACTTACTTGAGCGAATGCAGAAGACGAATGTTAGACCTTAAATTCTCACACCGAGATTACGAGCAAAACACCAAATAAGAGATTGTGGACTCTGTAACCTACTTGAGAAAATGTAGAAGACGAACGTCATACCTTAAATTCTCACACCGAGTTTACGAGCTTAACACGACCTCTACCTTATGGGTCTTCAAAATGCCATCGCTTTACTTCTCAAGGTTATATTGAATTTATAGAACTGTCCTCAGATAGGTGGCCCAACAGGCTTCAAATTACTCAAATAAACATGTACATACCACGAGATGCTTCAGAGTATATGAACTCAAATCCCTCTTAGAAATTACAACACGTAAACTCAAAACTCTCAAACTCTCAACTCGGCCAAAAGAATATCTCTATGTTTGGCCGAGCTTTCTTTTTATAAGAAATACAATCATCACACCCAAGACTAAAGATTCTAATCTTATCTAAAAATGAAATAATTGAGGGTCTTGTCGGATATCTATGATCCAAACGATGTCTACTCAACGTTCAAGTGTACAATGATAAAAAAGAAAAAACTATTACCATCGTCCTTTCGGACTTTGGTCATCATCATAACCTTCATCAGAAGAGACATATCTGTTTAAATAAGATTCTTCAAGTACTCTGAGATAATCAAACTCGAAATCATGTTCTGTGGGGTCTTGGGCATCTTGATATACATCCAAAAATAAAGTGTCCTTTTCTTTTGTTTCTTGTTTTTCTTTTCCTTTACAAGATGCCAATGTTATAGATGACACTTTAGCTTTTGAGGATTGTCCCACTTCCAACTTTATATTGTCCTTAAAGACATGATGATGCTGATATGGCATTTTGTAAGGATCATCTCTTTTTCTCCACTTGTTGATATATGCTATCGGATTTACTTCAATATCCAGAAAAGAATCTTTATGAGCTGTAGAAAATGATGGCACGGGCTAAACAGCTAACTCGATTCCATCCAATAATTCCCACTTGAATATTTGGAACGTGTTTGTGGCTGTTTCAATAGTATGTTGGACCCATACCTAACAATTATCACTAATGATGTCTTTATTCTGCCATACTAATTCAAAAATAAATGATGTACAGATTCGAGTTGATAGTAGTAAACTTATTAAGCATACTACATCGATGGTCCAATTACCTGTAATAACGCTGACTGTTATTAAAGCCTTTTGATTTACTAAAAACTTTATGACTTTCTTTCCTCCCTGTAATTCATCAAGCTTCTTTAAGATATGGATCTTTTCTGTCAGTTTAGCTTTACTTAATTCTTTTAACCAAGACATCACGCTTTTTATTTCATCAGTATTTTCAGCTAAAACTGAAATTTCAGTGAAGTTATAATCAAAAATTTGAGCAAAAGGATTTGGAGAGATTGCATTTTTCATTTCTAAACTTTGAATTCCATTAAATATTGCAAGAGTCTCTTTTTCAACAGTGAAATAGTTTTTCTGATGGGGAAGGAATTCCCCAGATGCATATGCACATAATTCTTCTTTCTTATCTCCCCTCTTTTCAAATAAGATTGCTGCCCAAAATTCATCTGAAGCATCAATTTGTAAAATTAGCAAACCTTCTCCTGGGGGTTGTAGTTTCGGAAGATTCTAACATTCAACTTTTAATTTTTTAACTCTTTCAATAGCATGATCTGACCATCCAGATTGCAAATGTTTTCTGATCGGAGCAGTTTTTTCTGATAATCTAGGGATGTATTTGTGAATATAATTTAGTACCCATAGAAAGCCCTAAATTGTTTTTGTATCTTTTAGCTCATTGGTAAAATCAGCTAATTTGGTCAGTACATGTGGTTGCATTTGTATGTGACCATTAACCACATGAATTCCCAGAAAATCAATGTTTTCTTGAAATAGAACCATTTTTTTTTTCTAACAAAACTATTCCATGGTTCTAGACTTCAGACAGAAATATCTCTAGATGCTTTAAATGAGTTGTGAGATCAGGACTATGAATCAAAATGTCATCAATGTAAGTAAGGATAAAATCATACTTACCAAATATGAAATCCATTCTCCTTTGGAAGAAAGCAGGAGCATTATTCAAACCAAACGGAACAACTTTCCACTGAAAAAATCCTGAAGGACATGTGAAAGTTGTCTTGTGTTTGTCTTCTTCCATTATTTGAATTTGATAATAACCTGATTTCATATAAAATTTGCTAAAGATTTTGTTGTGCTAGATTTTCTACATAATGACTTCTTGTCGTGGCAAAGGATAGTTGAAGATTTGAGTGATTGCATTCAACGGTTTATAATTTATTACCATCCTTGCCGTACCTCACACAATTTCAGAATGATTTCTAACAAGAAAGGTTGAACAAGAATAATTTGATGTGGTGGGTTCAATTAGCTTAAGGCTTAATAACTCAGCAATTTGCTTTCTAATTTCTTGTTCATCGCTAGGAGTACAAGGAATGAGATTACCTTTTACTCCATTATCATGCAACATGAAAATTTCATGCTTCGGACTTTCCCTTTCCCAGAATTTTTGAGGATCTTCTGAACATCTCTTAAGTAGGCATTCATACATGGAGCTTTGTTCTTGAGACCATTGAGGATCAATGACTGCTTTCTTTTTTGTCTTCATTCTTTCCTTTTCTTCATAAATTTGCAGAACTTCTTGCCAATTCTTTGAATCATTCTGTGGTTTTCTAGCACCATCTTTTCTTTGGCTATTTTCTTTTCTAGCCTCGGAGTCTGCATATTGTAATCTAGGCACAGAAATTGCTTTCTCTTTTAGATTGATAATCAACTTATCCTCACTGATTGTGACTGGGAGAACAGAATTAATAAATGGCATACCAAGAAATAAACTAGCTGAGGGATCATAGTGCTGGATAGCTGAAAATTTTTTAATACTCCCCCCTATTTTTAAAGAAATGTTATCAACATAATGAGTCAATTTTACAGTGCCTCCAACAGTTTCTGATACTAATATGTTCTGCAATGGCTTCCACATTCCTTTGAATAAGGATGGGCATGCCAAATTGTTGGATCCTCTGATATCAATGAATGCATCTACATTTATCCAACTATTTCTGAATTGAACTGATACTAGTATATACAGCAAATTGTTGGTTTTGATCATTTTCTTCAAAAAAAATTGTTCTGCTTCTACTTCAAATTTTGCCATAGGCATAGAAGATGAAGGAATAACATTCTTTTGATAAGGACAGAAAGAATTTAGCATTGGTAGAGAAGACACTGGTTGCTTACCTTTATCCTTATTCTTTTCTGGAGACCAGCATAGTGAAACAGTTTCACTTTCACTTGTCTCGTCAGCTTCTAATTCGGTTTCAAATTCATCACTAAAATGCAGTTCATCTTCTTCAAAAAATTCGGACAATTCTTCTTCTGAACAGTTTCTGCATATATTCATTTTCTGAGAAAGTCTAGGATTTTCATCTTCTTCTGACAATGAAGCATCAGTTAAAATATATACATCTGATACTTCTTCCTGAGAATAAAAAATTGACCATTCATCAACAAAATCTTCGATTTCCAAACAAGATTTTAATTTATTGGACGAAGTATTTGGACATTTTCTAGCAAAGTGTCCTTCTTGCTTTCAAATGAAACAGCAGTTGTTATTCTTTTTAGGTTGTTTTCTCTTTTTCAAAAAATGAAATTTCTAAAATGGTATTCTTGGATTTGCAACCTTTTTTGGTTTAAATCTACCATATTTTCTATATTTTCTTTTCTTATTGAAAGGTGTCCAATGGAGAACAACATGGCAAACATCAGTACTAGGAGTTAAGTCATGTGCTTTCTTCTGCTAACATAAATATTTAACTTTTTCTTGGCACCTAAATACTAGATCTATACAATAAATATGATCTATTGTTTTATTTTGAACTTCAAGATCCTTTGAGATCAGATCATCGAGATTTCCTGAAATTTTTGACAAGAATGTAATTTTTTGAGTTGAATCATTAGAAATATTTTCTTTATATATTTTGGCCATAAATTCTTGACCAAAAGATTCTAGAAACTTCAAATCTTTCAACTCTATTCTAGTGAGATCTGTAATGATTTGTTTCTTTTTGTCCACTGGCTCTGGCACGAACTGGGTTTTTAATAGTAACTCAAGGGTAGATAACCCTGCTGCAATTACTGCTTGTTGTTCTAACTCTTGTGGCCCTGTCCACCAATCATATACAATGTCAGCCATCCTTTTTTCTGCTAGGACAAAAATGGATACATTATCCAACCTGGTGGTTACCTGCATCTAATACAATGCGCCTATCCATATTATTATGGATTCACCTGGATTGTTCGATTGGTCTAAATCTAAAACATATCCACTTGAGTTTGATGCAAACAAATTTTCTTCAATTCGTGGATATTTGTGGACTTCTTTGATAAAATTAACTTTCTGAATGGATGGTAGGATAAAAGATGGAAATTTAGAAGCAACATTTTCTAAAGTGATTATTTTTTACGTAGATCTTCGAGACTTTTCAAGTATTTTTTCTTTTTTAGGTGGTCTAAAAGATGTTTCAGAAGTGCTTGCTTCAGTTTCTTCCTGGTCCCAAAAATTGGGAGTAGACATATCAATTGTGAACTTTGAACTCTAGGATGCTTTTGTTTTTCTTCTTCTTTCTTTCTTTTGCAATCTAACTTCTTTTTCTACCCTTTCTTCTTGTTGTTCATCATGGAGAAGCTTCAGATTTTCCAGAATGAGTTCATTTTGCTTACCTAGATCATCTATGGTGTCTTATGCATGAGAACACCATGTAGTAAGATAGTTACCTATCTGATATACTTGATCTAGATCATTTGGATTAGAAGAATTATGTTCACTGATTGGAGCACAGTCGGCAAAGGTAGAGGGTTTCCTAGATGATGATAATGAAGTGAAAAAAAAAAATTAGGTGCCCACTTCCCTCCTTTAACATACCAGCGATTGGCATATTTCCATTCCTCTACTGGTGGGAACTAAGACTTGGAAATTCTGAACATTTTATTTACAACTAAAAAGGGTTTAGCTTCTGGTATATACAGATCATTAGGAGATAATACAAGTTGACTTGGTATGGTTTCAACACTTTTTTCAGCAGTCTGAGAAGAGGAACCTTCAAAATATGGTCTTGGTAAAACATATCGTCGAGGATGGACAATTGGTCGAGGAATGGAAGGTCATTCTGGCATAATCCTCACTTGACCATTGCTTACTGAGACACGATGGGACTTTTTCTCAGAGTTCTTACCATCATCAAGGGATTTGTATTGAAAATACCAGTCACTGGGTAATCCTATAGAATCATAAGAAACTCCTTCAACTTGAGCATTACCTATTCCTATGGACACACAATCACGTAACACTGGTTGTTTCAATTTTGGATGTACAGTATTGGTCAACTGGAATGATGTCTGTATTAATACAGAGAGAAACTCACTATTTTCTACCATCTGGAGTCCTTGTACACCAATCATTAATTTCCAACAGTCTTTTAAACGAACATCAGTCAGACTAATACCATAGTTTGGATAGATTGTTTCATACTAACAACTGGTTGACAAGTTTCCCATTATGGTTCCAATTCTGGGATGGTCATATGTCTGATGTCATGTTTCTAACACTTCAGCAATACAGGGTGTGTTCAAACCATGTCTAAATAGTGGAGCTAGACCTATTTTGATACCTCCAAAATGAAGATAAAAATATTTTTTATCCTTAGCATACTGTCTAAACTTTTTGATTTCATCTTCAGCAAACAAAGATAAAGAAACTATCTGAACTGATGGACCAGATATCTTTATCTTGACTTCTACTACTTTAAGCAAGTTTTTATTTTTGAAAATATAAGAGATAGGAGACTTATAGACATCAGTAGCATGCAAAGTAGGAGGATTCGAACGTTCATTATTTTCAACTAATTTTGACTCTTGTGGAGAATCAACCTCTTGTTCCATAGAACGAGATTCAACTTCAGAAACTATTTTTCTATCAATCATAGAGAAAGAACGAACAAGATTTGCCATGAGTTTGTCTGATTAAGATCTTAAACAGGGCTCTGATACCAAATAAAAGATTGGTGGACTCTGTAACTTACTTGAGAAAATGCAGAAGACGAACATCAGACCTTAAATTCTCACACTGAGATTACTAGCGAAACACCAAATAAAAGATTGTGGACTCTATAACTTACTTGAGAAAATGCAGAAGATGAATGTCAAACCTTAAATTCTCACACCAAGATTACGAGCGCAACACAACCTCTACATTATGGGTCTTCAAAACACCATCGCTTTACTTCTCAAGGTTCTTTTGAATTAACAGAACCATCCTCAGACAGATAGCCCAACAGGCTTCAAATTACTCAAATAAACATGTACATACCATGAGATGCTTCATAGTATATGAACTCAAAGCCCTCTTAGAAATTACAACACGCAAACTCAAAACTCTCAAACTCTCAACTCAGCCAAAATATGATCTCTATGTTTGGTTGATCTTTCTTTTTTTTAACAAATACAATCATCACACCCAAGACTAAAGATTCTAATCTTATCTAAAAATGAAATAATTGAGGGTCCTATCGGATATCTCTAATCCAGATGATGTCTACTCAATATTCCATAGTACAATGATAAAAAAGAAAAAACTATTACCATTGTCCTTTCGGACTTCGGTCATCATCATAACCTTCATCATAAGAGACATATCTGCTTAAATAAGATTCTTCAAGTACTCTGAGATAATCAAACTCGAAATCATGTTCTGTGGGGTCTTGGGCATCTTGATATACATCCAAAAATAAAGTGTCCTTTTCTTCTGTTTCTTGATTTTCTTTTCCTTTACGAGATGCCAATGATGTACATGACACTTTAGCTTTTGAGGATTGTCCCACTTCCAACTTTATATTGTCCTTAAAGACATGATGATGCTGATATGGAATTTTGTAAGGATCATCTCTTTTTCTCCACTTGTTGATATATGCTGTCGGATTTACTTCAATATCTAGAAAAGAATCTTTATGAGCTGTAGAAAATGATGGCATGGGCTGAATAGCTAACTTGATTCCATCCAATAATTCCCACTTGAATATTTGGAACATGTTTGTAGTTGTTTCAATAGTATGTTGGACCCATACCTTACAATTATCACTAATGATGTCTTTATTCTGCCATCCTAATTCAAGAATAAATTATGTATAGGTTCGATTTGATAGTATTAAACTTATTAAGCATACTACATCTGTGGTCCAATTACCTGTAACAATGCTGATTGTTATAAAAGCCTTTTGATTTACTGAAAACTTTATGACTTTCTTTTCTCCCTCTAATTCATCAAGCTTCTTTAAGATATGGATCTTTTCTGTCAGTTTAGCTTTACTGAATTCTTTTAACCAAGACATCACGTTTTTTATTTCATCAATATTTTTAGCTAAAACTGAAATTTCAGTGAAGTTATAATGAGAAACTTGAGCAAAAGGATTTGGAGAGATTGCATTTTTCATTTATAAATTTTGATAATCCCATTGGGATGAAAATATCCTCAAATACTGGATGGTTCGTTCAATGCACTAGGATGTTCTAATCACTTGCTTTTTTCTACAAAAACCATCTTTCATCGTCCAATCTGCAAAAGGCTCAAAAATATCTTACTGATGAAATGTGTTAGTATTAGCATAGTGTTCAGTATTCCTTTGCAGGAATGAAGATTCCAATCCGTCAAAGAGATCTGGAATTCGTAATGTTCTCAAATAATTTTCAATTTCTACTTTGATATTTATCTCTTCTAAATCCATCATTTTAGCACTAGTGAAAATTTCTAGTGCAAAATCAACACTGCCAATCATCTGATAAAAATTCAGAATTTTCAAAATCCATATCATGGGCTCTATATATGTGATGGACCATAGATCATCAAGGGTTCTGAAATATATCTTTACCTTCATGTTAGGTCGATGATATACCTTTACCAAATCTGCATCTAACCCGAGAAGAATGCCAATATTTTTGGATTGCCAAGCTTGGCATTTTTGGATCCACTGATTTCTCCTTAATCTTAGCCCAACAATCCTTTTAATTTCTTCACAAAGAAATTTACAATGTTTTTCCAAAATTTTAAATCTATATACAAAGGTGGCAAAATCATCTTCCTTACCAGGAATATCAAAGAGACTGTTGTTACTGACTCTGAAGGCTTTATTCATTTCCCTTGTCAGTGCATCTGCTAGATAATTAGAATTTCCCAGTACCCATTCTACATCAAAATCATACTAGTGGAACCAGATCTGCCAAGATAGCAGTATACCTCTTTCCATTTGTCTGGATATCTTTGCTGCTAGAAAATATTTGAAATTCATGGAGTCAGTTCTAATTAAAAAATAATTAGGAGCAGGATAAATTTCAAACCTTTGAATTCCATTAAATATTGCAAGAGTCTCTTTTTCAACAATGAAATAGTTTTTCTGATGGGGAACGAATTCCCCAGATGCATATGCACATAATTCTTCTTTCTTATCTCCTCCCTTTTCAAATACGATTGCTGCCTAAAATTCATTTGAAGCATCAGTTTGCAAAATTAGCAAACCTTCTCCTAGGGGTTGTAGTTTCGGAAGATTCTGACATTCAGCTTTTAATTTTTTAATTGCTTCAGAAGCCTGGTCTGACCATCTAGATTGCAAATGTTTCTGATCGGAGCAGTTTTTTCTGATAATCTAGGGATGTATTTGTGAATATAATTTAGTACCCCTACAAAACACTGAATTGTTTTTGTATCTTTTAGGTCATTGGTAAAATCAACTAATTTGGTCAGTACATGTGTTTGCATTTGTATGTGACCGTTAACCACATGAATTCCTAGAAAATCAATGATTTCTTGAAACATAACCATTTTTTTTCTAACAAAACTATTCCATGGTTCTAGACTTCAGACAGAAATATCTCTAGATGCTTTAAATGAGTTGTGAGATCAGGACTATGAATCAAAATGTCATCAATGTAAGTAATGATAAATTCATACTTACCGAATATGAAATCCATTCTCCTTTGGAAGAAAGCAGGAGCATTCTTCAAACCAAACGGAACAACTTTCCACTGAAAATATCCTACTGGACATGTGAAAGTTGTCTTGTGTCTCTCTTCTTCCATTATTTGAATCTGATAATAATCTGATTTCATATCAAATTTGCTAAAGATTTTGTTGTGCTGGATTTTCTGCATAATGACTTCTTGTCGCGGCAAAGGATAGTTGAAGCTTTGAGTGATTGCATTCAACGGTTTATAATTTATTACCATCCTTGCCTTACCTCTCACAATTTCAAAATGATTTCTAACAAGAAAGGTTGAACAAGAATAATGTGATGTGTTGGGTTCAATTAGTTTAAGGCTTAATAACTCAGCAATTTTCTTTCTAATTTCTTCTTCATCACTAGGAGTACAAGGAATGGGCTTACCTTTTACTCCATTATCATGCAACATGACAATTTCTTGCTTCGGACTTTCCTTTTCCCAGAATTTGTGAGGATATTCTAAACATCTCTTAAGCAGGGTTTATACATGGAGCTTTGTTCTTGAGACCATTGGGGATCAATGACTGCTTTCTGTTTTGTCTTCATGCTTTCTTTTTCTTCATAAATTTGCAAAACTTCTTGCCAATTATTTGAATCATTCTGTGGTTTTCTGGCACCAGCTTTTCTTTGGCTATTTTCTTTTCTAGCCTCAGAGTCTGCAAATTGTAATCTAGGCACAGAAATTGCTTTCTTTTTTAGATTTATAATCAACTTATCCTCACTGATTGTGATTGGGAGAACAGAATTAATAAATGGCATACCAAGAAAAACTAGCTGAGGGATCATAGTGCTGGATAGTTGAAATTTTTACAATACTCCCCCTATTTTTAAAGAAATGTTATCAACATAATGAGTCAAATTTACAGTGCTTCCAATAGTTTCTGATACTAATATGTTCTGTAATGGCTTTCACATTCCTTTGAATAAGGATGGGCGTGCTAAATTATTGGAGCCTCCAATATCAATGAATGCATCTACATTTATCCAACTATTTCTGACTTGAATTGATACTAGTATATACAACAAATTGTTGGTTTTGACCATTTTCTTCAAAAAAAATTGTTCTGCTTCTGCATCAAATTCTGCCATAGGCATAGAAGATGAAGAAATAACATTATTTTGATAAGGACAGAAAAAATTTAGCTTTGGTAGAGAAGACACTGGTTGCTTAGCTTTGTCCTTATTATTTTCTAGAGACCAGCATAGTGAAACAGTTTCACTTTCACTTGTCTCATCAGCTTCTGATTCAGTTTCAAACTCATGAATAAAATGAAATTCATCTTCTTCTAAAAATTTAGACAATTCTTCTTCTGAACAGTTAGTGCAGATATTCATTTTCTGAGAAAGTCCGGGATTTTCATCTTCTTCTGACAATGAAGCATCAGTTAAAATATATACATCTGATACTTCTTCCTGAGAATCAACAATTAACCATTAGTCAACAAAATCTTTGATTTCAACACAAGCTTTTAATTTGTTGGACAAAGTATTTGGACACTTTTTGGCAAAGTGTCCTTGCTTGCAAACGAAACAACAGTTGTTGTTCTTTTTAGGTTGTTTTCTCTTTTTCAAAACGAAATTTCTGTAATGGTCTTCTCGGATTTGCAACCTTTTTTGGTTTAAATCTACCATATTTTCTGGATTTTCTTTTCTTATTGAAAGGTGTCTAAGGGAGAACAGCACGGCAAACATCAGTACTATGAGTTAAGTCATGTTCTTTCTTCTGCCAACATAAATATTTAACTTTTTCTTGGCACCTAAATAGTAGATCTATCCAATAAATCTGATCTATTGTTTTATTCTGAACTTTAAGGTCCTTTGAGATCAGATCACCGAGATTTCCTGGAAGTTTTGACAAGAATGCAATTTTTTGAGTTGAATCATTAGAAAGATTTGCTTTATAGATTTTTTCCATAAATTCTTGACCAAAAGAGTCTAGAAACTTCAAATCTTTCAACTCCATTCTAGTGAGATCTGTAATGATTTGTTTCTTTTCGTCCACTGGTTCTGGCACGAATTGGGTTTTTAACAGTAACTCAAGGGTAGATAACCCTGCTACAATTACTGCTTGTCATTCTGACTTTGGTGGCCCTATCCACCAATCATATACAATGCCAGCCATCCTTTTTTCTGCTAGGACAAAATTGGATACATTATCCAACCTGGATGTTACCTGCATCTGATATAATGCACCTATCCATATTCTTATGGATTCACCTGGATTGGTTGATTTGTCTAAATCTAAAATATATCCACTTGATTTTGATGCAAACAAATCTTCTTCAATTCATGGATATTTGTGGACTTCTTTGATAAAATTAGCTTTCTTAATGGATGGTAAAATAAAAGATGGAAATTTAGAAGTAGCATTTTCTAAAGTGATTATTTCTGACTTAGATCTTCTAGACTTTTCAGGTAATTGTTCTTTTTCAGGTGGTCTAAAAGATGTTCCAGAAGTGCTTGCTTCAGTTTCTTCCTGGTCCCAAAAATTGGGATTAGACATATCAATTGTGAACTTTAAACTCTTGGATGCTTTTGTTTTTCTTCTTCTTTCTTTCTTTTGCAATCTAGCTTCTTTTTCTGCCCTTTCTTCTTGTTGTTCACCATTGAGAAGCTTCAGATTTTCCAAAATGAGTTAATTTTGCTTACCTAGATCATCTATGGCGTCTTTTGCATGAGAACACCATTTAGTAAGATAGTTACCTATCTGATATACTTGATCTAGATCATTTGGATTAGAAGAATTATGCTCAATGAGAGGAGCACAGTCGGCACGGGTAGAGGGTTGCCTAGATGATGAAAATGAAGTGCAAAATTTTGTTTTAGACGGCCACTTCCCTCCTTTAACATACCGGCGATTGGCATATTTCCATTCCTCTACCGGCGGGAACTGAGACGTGGAAATTTGGAACATTTTATTTACAGCTAAAAAGGTTTAGCTTTTGGTATATACAGATCATTAGGAGATAACACGAGTTGACTTGGTATGGTTTCAACACTTTTTTTAGCAGTCTGAGAAGAGGAACCTTCAAAAGATGGTCTTGGTAAAACATATCATCGAGGATGGACAATTGATCGAGGAATGGAATGTCTTTCTAGCATAATCCTTGCTTGACCATTGCTTACTGAGACACAACGAAACTTTTTCTCAGAGTTCTTATCATCATCAAGGGATTTGTATTTAAAATACTAGTCACTAGGTAATCCTATAGAATCATAAGAAACTCCTTCAATTTGAGCATTACCTATTCCTAAGGACACACAATCATGTAACATTTGTTGTTTCAGTTTTCGATGTATCGTATTGGTCAACTAGAACGATGTCTGTATTAATACAGAGAGACACTCACTATTGTCTACCATCTAGAGTCCTTGTACACCAATAATTAATTCCCAACAATCTTTTAAATGAACATCAGTCAGACTAATAGGATAGTCTGGATAGACTCTTCCATACTAACAGTCGGTTGACAAGTTTCCCATTATGGTTCCAATTCTGGCATGGTCATATGTCTGATGTCGTGTGTCAAACACTTCAGCAATACAGGGTGTGTTCAAACCATGTCTAAATAGTGGAGCTAGACCTATTCTGATACCTCCAAAATGAAGATAAGAATATTTTTTATCCTTAGCATATGGTTTGAAATTTTTTATTTCATCTTCAGCAAACAAAGATAAAGAAACTATCTGAACTGACGGACCAAATATCTTTATCTTGACTTCTACTTTTTAAGAAAGGTTTTCTTTTTGAAAATATAAGAGATAGGAATCTTATAGACATCAGTAGCATGCAAAGTAGGAGGATTCCAACTTTCGAGATTTTCAACTATTTCAAGCTCTTGGGTAGAATCAACCTCTTGTTCCATAGAACGAGATTCAACTTCAGAAACTATTTTTCTATCAATCATAGAGAAAGAAGGAACAAAATTTGCCATGAGTTTGTCTGATTAAGATCTTAAACAGGGCTCTGATACCAAATAAAATATTGGTGGACTCTGTAACTTACTTGAGCAAATGCAGAAGACGAACGTCAGACCTTAAATTCTCACACCTAGATTACGAGCGCAACACCAAATAAAAGATTATGGACTCTGTAACTTACTTGATCAAATGCAGAAGACAAACATTAGACCTTAAAGATGTAGTAACCAAACCGAAGCACGTTTCTGGTGTACACAAGATGTGGCTAGCGCACGACTGAAACCCTCTGAACCAACCAATAATTGAAGCTGACACAGAGGTGAGCAATCCACCAATAGTGTCAAATGGAAACCAAGGTATTGCATGAATCCCAATGTAGGATAATGAAAGCTGACATCAAACACAAGGGAAACCACTCAGTCAAAGACCCATGATATTGATCGATTTTGAGCACAAGGTCACCTATCAATGATGGAAATAGGGTCAGGGTGCAGCTCTAGGCCTACTCTCAGAGCAATTTTTCATAGTCGATAAGAGCAAGACCCACCAGCAAGAATTCAATGGAGACCTTCTCAAACCAACACGAGAAAAGGACCAAATAGTTGATGTGATAGTGAACATGACTCTAACAACCAGGGATGGCCGACTAAAAATAAGTCAAGAGACACCACAGAAAGGCCAACTCAGGTTTACTTCCCTTGAACAAAAGCATGACTCAAATGTGACAATATGGCAGCATATGATAACTTTGTATAAGTTTTTCATGCAAGAGGCACAAACAAACTCTCCATATGATTGGAAGAGATAACCAACCGGAGGAGTACTAACTCAATAACAAGGTTAAGGCTCTCCTAAGTCAAACTAAAGCCCATCCCAATGGAGGAAAGACTTAATTTTGAGTGCTTTGTTCAAGGGCAACACAACTGAATCTAGCTGCCATCAATTATGGAAGTAATGTCCCATTCCCACTCTTTTTGGAATATTTAATTTTTTTGTCTTTTTCATATTTAGAAAGCCTGAAAAGGAATAAAAGAATGCCTATGGTACAATGGAAAGAATGAGTGTCCAGATACATATGCGCTAGTTCCTAGGAGGGGAACATTCCTATGCTCAATGCAAGGTGATGAAATTGGTCAATGACACTCAAAGGAATGTTCTTCCACGAGAAAAAGGTGTCAAGTTATAGAGGCTAAGTGATTGCAAGGTTGATTTTGTAGAAAGGTCTTGCCAAAAAAGAGGTTTAAACATGAGTCCAAATGAAGTTGGGTTGAGGCCAATAGGAAACATGAAATGTAGTGGCACAACTCAATGCAAAGGCACCTCTAGGGTATAAAGCCAGAAAAAAAGCGAAGAAGTAAGAGAATGAAGCTTCATCGCATAAGTCGTGGTGGGACTAAAAAGGACTTCCAAGCCTACGCAGTATAGTAGCATGGGAAATATATGCTAGTTAGGATCTAACTAAGATGCCCATGTAAAGGTTGGCTCTACCATCACATCATGATTTTATAAGTCGGCGAGTGAAAATGGTTTAAGAACCAAGACATGATGGGGTTGACCCTATGGCCAAGATATCGCAGTATGGAGGCTAGTATGCAAAATGCAATGGAAAATGATATCCCCTAACCTATATGCCAGTGAAAAAATGATACCTGCCATGACGGGTCTGCAGTCATGGAATTGAAGTAGTCTCTCAAAATCTCCAAAGTGTCCTAAAAAATGACCCATCCCAACACTCCAAGCCAAAAAGGTCACAAAGCTCATAAAGTTTTAAAAAGAAAAAATGAACTCTTGAAAGAGTAATTTTTAATGTCAACCTATATAATGACCTTTTGACTTACAATTTTCATTTGTGATGTGAACAAGTGAGTGAAGGAGCTCTAGAGCAAAAAAACTCAAGCAACCTAAATCCATCTAATTTGTTCATTAGTTCAACCTTCATCTACCCAAATAATCTTCTAAATGATTTTTAGGTAAATTTCATTGTTTTTTTCAAAAATTTCACCATAGAAAATTAGTTTAAAAATTATTCTCTATGTGCACGTGGGTTGGACATAGCACACTTGCATATAGAAAGGCCCTACACACAACTGTGTATATATTGAACCCGCGTGTGCGCAATTTTAAAATTTAAAACATGGTTTTTAATGATCCAAAACATTTGTTTTGCATAATTTCAATCACATGGAGAGAAAGGGAACATAGTGTGATTGATAATGAATTGATGGATGATCCAATTGCATTAGATGCCTTAAGAGGATGCGGATTATTGAAATTTTTCAAAATGCCAAATATGAAGGCAAATACCAGATTGCTTGAGATGTTGATCTATTATTGGGATCCAGAAGAAGATGCTTTTATCATTGACCAAATGCCTCTAAGGATAGAAATAGAGGATATCTATTTCATCACTAGTCTTTCCCGAAGAGGAGAGAAGGTAAATTCGATAGGAAGAACGAGAGGGAACCTCGGTGTAGAGAGCTATGTACAAATCTACTACCCAGGAAACACAGAGAATATTGGAACTCAAACTCTAAAAAATTCCTTCTCTTTACCATTGCTAGAGTGAATGTGTCAACCTCTCTACACCAAGCTTCTCGAGTTTCGATGAGTCTAGTAGTAGAGTGTCTCATGAAAGTTTTTGATTGGTGCACACCCCTTTTGGCCAATATGAAATAGCAACTTATATCTATCTGAAAAGGTCAGACAAAAAACTTCGGATATGGAACCATTGTGTGCTCCTTTGTCTTTCAGAGAGTACCAGAGCTTCGACCCAAGGTATTGTCCACCATCAGTAGCCCGAGGGATCCTTTAATGGGCAAATGGGTTGATATAATGAAGGGACTAGGGGATGGTGAGGTCCCTAGAAACGCTTTTGATGACAAGTTCTTCTCCTGGTGGGAACAATAAGTCATATTTGTTGAGGACTACCCCTATGCTAACATGGACTTTAGAGGAGATCCAGATCTGGTGTTGCCACCGGATGCAGTGTGAGGAGCCATAGGTACAAATATTTTTAATTTTTAGATTTTAATATTTTTTGGATTTTAAATATAAATAAACTGAAAATATTTTTGATGAGACAAATACTTACAAAATTATTTTTATCATGACATAGATGTTGGACCAATAAGACCTGAGGGTCTACCTAGGCACAAGCATCGCAGAAGAGACGTGGAGGAAGTTGCAGTTGAGACTGAAAGGACCCTCTATGTTGTACAGAGAAACTTGGTGAGACTGGCTCACCAAGTACATATGGCAGCTATAGGAGACCTTCCAGAGGAGATGCAAAGGCGCATGGTAAGAGTGTCATGTGATTGGGTGCAATTGTTCCAACAGGTGGAAAATTCCATCATCTTCTTCCGTGTTGCTCACCCTTAGCAGGATCGATAGATGGATGACCAGATATTTTTTATTAGACATGATTATGGGCATAAGCCCTAATTTTGTATGACAATTTTGTCCCAATTTTGTATATTATTTTGAACATAAAACTTCTATCTATGTACCGACGGTTTCACCGTGATGATTATATATATATATAGATGACTCTTCGATTATTTTTTATTTTTAATGTGATGAATGATTTATGTGCCAATCTAATGCTTGATTAGTGATAGAATCTGCAAATGAATTTTTTGATCGTGGAATATGAAAAAATGTGATATAAATAAATGATCTCTGTAATAAACGCACTCTCAGAAATTGGCGATATAAATAAGGATCTCTCACACGATAGATGTTATTTAATTGAGATACCACCAGTTTCTAATCCAAGTATACTACTAATGAATCAATACCAAGAGATATTTCCTCATATAGTAAATTAATGACAGCAGTATATTCGACAACATTTTTTGAAGTAGGACCGATACATACGCCTCTTGAAACCAACAATTGGTCGGATGGATAATAAATCACCCAAGCTGCAGAAGAAAAGTTCCGAGTGTGTCTACTAGCACCATTGGTGAACCCTAGATATATCAAATCGTCCATCAATACCTACCAAAGCAGATCAAAAATATTGACATCACTATGAAACCGATAGATAGATATGCACAAATATACAATATTTACAACCAAGCAAATGTTAGGCCAAAGCCTAAGAAAAATACTTTTTAAGATAGATCCCATTTTTGGGCTCCGCCAACTCATTTCCCTCAAAATCAACCAACTCATAAGCTCCCTTTTTCAAGACTTTTTTAATAATGAAGGGATTGTACCACATAGATTTGAACTTGCCTGCCCCCAAGGCGTCTTTGTCTTGGTCATAAACCAAGACAAGGTCACCTTCAGAGAAAACCCTAGGAAGGACAGCCTTATCATATTGAGATTTTACTCTCTTTTTATGATCTTCGTTGATTATGGCAGCATCTCAATGCTACTCATCAAGATGTTCCAAATGAACGAGGCGTTCTTCAATACTAGAAGTATCTGGAAGAAGTTCAACAGCTAATTTAAGGGAAGTAATTTCACATTCCACGGGAAAAATTGATTCCAACCCATAAACTAGTTGAAAAGGAGTAAAACCTATAGTGGTCTTGACTGACATTCGGTATAACATAATGTGCCAATTGCACTGATCTTTGTTAATCATCCTTTGCAGGATGATTTTTAGGGATTTATTCATGGCTTTAACTTGCCCATTGGCCTGAGGATAATAAGGAGAAAAATGCTCTTGCTGGAAACCCAACTTAAGAGCCAATTCAGACATCATGAGGTTTTGGAAATGACTACCATGGTTAATGACAATCTCTTTGGGAATACCAAATTGGGAAATGACTTAGTTGAAGAGAAATAGGGTTGTTGTTTCACCATCGTTTTTTAAAGTAGGCATATGCTCAGCCCACTTAGTAAAGTATTTGACAGCTACGATGACATACTTTTGATTTCCCGCCGAAGGCAGATTGCAAGTAGTAAAACCAATACCCCACTTTGTGAATGGACTAACGGTAATCACAGGAAAAAGCAGAGTTGGATGCATGCACATTTTCTGAGTATAAACTTGACAAGGGTGGCATCTATTAACCACTTCAACACAATCCTTGAAGATAGACGGCCAAAAGTAGCATGCACACAAAAAAAATTGGGTTGTTGCAAGCCCAGATAAACGACCACCAAAAGCTCCACTGTGTCAATCATTTAGCACAAACTTGGCTTCTTCTAAGGTTAAAAATCGTCTAAGGATATAATCAACCCCGCGACAATATAAAGCGTCACCTATAATAATATAGCTTTTAGCCAAGAGACGTAAAATTCTACGTTCATCCTTCGAAAAAGTGAGAGGAAACTTCAAAGTTTGGAGATATATAAAGATATCTCCCTACCAAGGATCTTGCAAGGAAATAAGGAAAAGATGTTCATCAGGAAAAGGTTCCTCATAAACTATTTCTTCCTAACAATGCAACTCTGAGATCAATTCTACAAATACTAATGATTTCTTAGACTTGGCTGACATGAATTCGAGATCAAAATCTTGTAAAATGACAATCCATCTATTGTATTTTCCCGCAATCACTCGCCTATTGAGAAAAAATTGAAATGGATTGACAGCTGCTAAGATGAAAGTTTTTCAAAGCAGAATATAATGTCTAGGTCGTTGGACAGCATGGACAACTGCCAAAGCTAATTTCTCAATGGGAGAATAACGAGTTCAAGTCCCACTAAGCCTTGACTCAGATAATAGATGAGGTGCCCAGTGAAAGCATCATCTTCCTAAACCAGAACCATACCAATAGTTGGTTATGTTGCAGTGAGATATAAAAGGAATTCTCTGTTATAATCAGGTGGACTCAATAAAGGATCAGAGGTTAATGCTTTTTTCAAAGCATCAAATGAGTGTTACACGAAATCATCCCATAGAAATGGGACCCCTTTCTTGAGAAGTCTCATAAATCCTTTAGTAATCTCGACACAATTACCGATAAACCTCCTTAAGAAATTGGTTTTTCCTTGAAGACTCTGAAGTTGACGAATAGTGGACGGGGGAGGAAACTTAAGTATTGCCTCAACTTTGAAGGGATCTACATGAATCTCTTCAGTAGAAATGATGAATCCCAACAACTAACCGGACGTGACGGCGAAAACACACTTATTCGGATTCAACCGGATTTTGTAGAAACAACATCGTTCAAAAATAAATCGAAGATTCTTGGGATGATCAATTCTCTTTCGAGAATGAGTAGCTAAATCATCCAAGTAGGCTTCAATAATATGCTTGATATTATGGAAAGAATATGACATGGCCCGCTAAAAGGTAGATCCAACATTCTTAAGGCCAAAAGGCATCTTCTTATATGAAAATGTACCCCAGGGGAAAATAAAAGCGGTCTTACGTTGATCTTCTGGATGAATAGTGATTTTATTATAACTGGAAAATCCGTCCATAAAAGAGAAAATCTCATTACCCGCACACTCATCTATAATCTAATCAATAAATGGTGTGGGGTAATTATATTTAGGACAAGCCTTATTTAAGTCCCTAAAGTCAATGCACGCACAGATCGTTCCTTACTTATTTTCAGCCGGGACTAGATTCAAGACCCACTCAGTTAAAGGAATGGGGTATATGAAACCCGCCTTAAGTAGCTTTTCAACTTCAGCTTTGATAGTTGTTGATTTCCTATGGTTTAACAGTTGAAGCTTCTGGTGAATAGGTTTTGCATTTTCATATGTCTTGATCTCATGTTGGACTATAGATGGATCTATCCTAGGCATTTCCTCATAAGACCAAGAAAACACGTCTCGAAACTCTTTAAAGAGATCAGTATAAATTCAAATTTCTTCAGGGGAACAATTAGCCCCAATGAAGACATTCTCGATAACGTTGGGATTCCTAGAGATGTTCACTGGAAAAAAATTTGAAATGAGAGACATGTTATCTTCCGCCGAAAATCGTGCTGGAGCCAAAGGATTTAAAACTGCGTGAACATCACCAATAGATGAAGGACTGGACAAGATTGATTCTACTTCTCACAAATTGGGGAGGAAATATGACTGATGATGCAAATCATCCCACAGCCTCTCAATACCCGTCATTGCTTCTAGAATTTCTTCTTCGAATGGAAAAATAGTATCTAGGCAATCCATAGCAGAAGTTGAATCTAGAGTCCAGGCCGGAGCCACATCCCCATCCAACTCCTTCGGTGAAAAAGGAGTAGGATCAGAGTCTGCAGTGTTAACTATAGATTGATAAGAAATTTCAGCTGCAGACATAGGAAATGCCATTCCACCCACTTGCCCCTCATCTAATGTGGTGGTAGAAGAGGGTAAGGGCCAAGGATCTGAAAAATAATGAGTTCTAAAGAAATCTCTTCGAGAAGGTGCCTTGGAAGATGAAATAGCATTAATTCGAGCAATAGGAGTAGGAAAATCAAAGGTACCCATTAAGGAAGAATACATCCCAACTCCTATATTCTCAATAAGTTACTTAGGATTGTTCACTAAGGGAATAGTAGATTCAGAAGATGCATTGGATTCACCCGGAGAATAATCCATCTGATCAACCGTTACAATTCTCCCTTCATGAGGAAAACAAAGGATGTGGAATAACAATGATACAATAGCATCCATCTCATAAATCCAATTTCTTCCTAAAAGGAGATTATAATCCAAATTTGCATCAACTATTTCTACTTCGATATTTACAACCTTTCCCCCAACACAAACAAGAAAGGCTGAAATAATCCCATTCGGCTTATGAGAATGACCATCAAACGTTGTTAAGAGAGTAGGTGACGGAACAACCTAAGGTGATCAAATAGCCTTCCAACATGATATAGGAATTAATCATGTGAAAGCTCCCTCATCAACTACGGTTCTTAAGATATTGGTCTTCTTGTATGTAGGCTTGATTTGAAAAGCCATATGATGTGGGAGTCTCTTCTTGATATTCGACATGTTGAATGTAAGGAAAAGAGAGTTCTTTGGATCTACCACTCTGATCACAATGAGCAACGCGGTCCTTTGTGTTAGGAATGACTGGAGTACCTCTAGTGCTGACATGGCACAAGGACTCTGAGCCTGATCTTCTACAATGGGGTAGTTTTGAGTTGCCATGGAAATGGGATTAATTGTTGAATGCTTTGTAGAGCCTTTCGGCACCCGAGGTATAGCCTCAACTACGGGCCTCTCCATATGGAGTGGCTCTAAAACATCATGAGTATTATTTTTCCTTAGATGATTCTGGCTCACCATAATCATGTGACTGTGTAGAAATGTCAATATGTGAACTCATCATATAAACATTTGACAGATTTTCCCCTTCTTGGTTGCCCCTAGTGGGGGTACCAATACTAGCATTCACGCCAGCAAACAACTACTTCCCTTGGGGAAAAGGGTTAGTTAGCATAGCCTGGGAGCTAGAAGACCCTTGTTGAACCAACAAGCACTGATCATCCTGAATATTTGGGCAAAGATGAGTCAAATGGTAGAAGTTTGAACAGTATTGATAGACGAAGGTTTGGAAGGCATGGGCACTGATGGTGATGCCTGAATAGAAGAAGCAGTTTGCAAAGACAATTGATGCAATCAGTTTAGTAGGTTATTCATGCTATTATCAATTGATTTGACTAGCCTTTCAGTATGGGGACCCGGCATCGGCTTGGCTAGATCAACCTTAGATCTAGGAGCATCAGACAAAATTTTCTCAAGAATCTCATATTGAGAATATATGAGTTATAGTTGTTGGGCTCTAAAAATAGCTTGTTCTTCGGTGAATACACCAGAGAGCGATACATCCTTATAAATTTCAGGCTACAAATATTTGAGAAACCATTCAAGAAGGAATTCTTGTGGAATATCGGCTTTAATGAGCCTCTTCCTTCTCCTCCATTCTTGGATATGATCAGAAATGTGGGTTGCCTGGTCTTGATGGAAATTAGCTAAGAGCTCAGTTCCAACATCATAACAAACGGGCAACTCAAAATGGTTTTAAAATATGGTGGCCAAGTCACTAAACAAAGCGAAGGTGCCCCCCAGAAGCTCAATATACCATTTAGATTCATTCCCAGTTAGGGTGCATTGAAATAGTCTTAACCTGGTTGAATCATCAATCAGGGAGTTCGATGAACACCATAAATGAAAAGTCGTTATATGGTTGCCCAGATCTTCACTAGTCTTCCCTTCGAATTTGGGTATGTCCGATGGAAGTTTGGTTGGAACCAAAGACCAAATGGGGTTGTATCAGATAGGATCATTAGTCAAATTTGATAGATCTGGAAAGTTTAAAGTTTCCAGGAAAGGTAAGTGTGGAGGACCTCTAGGATTCCACCCACCTTGGGCAGAATTCCCACTATTCTGAAAAGAATATCTTGGATTTGTGAAGGCACTAGGTTGCCTGAGGTAATTCGTAAAAGTGCCTGAACCATAAGGAAAACCTTGTGGTCCAGAAAAATTTAGAGTTTGTCCAACTCCTATCGGAAAATTTCCATATCCAGTGAAATTCCCCCCTAGAGAGGTATTAAATGGAGTGGAGAGCCCTTGGTAAGGGTTCCATGCATTAGTAAAGGGAGAAAAACTCTGAAATTAACTTATGGAGGAGTATGTCATGTTCCCCTATTGTCTGAAAGAGAACTGATTCCTGGCTCCCAAGCTGATAAAAGCTCGATTAGTCCATCCTTGGAAATGATTATAACTTTGACTTATGGAGGGAAAAGGTATTGATCCTAGAGACAGGTTAGAATGTGGTATATGACCATTCCCAAAAGGAAAACCCTGAAAATAATTTGACCCACTCATCATGGAAATCATAGACGTGGAAGCAGCGGATAGAAAAGTTAAGGGAAACGAAGGAATTGCGTTGGTAGGCATTCCAAAGGGGAAAGAACCAGTTTTGGAGGCAAAATCTTGGGTGCCCCCACTCGAAGATGGAATGGAGGTAGAGCCAAAAATTACAGTGCTAGGAGTGATTGAAGGTATGGAAATTGTACCTACTCCTTGTATTGATAAAGGAGTATGTACACTAGTAGCACTCATAGTTGAAACCATGCTCCCAGCAGTGGCCATTGAAGGAAAAGATCGATATAGACCAGGGCTCGAAGGCCTATGGGTCGGGGTCCCGATGTATAATAGAACGTTTGGATAATTGGGAGGGAGAGGAGAAGGAGTCACAAGAGACTCAGGGAGTTCTTCAACCTCTATAACATCTTCCGATTGGAAGAGGACTCTAGAAAGGACTAGAGTGTTCCTCTCCAAATCTCGACTTACACTAGATCTATTTTGTGAAACAATAGCTTGAAATGGAGGATCAATCTCCGTTATGTCTGCTGCCACTGATTGGAAATCACTGGCAGAATTGCTCCTATGCCTTCTGGAAGAAGGCTCAGCACTCGTAGGTGAAAGCCCACGAATCCTCCTAGACCGATGAACTAATCAATCGGTAACTTTTAATTATTTTAAGAGAACTAATTAAAGACTCAAAAAAAAATGATAAAGCTATGGCCAACTAGGAGCAAGAGAACCCTCTAACAAAGTCCCTAGAAGATATAGTCAATCAAGCAAATTCCAAGTATTTCCATTCCGGGTGATGAGGACCGGACACCAAAATACAAGAAAGCGAAATCAAGGACCTTTCGAATATAGTCTGGGATAGTGATAACCCAGGCCTACGAGCGAAGGTGATAGAAATAGTTACGCTGACCCCTAGACAAAATCCTTTGTCGGTGCAAGTACCCAAGCTTCACAAGGGTACCCTCCAGAAGTACTAATGAACGTGATGCAATGTCTGCCTCAAATGCCACAAGATTCCCCTCCACAGTGACCTATGTGGTCCCTAGGAATAATAACTATGGACACCAATTCATATCAAAAGCCAGGAGGAACAGTCTCAGGGCGGGATCCAACAAGTAGGAGAGGGGGTATCTCTCCTTCCTTATCTTCACTCTCCCTCATTCTTGACTCCCAGTCATGGAGCTTTCCCAGTCTTTCTAACAACACTGGATTTCACTCATTATTCAACATCTATGTTTAACAGTTTGAGTGGCCTTGGAGAGTTAACTCTCCACTCACCTATTCCAAGGCCATAAATAGCTAGACTTGTTGATGTAATTAATGACAAATCAAAAAATGTTCTAGTTCTTTGTAATTAAGAGCTTGATTTTAAAAGGCTATTCTTTAGGTCATGGGTAAATGAGAGTGAAAATTGTGGTGTTTTTTATATAAAAGAAATCAATAGAAACTTAGCTATATGAAAATGCAGTTATTTTTCTTCGATGAAAAGGGATTTCTATAAGGTTCTACGAACAAACAGGTATATATATATATATATATATATATATATATATATATATATATATATATATATATATATATATATATATATATATATTTCAGAAAACACACTCCACACACTCAAAATCTAACAAAAAGATTAAAATGCTTTCAGTGCAAACTAACTTAATGCAAACTATAATGATGGTGCAAGATTCTATGGATGCTCATACTATAAGCAAATGTGTTCTTTCACAAGATCAATAGGCCAACTTGACTACAAGGAGTGTTGTTAGGTCCCTATAATACTAGTGATTCCCCCATTAACATTATCATTGTAGCCCTTATTGTTATTATTGTGCCCCTATTTTCCCCATATTGCTATTAGTGTGCCCCATAGAAGCCCACTATTGTTATTGTTGTGCCCTTATATTATTATTGTTATGTCGGCTTTGATTATACTGTGACCCCTTAGACTCCTATATATAGAAAGGTGGTTTAGTCATTTGTATCATCAAAGAATTATTCATTTTTGTAATGTAAAGGAGGTTTCCCCCTCGAAGAGGCTGATTTTGAAGTAGTTGATCTATCCTTTCTATATTTTTGTGAGCTGGTTCATAACATTTGGTATCAGAGCTTTGGATTCTAAGGTTTTGCTGCTCCAAACAGGTCATCATGGAATTTTCTCTATAACTTTTTTTTCTACGAATTTTCAGAAGCTAAAAAAAAACCATTTGAGCCTAAATGCTGATGATCCTCGGGTCCAAATTTCAGATATTTTCTCGCTATATTTTCAGAGATACGATCTAAGGTAGTTAGGGTTTTTGCAGGCTCCCGAATTACATCACAAACACGTGATGTTGGGAAAATTTTCATAACTTTATTTGTGAGTATCAAATTGAAATTTTGTAAGAAGTTACAAAAAGAGGACAAATTGTAGTTTTATGTGCATCATTTCAGGTCCGAATATTGAAATAGTGACACATGAAACTTCGTATAAGTTCGCTCTATTGAAAAAGTGTATAATCAGGTCATCTTGGGAGATTGGGCATAACTCTTTCTTGGAGAATCCAATTTTGATCAAACTAGTGGTGTTGCAAAGAGGACTCAGAGGGCTACCACAATTCATAGTTTCAGAACTTGGAGATCCGAAATTTTAGAGATACATCAGATTCAATATCGAGCTCCTACAAAGTGAAAAATGGTGTGTAGTTTTTTATTTTTTTTTTATTTTGCATAAGTTTGGTTTGAAAAATTAGTTTTAAGGAATTCAAAGGGCATAGTGAAGCATAATTATCATTAACTGAAGCCCTGAAGAAAGAAAATGGAAACACCTAATAAGAAACCTGAAAGATCAAGAATAACTCATGAAGAAGATGAAGAAATGCAACATGATATATCAAAATTACGAGACCAAGTGCAACAAAATTCACTCTCACAAAATCGTGGAAGCTAAGATGGATGGTGTGGAAGATAATATGTATGGTTTATGTATGGTTTAAAGAAATGCATGGAAGCTAAGATGACTGACGTGGAAGCTAAGATGGATGATTTAAAGAAAGGTGTGGAAGCTAAGATGAATGACGTGGAAGCTAAGATGGATGATTTAAAGAAAGGCGTGGAAGCTAAGATGGAAGGAGAAATGGAAGGTTTGAAGACAGATTTGACAAAGTTGCTACAAGAAATGTTTACTAATGGTGAAAGGGTAGTAAAGGAAACTCATGATGAGAACAAAATAAATGTTAATCATGCTTTCATAGACTCTAACATTAGATTGAAGACCCACCATGTTCCAAAGATTGATATGAGGAAGTTTGATGGCAAGGATCCCGTAACATGGATACTACATATGGAGCAACATTTCGATCTCCATAATGTGCAAACACACAAAAGGTACGCATTGCAACTTTATATTTGGAACCAAATCAGTTTGTATGGTATCGATGGCTTTTCTCTCGTAAACAAATTTTCACTTGGAAAATTTTTACAGAAGAAATGATAGCACATTATGAGAATACAAAAAGCAACACCTTTTTTAGCCAATTGATAAATCTCAAACAAAAGGGTTCAATGATGGAGCACATTGAGGACTTCCAAAAATTGAATAAAAGGGTAAAATATATTCCAGATGAGCATAGGATTGATGTGTTCATAGGGACTTTAAAGGATAACATCCAACATGAGGTTTGCCTTTGGGAACCTGATTCATTGGAGAAATCATTTAGGTTGGCAAGAAAAATGAAGAACAAAATTATGGAAACCAGGAAGCCTACCATTCACAATTATAAAGATGGAATTATTGTTTCCCCTAGCCTTCCACAACCTACAAGGTTGACACCACAATAATTGGAAAGAAAAAGAGGAAAAAGGATTTGTTACAGTTGTGATAGCAAATACACTAAATCTCATAAGTGTGCTGAGAAGAAATTATTTTACATAGATTGTGAAGAGGAGGAAGAAAGGAACAACAAATGTCAAGATAAGAGGATATACACCAGGAACAAACCCTATAGAAACAAGAAATGAATCCCACCATATCTTGTAATGCATTGGCTGGAATTACCACTCCTCAAACTATCAAGATAGAAGGACATATCAAGAAGAAAAAGGTAATAGTGTTGATTGATTTGGGAAGTACCCATAATTTTATTCATTGTAAGATAGCCAAGGAATTGAATTGCTTCCTATATCCAGCACCAGAGTGTCTAGTGATGGTTGCAAGTGGAGGAACCATAAATTGCTCTGGAAAGTGTCATAGTATCAAGATATCCATGGGAGAATATGTATTGAATAGACCAATGCTTTCCATTCCCATGGGTGGTTATGATGTTGTACTAGGAGTCCAATGGCTACAATCCTTGGGTACAATAGTTTTTAATTTTCAAGAACTTTTCATGAAATTTTGTTCGGAAGGAAAGGAAGTTGAATTAAGGGGTATCGCAGGGAAACCAGGAAAGATAATCAACTCGAACAGAATGACAAAGATTCTAAAGAAATAACAACAACGCGTAATTACACAATTATGTTCGCTAAAGGTTCCCACATTGAAATTATCTATTTCTCCAGATCTCCAAAAAGTCTTGGACAATCATTCCAAGGTATTTGAGACTCCCAAAGGCCTAACACCTATTCGTGATCATGATCATGCTATTCATTTGATTCTAGGAAGTGTTCCTCAAAACATCAAGCCTTACATATATCCCTATGCCCAAAAGAGTGAAATTGAACATATGGTTGCAGAAATGCTAGAGGCCGGTATAATTCAACCTAATCAAAGTTCTTTCTCTGCTCCAGCAGTATGGTGCACAATAAGGATGGATCATGGTGCATGTGTCCAAATTATAGGGAGCTCAACAAGCTCATTATTAAAGATAAATTTCCCATTCCTGTCATTGATGAATTATTGGATGAATTGCATGGATCAATTTACTTCACCAAGTTGAATCTTCGTTCAGTATATCAACAAAATCAGAATGAAGACTGAAGACATTCTGAAAACAGCATTTAGAACTCATGAGGTTCTTTATGAATTTTTGGTCATGCCTTTTGGCCTTACCAATGCACCTTCTACATTTCAAGGTTTGATGAATTCTATTTTCAAACCCTTCCTTAAAAAATTTGTATTACTATTTTTTGATGATATACTAATCTACAGCATGTCTTGGAAGGATCATGTTCAACATGTTGACAGGGTGCTCAAACTATTGGAGGAGAAGCAATTATATGCAAAAAGCTCCAAATGTTTCTTTGGAGTACAAGAGGTGGAATATCTGGGTCATATTGTATCTCATGAAGGTGTTAATGTAGACCCTCGCAAAATTAAAGCCATTAAGGAATGGAAAATACCCACATCCATAAAGCATCTACAAGGATTTCTCAGGTTGACAGGGTATTATCACAAATTTTTTATGAATTATGGGAGAATAGCAGCACCACTAACAACATTATTGAAGAAATATGCATTTTCATGGACTCCATAAGCAACAAAGGCCTTTGAACATCTTAAAGAGGCAATGTGCCAAGCACTAGTCTTAGCTACGCCAGACTTCACAAAAACCTTTGCTTTGGAATGTGATGCCTTAGGAAACGGAACTGGTGTTTTTTTAATGCAAGAAGAAAGACCCATTGCTTTCGAAAGTCGTCCAATCAAAGGAAAGTATTTACACAAAGCTATTTATGAGAACGAAATGTTGGAAATACTACATGCACTTAAGAAATGGCGAACATACGTAATGGGAAGACACTTCAAGGTAAAAATGGATCATGATAGTCTTAAATACTTTTTAGAACAAATATTATCTTCAGAAGAGCAGCAAAAATGGGTCACAAAGATGTTGGGTTATGACTTTGAAATCATCTACAAAAAAGGGAATAAAAATGTTGTGGTAGATGCACTCTCAAGAAAGGATGAGGATGTGGAAGCATTGCTTTGCATCATTTATATTATCCAACCATATTGGATAAACGAAGCAAGGGATGAATGGAAGAATGACGAAGAAATGTGGGCACTCATTCAAAAGTTACAACAAGATCCCAGTACATATGATAAATTTAGTTGGAAAAATGATTCATTATGGTACAAAGATCGCTTATACCTATGTAAGAATTCCTAACTCAAACAAAATATTCTTATTGAATTACACACTTCTCCCTTAGGAGGGCACTCAGGATTTTTAAAAACTTACCACAAGGTTAAGAAGGATTTTTTTGGGATGGCCTTAAACTGGATATTCAAAAGTTTTCGGCAGAATGTTTGGTTTGCCAACAAAATAAAGTTGAAACAATTAAGACCCCAGGTCTATTACAACATTTATCCATTCCAAGCCAACGTTGGGAGGAGGTTTCTATGGATTTTATCATAGTTTTACCCAAGTCCAAAGGAAAGAGTGTCATCATGGTGGTAATTAACAAATTTACCAAGTATGCACACTTTTGTGCATTATGTTGGAAATAATACTGGGGGGGGGTGAATCATTATTATCTAATCAATAAAACTTTTTCATTTTCATACTCAGATTCATATACGCTACTTCAGTTAAGTATACCCGCGTATATACGCGACTGTGTCTATTGCAACTAGCGTATAACCATTAAACTCATGATTCAGTTATGTGATCTTCAATGGGTGCATCAGAACATTATTAGACATATTAACAGTCAACAGTAGTAGTAAAACAGATAGATCAACACACATAAGCAACACACATGAACACCATGATATAAGGTGGAAACCCAATGTGGGTGAAAACCACCTGCTGCAATTCGTTTCTATCTTCCTTTATTAAGAAACTTCTTTTACAATGTACTGGTCCATTCCTTTACCAGCAAGCAGGCTACAACCTGCAGAAGGCTACAACCTTCTCTCGTTCTCCAGACTCTCCTAGAAGGGAGCTCCAACCCCCTTTGCTCTTATACAAGCTAAGATACTAGTACGTAGGCGCCGACCTACAAACTTCTCTCCTCCGGGTACCATGTTTCATACATTTTCAGACTGGATACTCCTGAAGCACAACACTATAATCTGAAGGCCACATTTCATCAAATTTTCATACTGGACCCATAAATATCATTGAAGCACAAAAATAGCATCATCAATCTCTGAATCACTGAAACACTGAAACCCTGTCAACAACACAGTCACCAGAACACAGAGCAGAACTCTGCAATAACAATCAGAACCAACTGTACCATCAAAATCATGCATCAGAGTGCATACGCTACTTGGAAGTGCCGAACCTGCGTGTATACACAACTTCATCAAGATGAACCAGCGTATATGTCATTAATCACTTATTCATAACTTTGTTGCACTTCCTGACTTTAGACATAACCAGATCATGACATATACAAGGATAATATATGCGTTAGCACCCAGATCTAGTCCATCAGATCTCATAAATATGAGTCATTATGATCCTGATCCAATATTAGTTCTCATCCATCAATACTGAAGCTAAACACAATCAACCAAACAAGATATGCAGAATACTGACACCTTTAAACTGTCATCAGAACCCTTTAACAACCAAAACCACCTGTAACTTCAAATATCATAGCTCAAAAGGTATACGCTACTACAATGAACTCAACCTGCGTACATACGCACTTACACCAAAGCCAACCCGCGTACAGATCTATAAATATTCAATCATGACTTGCAGCGATTACAAACTTAAGTTATACCCAGTTTAGATCATTGCATGCGTCAGTATACAGATCTTGAATAAACATAATCAATCATATAGAGATAGTTCATTTCAAACTATTTGATCTCGATCTATCCTTAGATCTTGTTCTCCATCCACCAGTGAGATCCCTCCTTAGCTCAGATCAAGCAATGCATCATCAACCCATAACCTGCATACTGGATCTCATACTTCCTCAGATATTCAAGACTTTTCAGATACCTTTGCCTAATGATCTTCCTCTCCTTTTATAGTCTTAGCCCTTGCTCAATACCACGGACCAAAACCATAATAAAACAATACCATCGACCCAATACTTGGGATCAACAATTATGGGTGCAATACCACGGACCAAAACCATAGGTCTAAATACCACGGACCCAAAAATAAGCTTTCCGACATGTACGCACTTTTCTGTGCATGAAACTACGTGTATACCCTACTTGGTATGTAGCGAACCTGCGTATACGCGACTTGGTATATAGTGAACCTGCGTGTATACCCTACTTGTTATATAGCGAACCTCCGTATACGCGACTTGGTATATAGTGAACCTGCGTGTATACCCTACTTGGTATATAGTGAACCTGCGTATATCCTCTTCTTTCTTCATTATTTGTAGTCTGATCATCAATTCTTTGCTACTGACCTACTGCACTATAATCTGTCATTTTGCCATCAAGGACAAAACTTGTATCATAATGCCAACAATCTCCCCCTTTGGACTTGATGGCAAAGCTAACTTGTCATACTGAGAACTGTCATCTAATTCCTTTGAGCTGTCCTGCATCCCATGTATTTTGTCACATCTGATATCTCTTCTGTAGATTCATCTAGTTATATATAAGTGAGTTGTTCTTCTACGAGTGGGTTGCCATCAAGTACAACATATGCATCATAATGCCAACAATCTCCCCCTTTGGACTTGATGGCAACAACACCAAATCACTCTCCCCCTTTGACATCAAGGGCAAAGGGCGGACCAAGATATTTTCTTTCCCTAATAAACATTCCGCTATCCATACTCCCCCTGAGTATCTGCTGAATTCTATAAATGAGCTCCCCCTTTGTATATGCCAGGGTGTACCAATCTGTCCATGCTCCCCCTGAGTACATGTTGAATCTCTACTCTGCTGAAGTGTGCTAATCATGCACCCCCTGACTGTAGGCAAGATCTGCAAAAGGATGTTCTATAAGAATAACATGACTCTATACATCATAAAATACCTTCTTATCACCAAAGACTCATACATACATCCATCTCTCAACCAAGTGAGGATATACAAAAATTGACTCATCCACCCAACCATGTGGGGATACTTCAAAAGTTTACACATGATAAAACAAGAACATTACATATTCATCCCAAGCATAGTGGGGAAACCAATATATGCCGTTACATGACCTTGACACCATGAAAGAGATACCACAAAAGAGATATATGACATAGAGACGAAATATATAGAGCAAGACTTATGAAAGTCACCAATAACTGATATCGACAGCATCTGTCAATCACCATTCAGATCAGCAACCAAGAGATCCTTTTGTTCTCCTTTTGCCTTTGTTCCACCTGAAACCAACAACAACTGTGAACTAGAACCAAAAGCTTCTAAGATAATGCCAACAATGCATCATTGGAAGTTTATCTGCTTCCCCTGTGCCAGATGGTCTCTGTCAGACCCATATCAGAATCTTCTCATTCTGAGTTTGACCCACTGATTTCCTTCAAATTATCATATATGCGATTGTATCCACATAAACAAGCGTATATATGCGGATAGTCCTTATGAAACTCGCGTACAACCATTTCCATATCAGCAATCTGTAAATGTCCTGTAACAAGGTATGTCTAAACATAGATGTCAACTCCTCCTTTTAAACATCATCATGAAAGCATTCACATTATATGTGAAACCACCATAGCCATTACATCAACGTCAAGATCTACATGATCCAAGTATCATTACTTGGGAACATCTGCATCAACATATGTAAGTATCAACCTATCATCATATAGATAAGAACCCATCATCATGTCTCCAACAAAGCAACTTTGAGTAATCATCCATGTATCAGCACTATGTATCTTAATCTCAAGCTCATTTGACAAAACTTCTTGATATCATCAACAGCAACAATCCTTATCCACAAGAGTGCCTGCATCCTAACTATATGATCTTTATGCATATGACGACAGCAGCATATGAGTGACTCATCATCAAGTGAGGAAGATGTGTATTCAAGCTTTGTACTTATCCTTATCCTTATGAAGATCACCATGTAAGCACCATATATGCATCATCAAAGAATCAACCATAAATCTGATCTGAACATCAACTATGTAACCCCAAGAATCATATGAGATTTTATCATGGACAACTCATAACCACATCATAGCAAGATGTATCATTTAGCCATATAATCATCATCACCAAGGACTATTAACCATAATGCCAACAATGAATTATTAAAGGCATATGCTCCCCCTCAACCTGTGCCATCTGTTAGATCTGCTCATGCATATATCAATAATAAGCATCAAGACATCATCATCATCAAGTTAGGATCAAAACACTTCTATACATCTTACAAGTATCAAAACATTTCCACACATCCTCAGCAGACTGTAACTATTAACCAATAGAGCAAATAATGGACTGAATCATATCAGATCCTTTTTCTGAGCCTGTTCCCACTGCTTTTCCTCAGACTGACATATACGCGATTTTGCAGTGTCTAACTCGTGTATATACACGACTTCCCTTTAATAAACTTTCGTATGAGATTCAGGACACTGAATTTTTACACTTTCAGCTCCCCCTGAGTCTGTTATGTCTGTGTTGTGTTGTGTCTCAGTACATTGTGTTGTGCCACATCTTTCTGACTGCCACATCTTTCTGACTGTACTTCCTTCTTATTCCATATCTTCAAGTGTGATGATGTTTTCTCCTTTTGGTGTGATGTCCTTTGTTCCTGCATTCCTTTGTTATATGTCCAAGCTTGTTACATGCATAACATCTTACATGTTTCATATTCCTCCTGTAGCAATCAACAGCTTTGTGACCAAACATATTGCAAGAAAAACAATATCCATTAAAGTACCTGGAATGTGATGACCTTTCTGTGTGATGATCTTGAACCATTCTTCTTCTACATCTAGCTGCAACATGTCCAAGATTATGACATTCATAACATTCAATATTATTCATCTGAGTAAATGGCCGACTATTACTTCCATAGTTAGGAGTAAAAGATTTTCTTTGAAGAATCTCTTTCCTGGATTGTTGATGGGGTTGACCTTTCATCTCTCTTATCTCCTTGTTGATCATTTTAGATTTCTCTTTAGAGTTCCTTGCCTCACCTTGTGAACTAGATTCACCTTCAACATATTCATGAAAACCAAGACCAGTCTTGATAGCAGGAGACCTTTGACTACTAAGAATATCATCCAAGGCTTTAGTACTATCTTGAAATCGTAATAGTTTATCCTTTTCTTCTAATTTACCTTTCAAGATATTTACCTCAACTTGAAGTTGTTCTTCCCTTTCCAGACATTGTTTCTTCATGTTTTCTTTAGCATTTCTTTCCTCTTCCATTTGTTGCCTTAGTTTGAGAATCTCCTTTTCTTGTTCTTCATTCACATCCTGCTGCATTTGACAAATTCTGAAGGCACATTCCAGCTGAGATTTTAAGCTGATAACTTCGTTTTCCTGTTTTTCAATAGCTTGGAGTAGATCTTTATTCTGCTTCTTTGTTTCTTCAAGTTCTTCCTTTAGCGAGAGGGTCGTAGCTTCAAGACTTTCATAATAACTGGATCGATCTCTGAGCTCCTTGATTGTTGTGTTCTTTTCAATGACTTCATTTCTTAGAGATGTTACTTCATCCTGCAACTTTTGATATTTGTCCTTGAATAACTCTCGTTGAGTCTTTAGTCTAGTAGCAGCTTCTTTGAAGGCACCATCCTTTATGTTCAAAAGTTCTTCTTGAGTTCTAATTTTGTTTGTCAGACTTTTAAATTCTGCCTCTATTTGATATCTTTCTTGTTCACCCATCAGAGCAAATTCAGTTGTTTCGCTATCACTTTCATCTTTTCCAAATGGATAGATAGCTAGAACATCAGAGGATAGCAAATTCATACCTGATAGTTCATCTTCATTCTGAAATGATTCTGAATCTGAATCTGAAGAGCTTCTTATACCTAATCCCCAATCGATTCTCCCACTGTCATAGTTCTTCTGAGATGTCTTCTTCCGCTTATGTGCTTTCTTCTTAAGCTTCTTTCCCATTGTTCCACGGATCTCCTTTAAGCGATCAAGCCTCTACCAAAGGACCTGCTCTGATACCAATTGTTGGAAATAATACTAAGAGGGGGGGGTGAATCATTATTATCTAATCAATAAAACTTTTTCATTTTCATACTCAGATTCATATACGCTACTTCAGTTAAGTATACCCGCGTATATACGCGACTGTGTCTATTGCAACTAGCATATAACCATTAAACTCATGATTCAGTTATGTGATCTTCAATGGGTGCATCAGAACATTATTAGACATATTAACAGTCAACAGTAGCAGTAAAACAGATAGATCAACACACATAAGCAACACACATGAACACCATGATATAAGGTGGAAACCCAATGTGGGTGAAAACCACCTGCTGCAATTCGTTTCTATCTTCCTTTATTAAGAAACTTCTTTTACAATGTACTGGTGCAGTCCTTTACCAGCACGCAGGCTACAACCTGCAGAAGGCTACAAACTTCTCTCGTTCTCCAGACTCTCTCTCTTGGAAGGGAGCTCCAACCCCCTTTGCTCTTGTACTAGCTAAGATACTAGTACGTAGGCGCCGGCCTACAATCTTCTCTCCTCTGGGTACCACGTTTCATACATTTTCATACTGGATACTCCTGAAGCACAACGCTATAATCTGAAGGCCACGTTTCATCAAATTTTCATACTGGACCCATAAATATCATTAAAGCACAAAACTAGCATCATCAATCTCTGAATCACTGAAACACTGAAACCCTGTCAACAACACAGTCACCAGAACAGAGAGCAGAACTCTGCAATAACAATCAGAACCAACTGTACCATCAAAATCATGCATTAGAGTGCATACGCTACCTGGAAGTGTCGAACCTGCGTGTATACGCAACTTCATCAAGATGAACCAGCGTATATGTCATTAATCACTTATTCATAACTTTTCTGCACTTCCTGACTTCAGACATAACCAGATCATAACATATAAAAGGATAATATATGCGTTAACACCCAGATCTAGTCCATCAGATCTCATAAATATGAGTCACTATGATCCTGATCCAATATTACTTCTCATACATCAATACTGAAGCTAAACACAATCAGCCAAACAAGATATGCAGAATACTGACACCTTTAAACTGTCATCAGAACCCTTTAACAACCAGAACCACCTGTAACTTCAAATATCATAGCTCAAAAGGTATACGCTACTACAATGTACTCAACCTACGTACATACGCACTTACACCAAAGCCAACCCGCGTACAGATCTATAAATATTCAATCATGACTTGCAGCGATTACAAACATAAGTTATACCCAGTTCAGATCATTGCATGCGTCAGTATACAGATCTAGACTAAACATAATCAATCATATAGAGATAGTTCATTTCAAACTATTTGATCTCGATCTATCCTTAGATCTTGTTCTCCATCCACCAGTGAGATCCCTCCTTAGCTCAGATCAAGCAATGCATCATCAACCCATAACCTGCATACTGGATCTCATACTTCCTCAGATATTCAAGACTTTTCAGATACCTTTGCCTAATGATCTTCCTCTCCTTTTATAGTCTTAGGCCTTGCTCAATACCACGGACCAAAACCATAATAAAACAATACCATCGACCCAATACTTGGGATCAACACTTATGGGTGCAATACCACGGACCAAAACCATAGGTCTAAATACCACGGACCCAAAAATAAGCTTTCCGACATGTACGCGCTTTTCCATGCATGAAACTGCGTGTATACCCTACTTGGTATATAGCGAACCTGCGTATACGCGACTTGGTATATAGTGAACCTACGTGTATACCCTACTTGGTATATAGCGAACCTGCGTATACGCGACTTGGTATATAGTGAACCTGCGTGTATACCCTACTTGGTATATAGTGAACCTGCGTATATACTCTTCTTTCTTCATTCTTTGTAGTCTGATCATCAATTCTTTGCTACTGACTTGCTGCACTATAATCTGTCATTTTGCCATCAAGGACAACACTTGTATCATAATGCCAACAATCTCCCCCTTTGGACTTGATGGCAAAGCTAACTTGTCATATTGAGAACTGTCATCTGATCCCTTTGAGTTGTCCTGCATCCCATGTATTTTGTCACATTTGATATCTCTTCTGTAGATTCATCTAGTTATATATAAGTGAGTTGTTCTTCTACGAGTGGGTTGCCATCAAGTACAACATATGCATCATAATTCCAACAATCTCCCCCTTTGGACTTGATGGAAACAACACCAAATCACTCTCCCCCTTTGACATCAAGGGCAAAGGGCAGACCAAGATATTTTCTTTCCCTAATAAACATTCCGCTATCCATACTCCCCCTGAGTATCTGCTGAAATCTCTAAATGAGCTCCCCCTTTGTATATGCCAGGGTGTACCAATCTGTCCATGCTCCCCCTAAGTACATGCTGAATCTCTACTCTGCTAAAGTGTGCTAATCATGCTCCCCCTGACTGTAGGAAAGATATGCAAAAGGATGTTCTATAAGAAGAACATGACTCTATACATCATAAAAGACCTTCCTATCACCAAAGACTCATACATACATCCATCTCTCAACCAAGTGAGGATATACAAAAATTGACTCATCCACCCAACCAAGTGGGGATACATCAAAATTTTACACATGATAAAACAAGAACATTACATCTTCATCCCAAGCATAGTGGGGAAACCAATATAGGCCGTTACATGACCTTGACACCATGAAAGAGATACCACAAAAGAGATATATGACATAGAGACGAAATATCTAGAGCAAGACTTATGAAAGTCACCAATAACTGATATCGGCAGCATCTGTCAATCACCATTCAGATCAGCAACCAAGAGATCCTTCTGTTCTCCTTTTGCCTTTGTTCCACCTGAAACCAACAACAACTGTGAACTAGAACCAAAAGCTTCTAAGATAATGCCAACAATGCATCATTGGAAGTTTATCTGCTCCCCCTGTGCCAGATGGTCTCTGTCAGACCCATATCAAAATCTTCTCATTCTGAGTTTGACCCACTAATTTCCTTCAAATTATCATATACGCGACTGTATCCACATAAACAAGCGTATATACGCGGATAGTCCTTATGAAACTCGCGTACAACCATTTCCATATCAGCAATCTGTAAATGTCCTGTAACAAGGTATTTCTAAACATAGATTTTAACTCCTCCTTTTAAACATCATCATGAAATCATTCACATTATATGTGAAACCACCATATCCATTACATCAACGTCAAGATCTACATGATCCAAGTATCATTACTTGGGAACATCTGCATCAACATATGTAAGTATCAACCTATCATCATATAGATAATAACTCATCATCATGTCTCCAACAAAGCAACTTTGAGTAGTCATCCATGTATCAGCACTATGTATCTTGAGCTCAACCTCATTTGACAAAACTTCTTGATATCATCAACATCAACAATCCTTATCCACAAGAGTGTCTGCATCATCACTGTATGATCTTTATGCATATGACGACAGCAGCATATGAGTGACTCATCATCAAGTGAGGAAGATGTGTATTCAAGCTTTGTACTCCTCCTTATCCTTATGAAGATCACCATGTAAGCACCATATATGCATCATCAAAGAATCAACCATAAATTTGATCTGAACATCAACTATGTAACCCCAAGAATCATATGAGATTTTGTCATGGACAACTCATAACCACATCATAGCAAGATATATCATTTAGCCATTTAAGCATCATCACCAAGGACTATTAACCATAATGCCAACAATGAATTATTAAAGGCATATGCTCCCCCTCAACCTGTTCCATCTGTTAGATCTGATCATGCATATATCAACAATAAGCATCAAGACATCATCATCATCAAGTTAGGATCAAAACACTTCTAGACATCTTACAAGTATCAAAACATTTCCACACATCCTCAGCAGACTGTAACTATTAACCAATAGAGCAAATAATGGACTGAATCATATCAGATCCTTTTCCTGAGCCTGTTCCCACTGCTTTTCCTCAGACTGACATATACGCAATTTTGCAGTGTCTAACTCGCGTATATACATGACTTCCCTTTAAGAAACTTGCGTATGAGATTCAGGACACTGAAGTTTTACACTTTCATCTCCCCCTGAGTCTGTTATGTCTGTGCTGTGCTATGTCTCAGTACATTGTGTTGTGCCACATCTTTCTGACTGTACTTCCTTCTTCTTCCATATCTTCAAGTGTGATGATGTTTTCTCCTTTTGGTGTGATGTCCATCCTTTGTTCCTGCATTCCTTTGCTATATGTCCAAGCTTGTTACATGCATAACATCTTACATGTTTCATATTCCTCCTGTCGCAATCAGCGGCTTTGTGACCAAACATATTGCAAGAAAAACAATATCCATTAAAGTACCTGGAATGTGATGACCTTTCTGTGTGATGATCTTGAACCATTCTTCTTCTACATCTAGCTGCAACATGTCCAAGATTATGACATTCATAACATTCAATATTATTCATCTGAGTAAATGGCCGACTATTACTTCCATAGTTAGGAGTAAAAGATTTTCTTTGAAGAATCTCTTTCCTGGATTGTTGATGGGGTTGACCTTTCATCTCTCTTATCTCCTTGTTGATCATTTTAGATTTCTCTTTAGAGTTCCTTTCCTCACCTTGTGAACTAGATTCACCTTCAACAGATTCATGAAAACCAAGACCAGTCTTGATAGCAGGAGTCCTTTGACTACTAAGAATATCATCCAAGGCTTTGGTACTATCTTGAAATCGTAATAGTTTATCATTTTCTTCTAATTTACCTTTCAAGATATTTACCTCAACTTGAAGTTGTTCTTCCCTTTCCAGACATTGTTTCTTCATGTTTTCTTCAGCATTTCTTTCCTCTTCCATTTGTTGCCTTAGTTTGAGAATCTCCTTTTCTTGTTCTTCATTCACATCCTGCTGCATTTGACGAATTCTGAAGGCACATTCCAGCTGAGATTTTAAGCTGATAACTTCGTTTTCTTGTTTTTCAATAGCTTGGAGTAGATCTTTATTCTGCTTCTTTGTTTCTTCAAGTTCTTCCTTTAGCGAGAGGGTCATAGCTTCAAGACTTTCATAATAACTCGATCGATATCTGATCTCCTTGATTGTTGTGTTTTTTTCAATGACTTCATTTCTTAGAGATGTTACTTCATCCTGCAACTTTTGATATTTGTCCTTGAATAACTCTCGTTGAGTCTTTAGTCTAGTAGCAGCTTCTTTGAAGGCACCATCCTTTATGTTCAAAAGTTCTTCTTGAGTTCTAATTTTGTTTGTCAGAATTTTAAATTCTGCCTCTATTTGATATCTTTCTTGTTCAACCATCAGAGCAAATTCAGTTGTTTCGCTATCACTTTCATATTTTCCAAATGGATAGATAACTGGAACATCAGAGGATAGCAAATTCATACCTGATAGTTCATCTTCATTCTGAAATGATTCTGAATCTGAATCTGAAGAGCTTCTTATACCTAATCCCCAATCGATTCTCCCACTGTCATAGTTCTTCTGAGATGTCTTCTTCCGTTTATGTGCTTTCTTCTTAAGCTTCTTTCCCATTGTTCCACGGATCTCCTTTAAGCGATCAAGCCTCTACCAAAGGACCTGCTCTGATACCAATTGTTGGAAATAATACTGAGTGGGGGGAGTGAATCATTATTATCTAATCAATAAAACTTTTTCATTTTCATACTCAGATTCATATACGCTACTTCAGTTAAGTATACCCGCGTATATACGCGACTTTGTCTATTGCAACTAGCGTATAACCATTAAACTCATGATTCAGTTATGTGATCTTCAATGGGTGCATCGGAACATTATTAGACATATTAACAGTCTACAGTAGCAGTAAAATAGATAGATCAACACACATGAACACCATGATATAAGGTGGAAACCCAATGTGGGTGAAAACCACCTACTGCAATTCGTTTCTATCTTCCTTTATTAAGAAACTTCTTTTACAATGTACTGGTGCAGTCCTTTACCAGCACGCAGGCTACAACCTGCAGAAGGCTACAACCTTCTCTCGTTCTCCAGACTCTCCTGGAAGGGATCTCCAACCCCCTTTTCTCTTGTACTAGCTAAGATACTAGTACGTAGGCGCCGGCCTACAATCTTCTCTCCTCTGGGTACCACATTTCATACATTTTCAGACTAGATACTCTTGAATCACAACGCTATAATCTAAAGGCCACGTTTCATCAAATTTTCATACTGGACCCATAAATATCATTGAAGCACAAAACTAGCATCATCAATCTCTGAATCACTGAAACACTGAAACCCTGTCAACAACACAGTCACCAGAACACAGAGCAGAACTCTGCAATAACAATCAGAACCAACTGTACCATCAAAATCATGCATTAGAGTGCATACGCTACTTGGAAGTGTCGAACCTGCATGTATACGCAACTTCATCAAGATGAACCAGCGTATATGTCATTAATCACTTATTCATAACTTTGTTGCACTTCCTGACTTCAGACATAACCAGATCATGACATATACAAGGATAATATATGCGTTAGCACCCAGATCTAGCCCATCAGATCTCATAAATATGAGTCATTATGATCCTGATCCAATATTACTTCTCATCCATCAATACTGAAGCTAAACACAATCAACCAAACAAGATATGTAGAATACTGACACCTTTAAACTGTCATCAGAACCCTTTAACAACCAGAACCACCTGTAACTTCAAATATCATAGCTCAAAAGGTATATGCTACTACAATGAACTCAACCTGCGTACATACGCACTTACACCAAATCCAACCCGTGTACAGATCTATAAATATTCAATCATGACTTGCAGCGATTACAAACTTAAGTTATACCCAGTTCAGATCATTGCATGCGTCAGTATACAGATCTAGAATAAACATAATCAATCATATAGAGATAGTTCATGTCAAACCATTTGATCCCGATCTATCCTTAGATCTTGTTCTCCATCCACCGATGAGATCCCTCCTTAGCTCAGATCAAGCAATGCATCATCAACCCATAACCTGCATACTGGATGTCATACTTCCTCAGATATTCAAGACTTTTCGGATACCTTTGCCTAATGATCTTCCTCTCCTTTTATAGTCTTAGCCCTTGCTCAATACCATGGACCAAAACCATAATAAAACAATACCATCGACCCAACACTTGGGATCAACACTTATGGGTGCAATACCACGGACCCAAAAATAAGCTTTTCGACATGTACACGCTTTTCCGTGCATGAAACTACATGTATACCCTACTTGGTATATAGCGAACCTGCGTATACGCGACTTGGTATATAGTGAACTTGCGTGTATACCCTACTTGGTATATAGCGAACCTGCGTATATGCGACTTGGTATATAGTGAACCTGCGTGTATACCCTACTTGGTATATAGTGAACTTGCGTATATACTCTTCTTTCTTCATTCTTTGTAGTTTGATCATCAATTCTTTTCTACTAACCTGCTGCACTATAATCTGTCATTTTGCCATCAAGGACAACACTTGTATCATAATGCCAACACATTATCTCATCCGTTTAAAGCCAGTACAGTTTCTACTGCATTTATGGAAACAATTCAAAAGCTACATGGAAACCCAAAGATTATTGTAAGAGATAGAGATCCCATTTTCACTAGAAATTTTTGGACAGAATTTTTTCTTGTCTTGGTACTCAGTTAGCTCATAGCTCATCTTATCTTCCTCAATCTGATTGGAAAAATAAGATAGTAAACAAATGTTTGGAAGGATTTCTTCGTTGCTTTGTCTTTGATAAACAAACACAATGGGTCAAATGGTTTCCTCTGGCTGAATGGTGGTATAACACTTCCTTCCATACTGCAGCAAAAATGACCCCATTTATGGCACTTTATGGATATCATCCACCATCCATCACATCATATTTAAGAGAAAATTACAAGGTTCAAGCAGTGGAAGATCACATCGAGCATTAACAACAAGTTCTCCAACTCTTAAAGGATAACCTCACTTTGGCGCAGAATAGAATGATTCAACAAGCAGATCAATATCGCAGCGAAAGAAGTTTTTATGTAGGTGACTGGGTATTCCTACGGCTACAACCATATAAACAAATGTCCCTCAAGCAAGCTAAGAAGGATAATAAATTATCACCAAAGTATTATGGTCCATACAAGGTGTTGCAAAAGATTGGTACTATGGCATACAAATTGGAGCTTCCTGCAACTTCCCGAGTGCACCCAGTTTTCCATGTTTCATGTTTAAAGAAGGTTATAGGTGACAAGCTCCCAGTTCAAACAATATTTCCAAAACTTGACGAGGAAGGAAAAATCATATTAGAACCTGAAGTAGTCATAGAAACAAGAACTCGACAACTATGAAATCGATTAATTTCAGAGTATCTCATCAAGTGGAAGAACTTACCTGCTGAAGATTCCACATGGGAGGATGATACTTTTATACATAAGCATCCAAAACTACTCAAGTGTTGAGGACAACACTTTTTGAAGGAGAGGGGCATGTTAAGTCCCTATAATACTAGTGATTCCCCCATTACTATTGTCATTGTAGCCCTTATTGTTATTATTATGCCCCTATAGTCCCCATATTGTTATTAGTGTACCCCATAGAAGCCCACTATTGTTATTGTTGTGCCCTTATATTATTATTGTTATGTCGGCTTTGATTATATTGTGACCCCACAGACTCCTATATATAGAAAGGAGGTTTAGTCATTTGTATCATCAAATAGTTTTTCATTTGTGTAATGTAAAGGAGGTTTCCCCCTCCAAGAGGTTGATTTTGAAGTTGTTGATATATATTTTCTATTTTTTTGTGAATTGGTTCATAACAAGGGCACAAATTCAATGACAAACTTCCCTCGAAACCAAGCAAAACCAATCGAAAAAAAGTTCACAATTGCTCAAAAACAATGAAGAAACCAAAACAAAAAACTTAAAAGAAAAAGAAAGGCAAGAACAATGTTTTTGTCTTTTTCTTTTTTAAAGAAGCCAAAGAAGTTTTTTGAGGACACAAAGACTACTAAAATTCCAAGACCAAAAAAAAGCATAAATAGTCCCAAAACTCGCAAGTTATGCACATCATTGATATAATGAAACTTGAAATGAAAAAGGACTACAAACCTGCATAGATTGATCTGAACAATAGTTTAAAGGACTTCAGCGAACCAAAAGAATGTCAAGAAATACTTTCAAGATCGCCAAAGAGGTACTCAAAAACCATGAAAAACAAAATAGGTCAACCAAAAAAGGAAAGCAAAGCAAAACAATCTTAAAATTGGGTTATAAACAAAACTGCAACCAGTTTCTTGTTCCGTACAGTCAGAACAACCAAGAACTTCTACAAGAAGCCTTCAACCCAAAACCCAAAATGAAACTTTACTCAAAAAGCAAACCCTAGGTTGACTAGGTTTTTGAACAAGAAGAAGATTAGAAACTAAAAACTTGCATAAAAGTGGAGCTTTACTGACAGTGAGTGACTAGAAAATAGCAAAAACCACCAGGAAACAATCTTAACTGAGTCCAAGATTTAAAAAATTTATTTAAAATAAGGTATACGCAATTGTGTAAATACACAGAGGCATGTATACGTGATTGAAAGAAAGGAAACTTGTGTATACGCGATTTTCTTTGAAGAAACTAGTGTGTATACGCTATTGTATCCCCTGAAAAACGTGTATATAAAGCTCAATAAAGAAAAACAAAAAATCCAGGCCTAATCCAAAAGATCAAACTTGATGCCCAGGAAGCAAACAGGTCACAAACACTGTAAAAGCAAGAAATCAATCAAGCAGGCCCTGATCAAGAAGAGGGAGCAGTAAAATCGAGAAGTTTGAAGTTTACCTAAATTGTGTCGAAGGGAAGTAAGTGGTAAGTTCCAAATGGATCTTCAAGCTCTGGCATGTAGAAATTCACAGTATAGACAAATACAAAGAAAGAATTGATAATAGAAGGTTCTGTCAATAGGAGGGAGAGGATCACAACAAAATGTTTGCTCCAATTGTAGGGTACACTTTTGTTAGAATTATTATCATTGCTTTGAAATTGCACTTGGTAGATGCAAAGATTATTTCTCTCAATGAAGAAAATAAGTGTACATGAAGCTACCTCAGGACTTTGAGGGACATGAGAAGAAGTTTCATGATTAAAGAAGGCTATTACAAGAGGGCATGTTGGGGTTGGTTGATGTTATTTAATTTGTCTCTAGTGGAAGTTGAAGGACACATGTTAGAGGGAGTAGCTATGGCAAAAAGAATTGCTTCCGTAATAGAGGGAGTAATCAGAAAGCCATGTTTTAGCTTCAAAGGGATTCGACCTATGAGTTCGAGATGATAGATTTTCATTTTCAGGATAGATAGCTAATATGTTGAAAGACAGTAATAGCATAGTCTAGAATTACCACAATGAGATATGTTTTAGTTTGAGAGGGAGCACCCAATCACGATAACAAGAACGCAGTTGTGATGATGTACCCTATGAAATGAAGTTGATCATTTTTTATGATTCAAGGCATGTTGCTCAACATGAGTTGGAGTACCAACATGGTACATATGATCAAGGAAAGGTTAATTATGTTTTAAGATTTGTCTTGAACTGTGAAGTATAGTTGTAGATTCAGATTGGGCAGAGAGTGTTGAAGACAAAAAGAGTTCGTCGGGATATTACTTCAATTCAGGCTCCATTATGATTATGAGCATGAAGCATACATCTATCGTAGAGACCGAGTGTATTATAGCCTAGTTGGAAAATCGAAAAGCAGTATGGCTTCAAAGGCTACTTGCGGGATTATATTGATCAAGTGAAAATGAACACCATGATCATAGGTCAAAGCACCATGAGATCTAGTACCAAGACATGGTATAAAAAGAAGCAGAGTGGCTTAAGTATAGCAGTTTGTTGGAAAAGCCTCTATCCTCAACTATCCTCAACTAAAGTATCTATCTATCTATATATATATATATATATATATAGTCTTCAGGGACAAGCTTTGACTTCTTGAGAATGTCTCTCTCATTGAGAGGTAGTGTTGATAAGATAGCATGATGGACTGACATTCTCACTATGTCAAGTATACCAACCTAAATTAGAGAGAATGGTCCGACAAGGGACAATTATTCATCCTATGTCTAGTATGTTGACACGAATGAGGAGGAATGCTCCTAGAGAATCAGGTTCATTTAACATTGAGCCTTGGATTGTGTAGTTAGAGCTTGGCCTTTGGTGATTCACCAAGTGTCATTAACCTGAATGATGGTGAACCAATATTAGTCGGAATGCCATGTGTCAGGTACCAACCCAAATAACAGTGACTAGTTGATGTTAAATGATATCCCATGTGTCTGAAGTACTAACCTAAATTATGGTAAGGAAATAACATACGTCTAAAGTACTGACCCAAATTATGGTGATTAGTTGATACAATTGATTTACCATGTGTCTGAAGAACTGACCCGATGGTGAGGATATACCATAGGTATGAAGTGTTGACCCAAATTATGGTAAATGGTTGATGTTATTGGATTACTATGTGTCACAAATGTGACCCGATTATGGTGATGATTTCTTATAACCCTTTCTTAGAGAAATATATCAACATGAGAATATATGGATAGTCATTATGAATACCTCCCTAGTTAAGAGGGAGTGTTGAATTTTGTATCTATGGTCAGTCTTCATAATTATTATTTCAATCATTAGTGTATTTGTAAAGCATGTTATTCATGTTATTGTCAAAAGAGAAAAATATTTGACATGTTCTTCATGTCGGTTCTAAAAAGAGAAAATTTGAATTTTGAAAAAATAAATTTTGGCTCCAAAGTAGCCAAGTTGTCCCTCCTCCTAGTCAAGTCAACCTCATTCAAAGAGGCACCCTTTCGGCAAGAAAGAAGACTATATATAGAACTCGTTCTCTATCATTTGACACACACTTTGGATCTGTTTTGTCAAGCAAGTTTGAACCCTTATAAGGCAATAAATACGATGAATAAGAGACAAAAAGTTAGATGAATCTAAGGAAGAATTTGAGGCACTTTTTTGGTGAAGAAATGTTGAGTTTCTAAGATGAACACTGGGTGTTGAACCGAATCTTCCAGGATGACTTGCAGGACCGAAATACTTATGAATTATAATCAAGTTGCAGGGCCAAGAATTTGAGTGTAGAAGGATGAGTTGCAAGACCGAACTTCTGCAATATGACTAAGCTATGTGACCGAAATTTTGGATGCAGAAAGAACTTGGTCAAACCTCTGAAGTATTGACTTAACTAAGAGAAATTTTGGTCCAAGTTTGACCAAGATATTTTGTTTTTTAGTTTGACCTTTATATTTGATTGATGTATCTCTATTGAACTTGATGACTTCGCTAAGGAAAATGTTGTTGGGTTTTTCCCCCATGTGGGTTTTCCTAGGGTAAATTCTTTTGTTCTTGATTTAACTAACTCTTTATGATCTTAATGACTATTGTTGGAGATCTTTTGTCTAATTTCTTTATGATGAAATTTAATGAATGGAAGATCAAATTAAGAAATCATACGAAGTAATTATTAGAAACGAAGATCTCTAAAAATCACCAAATGGAAGTAGAGAAATATTGTTCATGGTCATCTCAAATTAAATAGATAATCTAGAAGAAGAAGAAAAGGGAAGTGTGGATTAACTATTGATCAATGCCTTAGAAGAAAATGATAGACTTGGGAAAAAGAATTTAAAATTATCTCAAGAAATCATATCTCTCAAAATTGAGAAAGAAGAAACTAAAAGAATAGAAGAAGTCTTGAGCAATAAGCTAAAGCAAAAGGAAGAAATTTGTGGAAAATTGAAAGTTGAAGTAGTATATCTAAAAAGGGATTTGGAAAAATCCAACAAGAATTTGAAGAGTTCCAAAACCTTGGATGTCATTCATGGCTCCCAAATGCCACCACATGACAAATTTAGACTTGGCTATAGAGGTGAATACTCTAATTCAAAGGGAGACACCAATGTTCATCATGAATAAAAACCTATAAGTTTTATTGATGTCCTTAAAGGATCTCATCGCAACAATCCTACAAGAAACAAAGTTCATCCAAGGAGTGAAAAATAGTCCCTCCATGAAAGGAATGTCTGTTGGAAATAATACTGAGAGGGGCGCGGGGGGGGTGCGGTGAATCAGTATTATTAAATCAATAATTTTTCATTTCCATAATCAGATTCATATACGCTACTTCAGTTAAGGGAACTCACGTGTACATGCAACTGTGCTTAATGAAACTAGCGTATATCCAGCAATCTTAAGATTCAGATAATTCATCATATGTTGATCTTTAATCAGTGCATCAAAACTTCATTAACCATATAAATAGTAACCAAGTGCAGTAAAAACATAACAGATCATCACACATAAGAAACACACATGAACACCAAGATATAAGGTGGAAACCCAATGCGGGACAAAAACCACCTGCTGTTGTTTTCTTTAATATAAGAAAAACATGTTTACAATCTTGTACTGGCACAGACTCATACCAGTATGCAGGCACCCACCTACAGAAGGCTACAACCTTCTCTCGTTCTCCAGCTTCTACTGGAAGGGAGCTACAACCCCCTAGCTCTTGTACTAGCCGATATATTTACTAGTACGTAGGCACCGACCTACAAAAGGCTACAACCTTCTCTTTTCTTCCAGGGACCACATTTCATAAATCTTTAGATTGGATCCATCACTAACATCAAAGCAAAAAGAAATCACCACTGCAATACAACCATCAACCATATCCATATCATCAATCTCTGAATCACCCAACAACTGAATCACTGAAACCCTGTTATCAAAACACAGTCACTAGAACACAGAGCAGAACCTAGAACTCTGCAACAACCACTTGAACCAACAACAACCTCAAATATCAAATCTCATAATGTATACGCTACTTGGTTGTGTCAAACCAACGTGTATATGCCCTTTCACCAAAGGGAACCAGCGTACAGATCTGAAAATAATTACTTATACCTTCGCTGCAATTTACTACTTCAGATATACCCAGATCATCAGATATAAAGGATAAGATATGTGTCAGTATTCAGATCTGAACTAATCATGATCATACCATATAATGATAATGCATTTTAGTCTTCATGATCCCGGTCCATCAACCTTCATTCGCCACATAGGTGCATCCTTAGCAAAGCATCACATACCCATAACCTGCATACTAGATCTCACACTTCATCAGATATTCATCACTTGCACACTTGGCCTAATGATCTTCTCCTCCTTTTATAGTCTTAGGCCTTTCTTAATACCATGGACCAAAACCACTTAGGACCAATACCTTGGACCAAATACCTAGGATCAATACCTCAGACCAATTCCATGAACCAAAATACCATGGACCAATACCACAGACCAAAACTTAGTTTTCCAACATGTACGCGCTTTCCCTTCTGTGAAAATGCGTGTGTACATCATACGTGCCTTTTGTTCTGTTAACCCGTGTGTATACGCTACTTTGCCAAGGTGAACCTGCACATACCTCTTTTTCTTCATTCTTTGTAGTCTGAACATTAATTCTTTGCTATTGACCTGTTGCACTGTGATATATCATCTGAGTGAGTTGCCATCAAGGACAACACCTTTATCATAATTCCAACGATCTCCCCCTTTGGACTTGATGGCAACAGCAACACCAAGTCACTCTCCCCCTTTGACATCAAGGTCAAAGGACAGACCAAGATATTCTCTCCCTTTGATATACATTGTGTTGTCCATACTCCCCCTGAGTACATGTTGAAACCTCTGATGCTAAGATGTACCAATCTGTCCATGCTCCCCCTGAGCACATGAAGAGTCTACAAAAATATTTTTCAAAAGAATAAAATGACTCTACAACTCAACTAAGTGAGTATGACCTTCCTATCACCAATGACTCATACATACATCAATCTCCCAACCAAGTGGGGATACACCATTTTGACTCATCCACCCAACCAAGTGGGGATATACCAAATGTTTATACATGACTGAGATAGAAATTATTACATCATATGACTCATGGGTCTTTTAAAAGATATATATGACATTTAGACCAAAGACCTAAACAAGACCATGATAGTCATCAGCTACTATCATACACCATATATGATCTGCACCATAAGCATCTGTTACCAGCATCTAGACTTGTAACCTGCAATACCATTCTCTTGACCAACCAACAATAAGTAGCAAGATGTATCATTCAGCCATATAACCATCATCACCAAAGACTTCTAACCATAATGCCAACAATGCATTATTCGAAGCATATGCTCCCCCTGAACCTGTGCCATACCATCATCAAACAGAGCAGATAAGCGACTGAACCATATCAGACTCCTTTTCCGTAGTCTGAACCGTTGCTTTTTCCTTAGAACACCATATACGCGATTGTGCAATGTCTAACTCGTGTATATACGCGACTTCTCTTCATAATAGGTGTGTATGTAAATTGGAATACTGAATTTTTACACTTTCAGCTTCCCCTGGATCTATTATGTCTACTAACTGAGTTATGCCACATCTTTCTGACAATAATTATGTCTTCTTCAATACTTGGGATTGGGATGATGTATGTTCCTTTTGCTTTGGTGTCCGAATTTTTCTCCTGCATTCCTTTACTTTATGTCCAAACATGTTACACGCATAACATCTTACATGTTTCATATTCCTTTTATTGCAATCAATAGCTTTGTGACCAAACATATTGCAAGAAAAACAGTATCCCTTAAAGTACCTGGAATTTGATGATTTTTCTGTGTGATGGTCTTGAACCATTCTACTTCTACACTTGGCTGCAACATGTCCAAAATTATGACATATAAAACATTCAACATCATTCTTTGAAGAAAATAACCGACTATTACTTCCACAGTTAGGAGTAAAAGAATTTCTTTGAAGAATTTCTTTCCTTGGTAGTTGACGAGGTTGTCCTCTCATCTCCTTGTTGAGCATTTCAAATTTCTCATTAGAGTTCCTTGCCTCACCCTGTGAGCTAGATTTTCCTTCAATAGATTCATGAAAACCAAGACCAGTTTTGATGGTAGGAGACCTTTGACTACTAAGAATATTATCCAAAATCTTAATATTGTCTTGTAATCGTAACAGTTTATCATTTTTTTTAACTTATATTTTAAGATATTTACCTCAACCTAATGTTGTTCTTCATTTTCCAAATATTTCTTCTTTATGTTTTCTTCATCTTTTCTTCCTTTTTCCACTTGTTCCCTTAATTCGAGAACTTCATGTTCTTGTTCTTCAAGAGCTTCTTCATTCTGCTTCTTTGATTCTTCAAGATCTTCCTTTAGAGACAGGATATTAGATTCAAGTCTCTGGATTGTTATGCTTTGATCATTTATTTCATTTCTTATTGATATCACTACCTTCTGCAGCTTCTCCCTCACTCTGGTTACTGTCTCCAGCTGAACTTTTAATCTAGTAACTTCTTCTTTTTCTACGTCATTATTTTCATATGCCATGAGAAGTTTAATTTCCTGATTATCTTCGTCGCCATCACTATTATCATGAGTATAATAACTTCTATTACCTTCTTCAGACATCTTTCCTTTGTTATGAGGGCATCTAGCAGCGTAATGACCAACTCTACCATAAGAAAAACATTTGAAAGGTAGCTTACCTTTGAACCTTCCAGATCCCCGTTGAAGCTTCTTGACAAAATTTACCTCATATTCTTCTTCTGAAATGTATCCTAGTTCATTGAGTTTTTCTTTTCCCTTTGTTTATACTTTAAATGCGGCTTCTCTCATATCTGATGGTCCTCCTTTTCTCATTTCAAAAGTAGTTAAGATTCCGTGAAGCTACGTTATAGTGATATTTTGCAAATCCTGCTTTTCTTCTACGGCAGACACTTTGGGTTCAAATTTAGCAGACAAGGATCTCAAAACTTTCTCAACTAAGGCAACTTCCTTAATTTCTTCACCCAGATTCTTCATGCAATTGACAACCTCATCTATATGTAAGAAGTAACTAGCTATGCTTTCATCACTATGCATCTTAAGAGTTTCATACTGTATTCTGAGAGTTTGAAGCTTAGCACGTTTTACCTGAGAGTCTCCTTCGTAGCTCAGAATGATTTTGTCCCATATTTCTTTCACTAATTTGAGCTGCATGACCTTGACAAACTCTGATTTTTACAAACTTCCCAATAAAATAGTAACAGTTTTAGCATTGGTTTCATATTGCTTTCTACCTACCATATCTGTAGGAATTGCTTATGGAAATGTATATCCTCCTTCCACTATTTCCCAAATATCCATTCCAAGCGATTGTAGATAGGTTGTGGTTCTTATCTTCCAGTAAACAAAATTGCTCCCATCAAATATTGGTGGTCTGATGAATCCCTCTCTTTCTTGATTACTCATGATGATGGATCTTCCTTCAAGCGATAAAGCTTCTTCTAAAGGACCTGCTCCGATACCAATTGTTTTTCTAATACTGATTCACCCCCCCTCTCAGTATTATTTCCAACAATGTCTCATCAAGGCAAGCTTATACTAACATGTATCAAACTATTTTCATTGGTCATTGTTTCTTTTTGTAAAAAAATTGGTCATCAAGCAAAACATTGCAAGGAGTATAGGGCTAATGACCAAAATAAGATTGTTGACATTTAAAGCCAAGGCCAAATCAGAAATTATAATTCATTTGCTCCTCTTTCAAAGTATAGTCTAGAATGTTAAAAATGCAATAATCTAGGCCATGAAGCACAAAATTTCCCATAGAAGCCAAGAGAAAGAGTCTAGAGAAGAAAGACTGAGGAATCTACCCTTGAGAAATGTGGTTTAGTTATGTATGCTTGGAATAAGGAAATTCAATGGTTTGTAGAAATTAGATGTTCTAGGCACATAAAAGGTGACCAGAAAAATTTAATCTCATTAAGCAAAGAAAAGGATGCAAATGTGACCTTCGGTGATAACGAGTCTGCTAAAATTGTTGGAATAGGCACATTGAGTCTCAATAATGGTAAGGGAAAAGCAAAAAATGTGCTATATGTTGAAGGCCTCAAGCACAATCTTTTGAATGTCAACCAAATTTGTGATCAAGGACATTATCTCATTTTTTGTGCCAAGCACTGTGAAATAAGGAGATCATCTACAGGAAGACTAGTAATAAAAGTGGTAAGAACAACAAATAATGTAATTCAAGAAGACATTAGGTTACATGAGTCAACCAAATGAAATTTGTCTATGGCACAAACATTTGGGATACCTAAGCTTTGATAACTTAGTGAAGATTAGCAAAACTCAAGCAGTAAGAGATATCCCTAGAATCTCAAAGCCAACAAATGTTATTTGTGTACCATGTCAATATGGAAACAAAACCAGGACCAGTTTCAAATTAAAGGAATCTTTAACATCGATGCCTCTAGAAATCATTCATATAGATCTATTTGGTCCAACTATAACTCCAACACTGCAAGGATAAAGGTACTTTATGTTATTTATAGATGATTATACTAGAGTGGTTTGGGTATCTTTCCTTAAATATAAGTCATAAGCACTAGATTGTCTTAAAAAATTCAAAGCAACAGTTGAAAATGAAAGTGAGTTGAAGATAAAATGCTTAAGATTGGATAGAGGTATTGAGTTTAACTCAAGAGAATTCAATGATTTCTATGAAAAGCATGGAATCAATAGGAAACTTTTTGTTGCTAGGACTCCACAAAAAAATGGAGTGGTAGAAAGAAATAACATATATGTATAGGAGACTGCCACAACAATGTTATTGGAAGTTAACTTACATATTAAATTCTGGAAGGAAGCAGTTGGGGTAGAATTATACATCATAAACAGGGCACAGCTCTGGGTAAACAATGATAAAAATGCATACGAACTATGGAAAGGAAGGCATGCTTCTGTGAAACACTTCAGAATATTTGGAAACAAATGCTTTATGAAGATTAATGACAATTCACTAAGCAAGTTTGATTCTCACGTTGACAAAGGAATTTTTCTTGGATACTCAATAACAGGTAAGGCCTACAAATGCTACAACAATTGCCTGCAAAAGGTGGTTGAAAGCATTAATGTAAAGATAGATGAGGGGGAAGATAAAAAGGAAGAACAAACTCAATCACCATCCAAGACAACTTTCAATTTTGTACAAAAGAATCATCCAAAAGAGTACCAAAAGACCACATTATCGATGATGTGGACACAAGAGTACAAACATGAACAGGGATGAAAAACACACCAAAAAAGAGTGATATCGATTTGTTGTCTCAAATAGAACCAAAGGATTTAACTCAAGCAAGGAACACACTCGATAAATGCAATGGAAGAGGAGATGAATCAAATTGAAAAGAATGGAACATGGGAACTAGTACCTCGTCTAAAGGGTAAAATTGTAATAGAGACTAAGTTGTGTTCAAGAACAAAATGAATGAATATGGACAAGTCGTCATAAACAAGGCAAGATTGGTGTGCAAGGGGTATACTCAAATTGAAGGAATTGAATTTGAAGATACTTTTGTTAATCAAGGTTGTCATTGATGTCAATATGGCATTATTGGGATGGCAAATATTCTTGTGATGCATAATATGATGATGTCCTTGCTCATGATGACAAGTCCCTCTTGTTTGATAAGGATGCCATTAATGAAGATTTCAAGCTATTAATGATGCCATTATGATGTCAAGCCACTAAGAATATGTATTGTCTTAGATGCTTGAACTAACCATGAAGACACCATAACCTCATGTATCCTTGCTCTTGATGAAGAAGCCCTAGAAATCATGATGATGTTCTTACTCTTGATGAAGAAGCCTAGAACCTGTATGATGTCCTTACCCTCGATATTGAAGGACTATACATGAATGACCACACTTGATGATGTCATATGTGATGGCACTTGATGAAGGTCTTGATGACATGAACAATGATTGGAGACATGACATGAAGGACTTGGAAATCTCCTAAGGGAAAATTAAGAAATGTTGCATTATGGTTGGTGACATATCACTACACTATTATTGGATACATGATGCTACACTATCATGATGACATGAATGCTAAATACACTATCATGATGACATGAATGCTAAATACACTATCATGATGACATGAATGCTAAATACACTACCATGATGTCAGATACATTATCATGGTGACATGGATTACTTACATGATGACAAAGCACTTGGGGACACATTAATAATCTTCTTGTTGTCCTAATCATCAAGCCCTAATGACCTATTGTTGTCCTAATCATCTTCTGCACTAAATATTTCAAGGACAGTCACAAAGAAAAATATTTTTTGACACCTTGGAGGCATATTTCCACAATGAGACATATACCATCTTATAGAGTATATTTTTACCTTTCTAATGAGCCCTTACTTACCCTCAAACGCACGGTGGTTGAGGAGATAATGAATTTTTAAGTTAGAAAAAATTATTTTTCACAGTGAGCCGACCTGCACCTAGTCTTTCAAGTTGGCCTCCATACAATGACGTCTCTCCACTTTGGCTTGCAAAAAACATTATATATACAATTCAAACTACATTTCTCCTCAAAAATTTGGGTGACAATTTCAGAGAAGGAGTGCAGAATTAGAAGGAGGTCGAGAAGCACATTATAAAATAGTGTTTGGGCATACTTTTGTGATTGGGTATATTTTAAAGGGCAAGTTTACACCTGTAAGAAGGCCCCATTAGTATAGGAGGCCAACTCTTGTCTTAAGGACGTTTTTCTCCTCCTGTAATCTGATTTTTGAGCAAGGAAAGCAGCCACAGTTCTGAGAAGAAGAAGGAAATTTTTTGTGTGGTTTAGGAGAGGGTTATCTCCAGTATATTATTCGCAGTCCAGATGGAGAAGGAAAGTAGGCATCAGGCCTTACTCTGTCCTGAAATAGAGCTGCATTTAGGTGGTGTTGGGGCTTGTTATTAGCCCAAAGATCAGCGAGAAAGACAGGGATACTTCTCGGTCTCCTTAAGCCCTGATTGTACCTCATATTAGTGCAAACTGTGGATCGGACTATGCCTCCTTTACAATGCTTGGATTTTCCCTTATTATAGTATTCATGTAGCTCAGGCTGTATGGGACAGTGCCTCAGACTATGGTAACTCGGACAATGATACATCTTGAAATGCTCGGTCTCCTTAAAGCCTTCACTGTGGAAGATTGCAGACTTCATAGCCTTATCTTAAATGTGGAGATCTTGTTTGTTGTGAATAAAATACCTTGACTATACTATCATCACCCCTGATTTGGTAAATATAGATTGTTGAAGTGTTGGAATTGTATAACAGTGGTGGAAAACAATACTAGACAGTCAAGCACTATTTTGGAGCTAGTTGAATATATGAATAATTGAAGACCTTGTGAACTTAGCAACTCAAACAGCTTAATTGAAGATAGTTTGGAGTTTTTTCTTGACACGTCACCGAACTTTCTTGGAGGCTTGATGAAAACAACATTTAAAGATTGTTGAAGACACCTTGTTGAAGCAAACTTGTTGGAGAGCAGATTTGAAGTTTTGTAGAACCAATATTGAAAAATCCTTTAAGTGTTTAAAGACTTGTTTGGACTTGAATACATCTCATTGGAGCATTGTTGAAGAACTCTAGAAGACACTTGTTGAACTTGAAGGCATTCTTGGAAAACATTGATGCATGATTGAATTCGTCATGAGGTGATCTTGGAGAAATTTCTTGGGTACGATGAAGGACAGCGAAGACACCTTCATGTGAAAAGCAAAGTTGTCATTGATGATGTGACAAGAAGACTAAGTGAAGATTGACAGGGATAGTTGAAGAATATATTATGAGTCATGAAGTACAACCAAGCACATCTTGATGAAGTGAAGTTGAGGGTTAGAGCCTGAGAGTTTGGAGCCTCAACAAAGTTGGTGACTTGGAAGATAGGGGCAGAGCCCTAGAGGATTAGGGTCCTCAAGAAACTAGGTCGAAGCCTGTACTAGAGAGAGGGTTGGAGCGCTAGAGGTTGGTGCCTCAAATTGACAAGGTTGGTGCCTTGGAAAGTCCAAGTCGGTGCTTGGCACAATACAGGTTAGAGCCTGGGAGATTGAATATTGGTGTCTTCATATAGGGTTGGAGCCCACTACTTGATTATTGTAAATAAGAAATTAATAAAAGTATTTATTCTTATTGTTTATTTTGTGTTCTAAATATAAGTGATCTAACTGATAAAAGTAACAATTGAAAAGAAATATTGATTCACCCCCCCTTCAATATTTCCAAAAATTTGTATCAGAGCCAGTACCTTCACTCAAAGCCTAGTAGCTTGAAGGTTGATCCTTAGAACACAAATGGAAAAGCCAAGGAAGAAAGCCTCCAATCCTCCTAAAGATGTCTCTTCCTCAACCATGAAAACTAAAGACAATCAAGTTCAGAAATTTCCAGTGTTCAATGGAAACTTTGATGTATTGAAGGTAAGACTGAGAAATTTCTTAATGGCTCAAGGTGTTGGAGTATGGGAATCATTTATTACTCATAACATGATGAAGAGAGAATCCAAGGAGTATAATGCAAAAGAGATGAAGGAAATATTGAATGGGCTACCAAATTCTATAAAGACCAATTTGGAAAAATGTTCATCATCAAAGGGTATATGGGACAAACTTCATGACCTTCACTCGAAAGGAGCATTCATCATGACTACTAGTCAAGAATATGATGGAAAGCAAAGAAGGAAATCTAGAACCCATCAAGGAAATTGAAAATAAGAATGATGAAATCAAGACCAAAGAAGATCTAGAAGAAGAAGAAAGCAGAGAAGACTTTGAAGAAGATCTCTTGACTAAACTTATAGTTATCATGGAAGAGATTAATATTTTGAAAAATGAAAATGAGCAACTTAAGAAGAAAGTGCAAGATGGTGACCAGGACAAGACAAGGAAGGAAGTTGACATTTTCAAGCTTCAAAAAAGAGATGAGGAGCTCACCAAGCTTAAGGAGGAATTTCATCAAAACAAAAGAAAGCATCATGAAGAATTCATATCCATGACAAATCAATTGGATAAGGAAAACAAAAGGGAGGAAACTTTGTCAATCCACCTTGAACAAAGACTCAAGAGTTTAAACAAACTTGAAGCAGAGATTGGTAAATATAAGGAAGAGGTCTCCTCCCTTAGATCTCAAATAGAAGAAGCAAGGAAATAAGAACAAGGAGCTAAGAAGGTGATGGAAGCTTTGGCATTCATAGAAGGACAAGTTGATAAAGCAGAAAAGGAGAGAAACACCATGACATGCCAACTTGAAGAAAAGGATGATGACATCACCAAGTTAAGATCAAAAATCACTTCTCTTAAGGCCCAATCATGTGAAGCAACCAAGATGAACGAAGAAATGGAGATCATACTATCAAAGAAAGATGAAGAATGCAAGAAAATTGATGAGCCTCATCATTGGGTAATTATATGGGCCTTAATTCACCTCCTAGCTTAGTCAAACCAACTATTCTCACAACTTATTGCATACTTTCGATTATATTTTGTTTATGAGATGAGTTAGAGTTGGATATTTTGCCTTGTGGTCTAATGTGCATTTAACGCAGGATTAAAGGATAAAAGTAAGGAATTTTGGCAAAGACCTTGGTCAAAACTCGAATGGGACAAGGGAGAGGAATTATAGGAGGGAAATCCTCCTTATTAACTACCCCTCCCCTTGAATATTCCTCCATCAGCTCGAGGTGCAAACAGCGAAATCATGAGGACTAGAAGGCAGTTGAGAAAGTGGAAGTCAAAGCACCATTTTATCTCTAGTTTGGGAGCCGAGCCTCCCTAATTTTAAGGAAGCCATTGGATACTTTAGATGCATAAGTAGAGAAGACTAGGACCTCAGTAGGATTCGGGATTTTGATTGTAAAACTATACTTTATTTTCGAGCTGCAAGACTTGTGATAGTTGTTGATGTAATCCATTGTTTTGATAATAAGAATGAGTTTTGTTTTGAGTCAGCACTAAGCTAAATCAGAGGGTTGAAGCTCTTTGGTTAGGGCCCAACCCTAGAATCGAAGGCTCATCTTTATTGTACATTTATGTTAGCGTATATTCATGGTTTAATCGTTCATTTGCTTAAGTAGTTGCATTTCCATTACAGCAGGTTAGTGTGGATTCATGGTTTAATTGTTCATTTGCTTAAGTAGTTGCATTTCCATTAAAACAGGGTAGCGCATAGATTCATGGTTTAATCATTCATTTTCTTAAGTAGTTGCATTTCCATTAGAGCAATGTAGCGTAGATTGGTTGTGTTTTAGTTTTCTTCCATTTGTGCCTTTTTCTTCAGTTAGTAGGTTAGCAAGGATTATACCCGTAGATTTCCTTTCACAACAACCCTGACCAACCACTGTCAACTGTGTGTCACATAGCTTCTTCGTATTCATTTCAATGTTTGACTTTATGCACTCCAAATCTCCACTGTCGATCAGTATAGCTTGATCCGACGGCTATCATGTCATCTCAATACTTTATGCGATCCAAATATCCACTGTCGATCTGTCTAGCTTGATCTGACAACTATCGCGTCGTGTCAATATTTTATGTGCTCCAAATCTCCACCATTGATCTCACTAGCTTGATCCAATGGCTATCGCGCAATCTCGTGCAGATTCTTGCACAACCGATATCCGCCTGAGAGCACGTGAGAAAAGTGGTATTCTCGTGCTACGTGTCACCTGGATAGGTTAATCGCATAAAATTTTGGAATTCCACTTACAGCCTTGAGGGTGCGCAAGAAACTGTTTACCGCCTACAAAAACCCACTCCATCATTCCACACATTTTTCCCGCTATAATATCTCCGCCGCTCACCCTCCGTTGATCCTGTTTGTCCATCTAGTACTTAATATTCCACGATAAGATCTCCGTCGCTCATCTTCCGTTAACCCTGTCCATCCATCTATTCACTCAATCTCACGCGATAAGATCTCCACCACTCATCTTCCATTAACCCTGTCCATCCATCTATTCACTCAATCTCACGTGATAAGATCTTCACTGCTCATCTTCCGTTAACCCCGTCCATCCATCTATTCACTCAATCTCATGTGATAAGATCTCTTCCATTCATCTTCCGATTAGTCATGTTCGTCCATCTATTGACTTAACCTCCCACAATAAGATCTCCACCATTCATCTTTCGTTAATCCTGTTCACCCATCTATTCACTTAATCCCTTGCGATAAGGTCTTCGTCGCTCATCCTCCGTTAATCTTATTTGTCCATCTATTCACTCACTCCCCTGTAATAAGATCTCCACCATTTGTCTCCCATTAACCCTATTCGTCCATCTATTCATGTAATCTTCTGCGATAAGATATTTGTCGCTCATCTCCCGTTAATATTGTTCCCGATCGATCCAACGGTTCCTATGCACTTCTGCTTCATTACGTCCTCCTTTCACTAATTTCAATCTTCGCTTGCTCTTCTGCTTGACTCCTTGCATGCTTGATTTTACCAAAACACCAAAAACGCGAAAACAAACTTAGTTTAGTTTCCTTTCTTACACATTAGTTTAGTTTGATGCTCTTTACTTCTGTAACTTAGATAGCAGCATTAAGTTAGTGTTGATTTAGCAATTCTGCTTAGTTTAGCTGTTTAAATGGTTAATTAGGATATGGTGTGATTTAGCATTACATGTTGTTTTCTTCATTACTGCAGTAGAGTAGCTCTCTTAGAATAGATTTTCTCTTCTTCCATCAAAGAATCAAGCTTCTTCTGACTCTATAGAAGTCTGGCTTGGAACCCCTGGGGTCTCTTGCTAGATGAACAAGTGACAATAGGCAAGACCTTCACTTCTACTTGTGCATATAACACTGTCACCTCCAAGTTTGTATGAACCTCAGGTTGATAAGTAAAGTTGGTATCCCAGGAGTTGCAGCATCCTTGCTGCAATACTGGCGCTCATCAAAAATGAAGGAATAAATTGTCTTTCTTAAAAAGGAAGTTGACTTGCTGAATAAGAACTTGAAAAGTTCTCAAACCCTAGATGACATCCTAAGTCATCAAAGGTCTCTCCTTGATAAATCAGGTCTTGGTTATGCAGGTGAATCCTCAGGCAATAATGATAATGCTTCAAACAACAAGGATGTGAGGAAGCCAAAAATAAATGTTGATGCTTGTTGGGCGCAGGATCCCCCAAGGGAAGTTTTGGGGCTTAGAGCCCATATTTTGGTCAAAGTTTGTAACTCTGATGTAAATACTTCGCATTTTATGGGCATGGAGCACGTAGCTTTTAAAAGAATCATAGGGTTGTCCACCCTCAATTTTGTAATATAATCTCAGCTGTAGAGACCTACCCATGGTTCGCGGACCATGGGATTGTATAAATAAAGTGAGGCTCTAAGTAGTTAAGACATTGAAGAATCATCTAATCTAAACATGGAATAGAAGCATAGTGGAAGAACAGAAGTTTAAAGTCTATTTTGGGTCGTAGAGTAGGAGAAGGCTCTGCTACTGAGTGTGCAGAGGCCTAATAGTTTGCAGTTAAGTGCGCGAACCCCTGCAGCTGAGTGCGCAGGGCGAGTCGAGTATGTAACAAGTTGAAAGCATTAATAAAGAGAAGTTTCATATCAATTCTGTGTATTTATTTCCTGTTTTATGCATTGAATATATTGGGTATAAATTTCACTTCTATTGTTTATATGATGCGCGAATATATATGGTTGTATTGATTAAGTGAATACAAGATAGAATAATTGTTTACGCGAATTTGACTAACATCTGTAAGAAGATAAGTAAGATATGCGGTGTAGTTTTGGGAAATAGTGCAGTTCACTGCTGTAGCAGCGTGAAAGCATCTTAGCCCCTGGTTAGGCTGCGTGAAAATCAATTATAAGAGATCGCGAGGTTATTGAAGGTTAGAATAGTGCACGAAGTAACTTGTGCGAAGATAGGCACAGTTGGACTAAATCAACACCACATACATCTCAAGGGTGTGGAAACTTGGTTCCAGCATCCCCCCATACTGCTTGAGGTGAGACTTCAGTCCATGCCCCGCGGGATGATGCCGAAAGGGCCAGTAGTGTAGGGATTTTCTTGGCTAAATAACTCTAAACCTGGGTCAGGCCCCCTCAAGCCAAAAAATGGTTCTGTTGCTGGGACTAGAATCTGCATAGAGATGTCTGATGTCGTATCATTAGAATCCAACTAAGAAGGAAATTGAAGGTTGGTTGGACAAAAGAATTCATGAGTTCTCAGAACGGGAGAATAGGAACCCACGACTATCAAAAGAAGAGTAGTTGGACTGGTACCTATACATGGAGATCCACGAAATCTTCTTTGCTTCCTTCACTACTGAGCTATATGAGTGGATCGCAAAGCTAGCAGATAGCCAAGGAAGGTGGAAACTTGATGGCCCTATTGTGTGGACCCCAGAGTTAGTGCGAAGGTCGGAAGCATCGGAGGATAAGATCGCACGCGTCGTTGATCATTGGCTCAATCGTATTATAGGAGGATTCATTACTCAATTCGCGGTTGACACCTCAGTTAGCTACAGCGAGGCAGAACGACATTTTCTCAAAGGACCGCGAGGTAAGTACGTAAAGTCTTTGAATACTTGGATTAAAATGTTATTGTGCGAAAAGAGGGTTATGCAGTTACCTTGATGTTTGGGGCTATGCGAAGTGGAAAAGCTTACAGGAAAGAAGGAAATAAGGACCCAGAAACCAACCCCTTGATTTCATCTATGCGAGGGGACGAGGAAGAGCTCTCCAAGGTCTCACCGCAAAGTGCGATCCATCTGATAAGCCAAATAATTCTGTGAATACCACCTCCACCTACACCGCCACTGGCTTCACCACTATCACCTCCATCTTCACCCGTACCACCTCCAACACCACCGTGATTCAATATGGTAAGCACAGTGAGTTGCTTGTGTTCAAAGATTTGGGAAATGAGGATCTAGACCAATTTTGGTTCATGGTAAGGGTTGTATGGGAAGTGCAAGGAGTTATAGATGACAATATAAAGAAAGAGACACTGGTTAACACCCTGTAGGACCGCGCGCTAACTTGGTATATTAAGCACTCCAATGATAATCCAAAAGCAGGAATCACAGATATCCAAGCAGCATTGAACAGAGAATTTAGCAGGCCAAAGTCTGAAGCACAATTGATCATTGGATTCAAAGAGATCATGATGCTACCAAGTGAGGCTCCTTGGGAGCTGGATTAGAGGCTGAAATGTACAATTTGTGAAGCTAATATGAATCTTACAGATGGACAACATCGCGAGTGGTTTGTAGTTTCGCTAATGCCACATTTAAGGAGTGCGCTATTGCAGCAGAAGATAACAACTCAGGTGAAGGCCTTAGAGATTGCTATGAGGCTACATGAGACCCCAATGAAAGATCCTAACTTAGGATTTCAGCAGATCCATGTGCAGCTGAAGAATTTATGCCTTGAGATGCAGAGTCTGAAACAGGATAGGACAGCTCGACTAGAAGTGCGCGAAGAGGTATGGTGCATAAAATGCAAGGGTCAGGGTCATGACAAGGACCACTGCCTGGTTTTCACAAATTACCTCGCAAGAGGAGGACTGATTCCCTTAAGACCGGAAGTGCAAGCAGGACCTAGCACGACACCTGCTTTGTGGTGCGCAATTTTTCAAATAGCAGGAAAACATGCCATGGACAATTGTCACTTGTTACAGAAGTATACACAAAATTCGCAATAGTTGTTCTGCAACTTTTGTAGGTCAGTGGGACACGATGAGCGCACTTGTAGAAGCTATGATTTAATGATTGATAAAACTCCCACCTACAGAGTTTAGGCTGAAATGTGGCCCCTTGACCAAAATACATGAATGGCACGAATAGGATTTCAGGGGCATGGATGAGGCTGAGGCAGAGGAGGACCTGGAAGAGGTCGCAGACAGTTGATATGCTACAATTACGAAGGGCCAAGACATTATGCCCGTGATTGCACGAATCCAACGCGCCCGTCGTGTTTGTATTACAACTTGTTTGATCATGAGACAGAAGATTGTCCTACACTGATAGCTAGGATACGCGACAAAGGAGCGCTACCACCTCCCCTGACTCAGAACCTGTAGATGATGAGGTCTGAGCCGCGCGAGGAAGATCTGAATGTGAACATTGTGCTCCGAAGTGGAATCGCGATGGGAGATGACAAAGGAAAACAACTAGAAGATAGTACTTGGGTTCGCAAAGCTTTGACGAAAGAAGTAGAGTTTGATTTGGAGCGCACTTGGGAAACCTTCATGGAAGCCAAGAAGAGCTTCATCGATGCCTCCACTTCCAGAAGCAAAGATAAACTGAAGTCGAAGATGGACCCATCTATGCTCACAATGTTCCTGGAAACATGTATGAAGCTACTACGGGATAGTAAGGCGGTGAAAGGGTTATAGGAACTCATTAACAAATGCACTAGGACTACACCGGGAGAATTGCGCGTAGTCAGGAAGATCGGAAAACATAAGACAAGAATGGGAAGAGAAATGAGACTAACCGCACAAACTGGAGAATATGAGATGGATCAAGTCATCCTAGATTTAGGATTGGATGTGAATGTTTTGCTGAAACATACATGGGAGCGAATGGGGCAACCTGCATTGCAGTGGTCTCCAATTCAGCTAAAAATGGTGAACCAGCAGAAAATAATACCCATGGGGCGATTACAGGGAATAACCGTGGATATTGAGGGAGCGAACACGCTGGCAGACTTTGAAGTGATAGAGATTGTTGATGACAGCAATCCCTACCCCGCACTCTTAGGAATTGATTGGGCCACTGACATGAACGGGGTGATTAATCTGCAAAGAGAAAAATGATTTTTGAAAAGAAGTCACTACGCATGATTACACCCCTAGACCTTGCTGAAGGATCATGCTATACGGAGCCAGTGCGCGACTATGAAAGTGATGATGATTTGGACTGCATCTATAAGACAACAACGCGAAACCAGGACAGGGTGAATCCCACTGTGGATGGGCGAATTACATGGGAGCACGAAATCTCCTATACTTCAAATTCAGACGAGGAAATGGAGTGATGGCAGAATCGGTTACATGAGGTAAATACACTAAATTGTAATATGATGACAAGGTTGTTGCACTACGTATCGACAGAAGTAAGAGACCTGCCTACTTATGATGGTTTAAGTGAGGTGCATACCTTCTTGAATAAATTTGAAAGGGAGGTGTTGGAAAAGCAACGCTTCCATGCCTTGGATTGGGTACTATGTGCTATGCCTGTGAGGTGGTGGGGTACGCATAAAGGAAACTTTGACAACTGGCGCGAATGTAGGAGAATGATGCACACATAATTTGGGAAGCCTAGGGTGTGATTGATAGACAAGTACAATGGATGGGGTGATCCACACACGCACCTGGCCAGGTGGGCGCAGGCATGTGGAAAAAAACCTACGCGGATGCACATCAACTCCGCATTGAAATGTATGATCAGATAGCATGTGTTGGGGGGACTGATGTAAAAATGGCTCTTAATGTTGGGAAGACATTATGTAGAAAAAAAAATTACGCAAACGGTTCTCCACGCAGAAGCATTCAACAAGGTATGCCATGCGTTGAACGAAGTATGCAATGCACAGTGAAGTGATTGGGACCTGCGGGTACCCGCAGTATTATGGGCTTATAGGACAACATGCAAGAAATTGACGGGACAGACACCTTTTAGGCTTGTCTATGGAGTAGAAGTTGTAATGCCTATGGAATACATCGTGCCTAGTCTGCACATAGTAGCGCGGATATGTATGATGGATTGCAGTGCCCTGGAGGAGAGGCTCGCACAGTTGGGGGAACTCGAAGAAGAACGATTTTTGGCTTGATTTCACCAGCAGGTTCAAAAGCATCATGAAAAGGCTTGGCACGATCAACATATTAAGTTGTGCACCTTCAAGGTGAATTATTTGGTGTTTTTGTATGATAGTAAGTTTGATAAATTCCCAAGGAAGCTCAGAATGCATCGGTTGGGACCGTATGTTATTAAGGAGATAACAAATCGTGGCACGGTGCAGTTGGTAAAGTTAAATGGAGAAATTTTCCTAGGAAAAGTCAATGTCAATCATTTGAAGGTGTACACAGGGGGCTCAACCATTTGATTAGCCGACAAAAGCAAAGTATTAGCGCTCTAGGCATCTAAAAGGAGGCACGGGACTATAAATTACTCTACCCGGGAGCTGCGTGATGTCAGGACTGCATGCAGTAGCGAAGTGTCACAAGGTCCGCAATAGCACGAGGGTAGCTATTCTGCCGCATGGGTTGGCTGGAAAGTGACCGTTATAATCACTATTCATGATGTGATGCTTAGTTTGAGACCAAATGCAGCAGGCAGTAGGCATTTGAGGTGAACTTTATGGGCTATATTCTTGAAATTCTGCCGCCAATCGAGCATTAATGGACCGAATGTGGGGGGAAAGGTCGAATTCAAATTCAAAAGGCGCTATAAATTACAAAGGGTTATCTAGAAAACAACATTTGGAAATTTGAGGACTGATTTGTTGTGCGCACAGACATTCATGAACCCAGATCTGTTCGATCTTCTGAAGGCAAATTCGTTGTTTGAGAAATTACCCGAGCTGTTAAGAGAATTGTGGAATAGCACTATGGCAGCACTTGAGGAAGCCATGGATACCAGAGTAATGACCGTTGAGGAAGCCACACAGGCCATTATGGAAGTAGAAGCCCCTGAAAGTGTCGAGATAGTCACAGAAATCCATAAATCGCCACGCACGCTGAGACCCAAGAAAGACAAGCAGGCTATGGTACCAGTGCACGTATCCCCTAGGAACCCATTAAGGACTAAGCTTACCATGGAAGAAAAGGGGAAAGCTATTAATTTGGAGGCCGATGAGGAGGAAGAATTTGAAGAAATCCTGGTAGAGGAGGAGGAGGATGTAGAAATGGAGGTTGACACCCAGGGTGCGGACCCTCTTACCAGGCTGCCCACATATGTTCCTCCGCAGAAGGGTAAAGAAAAGGTGCCCAAATACATAGATGATAGAAACGGCTCTCTACAGACTCTGCTACTCCCTGATGACATTATTTTTGAAGGAGCGCACCTAGGGTGAGTGCCTGTAGTAAAATTTGAAGACTGGGATCTCGTGGACCACAAGAAGTTCCCACATTTGGCAACCACGCAGCTAATGCGCCAAAATAAAGATGCACTGACTGGAGTCATAGAGTTGGAGCCGCATAAGTGGTTGAGAGGTGTAGAAAAGGCAGGATTGTTAAACCTACTCTGGGTGTCGCATTACCACCATGCCCCAGTGACCATTTTTATCATCAGGAAACTGCTCTTCTTGGTGCATGATGGGTGCTTGTGGCTGGAGGAGCCCATCCCCATCACAGACCACTTGATTCACAGAATTACCCAGCTCCCTTCCAAAGGGGAGGACCCAGTGAACATCTTAGAGGGTAAGAGTGATGATTTGGCCATCGCGGAGGCCATGAAGAAGAAGTTCAAGCTGGAGAAGAAGAAGAGAGGGTACGTGATTTCCAGCATCAATAACCCTGCAGTCAAAGTCGCGACGCAAATATTGGCAGGGAAGGTTATGCGGAAGTGCTGCGTGGATGAGGTGTCTGCGCCGATGGTTTCACTTACATCACAATGTGCAGAAGGGGTCCAGTTCAACTGGGAAAACTACTTATGCGGAGAGTTCCTTGAGAACTGCCACAAGGCACAGGAGCAGGGGAAGACTTTTCACTATGCCTAGCTTTTGTTGTCCATAGTACTGGTGGCATGGGAATTTCCTAAGGATAGCCAATTCCCAACAATCGCACAGGACCTTCTGGAGGCAGCAAAGTACGCTTCGCTATGGTCAACCCGAGATGTGCAAAGGATAAGGGACGGTAAAATCTTCTAGGTGTTCATGGAGATGAACATCGAAATGGGGATTAATCGCAAGCTACAGTTATCGCCCACAGTCTACAAAAGTCTCCAGATCTTTGAAAAGTTCAAGGTAGATTTCCATCATGTTTACATCAGGATGTGGAAGGACCCTGTGAAGACATGGCGTGAGCTACCCTACCTAGCAACAGATGATGTCATCTTCGCAGTCCTTGAGTCGTGGCCGCTGGAGTAGCGCACTCCAGCTAGCTTTGTGGTGGAAGCAGAAAAGTCTGTTGCACAGTGGAAAAAGGACGAGGTGAAACCGCGAATGGCGTAGTTGGCAGAAAAACGCAGCAGCGAAGGCCTAGGCAGCGTTCGACACTACGATGCTGGCAAAATAACAACAGAAGGCAACCAAGGAAGAGCGCGAGGGAGAAAAGTCGCCTTCGCCTGAACAAGAGACAGATACAGAGCAAGGTGGTGCAAACCTGTAGACGCGTCCACCCAGCTGAAATGACTGCGCCCAAGAGAACAGGTAGGGTTTTGGAAGAAGTCGAAGGCTTCCAAGACTTCTTTCGACCCGATCACCCTCACTGAGGGGGATCTGCATGACATTGGGGAGACGGTGAGGGACGCCATGTGGAGACCCTCCAACAATTCGCAGAGGAACACCAGATGGTGTTGGGGGCTCTCTGAGTGCAGATACAGGAGTTGCAGGTGCACACCCCACATGCTGGCACTGTGTCAACCAGCCTCGCACTAGGCATGGCCGCGGCCGAGGAGATGCTGCACGCCCAAATGACTAACACAATAATGCTACCAAAGGGAGTGCTAGTTACAGAAAATGAGGCCAACAGGCCTATGGTTAACGGGCTGAAGGGAATCGGGATAAATATGGTTGCACTCCCTTGGGAGACGCTCTATGATTTGCAGGATGGAGTTACTGCAGAACTGCGAGCTAGGGAGGGTCGCGCACTCCAGGTAATGAGCGAGCAGCGCATCAATATTGAACAGTTGAGCCTGCAGCACGATGAGGTAGTGACGTAGAACAGACAGCTCATGCAAGTGGTCGAGGAAGCCTGCCAGATGGTCCCGGAGTTGGCCATCCAAGTAGAAGAACCAATGGAGGCGCGCATCTGGAAACTAGTAGTAGGGTTGCATGAGGCAAAGGACAACATAAGTAAGGTTTAGCTCAAAATAAACCTTTAGATAGCCGAATTGCAATTGAAGGCGTAGCCTTCAACTCCACCGAAAGTTATAGAACAGCGCACCAACGCAATTATAGTAGCAATAGCAAAGGTTAACAGTGCAGTCACAGACTGCACAAAGTTGTTCAAGCAGTCGTTCGAGGTTCTCACCACCCTGCAGGAGGACTCGAACATACAATACCTAGAGATAGAGGTGTGCGAGCTACAGCAGAAATACGATGAAGTAAAAGGGACTGCGCAGACAGTTGCCCTTACACAAAAGCTCGCGAGGATGCAACAGGTGAAAGCACTCAAGGAACAGGTAGATGCCTCTCGACCTAAGGAAGCGGTTTTGAAGGCACGCTTACAGCCGTGGATTGATGAGGCATACATCATTATAGCCTCCATTGAAGCAAATCTCGTGCAGCTGCAGGCAACACAGGAAAAGGTTCAGGGCAGCAGTTCAGCTACAGTGGTCTCTAAACAGCAAGTCGAGGAAGTACAGCAGGCAGTCGCTCAGTGCGCTGCCGATCTTGCAACGATTCAGGCAAAATTGGGAGGTCTTCACGCAAAGATCTCCACACCGATAGAGTGACTCGAGGGCGAGTCACGATGTTTGTGTTGGGGGCCTGTTGGGCGCGGGATCCCCCAAGGGAATTTTTGGGGCTTAGAGCCCAGATTTTGGTCAAAAATTGTAACTCCGATGTAAAGACTCTGCATTTTATGGGCACGAGGTGTGTAGCTTGTAAAAGAGTCATAGGGTTGTCCGCCCTCAATTTTGTAATGTAATGTCAGCTGTAGAGACCTACCCATGGTCTGCGGACCATGGGATTGTATAAATAGAGCAAGGCTCTAAGTAGTTAAGAGATTGAAGAATCATCTAATCTAAACATGGAATAGAAGCATAGTGGAAGAACGGAAGTGTAAAGTCTAGTTTGGGTCGTAGAGTAGGAGAAGGCTCTGCAAATGAGTGTGCAAAGGCCTAGTAGTCCGCAGTTGAGTGTGTAGGGCGAGTCGAGTCTGTAACAAGTTGAAAGCATTAATAAAGAGAAGTTTCATATCAATTCTGTGTAATTATTTCATGTTTTATGCATTGAATATATTGGATATAAATTTCACTTCTATTGTTTATATGACGCGTGAATATATATGGTTGTATCGATTAAGTGAATACAAGATAGAATATTTGTTTACATGAAGTTGACTAAAATTTGTAAGAAGATAAGTAAGATACACGGTGTAGTTTGGGGAAATAGTGCAGTTTGCTACCATAGCAGTGCCAAAGCATCTCAACCCCTGGTTAGGGCTGCGCAAAAAGAAATTATAATAAATCGCGAGGGTATTGAAGGTTAGAACAGTTCATGAAGTAACCTGTGCGAAGATAGGCACAGTTGGATTAAATCGATACCACAGACATCTCAAGGGTGCGGAAACTTGGTTCCAACATCCCCCCATACTGCTTCGGGTGAGACTTCAGTTTGTGCCCCGTAGGCTGATGCTGAAAGGGCCAGTAGTGTAGGGATTTGTTTGGCTAAATAACTCCGAACCTGGGTCAGGCCCCCTCAAGCCAACAATGCTCCCAGTTCCAACAAAGGAAAGGAGAAGAGTCAAAATAACTATGGAAGAAATCCTACTCCAAAAGGACTTGCAGATGGTGTCAAGAATACAAAAGGAAATGAATATCATCAAAGAATCCCAAGCCAAAAAGAATTCAGAAGTACATCAAGGAAATATTCATCTCCCAAGTACCAAAGTATATTTCTTGGTTATTCCTATTCTTGTACGGAACATGGAAAAAGAATGTAGGGCATATCACAAAGACAAATATAATGGTCCCTATCAATCTCCTAGAGGCAATTTTGCAAAAATAATTCGTGATTACTCATTCATAAATAAGATGGAGTGCTTCAATCGCAATAACATTGGACATATGTTACATGATTGTAACTTGACTTGGGTCCCTACACAAGCTAGAACCATGACAACCAAGCCAGAAAAGAAAGTTACACAAATATGGAGAAAGAAGCAAATTGGATCTGAAAGTCTCTTGGACACTCTAGCCAACAACACATGTTCTTGATTTGATGAATACATCAAGATGTGATATCCCACGTGTTTGATGAGACTCTTCCAAAAGGGAGGTCATGCATAAAGTTAGGGGGTGTTCTTGATCATTCTTGTCTAAAGAAGCTAGAAGAGTTTATGCAGACAGGGGGAGTTGGTTCATGTAAACACATCTATCATGGATCACATTGACAGAAGGAAGAGCACCATGACAGGAGGAGTAACATACCTATAAAGAACTACTATTGATTAAGAAAAGAAGCAGCTTGACAGGGGGAGTACTTGGGCACCCTATTTTCCATTGATGTCAAAGGGGGAGAGAATGTTGGAAGGGCAAGAATATTGCCATCAATGACAAAGGGGGAGATTGTTAATCAAGGTTGTCATTGATGTCAATATGGCATTATTGGGATGGCAAATATTCTTGTGATGCATAATATGATGATGTCCTTGCTCATGATGACAAGTCCCTCTTGTTTGATAAGGATGCCATTAATGAAGATGTCAATCTATTAATGATGTTATTATGACATCAATCCACTAAGAAGATGTCTTGTCTTAGATACTTTAACTAACCATAAAGACACCATAACCTCATGTATCCTTTCTCTTTATGAAGAATTCCTAGAAATCATGATGATGATCTTACTCTTGATGAAGAATCTTAGAACCTAGAAGATGTCCTTAGCCTTGATATTGAAGGACTATACATGAATGACCACACTTGATGATGTCATATGTGATGGAACTTGATGAAGGTATTGATGACATGAACAATGATTGGAGACATGACATGAAGGACTTAGAAATATCCTAATGGAAAATTAAGAAATGTTTCACTATGCTTGGTGACATATCATTGCACTATTATTGGATACATGATGCTACAATATCATGATGACTTGAATTCTAAATACACTATCATGGTGACATGGATGACTTACATGATGACAAAGCACTTGGGGAAAGGTTGTCCTAATCATCAAGCCCTAATGACCTATTGTTGTCCTAATCATCTTTTGCACTAAATATTTCAAGGACATACACAAAGAAAAATATTTGTTGACACCCTGGAGGTGTCTTTCCACAATGATACCTATACCATATTATAGAGTATATTTTTACCTTTCTAATGAGCCCTTACTTGCCTCAAACTCCGAGTGGTTGAGGAGATAATGAATTTTAAGTTAGAAAAAATTAGTTTTGATAGTGAGTCTACCTACACCTTGTCTTTCAAGTTGGCCTCCATATAGTGATGTGCCTCTTCGCTTTGGCTTGTAAAAAACACTTACAGTTCGGGTTGCATTTCTCCTCAACAATTTCGGTGATCATTTCAAAGAAGGAGCACATAATTAAAAGGAGGTCGAGGAGCACATTATAAAATATTGTTTGGGCATACTTATGTGATTGGGTCTATTTTTAAGGGAAATTTTACACCTGTAAGAAGGCCCCATTAGTATAGGAGGACACCTATTGTCTTAAGGAAGTTTCTCTCCTCCTATAATCCGATTTCTGAGCAAGGAAAGCAGCCACAGTTCTAAGAAGAAAAAAGGGAAAAATTTTTGTGGTTTAGGAGAGGGTTATCTCCTACATATTAGTCGTAGTTTAGGCAGATAAGCAAAGTAGTTTGTAGGCCTTACTCGGTCCTAAAACAGAGATCTTGTTTAGGTGGTGTTGCGCTGGTTATTAACTCAAAGATTAGCGAGCAAGACAAGGATACTTCTCAGTCTCCTTAAGCCCTGATTGTACCTCGGATTAGTGCATACTATGGCTTGAATTATGCCTCCTTTATAGTGCTTGGATTTTCCCTTATTACAATATTCATGTAGCTCGGGTTGTATGGAACAGTGCCTCAAACTATGGTAACTCGGACAATGATACATCTTGAAAGGCTCAGTCTCCTTAAAGCCTTGACTGTGGAAGATTTCAGACTTCATAGCCTTATCTTAAATGTGGAGATCTTGTTTGTTGTGAATCAAATACCTTGACTATACTATCATCACCCCTGGTTTGGTAAATATAGATTGTTGAAGTGTTGGAATTGTATAACAGTGGTGGAGACCAATACTGGACAGTCAAGCACTATTTTGGAGCTAGTTGAATATATGAAGAATTGAAGACCTTGTGAACTTGGCAATTCAGACACCTTGATTGAAGATAGTTTGGAGTTTTTTCTTGACACATCACCAAACATTCTTGGAGACTTGATGAAAACAACATTTAAGGATTGTTGAAGACACCTTGTTGAAGCAGCCTTGTTGGAGAGCAGATTTGAAGTTTTGTAGAACCAATATTGAAAAATACTTTAAGTTTTTAAAGACTTGTTTGGACTTGAAGACATCTCTTTGGAGCTTTGTTGAAGAAATCTAGAAGACACTTGTTGAACTTGAAGGCATTCTTGGAAGACATTGATGCGTGATTGAATTTGTCATGAGGTGACCTAGGAGAAATTGCTTGGGTACCATGAAGGACAGCGGTGACACCTTCATGTGAAGAGCAAGGTTTTCATTGATGACGTGACGAGAAGACTAAGAAAAGATTGACAGGGCTCATTGAAGAAGATATTGGGAGCCATGAAGTATAACCAAATGCATCTTGACGAAGTCAAGCTAAGGGTTGGAGCTCGAGAGGTTGGAGCCTCGACAAATTTGTTGCCTTGGAAGATAGGGTCGGAGCCCTAGACGATTGGATTCCTCAAGAAACCAGGTCGGAGCCTATACCAGAGAGAGGGTCGAAGCCTTATAGGTTGGTGCCTCAAATTGACAAGGTTATTTCCTTGGAAAGTCCAAGTCGATGCTTGGCACAATACAAGTTGGAGCCTGGTAGATTGAAGATTGGTGTCTTCATCTAGGCATGGAGACCTACACATATATTGTACTTGATTATTGTAAAGACTAAATTAATAAAAGTATTTATTCTTATTGTTTATTTTATGTTCTAAATATAAGTGATCTAACTGGTAAAAGTAACAATTGAAAAGGAATATTGATTCACCCCCCCCTCTCATTATTTCCAACAACTTTCTCTCTAATTGTCAGACTAGAGGATATAAGGATGATTTTAGAATTTGCATGTTCAAAAGGCTTCAAAGTCTATCAAATGGATGTAAAGTAAGGCTTTCTAAATGGTGATTTAAAAGGAAGTATACATGGAACAACCAATAGGGTTTGACTTCTCAAAGAATAAAGACTACATATATAAATTGAAGAAGGCCTTGTATGGATTAAAACAAGATCCAAGAGCTTGTTATGCTAGACTTGATCACTATATTCAACAACAAGGGTTCAAGATAGGAGTTGCAGGAAGAAATATTTACATGAACATGGATGAAGATAATCTATTAATCATATTGGTATACGTGGATGATCTGATTTTTAGTAGAAGTAATGATGAAATGAGTCACAATTTTTCCCAAGAAATGTCAAAATAATTTGAAATATCAATGATTGGAGAGTTGTCTTTCTTTCTTGGACTTCAAGTAACTCAAACCAATGTTGGAATGTTCATATCACAAACAAAGTACCTCAAGGAAATGATTAAGCGGTTTGGAATGGAAGAATGTGTTGTTGTAAGCACACCTATGATTACATATTATAAGTTGAGTAAGGATGATGAATATCATATAGTAGATGCAACTTTGTGCATATCAATTATTAGAGGTCTTTTATATCTAGCAACTTCATAACCAGACATCATGTAGGAAATATGTATGGTGGCAAGGTTCTATTTATCTTCCAAGGAATCTCGCACACAAGTTGTAAAAACAATACTCAGTAATCTAAAAGGCACTCTTGATTTGGGACTATGGTACCCTAAGAGAATAAATATTAACTTGATAGCATACACTGATGCAGACTGGGTAGGAAGCATTAATTACCAGAAGAGAACTGACTGTTGGAAATAATACTGAGAGGGGGGGTGAATCAGTATTATCAGATCAATCAATCTTTTCAATTTCATACTCAGAAACATATACGCTACTTCAATTAAGTGAACCCGCGTGTACACGCTACTGTGTCTAATGAAACTCGCGTATACCCAGAGATCTTATAATTCAATTAGCTTAATCTTCAGTAAATGCATCAGATCATTATTAAGCATATTAACAGTAAACAGGTGCAGAATAACAGAACAGAGCATCACACAAGAGCCACACACATGAACACAAAGATATAAGGTGGAAACCCAATGTGGGTGAAAACCACCTGCTGCAAGTCATCTCAATCTTCTTCTTAATAAGAAAATCCTTTTACAATATTTGTACTGGTGCAGTCTTATACCAGTACGCAGGCTACAACCTGCAGAAGGCTTCAACCTTCTCTCGTTCTCCAAACTTCCTTGGAAGGGAGCTCCAACCCCCTTTGCTCTTGTACTAGCCGATCCATTTACTAGTACGCAGGCTGCTACCTGCTACAATGCTCCAAAGATCTCCTTTAGCTTTTGTACTAGCTTAGATACTAGTACGTAGGTGCTTGCCTACAATCTTCTCACCTCCAGGTACCACGTTTCATCAATTTTCAGACTGGATACACTGAAGCACAACACATAATCTGTAAGGCCACTTTTCATCCAATTTTCATACTGGACCCATAACTATCATTGAAGCTCAAAACAATCATCAAACCCTGAATCACTGAAACCCTGTTAACAACAGTCACCAGAACACAGAGCAGACACAGAACTCTGTAATAACCATCAGATCCATCTGCAACTTCAAATATCAAGCTTTACAATGTATACGCTACTTCGATGAATCAAACCCGCGTGTATACGCGCTTTTGCCAAAGTCAACCCGCGTACAGATCTAAAAATAATTTCTCATAACTTGCAGCTGTACCAGACATCAGTCATACTCATAAAGTTTATAGAACAATACATGCGTCAGTATGTAGATCTAGAATAAGCATCATAAAGATGGTTCATTTCAAACCATTTGATCCCGATCTCTCCTTAGATCTAGTTCTCCATCAACCGATGAGATCTCTCCTTAGCTCAGATCAAGCAATGCATCATCAACCCATAACCCTGCATACTGGATCTAATGCTTCATCAGATATTCAAGACATTTCAGATGCACTTGCCTAATGATTTCCTTCTCCTTATATAGCCTTAGGCCTTGTTCAATACCAAGAGCCAAAACCATAGTAACACAATACCATCAACTTCAATACTAGGGATCGACACGCCCGTCGAGACATAATGGTCCGAAATCATAGGCACAATTTCCAAGGACTAACCGTCATTGATCAAAGGTACGTTTCCACATACACGCGCTTTTGCTGAAGCCAACCTGCGTGTACACGCGACTTGGGCTTAACGAACCTGCGTGTATAAACTTTCTCTTCTTCTTATAGTCTGATCATCAATTCCTTGCTGCTGACCTTCTGTCTGATCATCAATTCCTTGCTGCTGACCTTCTGTACTATGAGTTGTCATCAGTGAGGTTTGCCATCAAGGACAACACTTATCTCATAATGCCAACAATCTCCCCCTTTGGACTTGATGGCAACAACACCAAATCACTCTCCCCCTTTGACATCAAGGGCAAAGGGTGGACCAAGATATTCTCTTCCTTTGCTGAATCATTCCTCTGTCCATACTCCCCCTGAGTACCTGCTGAAATCTCTGAATAAACTCCCCCTTTGTATATGCCAAGGTGTACCAATCTGTCCATGCTCCCTCTGAGTACATGCTGAATCTCTGTGCCGCTGAAGTGTGCTGTTCATGCTCTTCCTGACAGTAGGCAAGATCTGCAAAAGATGTTCTTCAAGAAGAACATGACTCTATACATCATAAAAGACCTTCCTATCACCAAAGACTCATACATACATTCATCTCTCAACTAAGTGAGGATATACAAAAATTGGCTCATCCACCCAACCAAGTGGGGATATATCAAAAGTTTACATATGACAACCAATCATATTGCATTAATCATCCCAGGCATAGTGGGGAAACCAAAATAGGCCGTTACATGACCTTGACACCATGAAAGAGATACCACAAAAGAGATATATGACATAGAGATTAGACCAAGACTTATGAAAGTCACCAGCAGCATCTGATAATCACCATTCAGATCAGCAACCAAGAGATCCTTCTGTTCTCCTTTCGCCTTTGTTCCTCCTGAAATCAACACCAAATGTGAACTAGAACCAAAAGATTTAAGATAATGCCAACAATGCATTATTGGAAGATTATCTGCTCCCTCTGAACCTGTGCCAGATGATCTCTGTCAGATCCATATCAGACTTTCTGCAACCAACATCTGTCCCTGCTGATTTCCTTCAAAAACTCCATATACGCGTCTGCATCCACATAAACAAGCGTATATACGCAGATATCCCTTACGCAACACGCGTACACTATATACGCGACTATCCCCTTGTAAAACGGCGTATGCACGCGGATATCCTTTAAACAACACGCGTACACAAATTTTCATATCAGCAACCTGTAAATGTCCTGTAGAGAATAGGTCATCAACCTATAACAAGGTATGTCTGCATCAATTTATCCCTTTGAACAGAATTCAGAGTCATTCACATTGTTTCATGTGTGAAACCACCATAGCCATTTCATCAAGCTCTACATGATCCAAGTATCATTACTTGGGAACATCTGCATCAATTAACATATGTAAGGATCAACCTATCATCATATAGATAAGAACTCATCACCATGTCTTCAATAAAGCAACTTTGAGTAGTCATCCATGTGTCAGCACTATGTATCTTGAGCTCAAGCTCATTTGACAAAACTTCTTGATATCATCAACAGCAACAATCCTTATCCACATGAGTGCCTGCATCATAACTGTATGATCTTTATGTATATGACAACAGCAGTATATAAGTGACTCATCATCAAGTGAGGAAGATGTGAATTCAAGCTTTGTACTTCTCCTTGTTCTTATGAAGATCACCATGTAAGCACCATACATGCATCATCAAAGAATCAACCATAAATCTGATCTGAACATCTTCTATGTAACTCCAAGAATCATATGAGAGTTTATCATAGACAACTCACAATAGCAAGATATATCATTTAGCCATATAAGAATCATCACCAAGGATTATTAACCATAATGCCAACATTGAATTGCTAAAGGCATATGCTCCCCCTCAACCTGTGCCATCTGTTAGATCTGATTATGTATATATCAGCAATAAGCACCAAAACATCATCATCCTCAAGTTAGGATTAAAAACACTTCTAGACATCATACAGGTAACAAGACATTTCCACACATCCTCAGCAGACTGTAACCAATAGAGCAAATAATAGACTGAATCATATCAGATCCTTTTTCTGATCCTGCCCCCACTGCTTTTCCTCAGACTGACATATACGCGACTTTGCAGTGTCTAACTCGCGTATACACGCGACTTCCATTTAAGGAACTTGCGTATGAGATTCAGAACACTGAAGTTTTACACCTTCAGCTCCCCCTGAGTCTGATATGTCTGTGCTGTGCTGTGTCTCAGTACATTGTGCTGACTGTACTTCCTTCTTCCTCCATATCTTCAAGTGTGATGAGGTTTTCTTCTTTTGGTGTGATGTCCATCCTTTGTTCCTGCATTCCTTGGCTATATGTCCAGGCTTGTTGCATGTATAACATCTTACATGTTTCATATTCCTCCTGTAGCAATCAGCAGCTTTGTGACCATACATATTGCAAGCAAAGCAATATCCATTAAAGTACCTTGATTGAGATGACCTGTCCGCATAATAGTCTTGAACTCTTCTTCTTCTACATCTAGCTGCAACATGTCCAAGATTGTGACATACATAACATTCAACATTATTCATAGGAGGAGTAAAAGATTTTCTTTGAAGACTTTCTTTCCTTGGTTGATGATGAGATTGACCTTTCATCTCCTTGTTGATCATTTTGGATTTCTCTTTAGAGTTCCTTGCCTCACCTTGTGAACTAGATTCACCTTCAACAGATTCATGGAAACCAAGACCAGTCTTGATAGCAGGAGACCTTTGACTACTAAGAATATCATCCAAGACTTTAGAACTATCTTGAAATCGTAAAAGCTTATCCTTTTCTTCTATTTTACCTTTCAAGATATTTACCTCAACTTGAAGTTGTTCCTCCTTTTCTAGACATTGCTTCTTCATGTCTTCTCCATCTTTCCTTCCTTCTTCCAACTGATGCCTCAATTTGAGAATCTCCTTTTCTTGTTCTTCATTCAGATCCTGCTGCATTTCACGAACTCGGAAAGCACATTCTAGTTGAGATTTTAAGCTGGTGACTTCATTTTCTTGTTTTGCAATAGCTTGGAGTAGATCTGTATTCTGCTTCTTTGATTCTTCAAGATCTCCTTTTAGTGAGGGGATTGTAGCTTCAAGATTTTCATAGTAGCTGGATCTATCTTTGAGTTTCTTGATGGTTGTGCTTCTTTCGTTGACTTCTTTTCTTAATGATGTCACTTCATGCTGCAATTTTTGACATTGGTCTTCCTTGTCCTTGAGAAGCTTTCTTACCTTGTTTCCTTCTTCTAGTTGGGCCTTTAGTTCGGTAACTTCTTCTTTGAAAGCACATTCCCTTTTGTTCAATAGATCTTGTTGATTTTTAACTTTGTCTGTAAGCCTTCTAAATAATGCCTCTATATGATACTTTTCTTGCTCACCCATAAAAGCATGTTCAGTAGTTTCACTATCACTTCCATCACTTTCACAAGGAAATATAGCAGGAACATCAGAGGATAATACATTCATACCTGATAATGATTCTGAATCTGATTCTGAATCTGAAGAGCTTCTTATACCTAATCCCCAATCGACTCTCCCACTGTCATAGATCTCTTGAGATGTCTTCTTCTTCTTATGAGCTTTCTTTTTAAGCTTCTTTCCCATTGTTCCACGGATCTCCTTCAAGCGATCAAGCTTCTGTCAAAGGACCTGCTCTGATACCAATTGTTGGAAATAATACTGAGAGGGGGGGTGAATCAGTATTATCAGATCAATCAATCTTTTCAATTTCATACTCAGAAACATATACGCTACTTCAATTAAGTGAACCCGCGTGTACACGCTACTGTGTCTAATGAAACTCGCGTATACCCAGAGATCTTATAATTCAGTTAGCTTAATCTTCAGTAAATGCATCAGATCATTATTAAGCATATTAACAGTAAACAGGTGCAGAATAACAGAACAGAGCATCACACAAGAGCCACACACATGAACACAAAGATATAAGGTGGAAACCCAATGTGGGTGAAAACCACCTGCTGCAAGTCATCTCAATCTTCTTCTTAATAAGAAAATCCTTTTACAATATTTGTACTGGTGCAGTCTTATACCAGTACGCAGGCTACAACCTGCAGAAGGCTTCAACCTTCTCTCGTTCTCCAAACTTCCTTGGAAGGGAGCTCCAACCCCCTTTGCTCTTGTACTAGCCGATCCATTTACTAGTACGCAGGCTGCTACCTGCTACAATGCTCCAAAGATCTCCTTTAGCTTTTGTACTAGCTTAGATACTAGTACGTAGGTGCTTGCCTACAATCTTCTCACCTCCAGGTACCACGTTTCATCAATTTTCAGACTGGATACACTGAAGCACAACACATAATCTGTAAGGCCACTTTTCATCCAATTTTCATACTGGACCCATAACTATCATTGAAGCTCAAAACAATCATCAAACCCTGAATCACTGAAACCCTGTTAACAACAGTCACCAGAACACAGAGCAGACACAGAACTCTGTAATAACCATCAGATCCATCTGCAACTTCAAATATCAAGCTTTACAATGTATACGCTACTTCGATGAATCAAACCCGCGTGTATACGCGCTTTTGCCAAAGTCAACCCGCGTACAGATCTAAAAATAATTTCTCATAACTTGCAGCTGTACCAGACATCAGTCATACTCATAAAGTTTATAGAACAATACATGCGTCAGTATGTAGATCTAGAATAAGCATCATAAAGATGGTTCATTTCAAACCATTTGATCCCGATCTCTCCTTAGATCTAGTTCTCCATCAACCGATGAGATCTCTCCTTAGCTCAGATCAAGCAATGCATCATCAACCCATAACCCTGCATACTGGATCTAATGCTTCATCAGATATTCAAGACATTTCAGATGCACTTGCCTAATGATTTCCTTCTCCTTATATAGCCTTAGGCCTTGTTCAATACCAAGAGCCAAAACCATAGTAACACAATACCATCAACTTCAATACTAGGGATCGACACGCCCGTCGAGACATAATGGTCCGAAATCATAGGCACAATTTCCAAGGACTAACCGTCATGGATCAAAGGTACGTTTCCACATACACGCGCTTTTGCTGAAGCCAACCTGCGTGTACACGCGACTTGGGCTTAACGAACCTGCGTGTATAAACTTTCTCTTCTTCTTATAGTCTGATCATCAATTCCTTGCTACTGACCTTCTGTCTGATCATCAATTCCTTGCTGCTGACCTTCTGTACTATGAGTTGTCATCAGTGAGGTTTGCCATCAAGGACAACACTTATCTCATAATGCCAACACTGACATAAATGCATGTTTCTTAGGAGATTGTCTTGTATATTGGTTAAGCAATAAATAATCATCCATATCCCTTTCCAAAGTTGAAATCGAATATATAGCAGCATCATACTATTGTGCACAAATAATTTGGATGAAGGAAGCCTTGAAGGATGTCAAAATGGAAATAAATCATCCCATCACTATACTTTGGACAATACCAGTGAAATAAGTCTCTCAAATAACCCATTCATGCACTCAAAAATGAAACATATTTTGATCAAGTACCACTTTCTCAGAGAACAGGTTACAGATCATATCATCCAATACATCAACACTAAGGAAAAAATTGTTGTCATCTTCACCAAACCTCTGCCTGGAGAAACATTTGAATATCTTTGTCAGAAGTTTGGTTTCATCTTTCTTGCATCCTAATAGAGCATACCTTTGTTGTTGATGTCAAAGGGAGAGTGGTAGGAAGTCAGGAGTAGTAAGAAATTATCATAATGTTTCCATCAATAAAAAAGGGGGATATTGTTGAGAAATTACTTCTTATTGATGCCAAAGGTTGTCCAACTTAAGAGAATAATAGAATAGGAAAAAATATTTCTTTAGGCCCTTTCCAACAAGGTATAGCATGCCCCTTAATTCCTCTCCATTGAGAATAAATCATTTTTTAAGACAAAAAACCACATATCTTGCCTCGGTCATGTCGGCCCTACTTGAGGACAAGTCAACCTTGTTTGGGTGACGTGAATTGTGTAAACATGTGATTCCTCTCCTCTATTAGTCTGGCAACTCAGTCAGGTAAGAAAAGAATCAATTCAGAGATGTGGAGAAGAGTGAAATGGTTTATATCTCATGAACCTAGAATCATATTGAAGGAGAAATTCATGGTTTCTAATTCTTTTCCGGATTAAGGGTTCTTGGATGATTTTCTAATCATATTTTGTAGCAATCTATTTTGGAAAAGATCTTACCTCTTTTTCGCATAGATTTTTGCCCCCAAATTGACACAAAATTCTGATTTGTGGATATTCTTTTTGGAGTTGGTTTTGTTCAATTTTGAATTATCTTAAAGAGCATATGTGAAGAAATTTTTGAGACCACATTTGAAGCAGATATTGAGACCATATGTGGAGCAAAATTGGAGTTGATTTGTAGCCTTTCTTGATTATGTTTTGGAGTTAATCTTGAAGTTTGAGTAGGTTGGTTCCTGAAGAGGATTGGTTTCCTCATATAGACCAAGTTGGTGCCCATATTTGATTAAGAGGATTTGTGTCCTCATTCAAGGTTGGTGCCTTGTAGAATTGGAAATTTGATCTTACAAGTTGGAGCCTAAATTTGTAAAATAGGATTGGTGTCCTCATCACCATTATCTGACAAATATTTACATAAGTTATTATTTTGTCATATCTCTTGTGTTATGGAATAACTTGTGCTTCTTATTGTGGAAAGAAACAACTGGAAGAATAAACAATTGAATGAAATATTGATTCACATCCCCTCTCAATATTTCTAATAGCATTGCCTTTGCATAGAAGTTTCGCCCTCTACATGTGTGAGTTCCTCCTGTATATGACTTGGCGTGAGTTCATGATAACATGAAGTAAAGTCCTCCACTCGATGGTGCATACAAGTGATGCTCTTGTGGACCCTCTCCTAGTAGTACACAACGCCCCTCCAAACTCACACCCTCTAATGAGGCATGGTGGGAATAACTAAGGTGCAGAAGGAAGCAAGCAATATTGATGGAGGAAAAAGAAAATGAAAAAGACAATGGATAAGCCACGTCAAGCAGGAGCTAAATTTGGATGAACCTCCACCACTACCACCTCAGAATAAAAGAAGGACAAGGTTCCACTCATGAGAATGGGGATAATATTGTATCCAACCAGATAAGATGACCATCTAGAGGTAGAAATTGTTGGGTGTGGACCATGATTATATTCTTGATTCGTAGGTCTTATTTTAGCCATGTTTAATTATGAAAAAGATCTGACAGTAGAAGTTATGTTAATTTAGGGATTTTTTCCCTGGAAGGAAACCCTTGGTTTATATGAGGGAAGTGTATTGTGACTGTGTATTATTATGTCTAAGAAAAAGAGAGGAGATTGTGTGAGAGAAAAGAGTATGTTACAGCGGATTTTTTGTATGTTATATCCCTTCAATTTCTTGGATAACATAAAAGGAAGGACTAGTTGTTTCTCCATGGATGTAGCCCAAATTGGGTGAATCATGTGAATCTGTGTCTCTCTTTTTTTATGATTTTTCATGTTTACCACAATATTTTATGCGTTCCATTGCTCTGCTATTTAATTTCAACAAAAACAGGGAAATTTGTCATTGGTTGACTATAAAACTAGAGAAAAAAATGGAAAATTCCAAACAACGAAAGAGAGGGGAGATACACCAAACACAAAGTGAGGGCCAAGACAAAATGTCATAATAGGAGGTTGGAATAGATTACCATAATCTAGAAAGGTTAAGGGATAAGGAGCAAGAGGGTAAAGCTCAAGGACAGAGAGAAAACATAGGGTGGCTGATGTAAAACCACAAGCAACTAGACCTGAGGAAAATGGCTTGCACATGTGCTTGAAATACAATAGATAAAAAAATATAGAGAAAAAATAATCATTACCAACTTCAAGATTACACCACTCCACAAGGAGTGAACTAGCAACACCAATTTGCAAGAATTTTTGTCTTACTGAAAAATCTCTGGAAAAGAGTACCACAAACCTAACTAGTTGAACATTCTCCTCCCGAAAATCCCCTTCATCTGTGGCACTATCCTGCAACTCTCTCTCCACCAAGACCAATATCGCAAAGAGTTGCATGAAAAATTTTGTGGTTAAATACTTGACGGTCATCACCTCCACATGCATGAGGCACCGGAAATAACCACCAACTAATGTTGAACAACCTGATGCCATAAACCACCTCTACTTGGAATGATAAGCCTTGATGGCCCTTCCCTGGTTGTGAGCCTTATGCATTAAAACATCCTTTGGGGCATGCTTCCACGTCCCTCGGTACATTGTCGGTGGGATGGCAACAATCCCTGATCTTCACCCCCCCCCCCATACACACACACACACACCCTTGTGCTTCGTAACTCACCCCATCTGGCTAAATATATACTTTATAATTCATCATTATAAGATACTCAAATTCAAATATAAATAAATAAATTATTCTTTCTCTATATTAGATGTGTAAATCAAATATAAAACATCATTTCTTTATTTTAAAAAATGTGTAAGATAGGATACTAGCTTGAGAGTGTTGGAAATAATACTGAGAGGGGGGGGGTGAATCAGTATTATCTAATTCTTTTAATAAATCTTCCTTATTTGTTCTTTGAATTAGTTTTGCATGTCAGTACCATAAAATAATGAGCATGAACAAAGAAAACAGATAGTCACACCAAAGAACACAAGATGTAAGGTGGAAACCCAATGTGGGTGAAAACCACCTGCTGCAACATGTCTCTATCTTCTTTCAAATTAGAAACTCCTTTTACAATGGTTATGTACTGGTGCAGTCATTTACCAGTACGCAGGCTGCAACCTGCAGATAGCTACAACTCTCTCTCTCTCGTTTTCCAGTCTCTCCTGGAAGGGAGCTACAACCCCCTACTTCTTTTCTTACAAGGACCACTTTTCATAAATTTTCAAACTGGATCCATAAGCATCAAATGATCATCAAGTATAAGAGAATCACCCAATCAACTGTAGTAACCAGATCAACAATAATAGGACCAAACCCAGAACACAGCAATGATAAACAAAGATTTTAAGAGAAGTAAGCAGCTTCACCCATGTACTGCCTGCTTACAGTAAGCACCCTGCTCAACTGCTCGCCTGCTTACGTACGCACCCTGCTCAACTGCTCGCCTGCTTATGTACGCACCCTACTCAACTGCTCGCCTGCTTACGTACGCACTGTAGTCAACTGCTCACCTGCGTACCTCGCTCTGAGTCTATTTAACTGCCTGCGGACCTCCGCACCTTCAACCCTTCTGTGCCTGCGTACCGGCGCACCTGAAACGCTTCATTCCTGCGTATGTACGCACTTTTCTTTCACTGTACCTGCGTACCTTCAGGCATATATGATTTCAAGACTTCAGAAATAACCCAGACAGTCAGATCTACAGATCTGAACATGCGCCGAAGAGATCTCAATCCATCAGTAGATTCGCCTTATTTAGATCTAGACATACTCTCAAGAGATCATAATATTTCAGACCTAGCCCTCATAAGATATTCAACCAAAAAACATGCTCAAGCCAAATGATCTCCTTTGCTTTATATAGGAAAGCTCTTCCTTAAATCATGGATCAATACCACGGGCCGACACCATAATAACACAATACCATCGGCTAAATACCAAGAGTAAAACATAAGAAAACCCCACATGTGAATTTCTTTGCCTTGAAATGTGTGCACTGGGGGTACGCACCTCCTGAACGGGATAACTGCGGGTATGTATGCACTTTATGTAACACTGACCTGCGTGTACGCACCTTATGTAAGGTGTACCTGCGTACCCCTTATTTTCTTCAATATTTGATAGTTTATCATCAATCTCTACTGTTGACTTGAAGTACTGTGATCTATCACCTGAATGGGTTGCCATCAAGGACAACACTTTAGCCATAATGCCAACAATCTCCCCCTTTGGACTTGATGGCAACCTCAAAACTTCAGCTTCATTCTCCCCCTTTAACATCAAGGGCAAAGGGTTATGCTCCCCCTAAGAACATGCTCCCCCTGAATATGAACCAGATCTGCAACGAAGAACCATAATCCACCATGAAAGAGATAGAGACATATTGCAGCTACTTCCAAGATCTCCTTCTGCACATCCTCCATAATGCCAACAATGCATTATATGCTCCCCCTGAACCTGTACCATCAAAGAGAAGAGGTTCAGCAATAAGATGATGCATCAACAACCCCCAGCTTTTGCCTGAGGTATTCAAAAGTGTCCCTGGGCAATGGTTTGGTGAGAATATCAGCAACTTGTTCCTTAGAAGGAACATACTCCAACTTGACCTTCTGTTCAAGCACTTGTTCCCGGAGAAAATGATACTTGATTGGTATGTGCTTGGTTTTTGAATGCATAACCGGATTCTTTGAGATGCTGATTGCACTTGTGTTATCACATAAGATGGGGATAGGTGGTGTACAAGTGATTTGAAAATCCTGCAAAGTCTGCATCATCCAAAGGAGTTGGGTGCAACAAGATGCAGCAGCAACATATTCCGCTTCACTGTAGACAAGGCAATCGAACTTGTTTCTTGCTGAACCAAGATACCAGTCTGGAACCCATAAAGAACGCACCACCACTTGTGCTTTTCCTGTCATCCACGCTTCCGGCCCAATCTGCATCTGTATAAGCATGAAGTGTAAGATCTGTATCTCTAGGATACCATAAGCCATAATTTTGAGTCCCTTGAAGATATTTGAAAATTCTCTTCACTGCCTGAAGATGAGTCTCCTTCGGATTTGCCTGAAATCTTCCAACTATTCCAACTGCATGCATGATGTCTGGTCGGGTACCTGTCAAATAAAGTAAACTTCCAATCATAGATCTGTAGGTTGGTTGATGTACTGCTGCAGATTCATCATTTGCACTGAGGCTACATTCTGTGACCATGGGTGTACATACTGGTTTTGCATCTTCCATACCATATTTCTTCAAAATCTGTTTGAGATACTTGCTTTGAGATAAAAAGATTCCTCCTTCTTTTTGTTGGATTTGCAAACCAAGGAAATATGTCAGTTCTCCTAGTAGGGACATTTCAAATTCTTTCTGCATGACCAAGGCAAAGCTTTGACTCATAGCTTCTTCATTGCTCCCAAAAATAATGTCATCTACATACACAACAAGTATTAGCAATTTGTCATTTTCAAATTTTATATAAAGATTGCTATCTGTTGATCCTTTTGAAAAGCCTTGTTGATGAAGATATTTGTCCAAACGGTAGTACCAAGCCCTTGGAGCTTGTTTGAGACCATAGAGAGCCTTTTCAATCTGCATACAAGATTTGGATCATTTCCAAGAATGAACCCATCTGGCTGTTCAATGTACACTTCTTCTTCCAAGTCTCCATTCAGAAAGGTTGATTTCACGTCCATTTGAAATACTTTGAAGTTTTGAAAAGGAACATTCGGATGGCCTCAAGTCTTGCAACAGGAGCAAAGGTTTCTTCAAAGTCTATTCCTTCTTGCTGCGCATACCCTTTACAAACAAGTCTGGCTTTGTTTCTAATTACTTCTCCATTTTCATTCAATTTATTTTTGAAGACCCATTTTGTTCCGATAACATTCTTATCTTTTGGTCTAGGAACCAGCTCCCAAGTGTTGTTCTTTTCGATCTGCTCAAGTTCTTCATCCATTGCTTTCACCCAACATTCATCTTTGCATGCCTCTTTCACATTTTGTGGTTCAGTAGAGGAGAGTAATGCCAAATAGCTTGAAGCTTCTGCAACTGTTCTTCTTGTTTGTACACCTGCTTCTTTCTGCCCCATAATCTGAGATTCTGGATGATTCTTCTGAACATATCTGGATGGAGTCTTTTCTTCTATTCTTGTTTGCTCCTCTGGTTCTTCTTGAGGTTCTTCTTCTTCATCATTCTGTCGTTGGGGGTAGCCTTCATCTTCTTCGATGTCTTCATGATGTACTTGCCTAGGAATGTATCCCTTCTCATCAACCACTACATCAATGTTGTCAACAATTCTGCCAAGTCTTTTATTGTAGCATTTGTATGCTTTGCTATGTGGAGAGTAACCAAGAAGAATGCCTTCATCTGCTCTAGGTTCAAGTTTTCCAAGCTGCTCATCAGTATTCTTGATATAGCATTTGCTCCCAAAGATTTTGAAGTGCTTTACCGAAGGATTCCTACCACTCCAGAGCTCATGAGGAGTTTGAGTGTTGTTCACCCGGACATTTGTTTTGTTGAGAATAACAACCGCAGCATGTGCAGCTTCACCCCAGAAAGTTGCGGGAGTTCCTGACTCATCAAGCATAGCACGAGCCATTTGTTGGACTGTTCTGTTCATTCTTTCCACAACTCCATTTTGCTGAGGAGTTCTTGCTGTAGAGAATTCTCTTCTTATCCCATGTTCTTCACAGAAATCGAAAAATTCATTTGAAGTAAATTCCCCACCTCTGTCGGATCTGAGGCACTTAATTTTGTGACCTGATTCATTTTCAACCAAGGCTTTGAAGGATTTGAATTTTTCGAATGCTTCATCTTTGTGCTTCATAAGTCCTAACCAGACAAACCTGGAGAAATCGTCAATGAATAATATCAAGTATTCTTCTCCTCGAGGTGTTCTTTTCCTGAAAGGACCGCATGTATCTGTATGTACTAGCTCAAGAGGCATGCTAGCTGATCCTTCTTTCTCTGGAAAGTTAGTTCTGGTTTGTTTTCCAAACTGACATGATTTGCATATGGTGTTGTCAGGAATTTTGATATCTGGAAGATCGCGAACTGCCTGATATTTGCATGCTTTCCTTATTTGTGAAAAGCTTAGATGTCCCAACCTCCGATGCCATAACCAGTGCTCATCATCCTTGCTCAGATAGCATTGTTGTTGTCCTTCTTCAAATATGTACAGATTATTTGGAGTTCTTTTGCCTTTGATCACTGTTTTACCTGTATCAAGATCACGAACAAGACATCCATTTGATCTGAATATAACCTCGGTTCTTTGATCACACATCTGGCTGACACTTAGAAGATTATGCTTCAATCCATCAACATACAAAACATTTCCAGCCTTGACCTTTTCTTTTAACTGAGCAATGCCTTTTCCTTTTATAGTTGCAGGAGTATCATTTCCAAAAGAGACTTTCTTTCCTTTTTCTAGAGCAAAATATGACTCAAGTTTTTCTTTATCACCTGTCATATGCTTCGAACATCCACTGTCAATGTACCATAGATTTTCTTGTCCCTCTGCATAAAATGCTATCCCACATCTTTCTGTTTGTGGTTCCTTTATTCTCCATGTTTTGGTGCTTGAGGCTTGTTCCTTTTTCTGCTGAAAACTGCTCCTGCATTCAGAGTCTTCATGACCAAAGTTATTGCAAATAGAACATTCAACTTCATTTTCAAGAACCGAAAAGTTGTTATAGGTCCTTTTTGTAATCCCGGTCATACTTCTTTGTTTTTGAGCTTCCCTAGTCATGATTGTTTTATATGCAACACATTGAGCTGCTTTGTGACCAAAGTTATGGCAAGAAAAGCATTGTCCATTGAAGAAACTTTTGCGGTTATCGAATCTACCAGCCAATTGATTGTAATTTCTATTGTCATCTATTCTTGAACCAAATTGAGAAGATTTTACCTGTGGCTGGTTGTAGCTTTTGTTCACCCTTAAGATGGATTGCCCCTGATAGTTTATGTTTGTAATTCGTCCCTGCTTTACCTGATGATCTTCATTGCGTTTTTGCTCATTTCTTCTTGCTGCATCAAGATAACTTTTTGAGGTGGATGCTTGAGAAGTTTCTCCATTATAGCCCAGACCTGTCTTGTTTAGTGGAGACCGCTGCACATTGATAATCTCATCCAAAGTTTCAGATCCTTTGACAAACTTGAGATTAATAGCTTTTGTTTTCTCAATCTCTTTTCTAAGACCAACAATTTCACCTTCTAATTTTTCAAGATGTTTTTCCTTTTCATCAATTTGAAATTGTAGAGTATCAATGATCATGTTCTTTTCTTCTATACATCTCTTGAGTCTAGTAATTTCATCATAAAGGTTATCCACATCTATAGCATCCATATAATCATCATCTTCAAATGCCATTAACAACTTATATTCATTACCTTGTTCATCTTCATCACTGTTTGATAGACCATCACTATCTTCATGAGTGTAGTAGCTTTTCTTATTTGCGTTATGTTTCTTGTTCCATCTAGCAGGTTCCTTTCCTTTATCCTTATAAGGACATTTTGCAGCATAATGACCTACTCTTCCACAAGCAAAGCATTTAAAAGGTAACTTACCTCTGAACCTTCCAGAACCCCTTTGAAGATTTCTGACAAAATTTGATTCTTCTTCCTCTTCTTCTTGGACGTGGCTTGCTTCATAATAATCTCCTTTGCCTGATGCCTTGAAAGCAGCTTCTCTTCTGTCTGATGGACCTCCCTTTCTCATTTCATAAGCAGTTAGAATTCCATGTAGCTGAGACATAGTAAGAATTCGTAGATTTTCCTTTTCTTCTATTGCAGATACTTTAGATTCAAACTTGGGGGACAATGATCTTAGAACCTTTTCAACCACAATAGCCTCTTTTATTTCTTCACCCAAATTTTTCATATAATTAACAACCTCATCTACCCGAAGAAAATAGTTAGCCACACTTTCATCATTATACATTTTGAGAGTCTCATACTGAATTCTGAGAGTTTGAAGTTTAGCACGCTTTACCTGTTCATCTCCTTCATAGCTCGTGACAATTTTGTCCCATATCTCTTTTGCAGATTTATAATGCATTACCTTCATGAATTCTGATTGAGATATACATCCTAATAGAGTACTGAGTGCTTTCGCATTTGTTTCATACTTCTTTTTCTCGGCTGCATCTGTAGGAGTAGCTGAAGGAAAAGCGTAGCTTGTCTCTACGATGTCCCAAACTTCTGTACCAAGAGATTGAAGATAGGCAGTAACTCTTACCTTCCAATAATTGAAGTTTGTCCCATCAAAAACTGGTGGCCTAATTGATGCTTCTCTCTCGTAGTTGCTCATGATGAACGATCTACCTTCAAGCGATCAAGCTTCTCTGAAGGACCTGCTCTGATACCAATTGTTGGAAATAATACTGAGAGGGGGGGGGGGGTGAATCAGTATTATCTAATTCTTTTAATAAATCTTCCTTATTTGTTCTTTGAATTAGTTTTGCATGTCAGTACCATAAAATAATGAGCATGAACAAAGAAAACAGATAGTCACACCAAAGAACACAAGATGTAAGGTGGAAACCCAATGTGGGTGAAAACCACCTGCTGCAATATGTCTCTATCTTCTTTCAAATTAGAAACTCCTTTTACAATGGTTATGTACTGGTGCAGTCATTTACTAGTACACAGGCTGCAACCTGCAGAGAGCTACAACTCTCTCTCTCTCGTTTTCCAGTCTCTCCTGGAAGGGAGCTACAACCCCCTACTTCTTTTCTTACAAGGACCACTTTTCATAAATTTTCAAACTGGATCCATAAGCATCAAATGATCATCAAGTATAAGAGAATCACCCAATCAACTGTAGTAACCAGATCAACAATAATAGGACCAAACCCAGAACACAGCAATGATAAACAAAGATTTTAAGAGAAGTAAGCAGCTTCACCCATGTACTGCCTGTTTACAGTAAGCACCCTGCTCAACTGCTCGCCTGCTTACGTACGCACCCTGCTCAACTGCTCGCCTGCTTATGTGCGCACCCTGCTCAACTGCTCGCCTACTTACGTACGCACTGTAGTCAACTGCTCACCTGCGTACCTCGCTCTGAGTCTATTTAACTGCCTGTGGACCTCCGCACCTGCAACCCTTCTGTGCCTGCGTACCGGCGCACCTGAAACGCTTCGTTCCTGCGTATGTACGCACTTTTCTTTCACTGTACCTGCGTACCTTCGGGCATAGATGATTTCAAGACTTCAGAAATAACCCAGACAGTCAGATCTACAGATCTGAACATGCGCCGAAGAGATCTCAATCCATCAGTAGATTCGCCTTATTTAGATCTAGACATACGCCCAAGAGATCATAATATTTCAGACCTAGCCCTCATAAGATATTCAACCAAAAAACATGCTCAAGCCAAATGATCTCCTTTGCTTTATATAGGAAAGCTCTTCCTTAAATCATGGATCAATACCACGGGCCGACACCATAATAACACAATACCGTCGGCTAAATACCAAGAGTAAAACATAAGAAAACCCCACATGTGAATTTCTTTGCCTTGAAATGTGTGCACTGGGGGTACGCACCTCCTGAACGGGATAACTGCGGGTATGTACGCACTTTATGTAACACTGACCTGCGTGTACGCACCTTATGTAAGGTGTACCTGCGTACCCCTTATTTTCTTCAATATTTGATAGTTGATCATCAATCTCTGCTGCTGACTTGAAGTACTGTGATCTATCACCTGAATGGGTTGCCATCAAGGACAACACTTTAGCCATAATGCCAACAGAGAGAAACATATTATGATTCTTTAGCATGGTCTTCATCTTAAAGTTTATAATTTTTAAAGCAGATTCTTAAATGTATGATTTATGGCATTAAGTTTTTGTTGCTCCTAAAAATAATGAAATTAATATTGTGAACAAGTAAGGTTTATCTAGTGGAGTGATTTGAGTGAAGCATTGCACTACCACAAAAATGGTGCCACCACCGTGAGAAAGGAGGAGGAGGGGAGGGGATTCAACCCCTAGTGTACGAATGAAAATGGGATTCAAAGGTGGGAAGGTGAAGAGAAGAAAGGAAACCATTATGTTAATTATTAATCTTGATTTGATGTTCAAGTTATTCCAAGGTTAAACCAAAAAATATGGTTCAAATAGAAGGAAAAGAAATACCCAAGGAAAAGAGTGGGGAGAGGAATTAACAAACCTAAACCAAGAAGATGTTGTGACCTTTGGTGAAGCCAACAAAGAGGATGAAAATCCCACCAAGCTTCAAGACATAGCCAATCTCCTCAATTTATACTTGAAAATAGTCTTAAATGCAATGCAATATATGCCTAAAATCATGGTAAATGTATTAAATAATGAAACAACAATATTATAGTAAATGAAGATGATGGATGAAGAGTAAGAGGATAGCATATGAATTTGTACCTTAGACATAAGGTGTTATCCTTGCAAATATGGCATTGGTAATACTTGCTAAAAGGAGGATTGCGAGGATAGAGGAGATTTAATACCTAATGACAAACTTTAGATCTAACTCAACTATTGAGTACAAAGGGAAGAATCTACTAAGGGGAATGGATAATATCTAAGGCAATTGTAACACTCCCTTCCACCACCTTAGCTTAAACCATCCTAGTGGAAGGTGTTACTTTTATTTAACCCAATCTCCACAGTCTTGTCATGGAAATGGTATCACAAAATTCCTAAACTTCCAATTTATTCAAATATAAAAACTAATACCACCATTGCATCTCGCTCAGTGAGAAATTTCCAGCAATATAAATTTTATCTCGATCGACCTACAGATCAAAAGTTATGGTCATTTAAATATTTGGCCAATAACCCTTTTTCCATGTCAATAGGCTTTGCCACGTGGTGCCCATGTGGTGCCCACGTGACACTCCACATCACATGCCAAGTCACTTTTGGTTGGGGCCCATAAGGCCATGACCTAGCGTGCCTCATATCCCTTTGCCATTATCTGCATTCTTAGTCTTGCCTCCCTCTCCTCATCACGACACGTAATTACCATGGTAGTAAGCCTTGGGGAAAGACAGGCTTGACTCCACATTGAAGGATGAGAAAATTCTCGTCTTGGTTCCCTTCAATCTCATCCCTTTCTTTCCATTTTCATATCCAAGAACCTGAAGATCCTAAGACAGATAAAACTATCATCAATATCTAGAGATACCCCCATCAATCTTGGCCCCTTCTCACCCAATGCACCTCTCTTCCTTCTAAAGTCTGAGATGATGTCATTATGTTCATGTGACCTTCTCCGAGGTTGCCCTGTGTCACCCCTTTTTTTTCCATTTGGTCCTCAATGTGGTTATTGGAACCTACCATGTGGCATGCCACCTTTGTGCTAGGTCACCCCCAGGTCCACGTCACAGTCACCTGAGCCCCCTGGCTTGGCTTCCCACCCTTGTGCAAAACTCAATTTTCTCATTCTAAATATTTTATGCCCTTTGGTGGAGCCCATCCTAGGCCTCCATTTAGTCTCGCCTCGGCCTGATTTCCCCACATTATCGCTTATAGAACCATCATTCCAAGGTCAAAACTCTTTCACCATCTCTCTCGTCCTTCCCTACTCCCTTTCACCTACCTCGTTACAAAGTGTTCACACTAGGGCGAGACGGTAAATTCCACACATCACATAATGGAAATGACCCCTCTTTCATACCTTTGTCACTCATAAAGTTTAAGGGGTGCCCAACATATATGCACCTATACATATATATGTATCGAGAGGGGATGCCCTCCCTCGATACTCATAATTATGGGACTCTTTCTTGATCTTGTGTGTGTGTGTGTGTATCAATGGGACTCTCAACACTTAGATAGTGTTGTGTCAATCCCTCTTGAGCTATATTGAAAGGGAACATTATTTGTGTGTGTGTGTGTGTGTGTGTGAAGGCCATCCCTTCTGAGCATTAGTATCATTACTAGAGTACTTGGCCCAACTATTAATGCAAAGATTTATGACTCCATGGCCTCTCAATATAGGGTCACGCACAGGCACACACACACACATATCGACATGCATTATCCGTTATAATTAAACCAACAATTCAAGGCCATTTTCAACATAGACCATTCATAACTCAAAATCCAATAGCGGGCATAAACCCATTCACTCACACACAAGAAACATACATTCCTTATCAACTATGTATGTGTGTCAACCATAGAAATAAGCATATAAATTGCATTCATATACAAGAGTAAGCACTCCCCATGATTGATATACACATTTTAATGATAAAATAAAATCATTTACATTGTATTCATATACACAACAACACAATAGGAAACTTATCTGGTAGTTAGAAAACTAAAAATTAAGACCTCGACTGCAACTCTCCACCCAACCTTAGATTGACTTTATTGTAGCCTTTCTTGCAGCCAATCATCCCCGAGCCAAATTCAGTGCCTAGTGAGGAGTGCTCAAAGGAAAGATGAACCAGAACCATCAATTCTTACAAGGAATCTAGAGACCACACCATCTCCACCCACTTAACTAGGAAATCTTGCCTAAAAATATTTTCCCTTGATTCCCAATGATGGCTCTCTCGTTTTCTCCTCATCATTGCCTGATTGGTTGTTTGTGTTACCCCTCCGGTGGTATGTGTTGTTTCCCTATTTTCTTCCTCTTTCTTCTTTCTTGTTTGTTCTAGTGCTCTTCCCCATGCTACCTCCTTGTCATCTTCTTGATTAATTCCATTAATTCTTGGCTTGATAACTTTCCCAACATAGTCCATGAGACAGGAAGAGGAGTATGGGCTTGTCCTCCATTGAGGAAGTCCATACTCTTCCTCAAAACTAGCCATTAATTTTTCAAATAGCTTCATTAAAAGTAAACCAATGAGGGCATGGTTGTCATTAAATGAGGGTTTCCCAATTTCCTCAGAAAAATCCTCCTCGTGGTAGTTGAACTTGTGTCCCTTCTCAACCAATTCATTATGTTCACATTGTTGAAAATGCAACAAGAAAATCCTGATTTAATTTTCCCTTGAATTAAATTAGGAGAAAATTTGTAATTCCACATCACAAGACAACTTGTAAGAGTTAACTAAGTTAATTTGACTTAGTTGGTTCAGTTAATTCGATTTAAGGGTCTAACTTGAGTCATGTATAGTGTCTCCTACTTTATAGGAGCCCTGGTTGAGTTTATTTTGAGTTGTAATTAATTAATTCAGTTTAACTGAGTTAAAGTCAGTTAAACTAGTTCCAACTTATGGAGGAACTAGTAGGAGGTCTGAAAATTGGGTGTTGCTTCATGTGTTCAACCAGTTCACTGATGATTCAACCATAAATAACTCATGCACCTCGGTATGAGAGTTACCCAGTTGAGATTGGAGTTCAAGGGGAGTGTACTATCAGTTCTATAATCATCTAAATTATACAGGTGGTGCATGCAATCAGAGGAAGGCCTATGATGGATTGTACAATTCCAATTGAGGAATTTCCCTAATTAATAGGGGCTAATTCCCAAGGAAACAATGCAAGGAAATAAGGACTTAGGAAAGCATAAAATTGGTTAATTATTAGCCTAGGCTTTTCTAGGAAGCAGTGAGACAGATAGAGATAATGCAAAGATTGCTCAGGCTTGAGAAAAGCATTGTAATCTTCTCATATTTTCTCACTAAAGAAATATATAGATAGCAGGGGTTTTTAGTTGTGCCTTTCCCCAGGAAATCATTGTGTAATGTGTTGATTGAATTATTTCTCTCGTCTGCTTCGTGATTTCTCAATCGATTAATTGTTTTCGCTGATTAGTAGAGTATATTCAAGTCTTTTGTTTTAGAAAATTACATAAGCAGTTTGAATCTACAAGGAATTTCTACATGGTATCATAGTCGAAATCACAGTAGAAGAGAAGAATATGAGTTTATCTTTGCAAGTGAAATTAAATTTGCAGGATCGTTCTTCAGAGCCAGAGGGATTTCATTCTACAAATTGAGACTCGTATATGCCCTTGAGGTTGGTTCTAACTATATTGCTTAGAATCACAGGATGGAGGCAGTGTTGGAAGAAAATGGGCTTAAGGAATTCAAAGACAATGATATTCCTAAGCCTCCAACAACGGATGCTCAAGGTCTGGCAAAGTGGAAGAACTTTGTGGCAAAGGTGAGAAGGATCATACTAGAAGGAGTTTGAGATCATATTGCCTCGAATCGCCACGAGAAGGATACACAATATGCAATGTGGCAAGCCTTGATAGACTTGTTTCAGAACAGCAGTGACCACATGAAGTTGGCACTAAAGGACAAGCTTCGGAAGATAAATATAGAGAAGGGAGACACAATACAACAGTAATTGAGTAGGTTCACCCAATGTTGGGATGAGCTTGGGAGTGTTGGTATTACAGTTTTTGAAGGTTATCTGGTCAGCCTAACACTTCTAGGCCTTCCCAAGAGTTGGCACAACTACCAGGATTCGATAAATGGGAGGGAAAATCTACTAAAGTGGGAGCGTTTATGGTATGGCTTGGCTCAAGAAGAGATAAGGCAAAACACCAGAGATGGAACCTCATTCAAGCATGACGACGAGGAGAACTGTGACTTGGCTGGAAAGGAAAAGAAAGGGAAAGCAAAGAAATCTTATTCCAAAGGGGATTCTAGTCAAGGCGAAAAAAAGAAGGACTTGTCGAAGATTAAATGTTTTCATTGTCATGAGTTGGGACATCATGCCACGACGTGTCTGCACAAGAAGCCCTCAAGAGGAGTGGCAGGTGAAGTTATTGTTTCACAATTCGAGTTGAATTTCACCTTCATTACATTCATGGTGAGATCGGTGATGGGTAGTGTGTGGTATCTAGATAGTGAAGCCTCATTCCATATGATGGGAAACAAAGAATTTTTCAGTGACTTGGAGGAGAAGTACCTCCAAATGCACATCGAGATGGGAGATGATGGAAGGTATAGCATGATTGGCATCGGCACTATTACTTTTCAGAAGGATTCTAGTTCTCCTCTCACATTAAAATATGCCATGTATGTTCTGGGTCTGAAGAAGAATTTAGTTTTAGTTGCTATGTTGGAATACCATGGCTATGATGTGATATTTAGCAAAAGAAAGGATTTCCTTCATCACATAGCCACAGGGCAAGTGAATTGGATCAGGGTTTGGGTGAAGAACCTCTACAAATTGGATGTAGAATGTTGTGTTACTTTGAGCATGAAAGCAGAGAAGGTGCAGAGCCGATACATTGGTGAATTATGGCATAGAAGATTGGGCTATTTGCACCATGGAGCCTTGAATATCATGCTACAGATTTCTATAGGACTTCCCAAAGGTGCACTAGAGCATAGAGATACATGCAAAGGGGTTGGGGAAGTACACCAAAGCCAACTTTCATGATAAGGATAGTTGAGTGCAAGTGATCCTTGAAATATTTCACTCAGATGTGTGTGGACCGTTCTTAACAGCCTCCATGGCCAAGCACAGGTATTATGTGATATTTGTAGATGATTTCTCATGTAAGTGATAGATTTTCTTCATGCAGAAGAAAGATAAGACGTTCCCTAAATTTTGTGAATTTAAAGCACTTGTTGAGAAAGACACTGGCAGGAAATTGAAGGCTCTTAGGAGTGATAATGGTGGTGAATATGTGTCGAATGAATTCAAGAACTTTTGTGCATCTGAAGGCATTCGACGGGAGTTAATAGCACCCCATAAACCACAACAAAATGGGGTGGCTAAAAGGAAGAACATTAGTATTGTGGGAGTTTCATGGGAGATGTTACATGATTATGGCCTACTGTTGCACTTGTGGGCTGAAGCATGCAACACAGTTGTATATGTGGAGAACAGGAGTCCTCATTGGATTCTCAGGATGAGTACACTAGAAGAATCTTTTTAACGTAAGAAACCAGATGTGGCACACTTCAGAATCTTTGGTTCATCAATTTATTGTCATGTTACCAAGGATGCAAGGAAAAAGCTAGAGCCAACAATCGAGTTGGGCATATTTGTGGGGTACACTAATACACATCATAACTATTGGGTGTACTTGCCATCTCACAGGATGACTGTTATTCGTAGAGATGTGAATTTCGATGAACAAAAGGTCTTGAGATGTTCCCTTGAGAGGGAGCTTCAGTTACATGTAGATGAGGATATTTTAGCTCCAAAGGAATAACCTTAGGATGATGTGGAGAAACCACATGCATAGGAGCAGAGAGTGGAAGCACCCACTCATGTAGAGACATCTAGAGATGGAAGGAAGTGCACCAAGGAAGATGATAGATTTATGTTTGATGCTAGAGAGAATTTGGGAGAACTCACATCACAGCGCAGGCAAAGGAGGTCACCAGATGAGTACACTGGCTACATGGCTCTTATGAGCGAGAGTGTAGAGACTGATCCATCCTCATTTGAGGAAGCATTGCAGCAACCAATATGAGTTGAACCCATGGTAGAGGAGTAGGACTCCATTATCAGGAACGGTGCTTAGGAAGTTGTCCCAAGGCCAGAGGACAAGTCAGTGGTAGATTCCAGGTGAATCTATAAGGTGAATTAAGCAGCATATGGGAGTGTTGAGAAACACAAGACCATATTTGTGGTCATGGGGTTCTCTCAGGTGGAGGGAATTGATTACAAGTAGACCTTTGCTCCAGTAGCAAGGTACTCTTCAGTCATATCTATTCTAGCACTTTCAATGCAAATGGGATGGAAGATACATAGATGGATGTGAATATAACCTTCCTCAATGGAGTGATTGAGGAAGAGGTGTACATAGAGCAGTTGGAAGGATTTGAGACCTTCAACAGAGAGTAGCATGTGTGCAGACTTAAGTGATCGTTGTATGGATTGAACAAGCACCCCGTGCTTGGTACACCTAGATTGTCTGCTATTTCACCAGGTTGGGTTTCACAAAAAGTGAAGCATATGCAAACCTTTAACATATTGTGGTTGAAGGTAAATTAATTATTATAGTATTATATGTCAATGATTTAATTATAACAGGTGATGAGAAGTTGGTAAAATCTTGCAAAGAGGATCTTGTAAGAGAATTCGAGATGAAGGACCTGGGGCTAATGCTTTATTTCCTCAGTATGGAAGTATGGCAAGGAGATGGGGAACTGTTAGTCTCTCAGGGAAAGTATGCCAACGAGGTACTAAAGAAGTTCCACATGAAGAGTAGAAAACCCATGGAGACTCCTCTAGCATGGAATTGGAGGAAGGAAGATGTTACTTCAAGTGAAGTGGCTACTATTTACAGGCAGCTTGTGGGTTCACTTATGTATTTGGTGAACACACAACCATACATGTGTTATGCAGTGAACCAGCTTAGTCAAGCAATGGTTAAACCAACCAAACTGTATTGGAAGGCAACCAAACATGTGTTGAGATACCTCAGAGGCACCACTAAGTTTGGTCTTTGGTATAGACAGATAGAGGGAGTGAAGATGCAAGGCTTCACAGATGTAGACTAGGCAAGGAGTCCATTAGATAAGAAGATAACATCGAGGGGAATCTCCAATATTGGGTCAACAACAGTTTCTTGGTACAGCATGAAGCAGAGATCAGTTGTGCTCAGTTCAATAGAAGCAGAGTACATGGCTACTAATCAAGCAACTTGTGAGGCTAACTGGATGAGGAAGATCCTTGTTGGATTATTTGGTCAGAAGATGGATCCTACAATGATTTACTATGTCAATCATAGTTGTATCAAGCTCTTTGAGAATACATTTTTTCATGATCGTTCCAAGCATATCGACATCCAGTATCACCATCTATGAAAATTCCTATAGAGGAATAGGATGTAGACATCTTGACTAAGGAACAGTCAAGAGGAAAATTTGAGTTCAATAAAGGTAGGATCATGGTATCTGATAATCCCTTTCTCGTTGAGAGGGAGTGTTGAAAACACAACAAGAAAATCCTGATTCAATTTTCCCTTGAATTAAATTAGGAGAAAATTTGTAAGTCCACATCACAAGACAACTTATACGAGTTAAATAAGTTAATTTGACTTAGTTGGTTCAGTTAATTCGAGTTGAGGGTCTAACTTGAGTCATGTAGAGTGTCTCCTACTTTATAGGAGCTCTGGTTGAGTTTATTTTGAGTTGTAATTAATTAATTCAATTTAACTGAGTTAAACTCAGTTAAACTAGTTCCAACTGCTGGAGGAACTATTAGGATATCAGAGAGTGGGGTGTTTCTTGTGTTCAACCAGCTAGTTGATGATTTAGCCATAAATAACTCATGCATGTCCGATCTAATAGTTACCCAGTTGAGATTGGAGTTCAAGGGAAGTGTACTATTAGTTGTATAATCATCCAAATTGTATAGGTGGTGCATGCAGTCGAGGAAGGCCTATGATGGATTGCACAATTCCAATTGAGGAATTTCCCTAATTAATAGGGGCTAATTCCCAAGGAAATTGTGCAAGGAAATAGGGACGCAGGCAAGCATAAAATTGGTTAAGTATTGGCCTAGGCTTGTCTAGGAAGTAGTGAGACAGATAGAGATAGTGCAGATATTGCTCGGGCTTGAGCAAAGCATTGTAATCTTCTCATATTTTCTAACTAATGCAATATACAAATAGCAGGGGTTTTTAGTTGTGGCTTTCCCTAGGAAATCATTATGTAATGTGTTGATTGAATTCTTTCTCTTGTGTGCTTCGTGATTTCTCGATCGATTAATTGTTTCCACTTATGAGTAGAGTAGATTCAAGTATTTTGTTTTAGCAAATTACATAAGCAATTTGAATCTACAAGGAATTTCTACACTCATTTCCACAATTTGATTACAATGCTAAGATTTAAATATTTACAAGAGAGAGTTTAACCAAAAAGGGTTGTCACAGCAAGGCCCTACTACATGGGAGTTTATGGAGACTATGATTTTGGGTAGTTTATATGCTTAATTCAATGTAAGAGGTTCAATCAAAAATCCAAAAGAGTAATAATGATTTTCCAAATGAGAACAAAAGGTCAAAACAGTTTGAAACAAGTGTTATTTTTAGACTAGGTGAACCCAAAAGAGTGTACAAAGAATGACAAATAGCCATTAACGAAAAATTAAGAGGGCGCAACTACTAATCTATAGGTCAAACTAACAAGCCCACTACTCTTAGGCAGATTTCTATGATATTAACTTAAGGTTCTATATTGTGTTGTTCTATGGGAAATAGATTCAGATCAATCGTACAATTTGAGATTGGTGTGCTATGAGTAGAAGCAAAAATAGAGGCCATCTTTGACTTTGTTAATTCTTATGTGTGCCCATAATGGATATGAAGACAACAAGAAACTAAAAAAGGGCATCTTTAGCTAAGGCAAGTGGACCAAATCAAGAATGAATGTTGGGGTTCAATCGAGTTAAGGAAAACAAATTCAAATGAAGGAACCACCTAGGGAATAAATATGAACAAAGTCTAACATATGAAATAACAAAGAGGATATTGCCTAAGCACTATACATCAAATAGAGAAAATGCATTCATGCACCTAGTTTTAGGTAATGTCCTAACCAAGGAGAAATTAACAACATAAGTAATTTTCCTTTATGGTCATGTTTTGACATTGGATGCATGTATGAAAAATCCATGCACTACATATTGTCCCCGTCAAAATATATTATCCATGGAAATGAGTTCATAGTGGGAAGGCCCATAAAACAATTACACAACAAGTTCTCTCATGTGGTAGGATAATTCCATATAAGTGGTCCTCTTTCTCAAATACCAAAAATACCAGTGATAAACCACAAACTCACACAAGCACATCATAACAAACAATTCACACAAAGGATAACAAGATCACAAACAACCATGCATGACAAGTAAATAATGTTGGGAAGAGGGAGATATACACGATCTAGCTACAGAGCATGAAACAAAGACTAAGATCTAAAACATTGAATTATGGAGAAAAGTAGCTACTAAAATCATAAGCGGTTAGTGATAAAACAAAAAAACAAAAAAACAAAAAACATCTAGATATATATATAATATGAAACTATATACACTTGATAACATTGGTTACTAGAGAATCAATGATTCTATAACTAGGGGAATAACTAAGTAAAAAATCGTGATCGGTTGGTCATCATTACTAAAAGATAACTAAACTAGGTAATCAATGTTTTAAGAGTCATAAGTACAGCTACTAACAATAACATATTAACCAAATTATGTAAGCAGAAGAAATATTGTCACTAAGTCTCAAATAACAACTTGATTGTGTAATTTTATAAGGCTTAGCCACTAATAGGAATCAACTCACTACGAATTGGAAAAGAGAAGTAAATAGTACTTACAACTCCATGCGCATGTCATAAGGCATAAAATAGAGAGCTATTGTGTATGAAACTCATACATACAACTATTAATGGAGGAAAGCCAACACATATTGTTGGGCAAAGAAAATGACACCCAAGTTTACCATTGTAAATGTGGACTTCTTAAGGAAAAAGAAACATACACAAAGAGAGTCGAACATTGAGGGGAAATGGGGCACATACCCTAAAGGTAATATAGAACAACAAGCTTGGAAAAGAAAAGAAGCAACACATGTTCCCCTTAGAAGAGAGGATACATAAACCTATAGTAAAAAAAATGAAAAGATAAAAATGTCCCACTTCATGGTAAGGGAGGTGCTACATAAACCTACAGGAAAGCAAAAAAGAAAACAAAGAGAAATCGTGTTGTTCATTTTAGGGACCCTAGTAGACTGACACCATATATCCTACAAGAAAGGATGCCAACACTAGCATACTTACTAACTTGGTGAGAACTATGACCTCAAAATGATAACTCTAACCCTAAAAATCATTTTTGTGTCAAAAACAACAAAATCAACACTCATTTCAAAAAATGGTGCTATTGGTAGCACCTTTCTTGGGAGGTTAAAATTACTACCTTTTACAACCATGGCCTTAACATATTTATAATGTTACAGACAAAAATCTTGAAATCAACCCCCAAGTTAAAAAGGGGTGCTAACAACACCACCATTTTTTCAAGATTAGAACTACTTCTTTAAAACCTTTGGACTTTACAGCTAGTAATGTTGCAACCAAAATCTTAAATTAACCCATAAATCAAAAAGTAATGCTCCTAATAGCACACCATTTTTTATGGTGATAAAATTACAATCTTCTTGAAATAGTGATTTTGATAACTTATACCCTTGGAACCAAAATCTTAAAACCAACCCCCAAATTGAAAAGGTGGTATTATTAGTAGCACCCTCTATTTTGGGAGGGGGGACCTTGAATTGCAACATTTTAGAAACCATTGACCAATGTTAGGTCCCTATAATACTAGTGCATCCCCCTTATTTTTATTGTTGTGCCCATGTAGCCCCTGTATTGTTATTATTGTGCCCCATAGAATCCCACTAATGTTATTGTTGTGCCCTTACATTATTATTTTTATGTAGGCTCTGATTATATTGTGACCCCTTAGAATCTTATATTTACAAAGGAGTTTGAGTCATTTGTATCATCTAAGAATTGTTCATTTATGTAATTTAAAGGATGTTTCCCCCTAAAGAGGATAACTTTTAAGTCATTGATCTATCTTTTTGTGAGTTGGTTGCATAACATTTGGTTTCAGAGCTTTGGATTCTAGGGTTTCGCTTCTTCAAACAGACCATCTTGTAATTTTCGATATAATTTTTTCCTATGAGGCTTTAGAAGCCAAAATTGCGACCACATAGAGATGAAATCTTGGTGAACTTCGTGTACAAATTTCAAATCTTTGATCGCTCTATTTTCTAAGATATGATCCAGGGAAGTTATGGTTTTTGTAGGCTCCAGAATTCAGTCTCAAACATATGACCTAGGGAAAATCGTCATAAAATTCATTTTAGGAATCAAATTTAAATTCTGTAAAAACTGGTTGAAATTTCACGGATTATAGTTTTTTGTGTATTAATTTCAGAGCGTAAGTTTGAAACAGTGACACGTGGCATCCCATACAACTTCACTCTACTGAACCAGTCCATAATCAGGTCATCATGGGAGATTTGGCATAACTCTTTCTTGAAGAATCCAATCTCGATCAGACTTGTGGGGTTGGAAAGAAGACTCAAAGGGCTACCACAAGAAGAAATTTCATAACTTGGAGATCTGAAATTACAGAGTTAAAATTGTTTCAAGATCGAGCTCCTAAAAGCAAGAAAAAGGTGTGTATTTTTTTTTAAATTGCATAAATTTTGTTTGAAAAATCAGTTTGAAGTGATTCCAAGGGCATATTGAAGCATAGATATCAATATTGGGTTATAAAATTCCTCCCAAGAAAAAGAGTTCTACTCCCATTAATCCCTCAGAAAGCCCTACTATGACGCATGAATAGGAAGAATTGCAACATGTATATCAAAATTACGGGACCAAGTGCAACAAATTTTGCTCTAGCTCTACTATGATGCATGAATAGGAAGAATTGCAACATGTATATCAAAATTACGGGACCAAGTGCAACAAATTTTGCTCTCACAAAGAGCAACCAAATATGAACTAAAAGGGGACATGGATGGTTTAAAACCAAAAAAAAAAGGGGTGACATAAATGGCTTAAAAGACGACATGGATGGTTTAAAAGGCGACATGAATGGTTTAAAAGCAGACATGGAAGGTTTAAGGAAGGTTTGACAAAGTTGTTGCAAGAAAGGCTTCCTAGTGGTGACAAGGTAATATGAATTATGATTTTAGAGACTCCAATGTGGGGCTTAAGAACCACCACATTCCAAAGAAATATATGAGTAAGTTTGATGGCAAGGATCTGGCAACATGGATACTACAAATGGAGTAATATTTTAATCTACAGGATGTGGAACCCTCACAAAAGGTATGTATTGCATATTTATATTTAGAACCCAATCAATTTGTATGGTATAGATGGCTTTGTTCTCATAACCCACTTGTCACCTGGTCAATCTTTATGGAGGAAATTATAGAACATTATGAAGATACAAAGAGAAACACCTTCTAAAGCCAATTGATAAATCTCAAACAAAAGGGTTAAATGGCAAAGCACATTGAAGACTTCCAAAAATTGAATATTAGGGTAACCATTATTCTAGAGGAGCATAAGATTGATGTCTTCGTATGGATTTTAAAAGATAACATCCAACATGAGGTTCGCCTTTGGGAACCTAAACCATTGGATAAGACATTAAGGGTGGCAAGGAAATTTCAAAGCAAAATTATGGCAACAAGGAAGTCTACCACTCACAACTATAAAGATGGGAATATTGTTGTTCCTAGTCTTCCACAATCTATAAGGTTGCACCACAACAACTGGAGTAAAAAAGAGCAAAATGGCTTTGTTATTGTTGCGATAGAAAATGCACTAAAGGTCATAATTGTGCTAAGAATAAATTATTCTACATAGATTGTGAAGAGGAGGAAGAAAAGGAACAAGAAACATCAAAAGAGGAGGATATACACCAAGAACCAACCCGAGATAAAGAAGAAATGAATCTCACCATATCTTGTAATGCATTGTCAGGAAATACCACTCCTAAAACTCTTAAGATATAAGGATACATCAAGAATAAAAAGGTAATAACGATGATTGATTTGAGTAGTACCCATAATTTTATTCATTGTAAGATAGCCAAGGAATTGAATTACTTCCTATATCCAGCACCATAGTGTCAAGTGATGGTCACAAATGGAGGAACCATAAATTTCTCTGGAAAGTGCCATAATATCAAGCTAACCATGGGGGAATATATATCAAATAGTCCAATGCTTTCCATTCCAATGGGTGGTTTTGATGTTGTACTAGGAGTCCAATGGTTACAATCTTTGGGAATCATAGCTTTCAATTTTCAAGAACTTTTCTTGATTTTTTTTTTGGGAAGGAAAGGAAGTTGAATTAAGGGGTATTATAGGGAAACCATGAAAGATAATTAGCTCTAATAGCATGACAAATCTTCTGAAGAAAAAACAACATGGTGTAATTGCATAATTATGCTCACTCGAGGTTCAAACATCGAAATCATCTATTTCTCTAGATCTCCAAAAAGTCTTGGACAATCATTCCAACGTATTTGAGACTCCCAAAGGCCTCCCACCTATTTGTGATCATGATCATGCTATTCACTTGATTCCACGAAGTTTTCCCCCAAACATCAGGCCTTATAGATATCCTTATGCCCAAAAGAGTGAAATTGAACTTACAGTTGCATAAATGCTAGAGGTTGGTATAATTCAACCTAGTCAAAGTTCTTTCTTTGCTCCAGTAGTATTGGTGCACAAGAAGGATGGATCATGGCGTATGTGTCCAAATTATAGGGAGCTCAACAAGCTCACTATTAAAGATAAATTTCCCATTCCTGTCATTGATGAATTGTTAGATGAATTACATGGAGAAATTTACTTCACCAATTTGGATCTTCGTTCAGGATATCATCAAATTAGAATGAATACAGAAGACATTCTGAAAACAACATTCAAAACTCATGAGGGTCATTATGAATTTTTGTTCATGCCTTTTGGACTTACTAATGCACCTTCCACATTTCAAGGTTTGATGAATTCCATTTTCAAACCCACCCTTAGAAAATTTGTGTTAGTATTTTTTGATGATATACTAATCTACAACAAGTCTTGGAAGGATCATGTTCAACATGTTGAAAGGGTGCTCAAACTATTGGAGGAGAAACAATTATATGCAAAAACCTCCAAATGTTTCTTTGGAGTACAGGAGATGGAATATTTGGATCATAGTGTATCTCATGAGGGTGTTAAGGTAGACCCTAAAAAAATTAAAGCCATTAACGAATGGAAAATCCCCACAACCATAAAGCATCTTTGAGGATTTCTTAGGTTGACATGGTATTATACAAAGTTTGTTAAGAATTATGGGAGAATAATGGCACCTCTAACATCATAACTGAAGAAATATGCATTTTCTTGGACTCTAGAAGCAACGAAGGCCTTTAAACATCTTAAAGAGGCAATGTGCCAAGCACCAATCTTAGCTACACCAAACATCATAAAAACTTTTATTTTGCAATGTGATGCTTCAGGAAATGGAATTGGTGTTGTTTTAATGAAAGAATGAAGACCCATTTCTTTTGAAGGTCATCCAATCAAAGGAAACTATTTACACAAACCTATTTATGAGAAGGAAATGTTGGCAATACTATATGCACTAATGAAATGGTGACCTTACCTAATGGGGAGACACTTCACAGTAAAACATATCATGATAGTAATAAGTACTTTTTGGAACAAAAATTATCTTCAGAAGAGAAACAAAAATGGGTGACAAAGATGTTCGGTTATGACTTTGAAATCATCTACAAAAAAGGGAAGCAAAATGTTGTTGCAGATTCACTCTCTAGAAAGGATGAGGATGTGGAAGCATTTATTTGGGTCATTTCTATTATCCAACCTGAGTGGATAACCGAAGCAAGGTATGAATAGAAGAATGATGAAGAGATGTGGTCACTCATTCAAAATTTGCAGCAAGATTCCAGTACATCTGATACATTTAGTTGGAAAAATGATTCATTATGGTACAAATATTGCTTATATCTTTGTAAGAATTCCCAACTCAAACAAAAGATTCTTTTGGAATTGCACACCTCTCCCTTAAGAGGGAACTCAGGGTTTTTAAAAAATTACCATAGGGTCAAGAAGAATTTTTTTTGGGATGGCCTTAAATCTGATATTCAAAAGTTTGTGGTAGAATGTTTGGTTTTCCAACAAAATAAAGTTGAGACAATTAAGACCCTGGGTCTGTTACAACCTTTAGCCATTCCAAGTCAGCATTAGGAGAAGGTCTCAATGTATTTTATCACAGGTTTACCCAGATCTGAAGGAAAGAGTTTCATCATGGTGGTAATTGGTAGACTTACCAAGTATGCACACGTTTGTGCATTATCTCATCCTTTTAAAGCTAGTACAGTTGCTATTGCATTTATGGAAACAATTCAAAAGCTTCATGGAAATCCAAAGATTATAGTAAGTGATAGAGATCCCATTTTCACTGGAAATTTTTGATGGAATTATTTTCTTGTCTTGGTACTCAATTAGCTCATAGCTCATCTTATCATCCTCAATCTAATGGGAAAACTGAGATAGTGAACAAATGTTTGGAAGGGTATCTTCTTTTATTTTTATCTGATAAATAAATACAATGGGTCAAGTGGTTACCTCTAGCTGAATGGTGGTATAACACTTCCTTCCATACTGCAGCAAAAATGACACCATTTATGGCACTTTATGGATATCATTCACCATCCATCACATCATCTTTAAGTGAAAATTCTAAGGTTCAAGACGGAAGATCACATCTAGCATCAACAACAAGTTCTCCAACTCTTAAAGGATAACCTCACTCTGGCACAGAATTGAATGAAACAACAGGCATATCAACATCATAGTGAAATAAATTTTGATGTAGGTGACTAGGTATTTTTACGGCTACAACTGTACAAACAAATTTCTCTCAAGTAAGCTCAGAAGGATAATAAATTATCACCTAAGTACTACATTCCTTATAAGGTGTTGCAAAAGATCGGTACTATGGCATACAAATTGGAGTTGCCTACATATTCCCAAGTACACCTAGTTTCCCATGTTTCATGCTTAAAGAAGGTTATCGATGACAAGTTTCTAGTTCAAATAGTGTTGCTAGAACTTGATGAAGAAGGAAAAACCATATTTGAGCCTGAAGCAGTCATGAAAACAAGAACCTAACAGCTACTAAATCGATCAATTTCAGAGTATATCATTAAGTGGAAGAACTTAACCGTTGAAGATTCCACATGGGAGGAAGATGATTTTATACAAAAGCATCTATAACTACTCAAGCATTGAGGACAACACCTTTTTGAAGGAGAGGGGCATGTTAGGTCCCTATAATACTAGTGTATCCCCTGTATTGTTATTGTTGTGCCCATGTAGCCCCCATATTGTTATTGTTGTGCCCCATAGAAGCCTACTATTGTTATTGTTGTGCTCTTACATTATTATTGTTATGTAGGCTCTGATTATATTGTGACCCCTTAGACTCCTATATATACAAAGGAGGTCGTGTCATTTGTATCATCCAAGAATTGTTCATTTATGTAATTTAAAGGAGGTTTCCCCCTGAAAGAGGGTAACTTTTAAGTCGTTGATCTATTGTTTTGTTAGTTGGTTGAATAACATCCAAAAGCCTAGTATTTTTGCAAACAAAACACAAAATATATATATATATATATATATATATAGAAACACCAAATTGAACAAACACAACCAAAAAAAAAAAAAAAAAAATCAAATATGAAAAAATATAAACAAAAATTATTAAAGATTGTGAACATAAGTAAAAACATATAATCAAGGTCTATATTATTTAAACTCCTACAAAAAGAATTGAAACAATAAAATATATCTAACAAACAAGAAAGAGGAGGCGAAAAATTTAAGTGGTAAAACCCCAAGTGGGGATACATCCACAGAAGTAGGTCTAACATGGAGTTCATGGGATCCATACAACTCTCAAGTAACACTCAAGCATGTTACAATTGAGCATACACCTCTATTATATAGGTTAGAGGAATGGGAGTTCATATCCCATGATGAATGTGGGACAAACTCACTTTATAAATTAATGAGCTAATAAAGAATAATATGCCCATCTAATAATACCTCATTGTGTATAAAAAATACCTTATCATATTAACAGATAATGCAATGGTGACAATGACGGGTCTAGGGTTTCGATGCCATGACCGCTTGCAGCGCACAACCTCTGTTGCCCACCTGCACATGCCCCGTAACCCTATGGACTAAACCTCTATTCTCCCCTGCGTTATTGATCCGGGTAACTGCCTGACCGACCCCTGCTGTTGTGGTATACACCTTTCCTCACAGGTTTTCTTCCTCACCCATTTTAATAACCTTCACCATTTACTGTTAGTGTTTTTGTCCTCTCTTGGAAGCTGTCATAAACAAATCTTGACAGTTATGGATGAGTTGGGTGACTTTGTGGATCCTTTGGAGGATGTGCCCATTTGGACACCCACCAAGACCACTGCTGCTGGTTTATTCCCCTTCAAGTTTGACCTTACCAATGAAATAGAGGCTCTCCCACCATTTTCTCGCCATCGCATCCCACCAATTTCTCTCCCAAAAGAAGCGCCCTCTCCCCCTGAGTTCATCTCTCAGCCCCTCTTGCCGCACTCCCTGGACCTTATCAACCCTCCATCTAAACCTAGCGGCCCTTCTCTCGGAGGTGATACTACCCTTAACCCACCCCCAGCAGTGACAAACCCCCCTCCTTCAGAACATCCCCAGGGTTCTACGATCCTTGGACCTGTACCATCTGCTCCTCTGTTCTCTTCGGCCCCCTCTAGGGGACATTATATGAGCATTGGACCAATCTCTAGTATTTTCACTACTATTCCGCAGGCAGTGACCGAAAACCCTAGGGTTTCTCCCTCTTTGGGACCTGCTCAACCCTCCTCAACTCAAGAAGCATCGGCTGCAGGGAATTTTTGGGTTTCAAGAAAGAAAAGGGGTCTTATGCTTCGGACCAGTGCGATGCCCCTCAATTTTGCTAAGGACATTAAACTACTGGACACTATGGACATTGCTGAAAAGGTGCTAGTTGGTCGGGTATGCAGTAGACATTACAGTGTGGCGAAATTACAACAATGGGTCTCGGAGGTCTGGGGTGAAAACCTGAAGGATACCCCGAAGGTACAAACACTCGTCAAAGTTTGGTTTTCATTGCATTTCAACTATTTGGAACATACAAACTAGGTGCTTTCCATGGTCTGGCACCTTGATCAAGCCCCTGTACTTCTCAGAAGATGGACTCCCCTTTTTGACCAAGAGCGGGAAAGGGTCGATGCCGGCCCTATATGGGTTCAACTACTTGGACTTCCCTTACATTTTTGGATGGAAGATGTCTTCAAGCGCATTGGGAATGCCCTCAGTGTTTACCTCACTTTTGACGATTCATACCATACTTCAGGGAGAATGGCTTACGCCAAGATATTGGTACACCTGGATCTTTCAAAGGGCTTGCTCGAGTACATAGACATCCGATGGAGGAACAATACCAGAAGACAACAGTTAGATTATGAGGGCGTACCATTTCGTTGCCAGAGGTGCCATAAGGTAGGGAATTTTTATAAAGACTAGCCCCTGCTGGGCAAAAATAAAATCAGCCCTCGGCACAGGAAAAGGCAACCCACCTGCATAATCCTCAAGACGCACAACATAGGAGCCAGGCTTCTACAGCTCCACAGAATCCAATTGCTTATGAGATCCCAGCTGGTCAACAGAGAAACCAGCAGAAGAGATTGCGGCACCCGCACAGCCGAAGAAGTGAGGGCGGCCCCCCAACCGTCCTTAGTCGCCTCCTCCTACTCATCTTCAGTCGCCATCTGAGGGCTTGCCCTCGTCGGGTATGAATCCTCCCTACATCCTTATTTCCTCTTGCTGCTCATCTCATATTGATTGCATTTCATCAAGCTCTTTTTCTGATCTACATGTTATGAACCCATCCTCTGAACATCTAGGATTGGGACAGGATTCTGACCCCCCTTTCACCACTCTGCTCACCTGCCTGATTACATCTAACCCCATCTTCTCACCTACCCCCTCCTCAACTACTCCCTCTCATCTCCCATCATCTACACCTATCTTCCATGTCCCCCCACCTAGGGGGTACATGACTCACTCGAAATCGAAGAGACAAGCCTAAGACCATGTTGGGCTTGATATAATTCACTCTCCCCCTTCCCCTAAACTCCATAGGGGCCGACCTTCCAATCTATATAAAGCCCAAGGCACAATCTGAAGATGAGATTACTTTGGGGGTTCAATATACCATCCCAGGGACGCTTAGATCCAGAGAATCCCAGTCTGTCCCCCCTCCATGAAGATTTTATCTTACAATTATAGAAGGTTGGCTAGGTCGGACAAAAAACTAGCTCTTCGTCACTTGCTAAATGATGTTCCACTTGATATTATTTTCCTACAAGAGATCTTGGGACCTATATTAGACATCTCACAGTCCCTCCAAAACATGCTTCCTGGATGGATTTTTATTGGACTTGATGCACATGGGAGGTCAGGAGGATTAGCTTTGGGCTATAACTCCCATACCATCAAGGTGCTCAATTGCTGGGATGGTTTGGGCCATCTTGGAGTAGATATCAGATCTGCTGAATTGGGTATGAATTTTCAGATATATAATGTTTACGAGCCTTGCCAGAACAAACCTGCTTTTTGGCAGAACCTCCTGAGTACTGATTTATTTTTGACTAACCACCTGATCCTTGGTGGGGACCTTAATTTTTCCATCGGACATTCTGAATCCTGGGGACACAGGGCACAATGAGACTCCCTTTCGGATTACTTTCTATCTGAACTGGATGCTCACCATTTGATTGACATCCCCTCTGCAAAACCCCAAGCGACATGGAGGAACAACAGGACTGGGGAAGACAGTTTGGCCCGCAGGCTTGACCACTTCCTTGTCAAAGAAAAGGTTATGGACTTGGGTTTTCATATCAGACATTGGGTAGGTACAGGTGGGATCTCTAATCACCTACCCATTTACTTGGAAATTGATGGAGGGCAAACAAAACCTAAAGGACCCTTCAAGTTTTGTTCTTTCTAGCTCAAGGATGACTCCTATAAAAGAATGGTCACTGATTTCTGGAAGGCCAACCCCCCTGGGAGGAGAGAAGACAGTACTAAAGGATTTATACACAATCTTACAATCTTGAAGAGAATGTCCAAACTTTGGGCACATAACAAAAGAGTACAGGAGGAACAATCTCTCTGTTATATTGAATCTGAAATTGCTGCATTTGAAAATGATCTTGGAGGAATATACACCTCAGAGGAACATAAGGAAAGGATGGTTTCTCATTATGCTGAAAGAGCAAAAATTCTCAAGGATAAGGAAGAAACCTAGCGCCTTAGAAGCAGAGCCATCTGGATGCTTGAAGGGGAAAAAAACACAAAATTCTATAACAAATTCTCCAGTGGAAGAAAGGCGATCAACACCATATGGTAGCTACAGAATGAGCAGGGGCAGATTGTTAATACATTCCCACAACTTGTTGAACTTGTGTCCTCTCATTTCAAAAGAACATACCGTGCACCAGGGATATCAACTTGGCAGAAATTATCAGGGTTTCACAACTCTTCCCCATATTTGTTGATCCTGAGGAGGGAGGTGAATTAATAAAGGTAGTTACTCTGGAGGAATTGGAATACACCTTAAAGTGGTTCAAAAAGGATAAAAGTCCGGGACCCGATGGCTGGTTGATTGAATTCTACTTGGCTTTCTTCGACACCATTGGGGAAGACCTGCTCAGAATTGTTGAGGACTCGAGAACCAGAGGATATCTTGAAACCTCAATCATCTCTACTTTCATTGCACTCATTCTGAAGAAAGAAAACCCGGACTCATTCGAGGACTTTCGTCCCATTTCTCTCTGCAACTGTGTATATAAGATCATAGCTAAGATCATTGCAAACAGGATGAAACCTATTATTTGTAATCATATCTCTCTGAAACAATTCGCCTTCCTACAGGACAGACAGATCCATGAAGTTGTAGGTACTGCTCAGGAAGTAATACATACTCTATACTCTAGGTGTGGCAAAGGTATGATTATGAAGGTCAATTTATCAAAAGCTTTCGATAGGGTAAATTCGATTTATATTAGAATGTTTTTAACCCATTTAGGTTTTCCTTACTTATTCATCAAATCGATCATGAGTTTCATTACTAACATCCCTTTCAGCATTCTGGTGAACGGAAGTGTCTCTCCCTTCTTTACTTCTAAAAGGGGACTCAGACAGGGATGTCCTCTCTCGCCTTTGCTCTTCCTGCTTGTTATGGAAGGACTCATTAATCTCATCAAAGAAGAGCATCGAAGGGGCAGCTTAAAGGGTATAAAGATAACATAAGGTTGCATCCTGACCCATCTTCTCTTTGTTGATGATATCCTGGTTTTTATCAATGGCAGTATTGGGGACATTAGTATCATCAAAGCAAATTTCTCCCTTTTTCAAGCGGCAACAGGTATGATCATAAACGACAGCAAGTCCACTTTAACAGCAACTGAATGTACTCTGCATGAGATCTATTTTGCTCTGCAACGATTCCATTTCACTCAGCTGCAACTATCTGATGGCTTAAAATATCTCGGTTACCAGTTGAAGCCACTCGACTACAAAATCGCTAACTGGACTTGGCTCATCTCCAAGATGGAGAAAATACTTAATAACTGGTACCTCAAATACCTCTCGCATGCAGGATGGCTCACTCTAATCAAAAACATCCTGGAGGCCACTCCATTATATTGGATGTCCCTGGCTTGGATACCCAGAGGCATTCTCACTAGAATATAATCCCTCTGCTGCAGATTTCTTTGGCAAGGGAACAAACATGGCAAGATTTTTGCATGGGTCAGGTGGGAGGCTCTGAACCTACCAAAAAAATGGGGGGGTTGGGGCCTAAGAAAGTTAGAAGACTTCTCATCAGCACTTGCTGCCAAACTTGGTTAGCAATTAGTATTAGCAGACAGCCTTTGGACAAGGGTTACATATGCCAAATATATTGCTCCGATGCACATTATGGACTGGATTAGAAGAACTCACCTAAGTACCTCGAGCATCTCTATTATCTGGAAGGTCGTCCTAAAAGCTTTGAACCCTATCAGAGAGGGCCTCACTTGGAGAATTTGATCCAGGCACACAGTTCGCATCAGCCTTGATCCGTGGGTGGGATGTGGGGACATGCACCGCCTACCTATGGAACTCATACAGTATCTTCAACAACATAACATTTCTTATATTGCACAAATTGCAGACTCGGAGAACACCTCTTTCCTCCAACAGGCTTGGAAAACTGCACATCATTTAAACATTCCTCCTATTTGGACACAGCACTAGGAGGACTACACTCAGGTCCTCACTAAGCCCACATCCGTATCCTTGAAGGTGACGATGAGATTATATGGGCTCTCTCAAAAAATGGAAGGTACTCGCCAAAAGAAGGATATCTGACTTTGTCGGCACCAAGGAAGCCTCTGATGCTTTTCGACTAGTGGAGTCATCTTTGGAAGCTTAAGGCTCCTCCCAGAACTAGACTTTTAATGTGGACCATCCTACGGAACAAAATCCCAACTGGTGAAAACCTCCTCAAACGAGCACAATATGTTCCCCATTGGTGCAGCATTTGCAAAAGGGAAAATGAATCCACTTCCCACCTATTTTTGGATTGTACGGCTACTGGTGACCTATGGAAACTTATCCTCCCTCCCATCACCCCTTCTGCAAATTGGGCTAGCAATACTATTCTTGCAGCCTGGCAATCTTGGTACAACACTTCATCTTCGCATAAGCTCCGGAACCTCCCCCTTCTGATTTGTTGGACTATCTAGATTGCCAAAAACCGTATAATCTTTCAGGACACAGCACCGAACTGGGTTGTACTAGCGGCCAAAGTCAAGGCCAACTTATCTCTCATTCTGAATGATCCTCCCCCACGTAACACCCGCATCCCCACTCCTGTTCAAATAGACTACAACAAACCTTGGGCTTACTTCAACGATGCAGCACAAGAGAAAGGTTGTGGGGGGGTGGGGGGAGGTGGGCCCTATACTTCATATAAACCATCATCATACTTATAGGATGCTCATAGGTTTCCGAAGAGGCACTAACAATTTAGCTAAGCTCCTTGCCGCAAAACATCTCATTCATTTCGCTTTGGAGAAAAACTGCAGAGATCTAAAATTATTTGGGGACACAAAAATTATTTGTGACTGGCTGAACAGGAAAACTTGATGTTCTACTTATGCATTAAATCACATTTTGGAAGAAACTTTGAGAATGATTATATATTTTGATACTTTTACATGCTCACATATTTACAAGGAGCAGAACGGGGCTGCCGACAGCCTATCCAAAGACGTTGTGCTCGGGGAGCTGAGCATCTGGTTGATTAGAGAGCACCATGGTGAAGCATACTACCAATATTACCATCAGCCATTCATGGACCTACAAGTTTAATTCATGATTTTGTTTTGGATATGTTTTGATCACGCACATACCTTTTTTGTATGTATATATTGACACTGAATAGTATGGTAAACAGTATGATTGTTGTATGGCTTACAGTTTTTTTGTTTACTATTGTTGCCCCCTGCGTGGAACAAAGGCAACAATTTTGTTTATACATGACATGTTTATGAACTGCATATGCACCAGCATCTACATAATGTAATTTCCTTTCTTAATGAAATTACAATTTTTCCTTATGGGCAAAAAAAAATAGATAATGCAATGGTAAATGTAGCCACTAGACAAACAAATAGACGCATTCGTACATTTCCCCTTGGTGTTAAATAGAGGCCTCAAGCATGTTTGGAGGAAGATGTCATTATGATTAATAATTTCCCTCAATGAAAACTTCTTGCATCCCAAGAAGTTGCAAGGATGAAGAAACTTTAGCTGTGTAATGGAGTTGATGAAGATATCAACAACTCATTGTTCATTGTGATAGTACTTCAAATTAATAACACCATTTGCAACAAGGTCCAAAATGACATGGGTATCAAGGTAAATATGTTTGATTTTGGAGTGATACACTAGATTTCATGCAAGTTAAATAGAACTTTGATTTTCATGTCTTAACTCTGTAGGCACATTCTCAAATAGTCAAAGTTTAGCAAGGACATGTTATATCCACACTACTTCTTTAATTGCCTCCTTCACTTCCCTATACTCTGCTTCACAAGAAGAAAGAAAAAATGTTCTCAACTTCTTAGTAGAACAAGAAATTAGCCCTGAACCAAGGTTAAACACATATCATGCACTAGAGCATATATTAATAACATCTCCTATCCAATCAAAATTGATATAACCAAGAAGTGAAATAGAAGCCTTGTGAGAATATTAAACACAATAATTGATATTTCCTTGAAGATATTTGAGAATCCTTTTAGCCACTTTTCAATTACTTTCATGAGACTTTTGCATGAACCTCAACACCATACTTACAACAAAGGACATATAGTCTTTCCATGAGTCAAATAAATCAAACAACCAATAAGTTGCCCATAGGGTGTGGCATCAACTAGAGGTACGCAATTAACTATTAATTTCACTCTTAATTTAAATGGTGTTGGTGAAGGCTTAAAATCACTCATGTGAAATTGAGAAAGTAAATTCAAAGAATACTTAAACTAACAAAGGAATATCCAAACAACCAAATGTTATACCTGAATACCTAATAAAATAATGTAAAAGGCTCCAGTGTGTCATCTCAAAATTATGCCTTAGATCATTCTTCAATTCCTAAATTATCAAAATCTTACTTCCTACAACAATTAGTTCATCCACATAAAGAAAAACACTAAAGAAATCACCTTCCCTGTATCGAGCGTCATGGAGGGGGCAAGAAGGGGAGGGCATGGCCACCACCCCACCAAGAATAAATGAGGGAGACGTGGCTATCCCTCGCCCCGTACCATTAAATCAAAGGCGCATACGTAGGGTGGCAAGGGATTAGAATCCATTCATAATCAGTGATAATGTGTCATCAAGTTTTAATGCGTGAGGTCTAAGCATTCATGCCAAAGCATGGATTCGCAAGTGGAAGGATCCAGAAAAGGCCTTGGTTATCATTATCAACCCAGTGCACCTTATGAATTCATCATTCAGGGAGGTGGAGTGTATGTGGCTTGCGTTCCAGCCAGCTTTAGGATGATTCAAGTTGTAAGTTTAATTTTGATTTCATTTGGGTAATCAATAATTGATATTCATGGGTGCAGGGTCTAGCATTGGGAATTCATTACAAGGCGATACAATTTTTTTGTTTAAATTACCAACCCAATGAGGAATTTCCTTTTTATTGTGTTGTTTCTTTTTAGAGCCAAGATCCACTCTGTATTTCTTGTCAATCTCTCAGTATTTTCATTTAGCTCTGAGAGTTAAGCTCCTCACTTATCTCCCTGTGTTTCTCAACTTTCACTCCCCTATTCCTATGCTACGCCTTCTTCCAATGCTTGACTTCTTCTCTCCCTTTCTTGTTCTACTTCTTACTCCTAAGCTTGGCATACATTAGGTGACTTTCAAGGCTTGTCTTAGAGCTTACCTCTTCATCTCGCTACCAGGTCCACATCTCACTCTTCCAACTTTACCTGTCTCCCCATCTCTACTCTATTTTCAATTTTTGTTTCTTTGGGTCTTTTCAGTATGGGACTCCTATCTTTGCCTCTCACCTGGCTTTATCCTCCCTTGTCTAAGTTTTAGCCCTATCATTCATCAACAAACAACCATGGCTTGACAATGAGTTACGTCTGACAAAGAAGTGGCCTACTACTGAGAGATGGGCTCTCGAGCCCAACAACATGCGAATGCCTCAACAAGGCACTATAAAGATCATACCCTACCTCAAATTTGGGAAGAAATTTTTGAGCTAGAATGAGGAATAATAGTGGAACATGAATCTTTATCAAAAGTGGAAATTCCAAGTGATTTTGTTGAATGGATTCTAGAGGTTATGCATACATGGGGAAGACTCAATCTGAATATGCACACCATTTTTATCTATTAGCACCTAAAAATGTTGCTTGGGAGAGCCCTTCTAAATAAAAATGAATCTCGAGAGGAAATCTTGATGTGTTAGATGAGTTGGAACTCATAGGCCAAGGATTGGATCGACATCTACAAAGGATTAAAGGCCACCTAGGCCTCCCTCCAATTGAAAGATCCTCACTAAGGAGCAGCAAAGAGCCCATTTTTGTCGAAGAATTGGATTCTCCCAAAGTGGGTTGATGCACTCCATTCACTCCATTGTTGTTTGGTAGAAATATTAGCATTGATGTCAAGGAAAAAAGGGATGAAAGCATATAAGAAGGCCGCGAAGGTTGAAGGCCAAGGAGGTAAAACCAAAATCTGAATATAACGATGAATTAGAAAAATACATCAGTGATTAAGTTCCCCACCTTCAAATGACAAAGAAGCATTATGCCATCATTGAATGGTTAATCATGTTAGGTCAATTGAGTCCCAAACACATCGGACCATAACAACAAGCTCGGGATGGATCTCACGTCGAAGACTGAGATGGTCAAGAAGGACAAGGAGGTAAGCCCCTGGTCATCGCCCTCAGTCACAGAGGGCTAGTTGGCTAGCACCCGCGGGCTAAGAGCCCATTGACTCTAAATAGCAATGATCTTGTTCAAAGGCACTAAGACTCACTGATATCCTAAAATCTAGAGATGATGTGGTAGGATAGGTATTCCATATGACTTGAATGCCATGTGGCAAGATGAATGACATGGATAGATGATGAGGTGACATGTGGAAGGCATAAATGGAACTTTTGGCCAACTTTGTCGACGTCTGCAGGTGACACATGGTAGGTACAAGTCATCACAAAGACACATGGATTGTTGATGTAGGTGAAACTGGAAATTGATTTGGCAAGAAGACATGGCAAGGTCATGGCTTCCAGTTCAGAGTTTAAAATTTTTTTGGAAGGCCCCCGACGATTTGATGGTGAATGAGTTAAGTGTTTGAGTGTTTAAGTGTTATGCCTGAACCCTAGATTCAAGGAAAATGAATGTGGCAAGGTTCCAACAGTCATGGTTTCACACATGAGGATGAGCATTTGGGAATCCAACAATCCTCCCACATACCAAGTAAGCAAAGCTTAACAAAGCCCAGAGCCAGATTCATGTGAAGAAAATGTTGAAGGTGGAGTTATAACATTTGTGGTTTCACATGTAAAGCAAACATTTCATCATCCAACCATCCACCCTCTTGCAAGATAAACAAAGTTTGACAACTTAGAAAACCCAGATTCCAAATTTAAGTAAATACAAAGGAAAAGGGCAAGGTTCGAGGTGGTCGTGGTTCTACGCATAAAAAAGTTTTATGGGCATCTGAAGATCCACCCATTCAAAAAGTAACCAATGTTTACTTGTTTTCAATGACCCAAAACCTAGATCTATGATGGAAGTAAGAGTTTAAGATGAGGGTCCCCAGCCCCAGTTCATCTACCTCGTTTGCACAATACGCAAAGTATTGAAGCTCGAGATATTGAATACATTGTGAGCATCATTTAAGTTGACAATCATTGCACCAGTTCATGGGGAAGGTTGTTGGAGGCGAGTAAAGGTATGCATAATGCGAGGTGTTGAGAATAAGGTGCTAAAGTTCTCTCATTCTATGTATAAATATGAACAAAGTTAAAGAATTTTTGTGAGCCTAAAAGTGAAATACACTAAGATGTATGCAAAGGTGTAGGAGAGATTTGATTTGAGTAAGAAGAAGTGTTGGTGATGGTGTGATATAGAACATAGAAGGTTCATGTGAGGTATGAGATATATGCAGAGGTGCATGTGAGGGAAATATACACACAGGATGCAGATGTGGAAGACAGAGTAGATCTAAGTGTACAACATTGTGCAAAGAGTCAAAGGATCATTAAGAAAGAGTAGACCCTGCTAAAGAAGAGAAAGGGGAAGAAGGTTTAAGATCCATGGGTGCCTTATTTAATTCTTTCTCATTCAAACTTTTTGATCTCTGATCTAATTTGATTTTTCACAAGATATCTTCTACTCCTTCTTAAATCTTATTTGGACACTAGTTCTTTGTTGGCTCTTCACTAGCTCAAATATGGTCTCACTAAGATATATTCTACACACATTATTCACAGTCTTCACTAGAATTTCACTCAGATGTGCTCTTTTTCACTCAAATATGTTATTTTACTCAAATTTACTCTTCCATCCACTTGCACCCTCTTTAACTTTTACACGTTCAGGCTTAAAGGTCTTAAATATTCTTCCACTTTCTCTTCTTTATTAATGATATTCTCTTTCTCAATGATCTTTTGGCTCTCTGCACAATGCTATACACTTCGATCTACAAAGGATTAAAGGTCACTTGGGCCTCCCTTTAGATCCAGGATACTCACAAAGGAGCAACAAAGAGCCCATTGTTTTCGAAGAAAGGATTCTCCCAAAGCAGGTTGATGCACTATGTTCACTCTATTGTTTATTAATTTTATCTTAGGTTTTTTAGTATTTCAGGCATTTTATTACTAGCATGCCATAGGGCTCATAGTTTCTATGATGCAATTTTGAAGTCCCAAAATAGAGTTAATTTTTTTATGCTAAAAAAACTTTGGTTCTACCACTAGTTTGGTTTCCCTTGTGGTAGACCAGGGCAAACCAAGTTGTATGTTTTTGTTTTGTTCACAATTAAATGAACCTCTTTTACCAAAAAAAAAAAAAACATTGAGGACATCATATTGATAGAAATGAACATACAAATTTAAATCAACATTATTTGAAACCACTCTTGAAGAAACGAATGTCAATTTTTTTCATATTAAGGAAGCCTAAGTGCTTTTTTGAGACCATACAAGGACTAGTGCAACTTGCATACCAAACTTTAAGTGTCATAAGAGATGAAACCAAGTGGTTGTTGCATATAAATTTATTCATGAATATTAACATTCAGAAGGCACTCTTATCATCCATTTGGTGAATTTCTCATTGTAAATATGCAAGAGAAATAATTGTTCTTATGGTGTTCATTTTAACAATTAGAGCAAAGGTTTCGATACAATTAATACCTTCACTCTGTAGAAATCCTTTGGCTATTAACCAAACCTTATGTATTTCAATCTATCCAACTATAATAAATTTTGTCTTATAGACCCATCTACATGCAATAATATCTTTCCCAAGAGGAAGAGGATGTAATTCCCTAGAGTGATTCTTAATCGAGTAATCATTTTCAATAGTCATCACTTCTCCCATTCTAGTTTTCCTTTAACTCTACATAAGTGGAAGGATTATTTGTGTCTAACACTTTTCATATAAGATCAAATTATGATGTGGTCTTACTTGTGTTAGATGGAACACCAACATTAGAGCCTATAGATTTAAGTATATTCCATGCCCAAATAGGAAGAGAGTTAGTAATATTATAAAAAACACTAACATCTTTTGAAGATTTAGGAGGATCACTATAATAAATAGTAGCAACATAAACTAATACTTCTACATCACTTGAAGAAATATTTATAGAAACATAATCAACTAAAGACATAGGTAAATTTAAGGAAACATGAGGTTCTATAGAATATAGTGGTTTAGAGATTTATTGGAATTGTATATCTATATGAATGATATCATCTTAAATAGAGATTTATTGGAATTGTATATCTATATGAATGATAACATCTTGAATAGATGGATGAAATAACATGTATGATTTATAATCCTCACTATAACCAACAAGGATACATTTATGGAATTTGGACTCTATCTTAATCTATTTTTCATCAAGAATAGGAACCCAACACTTACACCAAATACATCGAAATTTCTAAAATATGGTCCTCTTGCACTCCCCTTTTCTTTAGGAGTAACTTGCAAAACTATTTTAGCAGGAAACCGATTAAAAAGGCATGACAAATTGTTTTAGCTTGTGATATTTTCTTAGGATCTTTTAAATGTAACAGACATCTAGCCATTTCAACCAAAGTTTTGTTTATGTTTTCCTTTTTTGACCAAATTATATTTAGGTGTGTAAGTAGTATTTCTTTGATGTTTAATGCCATGCTTTTGATAAATATGTTGAAAATTCATTCTTACTATACTCCCCCACATTATCAATATGAAAATTCTCACTTTGTTTTCCATATTCTTGTTCAATAGAGTTATAAATTCTTGAAAAACAACAATTTATGTTTCTGGAAATATAACCAACTTTTACAACTATAATCGTTAATGGAAGCAATGAAGTAGAGAGCACTTGATAAAATTGGATTCTAAAGAGGTCCACATATGTCACTATGAACCAACTACAACTATTCTTGGGCACTCCAAACTTTATCCGATTCAAGCTTTTCCTTGTGCTTTTCGAGTACACAACCTTCACAAACACCTACTAGAAGATATTGGAGATAAGCCATGTACCATCTTAAATAATAGTGAAAATTTTGCCAAAGTCCAAGTGGCCTAGTATTTCATGTCGTAGCTTGCTTTTCTCAACAACATGTGTAACAAAGGAATAAAAACGTTATATGTCAGATGAGGTGAAACAAATAAACTTAAACAAAACAACATCATGTTCAACAAGACTAGATGAAATAGTTTTGAACCCATTATTAATATATTCAAAACATATCTATCATGCTAAGATTCAAATTTATACCGTTTTTGACAAGCATGACAAACACAAAGAAAATTGATGGAAATGTTTTTAACATGAAACAAATCTTCTAGTACACCATTAGAAACATCAACATTGTCAAACCCACCTATTGAAAAGTCATTACCATCGGTAACTGCGTCTTTTTGAGCCAGATAATTTTCTTTGTCATGGGAGGTAAATAAGGAATCATTACCTATCATGTGATTAGAGGCTTTCAAATCCATGATACATTTTAGAGAAGAGGAGATGGATAATTTAGTTGGATAGGTTGTATATGTAGTAAGAGAAACCTAATGTTCTTTATAGGCTTTCTTCTTGGCTTTATGCAACTTCATTGGACATCTTAAAACTTTTTTTTTCAATGTGACTAGTCTTCCAAGTACTTACATGGTTTCCTCTTTTTAATTTGTGAAGTGCCTACATTATCATAATTTTAAACCTTGTTTGAATTACTAGAAACATTAGGTTTATTGTCCTTTTTATGAACTTTTTGGGGATTCTTCTTGTTGTGAGCCAAATATGCCTTCCCAATAACAATTAGACCTAATGATAAATATCCCATCTAATTCACAAATTAATAGTTTGTAAAAGTCTTCAAAATTAGATTTAAGTGTTCCCTTATACATTTCAATGGTTCTTTTTCTAGTGTGAACAAATAGATCATAGAGGGAAAGCAATTTCTTCTCTACTAAAATAATAAGTGTTGTATCATTCTTTTTATAATTAGAACCATAATTATTCAATTTCTCATTACAACTCTTAAGTTTCAAACAAATTGCTTGATCCTTTCAAAATCATTAGAATCTAGTTCTTGTATTTTCTTTTCTAGATAATAAGTAGAAATGACATTCATTTTATCATAATTTTATGCTAGAATATTCCATACCTCTACCAAATCATCTTTAGATTCAATGTGTGCTAGTAGGATGTCAAATATAGTTTGATCAATAAGACTTATTTCATGTTCACAAAATTCTTCCCATACACCACATCCACAATAAGTCATAAATGTTTTCCCCTACGAATATCAATCATCTTACATCCCCAAATAATATAGTTAGAACCAACTATTTCATGAACATGAACCACCTCGAAAGCCATTATGATGTTATAAAATAAATTAATAGAATGATCCAAAATCACTCAAATCTAACTAAAAACATATATTTTGGTGAAAAAGTAGGCAACTTCAAAAAATTATTTTGCTCAAAATTGAGTTAGTATGAGCAAATTATGACAATTTGAAGTTCCTAAAATTAGGATGAGGTTTGCATGTTTGAAAAAAATGTTAATTTTGATAGACTAAAAGGCAACATTATAAAAAAATAACTACACCACTGTATGGTAAACCACGAACCGAACTCAACAAAAATACACTACAAACGACCACCTAGGTTGTGAGATATCGTTGTCACGAAATCGTCTTTGATTTTAATATGCAAATCCCTATAGATTGGGTTAAATAACACTATTGGACAGTTGTAAATGCTTCCAAAAATTAATGTATATTTTTTGTTGCATAAAATGGTTGAAGAATAAGACTCACACTTGATGACTCAACCACTTCTTTGATAATTAGACAAAAATTTAACCACCATGTGTTATAGACTACTGGAAATATTTTAATGTGGCACTATATGAAATAGTTATCTATGTGTATATTTGTGCTAGAACCAATGGATGTAAGTATACTTTCTACACAAAAGTTGAGCTACTACAAACCAATTCCCTTCCTCAATGATAGATCGTGTATAAATCAACAAAATATGTAGAAATTTTGAATAATATGACACTTATTCACAGAGATTATCCTGATTATACACTACTGCAGAATACATGCATAATACATAACCTCCTCTACGTTGATCATCAATTTTGCGGAATTAAAAACAATGAAACATCAATCGCATGCACACATTAACATAGTATGTATCCCGGGGAAATCATACAGCTGAAAACCCCACACTATCTGTATATTATATTGATTGAGAACATGTAACAATACATAGTACAATACTCCCCACAATTACTCAGTATTATCTCCACCTATTACACACAAACTAGCTCAGATTTGAATCAATCACAGGTTCAAATCTCCTCCACTGTCTGCCTGCCTCCATTGCGCAGTCCTGCATGAGAATAGAATGAGAATGGCTGAAGAAAACTCGTATTTCCTTTGGCTGAACCACGCAATCCTCATTGGCAATACTCAATCCATTGATTGTGCAAATCTCATGCACAACTATAGTCACAACTGACGTCTGTCTTGCCCTTTCACTCACCTCTAACACTTGTCTCCACTGAACTGTCCATGCACTGAGTTAACTGATGTATTCTTTAGTTGATTTATGAGTTAATAATTAGTGAATTAATTAATAATTAATTCACATCACTCATCACTAGTGTATTTTGCAGTTAGACTAAATACAACTAGTTCAACTAAGTCAAACTGAACACAACTCCATCAACTCCTCAATCAACTCCACCAAACTCAATCACTTGAGTTCTAACTGAAGTCCACCATGCAATAGCTCAACTGACTCATAAGAAAAGTGTATTTCCTTCTGACAGTTGCATGTGCCACATCTGTAGCTCGAACTAAAGTGCTCCAAGAGGATAAGATAATGTTTATAGTCCAAATACTATTAAGAGCTAATAATATTTGATTGTTCTATTTTTAGCCTGGCAGTCTAAAAATAGAAATCGCCCATATGTCTAAAAATAGAAGTCCATCTATTTTTACCAACATGACCAATCATCCACAAATAGCATCCTGCAACTCATAGACCATGATCCATATGTCTAAAAATAGACTTTGCGCCAAAAATAGCCTATGGGCCCACTTAGTGAAGGCGACTCCTTTTCACTAAGCTCCATCATCTTGTTGCATTTTCAACACTCCCTCTCAACAAGATATGGATTATCTGCAACCCCTATCCTGCAACTCTGGAATGTTCTGCATGCAACACATTTGCCCGGTCCACTTGCTCCAACAACACTTGGAACAAAAACACTCCCAACTGACCACTCTGTTGGGCTAGGAACATACTCTGATGCTGAAGCTCTACCTGATGCTGACAAGTGCTCCCTCTCTGACATCTACGCAACTGCAACATCTCCATGCATCTCACACCATTGCACACTTCTTTGTGCCACCTAGCATTGTGCAAAACACTTGTGCCTCTCGCATTGTTACAACCTGCTAGCTATGCATTGTCCTGGGATTCCCTACACTGTCGCTCTCTCTACCGCTCCATCTGCATCTGTCTCTACCCAATCAGTCAGTTCCTACTACTCCACATCGGGGCTCCTGTAGCAAGGTCTCATCCAAGAGGTTGGGTACCTCAAGGATCCTGCCCCTCCTCCTTGGGACGATCAATCCACATCACCCCACCTCCTACCTGGAGGTATGGCTGCATGTGATCCATCAGCCCACCTGGCTCGAAGTTTCCCCCTACTAGAGGTCTCTGCATGAGTAGATGTCTCTACTCGATCTCCACTCAGCTTCCCCTGTTGTGGCTGCTCCACAACCTCCTGAAGCTGCTGCACCAATCGTGGCTTCTCCACAAACGTCTGAGACTTCTTCTGGCTCTGCATGTTGAGAGGTAATATACGCTCCCTCTCAACCACCAAGTCTCCATCATTTGCCTCACTGCTCAAGGCTTTGCATGCATCTTGAACCTCAAGAGAATACAGCTTCTTGACCCATGAACCAATCTGCTTCACCTGTCTAGTGATGATGTGTCTAAGGAAAACCTTTCCCTTACTGAAGACTACATCGTAGCCTCTGTCTTCCAGCATCACGATCGACACCAAGTTTCTCTTAAGTCCTGGTACATACTTGACATCAGTCAAGGTAAGGCGAGCTCCATGCTCCCTCTGAAAAATAACCGTGCCTACACCTGAGACACTATACTTCTCATCATTACCCATCGCTATGAGTATCTGGAGATCTTTCTCCTCCAAAGTACTGAACAAACTCTTGTCACTGGTGATGTGGAAAGAAGCTCCACTGTGAAGAAACCAACCACTTCCCACCATGGATGAAACCATGCATGCAAAGAGTGTGAAATCCAGCTCAAACTGTGAAGCAAGTGCCTCACCTTCAGATCCTTCCCCGGATCCCTTCTTGGATTTCCTCCGTGGACAATTTGCAGCATAATGGCCCACCTCATGACAACGAAAGCATCGCACTTTCGATTTGTCAACCTTCTTCCCATCATTGGAAGAATTGGATTTGGAAAGAGAAACCTTCTCCTTCCCCTTCTTTGCTTTGGCAGCCAAAGCGCAATTTTCTTCATCAAATTCCTTTGATGAAGATATGTCCCTGGTATTCCGCCTGATCTCCTCTTGCACAAGATCCAACCAAAGTCTCTCCCATCCTGGCAATTTCTCCCGACCATTGATAGAGTCCTGATAGGAATGCCAACTCTTCGGAAGACCAAGGAGATCCAAGCTCACCAAGTCCTCATCATCGACAGTCACCCCCACACTTCCCAGCTCATCCCGGCATTGGGTGAACTTCGTGAGATACTGGGGCATACTGTCTCCATTCTCACACTTAAAGTTTCTGAGTTTATCCTTGAGCGCCAACTTCCTCTGGTCGCTCTTGCTTTGGACTAGACCTGTCAACGCTTTCCACATCAAGTATGGAGAAGCCTTTCCATGCATGTTGGATACAATGTGATCCTTCACGCCCTCCAACAGAATCATTCGACACTTTGTTGTCTTCTTTTGCCAAACCTCAACGTGAGCAGCATCAATAGGCTTTGGGACCTCAGCCTCTATGAAATCATTCAACCCATTGTCATCTAACACCGCCTCCATCATGTCTTTCCATGCAATATAATTCGAGATGCCTTCAAGAGCATACTCCAATCGCCATCCGTAGAAAGACATTTCAACTTTGACACCAAGAAAACACTGCTGCAAGTTCGAATTCCACCAGCTCAAAACTCAACCACTTCTGATAGAACAAAGTATTTCTCATACAGAGATTGACTATATGGGATTTTACCGGATATCTCACCTTCCAAAAGAAGGATGAATCCAGAGGCTACCTGGCCTGATTACAGACTATGCCTGAAGAAATAAAATGTAATCACTTTCTGAATAATGGATCTGATGATCAACTTCACTCTGATACCATGTAGAAATTTTGAATAATATGACACTTATTCACAGATATTATCCTGATTATACACTATTGCGGAATACATGCATAATACATAACCTCCTCTACGTTGATCGTCAATTTTGCGGAATTAAAAATAATGAAACATCAATCACATGTGCACATTAACACAGTATGTAACCCGGGGAAAGCATACAGCTGAAAACCCCACACTATCTGTATATTATATTGATTGAGAACATGTAACAATACATAGTATAATACTCCTCACAAGTACTCGGTACTATCTCCACCTGTTACACATAAACTAGCTCAGATCTGAATCAATCACAGGTTCAAATCTCCTCCACTGTCTGCCTGCCTCCACTGTGCAATCCTGCATGAGAATAGAATGAGAATGGCTGAAGCAAACTCGTATTTCCTTTGGTTGAACCACGCAATCCTCATTGGCAATACTCAATCCATTGATTGTGCAAATCTCATGCACAACTATAGTCACAATTGACGTCTGTCTTGCCCTTTCACTCACCTCTAACACTTGTCTCCACTGAACTGTCCATGCACTGAGTTAATTGATGTATTCTTTAGTTGATTTATGAGTTAATAATTAGTGAATTAATTAATAATTAATTCACATCACTCATCACTAGTGTATTATGTAGTTAGACTAAATACAACTAGTTCAACTAAGTCAAACTGAACACAACTCCATCAACTCCTCAATCAACTCCACCAAACTCAATCACTTGAGTTCTAACTGAAGTCCACCATGCAATAGCTCAACTGACTCATAAGGAAAGCGTATTTCCTTCTGATAGCTGCATGTGCCACATCTGTAGCTCGAACTGAAGTGCTCCAAGAGGATAAGATAATGTTTATAGTCCAAATATTATTAAGAGCTAATAATATTCGACTGTTCTATTTTTAGCCTGGCAGTCTAAAAATAGAAACTGCCCATATGTCTAAAAATAGAAGTCCATATATTTTTACCAACATGACCAATCATCCAAAAATAGCATCCTGCAACTCATAGACCATGATCCATATGTCTAAAAATAGACTTTGCGCCAAAAATAGCCTGTGGGCCCACTTAGTGAAGGCGACTCCTTTTCACTAAGCTTCATCATCTTGTTGCATTTTCAACAAAATAAAGAAGATAAATACATTTTAAGGCAATGTTATGCAAATGAGATGTGCAAAGTGTTACGAACACATAAATCCTAGTTTGATGGAAAAAATGTAGAGGAGAACAAAAAAAATGTACAATCCACAATTTAAAGGCTAACAATTATGATTGTTTACATATATTGAATCTAACACGGAGAAATTTTGAGAAGAAGAATCGTTGAATCTATACAATTATGTGAGATAGAGGTGTTCAGAAAGGAAAAATAAAACCCTAAAATTCTAAAGTGTCGGGCCAAGAGGTAACTCCTCAAATCAATTGTGCTTATTCATTAGGATTCCTCATTGTTATATACACAAAGGAGTGACTCTTAGGTTTCACCTCCCGATGACTCTTCATTCTCCATTATTTACTATTTACATTATTTACAAGTGTTCACCCAATCCCCATGATTAGGTGTCAACATTCCCCCCCTTAATTTTAAGGGATGTTGGTGAGTCCAAGCATCGTTCTAAATATTTCAAGCTTTTCTCTTCCAAGCACTTTGGTGAAGGTGTTTGTAATCTTCTCATTAGTGGAACAATGGCGTAGATGGATTGTCTTGGCCTCAACATGATGTCGAATCAGATGGTATTTTGTATTGATGTGCTTTGTTTAATCATGGAATTTTTGGTTCTTGGCCAAATTTATTGCAGATGTGTTGTCAATCATGAGTGGCGTTGAATGTACTTGTTTTACCTGCAAATCTTCCGGAATTTTCCTGGGCCACACAATTTCTTTTGTTGCCTCAACTGCTGCCACATATTCTACCTCTGTTGTGGAATCTGTTGGAATTGATTGTTTGTGTGATCTCCAAGAGACAACTCCTAATCCAAGACTCATAGCATAACCAGAAGTAGATACGCCATTTTCTTTGTCTCCATCGAAGTCTGAATCAAAGTATCCAATCAGGGTGAAGTTGCCCACCTGTGTATACTTGATTCCAAAGTCTTGATTTCCTTTCAAGTACTTTAGAACTCTTTTTGCAGCAAACCAATGCCCCTCACGAGGCTTTTTCATAAACCTTAAGAGGATTCCAACGGCAAACAAAATTTCTAGTCTGGTAGTAGTCAGGTAGTTGAGACTTCCTACAAGTTGTTTATAATTTGTTGCCATCTCAAATTCTTTTCCTTCAATGGATGTGAGCTTTAAGCTTTGTTCCATTGGAGTAGTTAGAGGATTGCACTCAGCCATGCCAAACCTGTTCAACAGATCTCCAAATACTTCTTTTGAGAGAGGAATATAGACTTCGGATGTTGAGTTACTTCAATACCAAGATAGTAGTGAACATAGCCCAAATCAGTCATTTCAAAACCTTTCCTCAATTCCTTCTTTATGGATGCAATGTAGCTCTCATTATTCCTTGTCATCAAAAGATCATCTACATATACCACAAGAGATACAATTGTTTTCCCAACATTATTGACAAACAAAGTTGCATCATCAAGATCATAATGTTTGAAGTTGAGTTTCAGAAGATGCTCAGTTAACTTTTCATACCAGGCTTGCGGTGCTTGCTTGAGGCCATACAAGGATTTCACAAGTTTGCATACTTTATGTTCGTGTCATAAAAACATTCTCTTTTAGATCTCCATTCAAGAAAGTAGTTTTTACATCCACTTGATGGACTTTCCAACTGTTCTGAGCTGTTAAGGAAAAAAGTGTCCAAATGGTAGACCATTTTGTTGTGGGGGAAAAAGTCTCCTCATAATAGACCCCTTCCTTCTATGTAAAACCTTTTGCCACAAGCCTAGCTTTGTGCTTGTCAAGTGAGCCATCAACTTTATACTTCACCTTGTAGACCCACTTGCAGCCAATTGGTTTGGTTCCCAATGGAGGATCAACCAGCTTCCAAGTGCCATTCTTTATCAAGGCATCATAATCCTTTTGCATCACTTATTTCCATTCATCATGAGAAGTGACTTCTTTGAAGGAAGTTGGTTCAAAATATGTAGACAAAATTAGTTCACAATCATAAGAAACATCCATATCAACAAGTGAATCAGAATCATCTATATCACCTCCATTTTGCCTGGTTGAATTTCTTGTTCTTGTCTTTCCAACTTCATCAGGATGAACACTTTCAAGTGTCTTTGTCAGCTACTTTGGAGGACCTTTCTGAGATGGTCTAGTCTGCTCAGTTGATTGAGTTGGGACTGAATCAAGATTGAATCTCCCAATTCTGTCAATCACATCACTCAAAGTATCATAAGTGGTTGGACTTTCATGTGGGGGAGAGAGTGCTTCAGAAGAAGATTCTATAGATTGATCTGGTATATGAATCCCCCATTCAAGATGTGGAATCTGATTATCAAATTCTTGAAATGATTTTTCATTTCCAAATCTATCCAAACGATCAAGTTATCGCTCAAAAACATGCCATCTTTGGAAGATTCAAGAAAGATTACATCTCTAGATACAAAAAACTTTTTATTAACTTCATTATAGAGATGGTATAATTTGGAGGTATTTGAATACCCCAAGAAGATACACTTACGACTCCTTGCACCAAGTTTGTTTTTATGTAATTTTGGTATCAAGGGATAACAGGTGGAACCAAAGACCCTGGGATGCTTTACGAAGGAATGTGGCCATACCACATTTCATAAGGAGTCTTGTTTCTAATAGCATTAGATGGACATCCATTCGTTACATATATAGCACATAGAACTGCATCAGCCCAAAACATCAATTTTACATTCTTGAAAAACATCATGGAACGTACCATATTTAAGATTGTCCTATTCATTCTTTCATCTACTTTGTTCTGTTGAGGATTATAAGGCACATTTGTTTGATGTTTGATCCCATGTTGGCGAAGATAGTTTTCAAATTCATTTGAAGTGTATTATTTTCCATTATCAGTGTGAATAGAGCCAATATGAGATTATGCATCATTTTCAATCCATGTATGAAAGTTCTTGAATGTTTGAAAATCATCAGATTTGTTCTTCAATAAATAAGCCCAACACATTCTAGTGTAATCATCAATAAATGTCATCATATATTTATTTCCATTTGCAGAAGCAACAGGCATTGGACTGCATAAATATGAATGAATGAGTTAAAGTTTTCTATGTGCTCTAGAATGTGAATCATGAAAAGATTGTTTGATGTGCTTTCCTAGAATGCAAGCATCACATTGCTTAAGTTTCCTAGGAATTGTAGGCAAACCAGTAGCACCATTTTTCTTCAACAAGCGAAGGTTGTCATAGTTCAAGTGTCAAAATCTAGCATGCCATAATAGACTTGATGCAAATGTACCTTCATCATAACTATAATTGTATGAGAAATTTTGTGCACGAGCAGAGGTACCTTGCAGCTTGAGAAGCCTTTCTTCTCCTATCCCCGTCATGACAAGTGAGTGATCTAATGCTTTTCTCACCTCAACCTTGTGATCAAACATATGAATGGAGTGTCCTTGCTGGTGTATGTGGACCAAGGACAACAAGTTTCTTCTCAGCTGTGGGAGATATAAAACATCATGCAGAAGAAAGTCTGGAAGACCAAGCAATTTGAGCCTAATTGTGACAAGCCCTGATGGCTTGAGTTTTGATTTGTCTGCAAAGTATACTTGTCCATCAACATTGTCAGTAAATTATTCAAAAAAATCTCTTCTAAAAGTCATGTGGAAATTTGCTCATGAATCAAGAAGCCAATCATTTTTCCAAGAAGCAAGTGAAGCATTAAACAACTCTTTATTTACTCCAATATGACAATGTGCCACAACATAGTGAGTGGATTCAAGTGCTTTACCTTTCTCTTTGTCATTGGCTTTACCTTTGGGTTGATTTCTTTCCTGCTCAATTCTATCCCAATGCGACTTGCATGTGGATGCATCATGTGATCCATCTTTATTGCAACGTATGCAATGCGAATTAGACTTTTCTCCTTGAGTGTGACTACCTCCCCTGCCTCTAAAATTTCTTCTTCCTCTGGAAGAATCTTGAGCATGATTCTTCTCTCTATGTGCGAGACATACAACTTCTTCATAAGACTGAGGAGCTATCTTTTTCCCAAAATCTTTCTCTCTCTCAACAAATTTATTCACAAGGGAGTCAAAGGTAATTTCTTTGAGGTTGCCATTTGCTTGCGATGACTCAAGGTAGTTTGAATAAGTGGGATAAAGTGCCTTGACAAAAGCTATCAGAGGAATGTCTAGTTCAACATTAGTGACTTTGATATCATGCATAATAGATTTTACTTATGATGCAAGAGCAAGAGGATCATCATTTTGTAATTCAAGGTTGAATAGTTTAATCCTCAATTGGACAACTTCAAGTGCAGAGTGTGAGCCATAGAGTTCCTTCAATTTTTATAAGGACTCAAAAGCATTTGAAAATGGTGAAATATGGCAACTCACCTATTCATTTATAGATGTTGCAATCAAGGCATAGGCCTTGCTATTCTTGTTTTCCCAAATGTCGAATTCCTTGTCTGAGGTAGGCTTTGTTGGTTCATTGTCTCCTTCTCCAACACAGACTCTTTTCCACAGCTCATTAAAAATGAGAGTGTGTTTGATCTTCCGCGACCATTCTGGATGTTCTCTTTTCCAGTAAGAACCACTCCCACAATAGATATCAATGAATGCATTTTAAAATCTGTGTACTATAAAAATACTTATGCTGCCAATGTATAAAATTTTCACTCCTAGTGGTAAAAAAATGAGTTTTGGTGTAATTTTTTTTTTAAATACACTCTGATATATAGGATAGAGGTAATACTTGAGGAAGTGGTTACTTGGGGAAGGTGGATTTGGGGAGGGTATTATGTAGGTAGGGGATATATGAGGAGGGCTGCTTGTGGCAGTGATAACATTTGCATGAGGGCGCATAAGGAGTGGAGGTATTAATTGGGAGTCGAATGTTGTATGGAAGTGTATGGGAGCATAGGTATGGGCAGCGTTCAAACAGTCTGTATGGTGAGGGCCAATATATATGATACAGCGGACAGTCAACGCTCCAGGCTCCACGCTCCACTGTTGGTATGATTGTGTGGTATGACTGACTATGGCCCGAATGCAGGTGGACTGACAGTAACACACAATGTTAAAAACGAAGGCACAAGCGGAGTGGTATGGCGGAAGCCACAAACATGGGGGTTGACTGTAGTGAGAGGAATGGTTCGTAGAGGGAGGAATGGTTTGTTAGACACGATCCCACAGAAGCGGTTTAGGGACAGTGTTATATGGAAGAGGGACACAAAAACGTGTTAGGCTTTGTGGAGGACCGTCCGCTTGAGGTATGCGAAGCACTTATGCAATGGAATTCGAACTCTTGATCTATACATCAGATTTCATAGTGACCCTTGAATACAGGTAAGCGTAAGGATACTAAACTTTATGCAGCGTTGAGGGGAGAGTAGTGATACCATATGGTGGTGTGGAGAGGCATAGACGGCGTTAACAATGGAACTTGCAGACAACGTATGGATGACTCTAATAACTGATGTTGCTCCTTCATAATATGGCTCAGCATCTCATACTCCTCCCAAACGCAGCAAACCATGGCCTTCGCATATGAATTTACAACATTACTCACATAACATTCAACACAGAGAACGTCGAGAACACCCAGTGCTCAAATAAACTCCAAGGGATTTGAATCGATAGAATGTGGCAGAGAACAGAGGGACAGACTGCAAAAAAGGCAAATATGACATACTGAAGAAAAAAAACGCAGAAGGGGGTTACAAGGGCAGAAAGGGATGCCAAAAATGGGGTTGTCTCTGATACCATGTCAAGCCAAGAGGTAACTCCTCAAATCAATTGTGCTTATTCATTAGGATTCCTCATTGTTATATAAACAAGGGAGTGACTCTTGGGTTTCACCTCCCGATAACTCTTCATTTTCCATTATTTTCTATTTACATTATTTACAAGGGTTCACCCAATCCCCATGATTAGGTGTCAACATAAAGCAGAAAACATTGACATACAAGTTTATAGAGGGGATTGTTAACTATACAACGTATGGCTCAAATTATTGTTTGAAAGAGGCTATATGTTGTGTGGTCCAAGACATGTGGATGTGTTTGATAGGGTCTAAATATATTTTTTTAATAAACAACCACCTTTCTTTCTATGAAAATTTGATTATTATTTTTTTCAATTTTTTTTTATATAGTATTTTTTTTCTTGAGGAAAGAAATCAGCTTCCCTCTTAGCCCGAGGGCTAGAGTGGAGTTGTTGGTACTAGGCTAACCCAAAAGTATACTCACTTAAGAAGTCAATGCAACAATATCCATAGGCACGAAGCCATTACAACAATGCTCATCATGTCACTAGCGAGGATTTGAAGCTAGGTGGGGAAGATAACATCCATTCTACCCAATCACCTGAAATAACCACAATTGACATTTATATAGTATTTTTATTTTATATAATCAACAAAAGTTATATACAACAAAAGTTATATACATATATATATATATCCCTAAGTCTTGTGCTTTAAATTAAATTTAAAGCAAATGAAGGCCAAATTTGATGAGAAAACAACTAATGTTAACTAGTTTTCATGCTCTGGATCAAATGGCATTGCCTGGTCTAATGAAAATACTTAAAAATTGAATAAATCATGTGGTCCAAGTCCAATTTGCAAATTTATGAAGAGCATGGCTTAAAAATCAGATTTGAAGTGTTGGATTAGTAGATTTGAAGAATGCAATAGATTTACTCAAATTTAATGCCAAAAAAAATCAATATAGTAAAATTTTATTTAAAGAGTTAGATCTAGGAAACAAGCTCTATTACGATGAAAGACCATAAATATATGTGAAAACATATAACCAAGATCTTCCTATCTAAACTCCTATGAAAAGCATTAAACATGCAAAATAAATCTAACAAACAAGAAAGATAAGGCGAGATATTTACATGGTAAAACCTCAAGGTTCTTCAAAACTCTACCAGTTATAGAAACTAAAGAATGCTCAAATATAGAGTCAATATCGGATCCATACAACTCTCAAGCAACATATAAGCACATTACAATTCAAACTTCTTCGCTTTTATTATATGGACTAGATGGATAAGAGATAATATCACATGATGGATGTGGGATAAACTCACTTTATAAATTAGTGAATTAATAAAGAATAATATTCTCAATAGTCTAATAGTGTCTCATTGTGTACACAAAATGCCTCATATAATGACATACAATACAATGCTAAACTAGCCATTAAAGAAACATTAAACATGTTCTTACAAAATATACATTTACAATTAAAAAAATATCAAAAAAGTAGAGACGAGTTTTTTAAATCAACGTATAGAATTTTAAAAATTAATAAAAAAATAAAAAATTATATATATATAGCTCTCAACAAAGCAATTTCATATTTTTGGACAAATGAAAAGGATGCACTCCTATATTAAGTGACAACTTTAGAAGTAGAGCCAAGGGGTGAGTTAACCTCCCTCGCTCCACCCGCCCACCCTACAACATCTCACTACTAAAAAAGAAAAATCCCTCCCCCCACCCAAAAAAAAATGATTATTTATATATTAAGTTTTCTCTTTTTAAATCCATATATATATATATATATATATATAATAAATTGGTATTTTTTTGCGTGTGTTGTTTTTTTTGTTTTTTAAATTTTTTTTAAATCATTTTTTTCTCATTTAGGTTTTTTTTTCCCTTTCAAAATTAAATTGGTATTTTTTGTGTGTGTTTTTTTTTGTTTTTAAATTTTTTTAAATCATTTATTTTCTCATTTAGGTTTTCCCATTTATTTATTTATTTATTTTTATTTGTATTTTTTATGTTTTTTTCCTTTTTTAACAAGTTTGTTTATAGCAATATCGGACTTTCAAGTTATGACTTCTAAAATGTTGTAGTTACAAGCCTAAAAAAAGAAGTTGTTACTGATAGCATTTCATTTTGTTTCAAGGATTGGTTTTAATATTTTGGTTCCAAGGATGTTGTTTGCCAAGGTAAGGACTTCAAAACATTACAATTTTATCACTTGAAAAAAAGGGGGTGCCACTAGGAGCACTACTTTTCTATTTGGGTTCAATTCTAGATCGCATTTTTTATTCTACATCATTATATTTAAAGCTTCTTCAACCTTCTTGCATACTTCCTCTTCAAGTATTTGGTAGTATTAACTTCAACTATTCTAGTCATATCTTCATCCTTATTCTTTGATTCAAAATCTCATAGATAACTTTTCATATTTTGAACATCATTAAGAAGGCCTTGTTTATGAATATGTAACCTTTTCATTTTTCACCTTCTTTTCCAATTATTCCTTTGAGTTCTCTTTTTCCCACTTCCATGTTCTATTCTTTTCTTGTTTGAACCTTTTTAATGGGTGCTTCACTAAGGTCATGTACCTTTGATAGCTTATCGCCAATTTTCTTGATCTCCTCTTTTGTTTCCTAAGTATATTTATATAATTTAGAATTTCTTCTTTACCTTCATTGAATTTGTTTTCAATTGTATGCATCTCTTCCATTTTGAGTCCTCGATCCTATTTTTTAGAACCATTGTTCAAATAGGATAAAGGACTCAAAATGGTGTTTTGTCTAGCACCTTTATCACTATGTGGTGTTTTGTCTGGTATTTTTATCACTACTCAACCACCACTTAATAGTTTTGGCATGAAAATAAAGGTTTGATTTATTAGTAGGATTTATAAATTCTGCATTTCCATGTTCAACTATTCCCTATGATCAATTTCATCTTTATCTTCATTCCTCTAAACATAGGCATTGGCATGGGTTCTCAGTTGGGATCTAACCAAACCATCAACTTCCAACATTAATATCTTATCAATTATGATCCCAATTACTTATTATTTACTTTTCAATATATTATCTCATTCTTCCAATTTCCCATAGTTTTTGGTCCACCTCAATCAAACATCCCAATCAAAAGTTATGCTAATTTTAATTTAGCATATCTTTTAAAATCCTAATTTGTATAATGTCATATTTCTCAGTCTTGCACCTAATGTACCTCTAAAATTTGGCATCTCTATGTTTAAAATTTTGATCTATAGTATCTTGATATGCCTTCTCTGCAATACCATAGGTTTGACTAAATTCTGCTATGCCAAGCGAAAATTATGATAACTTTCCCAAAACTTGTTGATTTTGGCCTTCATAAGAGAGTGAACTTGCATGCCCTACCACGTGTCCTATAATTCAAATCGCTTCTAGAATTTTGCTAGAATCACTATGTCCCATCATCTTTTAATTTTAACTAGTGTCACTCAATCTGGATCTTGATGGAATCAAATATGACAATTTTAGCAAGAGCACTTGTTTAAGACTAGTTTCGAGATTAATTAAAAACCCTAACTTCAATTAATTGTAACTCCAAAAGTATAATGAACCAAACCTAACATTTTTACCACAAGTCCTTTGTTCAATCTCCTCAATGCCTTGAAAACTTAACTATCTAAAAAATCCCATAAAAAAATTAATTAAAAAATGGTTGGATAACTCATTTTGAAGGAGCCAACCAAGGATTGTACATTTTGATACCATATGTTATGTGTCAATTACACAAACCATCATAATAAAGAAACATACACATAATGTACACCAAATTTGAGCATATGGCACAAATCATAAAGGTTTAAGCGAGATAAGTTGCAAAATAACTCCTTAAAAGGGTCATATATGGGTGTAATTATATGTATAATGGAGTGATTGTATATGTAATAGGGTCCATCTAAACAGGACCCACATGGACAATGAATGAGTAGTTATATAAAGAGGTCATGTAGTTAATATTGAGAGGAAGTTATGATTTGGATGTATTAATATAGTAGGTTATATAAAGGAGACTCTCGTATTCTTTAAGGATTTATCTTGTAACTCGTCTATCATATCTCTTGAGGAGCTATGCTTCACACTCACATTGGTATACATTGTTTATATTCTGATTTATTATGATATTTTAGGCATTTGGTACATAATAAGCACTAACATATTTAATCCCTAAAGCAAAAAGTGGTCTCTCCTAGGCTACATTTCCAAAGACTTAAAATGTGATGTGAGTTCATTTAGCATGATAGAAACAATCTCCATTCATCCCATTAACCATTTTAATCACTAAACAAGTTAATGAACATAATTCATAATGGAAATAAATGTATAATTATAGAAATTAAATATCATTCTCATAACAAACTAAGAATAATAGAAGAACACATCATCACCAAAAAGGAAAAAGGAAAATAAAATGTGGAAGGAGGTATTATTCCATTAGTTCTCAAGGACATCCAAATAATCCTTACATCAAGTGGCCACAACATAGCCTCATCCATGTTTCATAAGAATCAAAAGCTAAAACCCAATGATGAACCAACCCAAAATAAGCCAAAGCATTTACATCTATATAATAGTTCCCTTAAGTAGGAGGATTCATTCAAAGTCCATGCCTTTGCTTATGACCAATGTAATCAATCATATCCATGATTTTTATTGGTTTATATCTCATTAGGTTCCTACATACTTTCACCAATCAATTCCTCAGAACCAAGAATTAAGGCATTAGAATCTAGTTCCTACTCCTCATGACATTTGGTCCTCTTTACTATCACTAATAATCCTAAAAAATGGTGGTGATACCGAACTAGGATGTGTGTTGAGTTACCACCATTGTTCCTTCAAACAAAAAAAGGAGCCAACAATAGTGTTCTTCGTGGTGGTTAATTCCTTCTCCTCTCAGTCAATTCCAATGTCATTTGTTTAATTATCTTACTTAAGGAAAGTGGGAATTAACTCTAGGTTGGATTGTATTTATTTTGTTATTTTGTTGTTAACTATTTATTGAAAACCCTGATTAAAGTACCCTGATTAACCTACATCCCTTTAAAATTAAATAATATTAAAACCCTTATCAATCTATACGTATTTCTTCCTCTCTTCCTTTCATGTCACATGCATATATGTCTCCTTGGTCATCAAGGCACTCAATTCAAAATTTCAACTTATATATCCATTTACTAAGCTAAATTTAATATCCATAAACAATATGAACATATTCATATGCATATACAATTAGACAAAAAAATAACGCACATTTTTTATTTCATTCTTTATCAATAGCCAAATAAAATGTAAACATAAATGTTTTGCACAAAGTTGATTATGAACACTTATATGTTTTCAAGTAAAGTTCACCAAGATGCTTATTAAGGAGTAATTCACCACCCAACCCTAGAAATGAATTATGGATTCTACGCCCAAGAAATACCATGATACCACTAGGGTAAAGGAAGGTCCATCAAAGCTCTAATCTCACTTAGCCTGAGTTACCTATTTGCCTAATTTTAAAGCCAAATTGTTCAATATGAAGCACTCCAAGCCCTTGCTTAGCCATCAATTGGTGTTATCACTCTTTTTTCTTTCATAGCATAAGGAATATTTCTTTTCTATATTATCCCTCAAGGAACTTATTCCCTTATATTATACGAAAAATACCCAAAACCATTGGTTTCTTACTTTGAATGACATAAAGAATATTACTTGGCCAAAACAATCAATGGGCAATAATAAAAGGATGGTAGGTTTGTGGTATTTAATTTAGCTATTATTGACATTCCAAACATGGTTTTATCCTCAAAACCATCCCATTTCCTCCTTGAATCCTCAATGGAAACTCCCCCATTTCCATGGGATCTTACTAGTCATACTTCCATTGGGTTCTTTCACCAATTGCAAGCATAAAACCATGGTTTCACACAAGTTCCTCCATGAAAAAGGAGAGGAAGAACATTTAATGGGAGAATGGAGAATGGTCATGGGATAGGTATACTTTCTTTCTGAATGGAGGATATTAAGAATTACTTGTGAATAGGGTGAATCATGGGCTTCCTACAAAAGTGACATAAGTGCATGTCCATCTTAAGAAGCATTAGGAAACATTCATAGGAACATGTAAGTCAAAGATTGATGGAAAATGTTTGTAAGGAATCATGAGTAAGGACAGTTGTACTTTAAAGGATGAGTTTCAAGACATATCACCCATTTATCCCCTCTCCTCTCGCCCTCTTCCCATATCATGAACTCCTTATTCCTACTCAAATAAACTTTTTATTGGATGTTACATTATGATATATTTCCTTTTATTTGTGCTTTTACATACATAATTTCACCATGGAAAACGTAAAAAAAAACACGCCATAATCCTATCGCACCATGGGTATTCATATGCATTCACTATTTGGGCCTTATTCTTGAGCTCTACACTAGGAATAATTTACAATTCATTTACAATATTTACACATTAGGTTATTTAACTCAATCTACATGGCGTGATCCCCAACAAAGAATCCCATTACTAAATGATACATGATTTGGTATAGTATAATCCAAGGGTTAAACTACATATCAACCTAAGGTTTCTCACTTTTTCCCTAAAACAAAGTGGTGTCGCCACTTTCTCTTCCTAGTTATAAGAACTTTTAGCAATAGGGTGGCTTCCCATTCCTACATATTTGTTACATATAGTAGCATGAATTAATTCACTTGTAACTTTTCTCTAATGTACCACACACAAACACACTAATTTTAAGGGTAATGCAAATAATGCTAACTATGAGTCGTCCAAAGAGGAAAAAGGCGTCATTAAAATATATCTCCCGCTAACAAGAAAAACTATATGATATAACTTGGATAGAATTACACATGTCCTCTTGTTGTGCTTGATTGTTGATGGTCAATTATTATATAGTAACCTAGTATAAATTGTGCTAACTACAACCTATTTGAGGAGAAAAAGGTAGCCATGAAAATATATCACCCCCTAACAAGAAAAGTTATCCAACTTAACCTAAATTTACACATATCCTCCTATTGTTCTTTATTGTCAAAATTAAATTCTTACAGTTATTAAGCCTAATCATGTTATGCACAAATGAGCCCATACATCTTTCAAATTTCCAATCTTATAAATTTATTAATGTGTTAGTTTCATATACCAAATCATTTTTGTTGTTGAGATGCATGAACCCCCTTTCACCCCAATGGTAATTTCTCAAATTGTATTGATATGTTTCTTGTTCTTGATATAATTTTGGAAAAAAAGAATAATGTTTTCATCACATTCAACTAGTTAAATGGCCCTACTCTTAAGCCTCCATTATGCTTCTTCTTTTTCCAATGATCCCTTATTTATTCCTTGTAGTGTTTGTTGGTTTTAAAGTTCTTCAAAAAATATTCCACCATGATTCATTGTTTCCAAACATATTGTATATATCATCATCTACTTCTCTCTATGCTTATTCCCTCTCCTTGGGTTTTCTTTTTGCTCACTCAACTACCATTTTCTTCACATTTTATAGATTATTGGCAAATTGGAATATAGTTATTCTCCCATTTTGTTATCATACTTCTACAAAATTATTCCTCCTTTATCCAAGAAAATTTGAATTTGGAGGTATCAAGGAGTTTTTGAGCTTATGATGTAATTTGTAAAAGGATGGGAAAGTGATTTGAAGACCCCCATTATCTACCCATGATTTCATTATTTTTAGTTTCATCTACTATTTTTTCAAAAAATAAATACTTGTCGAGCCTTTTGATATCTCCTCCCTACCACTTCTTGAATTCCTCAATGCAAGGACCACCTAAGGATTATCTACATCAATTAGCTTCATATTTTTTAAAACGTGACCAAAATATACTAGCAATGGATCTTGTTTGGTTGTTTCCCCCCAAACTTCCTTATCCTTCAAATTCAAGATGAGATCTCCCCCAATGATCACATTTTCCCCTCTTAGGCTTCCTTGGAGAATTAGATTGTCATGTAATGTCTTTCTAAAACCATATGGAAAAAAATAAATTATATGGTATACCTTCCCTAATCCTTTTGGTCTGCATTCCAATAAAATACCTCCAATCAAGAGAGGGATAGGAAAACACTCAATGTTGTTGTTCCAACCTATAACCAAACCTCCTAAATGGTGTTTAACATCTAGTGAATAAAAGGTCCAACCCTTTCTACAAGATGACAAAATTTCTATTGATTTTTCCCTCCACTCATAGTTTCTTGAATTAATACAATATCAGGTTTGTAGACAAAAATAAACCCATCTCACATTCATGGAAAGGATAATCATTTGGCCACCTTTTTGAGGTAATGCTTGCTATAAACACCCTTTTAATAGTCAATTGTTTACCCTCTCTCACTTCTTTTACTGCTCTTTATTTGTAATAGATATATAGAATTTTCTACCCACATAAGTGTCTTTCCCAATATGTGTAGCCAAATCATCTTCTATGCATCCTCCCTTCTCCATTGGAACTTTGTTCCTAAGTGTCAGACTATAACTTGACCTATTTTTTCCTTTGGGTTATACTCCCCTTCACTCTTCAAAGATTAGATATGAGAGATAGTTGTAGACTCTGGAGGGGCTATAAGATTCATGGATATCTTATTGACATGGATTTTAATATCATAATGGGAACTATAATTTTGTGGACTCCCTAAAACTTCCACATGTATTCCCTTGTAAGGAATGGAACATGGTCCAATCAAAATATTATATTCTTTTTGTCTTCCACAATAGAAAAAGGGAAATTTTCAAGGTTTTAAAAGTTTGAAAATTGATTCGTAGAAGCGCTTATTAGGTTTCTTATGTAGGTACATTTGAACTAGGCAAAGGATATTCTTTTGGAGAATTAGATACCAAGGATTTACCATTGGCAATGTCAATAGTAACATGTGTAGCCTTGAACTTCTTAGCTTCAGTTCATTCAATATCCAACACTATCTACTCGATGACATCTCATTTTCTTTATTTGGACTTTGGAATACCTTGGTTGTTTTTCATGTTTATCTCCTTCTTAATCCAAACATTTTTTTTATGTGATAGTTCCATACATGCCCAATATCATGAAAAAATAGGTATCGAAATGGAATATTTATAATAATGCAAACTCTAAATATTCTTCCATTCCCCTATTCAATATCATTTTTTTCAAGCAGATCCCACACAAGTTGAGTTTAATTAAAATTTTAATTAATATCTTATCCACTTGATTATATAAGTCTTCTTCAAAATCCAAGAAATCATTAGAACTAATAACCCATGTTTCCATGTAGTCCTTACCCTAAAGCTCCATCAGGAGCCCTAGTATCATCACCCAAAACTAACTAAATGTAGAGGGGTTCATTTCTAGGATTGAACCTTGACCTCCACTATTTTATAATTGTTGAAGTTTCTAAGTTTACTCAGTTAGAAACCCTCCATGCACTTTATCTAATTTATTCCTAATTACTTGTTATTTTTCCTTAACAAGTTATTTACAATGTAAATACTTAAAATAAACACTAGTGCATGCTCAACATATTACAGATCAGCAACAAAAAGAAACAGAAACAAACATACCACATGACACCATTATTTTTGGACTAATGTCCTCGTAAAAACCCAATGTGGGAAAATCGATGTAGTTATCTGAGGGTTTTCTTATTAAGCAATATCAGAGTACAATCTGGGTGTCGAAACTGGCCTACCCAACAGAGAATTTCCTTGGCAGTAATACCTCTCAGTTTCTGACAAATCTACTAGCTGAAACCCCGGATAATCCTTCCGGCAGCTACTCAGCACCAATTTGCCCCAGAAACCCCAGCATCTGCCCAATCTGGACTGCGTCAGCCTCTCCTAGCCCAGCATTGGCACTGTGTCTACCTATCTTGGCCTACATCAGCCCCAGGAGGCCCTGCATCAGCTTTCTAAGCCTTTGTGTCAGCTACGCTAGCCCCTCTGGTGCTCTGCGTAGCACTTAGTTGCCTCTGCGTGGCCCTGCGTGAGCACTGGCTGCTCTTGCGTCTCTCTCTCTAGCTACTCTGGTGCTATCCCGGAACTATCTCTACCTCTTTGTCTCTCTGTACTCAATGCCCCTCAGCTGCTTTCCCGATCATTGATTCTATCTCTCTTAGCAAACCCCGCTCTAGAGAATAGAATGATTGATCACTCTGGTGTATCCTCCAAGTGATCCTCAAGCCTCCTCTTATACTTTTCCTGTTGACGTCTCAACGGCTGAGATTAAGTCCCTAATCAACAACTAAGATTAGATATGGCTTGATCCATGTCTTTTGGACCATTCTAACACAGATTCATACTAATACATATTAATATTTTATTTTCCCTAAGTTTAGACTTAGGGACTCCATTAAAAAAAATAATTGTTTTAATATCTCATGATCTATTTAGAATCTTCCGAAACCCTTTCTGGGTATTGGATATCTCATGTGCCCCAACCTCTCCACCAAATTTCGTGGCTAGAGCACATCCGATGCTACCCCAAATCAACACTCCCTCTTAGCAAGGATTGTGCTCTAGCAATACTCCTCACTGAGTATTACTCTAATCATCCGGCATCAGTACATGTGCTGATGCTAGGCCTTCCTACCCAACATCCTCTGCATTGTTGAATCCTATACTGTTGCCCATGGTTCTACCACTGCCACTATTGCATCTGTATGATAGCTCGCTCTACATCCGTGCTGTTGCTGGTCCCTCCTCCCAACACTGTATTTGCATTGCACCTCCTCTCATTATGTTGCATTGTGCTGCCCACTGCTTCACTGCAACTCAGTTACTAAGAAGTAAGTAACTGACCTCCCTATTGGGCTAGAAACACCCACTGATGTTGAAGCTCCCTCTGCCGCTGACAAGTGCTCCCTCTCTCTGACCTCTGCGTTGTTGCAACAACTCCTTGCATCTCGCATCGTTGCACACCTCTCTATGCCTTCCTGCACTGGTGCAACACTCCTGTGCCTCTCGCACTGCTGAAGCCTGCTAGCTTTGCGCTATCTCGGGACTCCTACACTGTATCTCTCTCTGCCACTCCATCTGCACCCGTCTCTACCCACTTAGCCAGTCCTGCTACTCCTCGTTGGGGCTCCCGTAGCAAGGTCTAATCCAAGAGGCTGGGTACCTCAAGGATCATGCCCCTCATCCCTAGTAGTCCTCCTGACTACGGCTCAATGTCTCCCCACTTCCGCTAAAGTGGTGCTTGTGCACTCATGGCAAAGTCATCGTTTGTCAAAACTTCCTGCTATGCCCATGCTGGTGCTGCCTTAGTCTCGGAAGACTCTCCCTTACTCTTCTTCCTTGAACACTGGGTCACATAATGACCCAGCTCCCCACAATGGAAGCACTTGATCTTGGAGAGATTTTTCTTCTTCAGCTTTTCCTGCTTTCCCTCAGATGCTAGGGCCGCATCCTCCTCCTCTTGCTTGACCTTGATCCCTTTGTTGTTGCTACCTGTCTTCGACTACCGTCTGATCTCTTCCTGGCGAAGAGCTGCCCACATCTCGTCCCAAGGTGGGAGAGTCCCTCTGCCTAGGATACTCTGGAAAAATACTTCCCAATATTCTGAGATAACATTCAGGGATGTCCTCACCATAAACTCTTGATCTAGTGTCACTCCTATAGCAGTCAACTGGTCTCGGATCTCATTCAGTCCTCCGAGGAAGGTGTCAATCGATTGACCCTTCTTCATCTGATACGACCTCATCTAGTGCTCGAGCAGCATTCTTCCCTACACAGAAGTATGCTAGTTCAGCTTCTTGAGAGCCTCCCACATCTCAAATGTCATTTCCTTCTTGGTTATATGTGGTACCACATGATCCTTGACCCCGTTAAAGATAATGCACTTGGCCCCTGCCATCGTCGCTTTGTACTTGTCATTATCATTCGGGTCGATTGGGACAGTTATTACCTTCAAGGCGAAGTTCTTGACACGATTCCTATCAAGCACTGATAATAATCTGGCCTTCCAGACTACGAAGTTCGATGCTCTATTCAGTCTATCCTCGTCTCTTACCCCGTGTAGTGCCATGATGCTCCTCTACTTCCCTCCTAGAAGTTCTTTGTTCGACTCCTCTAAGTCTCTACTTCCCGTCTGGAAGTTCTCTTATGGACTCCCTCTGAGTCCTGATTTCCCTCATGAAATCCTTCTGTCGCTTGTCGAGATGCCCCCTACTCTAATCGACTTGTGCAACTACACTTATGAACTGGGTTCCTCGGCTAAAAACCCTTGGTAACAACTCCTCTAGCCCTGCTATGTCAGGTACTATTCTGACTATAGTACCTCACCAGCTCCACTCTGCAATATTCCTGCAGCCTTCTAGACCTTAGCAACTGCCTCTTTGTGAACTTCGTCAGCCCCTCTCTGCCTCACATTGGCTCTATGTCACCCTAGATGGGTTTGCATCAGCCCTAGGATGCCTTGCATCAGCCCTCTGGCCCTCTGCGTCAGCAACGCTGGCCTTTCCGGGGCTCTACGCAGCTTCCGACTTCCTCTGCGTGGCCTTGGCTGGCTCTGCGTCACACTCCTTGGTTGTTGCTAGAAACAGCTTTTGTCACCTCAGGACAGTTGTTTTCTGCTGCTACTGCTCCCCTCAGCTGATGTCTTTTAGTCCTCCTGTGATCTGAAATCACCCTCTGATACCATGTTGAAGTTTCTAAGTTTACTCAGTCAGAAACCCTCCATGCACTTTATCTAATTTATTCCTACCTACTTGTTATTTTTCCTTAACAAGTTATTTACAATGTAAATTTTGAAGAAAAAAAACACTAGTGCATGCTCAACATATTATAGATCAGCAACTAAAAGAAACAGAAACAAACACATCATATGACACCATTTTTTTGGACTAATGTCCACCGGAAAAACCCAATGTGGGAAAATCGATGCAGCTATCTGAGGGTTTTCTTATTAAGCAATATCAGAGTACAATTTGTGTGTTGAAACTGGCCTACCCAACAGAGAATTTCCTTGGCAGTAATACTTCTCAGTTTCTGAAAAATTTGCTGGCTAAAACCCCAGATAATCCTTCCAACAGCTACTCAGCACCAATTTGCCCCAGAAACCCCAGTGTCTGCCCAATCTGGACTGCGTCAACCTCTCCTAGCCTAACATTGGCACTGTGTCTACCTATCTTGGCCTGCGTCAGCCCCGGGAGGCCCTGCATCAGCTCTTTGAGCCTCTGTGTCAGCTACGTTGGCCCCTCTAGTTCTCTACGCAGCACTTAGCTGCCTTTGCGTGGCCCTACGTGAGCACTGGTTGCTCTTGCGTCTCTCTCTCTGGCTGCTCTGGTGTTATCCTGACACTATCTCTACTTCTTTGTCTCTCTATACTCAATGCCCCTCAGCTACTCTCCCGATCACTGATTTTATCTCTCTTAGCAAATCCCGCTCTAGCAAATAGAATGACTCATCACTCTAGTGTATCCTCCAAGTGACCCTCAAGCCTCCTCTTATACTTTTCATGTTAACATCTCAATGGCTGAGATTAAGTCCCTAATCAACGGCTAAGATTAGATCTGGCTTGATCCATGTCTTTTGGATCATTCTAACACAGATTCATATTAATACACCTTAATATTTTATTTTCCCTAAGTTTAGACTTAGGGACTCCATTAAAAATATTAATTATTTTAATATCTCCTGATCTGCTTAGAATCTGCCCAAACCCTTTCTGGGTATTGGAGATCTCATGTGCCCCAACCTCTCCACGAAATTGCATGGCTAGATCACATCCGATGCTACCCCAAATCAACACTCCCTCTTAGCAAGGACTTTGCTCTAGCAATACTCCTCACTGAGTATTACTCTGATCATCCGGCATCAGTACTTGTGCTGATGCTAGGCCTTCCTACCCAACATGCTCTGCACTGTTGCATCCTGTACTTTTGCCCATGGTTTTGCCACTGCCACTGCTGCATCTGTACAACAGCTCCCTCTGCATCCGTGCTCCTACTAGTCCTTCCTCCCAACACTGCATCTGCAATGCACCTCCTCTCATCATGTAGCATCGTGTTGCCCACTGCTTCACTGCAACTCAGTTACTGAGAAGTAAGTAACTAATCTCCCAACTGACCTCCTTGTTGGGCTAGAAACACCAATGATGTTGAAGCTCCCTCTGCCGCTGACAAGTGCTCCCTCTCTCTGACCTCTGCGCTGCTACAACAACTCCCTGCATATCGCACCGTTGCAAACCTCTCTATGCCTTCCTACACTGGTGCAACACTCCTATGCCTATCACACTGTTGTAGCTTGCTAGCTCTATGTTGTCTCAAGAGTCCTGCACTGTAGCTCTCTCTGCCACTCCATTCGCATTCGTCTCTACCCACTCAGCCAGTCCTGCTACTCCTCGTTGGGGCTCCCATAGCAAGGTCTAATCCAAGAGGCTGGGTACCTCAAGGATCATGCCCCGCATCCCCTATAGTCCTCCTAACTACATCTCAATGTCTCCCCACTTCCACTCAAGTGGTGCATGTGCACTCATGGCACAGTCATCGTCTGTCAAAACTTCCTTCTCTGCCTGTGCTGGCTCTGCCTTAGTCTCAGAAGACTCTCCCTTACTCTTCTTCCTTGGACACTGGGTCGCATAATGACTTAGCTCCCCACAGTGGAAGCACTTTATCTTGGAGAGATCTTTCTTCTTCCGCTTTTCTTGCTTTCCCTCAGATGCTAGGGCCACATCCTCCTCCTCCTGCTTGACCTTGATCCCTTTGTTGGTGCTACCTGTCTTCGACTATCGTCTGATCTCTTCCTGGCGAAGAGTTGCCCACATCTCGTCCCAAGGCGGGAGATTCCCTCTGTCCAGGATACTTTGGACAAAAACTTCCCAATATTCTGATATAGCATTCAAGGATGTCCTCACCATAAGCTCTTGATCCGGTGTCACTCCTATAGTAGTCAACTGGTCTCGGATCTCATTCAGTCCTCCAAGGAAGGTGTCAATCGATTGACCCTTCTTCATCTGATACGACCTCGTCTGGTTCTCAAGTAGCATTCTTCTCTGCACAGAAGTATGCTGGTATAGTTTCTTGAGAGCCTCCCACATCTCAAATGTTGTTTCCTTCTCGGTTATATGTGGTACCACATGATCCTTGACACCGTCAAAAATAATGCACTTGGCCCTCGCCGTCACCTCTTTGTACTTGTCATTATCATTGGGCTCGACTAGGACATCTATTACCTTCAAGGCAAAGTTCTTGACATGATTCTTGTCAAGCACTAATAAGATTTTGGCCTTCCAGACTGTGAAGTTCGATGCTTCGTTCAATCTATCCTAGTCTCTTACCCCATGTAGTGCCATGATACTCCTCTACTTCCCTCAAGGAAGTTCTTTGTTTGACTCCTCTGAGTCTCTACTTCCCATCTGGAAGTTCCCTTCTGGACTCCCTTTGAGTCCTGATTTCCCTCCTAGAAATCGTTCCGTCGTTTGTCAAGATGCCCCCTACTCTGATCAACTTGTGCAGTTGCACTTCTGATCCGGGTTCCTCAGCTAGAAACCCTCGGTAACAACTCCTCTAGCCCTTCTCTGTTAGGTATTGTTCTGACTATAGTACCTCACTAGCTCCACTCTATAATATTCCTGCAACCTTCTAGACCCTAGCAACTGCCTCTCTGTGAACTGCGTTAGCCCCTCTCTGCCTCACATTGGCTCTGTGTCACACCATATGGGTTTGCGTCATCCCTGGGATGCCTTGCATCAGCCCTCTGGCCCTCTGCGTCAGCAACTCTGGCCTTTCCATGGCTCTACACAGCTCCCAGCTTCCTCTGCGTGGCCCTAGCTGGCTCTACGTCACACTCCTTGGCTATTGCTAGAAACAACTTTTGTCACCTCAGGACAGTTGTTTTCTGTTGCTATTGATCCGCTCGGCTGATGCCTTTTAATCCACTTGTGATCTGTAATCACCCTCTGATACCATGTTGAAGTTTCTAAGTTTACTCAATTAGAAGCCCTCCATGAACTTTATCTGATTTATTCCTACCTACTTATTATTTTTCCTTAACAAGTTATTTACAATTTAAATACTGAAAATAAATGCTAGTGCACGCTCAACATATTACAGATCAACAACTAAAAGAAACATAAACAAACACACCATATGACACCATTATTTTTGGACTAATGTCCCCGGAAAAACCCAATGTGGGAAAACCAATGCAGCTATCTGAGGGTTTTCGTCTTAAGCAATATCAGAGTACAATCTGAGTGCCAAAACTAGCCTACCCAATAGAGAATTTCTTTGGCATTAATACCTCTCAGTTTCTGACAAATCTACTGGCTGAAACCCCAGATAATCCTTTTAACAGCTACTCAGCACTAATCTACCCCAGAAACCCTATTGTCTGCCCAATCTGGACTGCATCAGCCTCTCCTAGCCCAATGATGGCATTGAATTAGCCTATCTTAGCCTGTGTCAGCCCGAGGAGGCCTTGTGTCAGCTCTATAGTGCTCTGCGTGACCCTACGTGAGCACTGGTTACTCCTGAGTCTGTCTCTCTGGCTGCTCTGGTGCTATCCTGGCACTATCTCTGCCTCTCTGTCTCTCTGTACTCAATGCTCCTCAGCTTCTCTCCCTATCACTAATTCTATCTCTCTTAGCAAACCCTGCTCTAGAGAATAGAATGACTGATCACTCGGGTGTATCCTCCAAGTCACCCTCAAGCCTCCTCTTATACTTTTCCTGTTGACATCTCAACGATCGAGATTAAGTCCCTAATCAATGGCTAAGATTATATCCTTTCTAACACAGATTCATATTAATACACATTAATATTTTATTTTCCCTAAGTTTAGACTTAGGGACTCCATTAAAAATATTAATTATTTTAATATCTCCTGATCTATTTAGAATCTGCCCAAACCCTTTCTGGGTATTGGAGATCTCATGTCCCCCAACCTCTCCACCAAATTGCATGGCTAGATCACATCCGATGCTACCCCAAATCAACAATAATTAAGTAAGGGGTCCCTAAAACCATCATTTGCACAATATCTCCAAATCATCTACTTTGAATTTGAACTTGAGCCACCAACATAGCAAGATGTGGTATTTACAAATATGCCATGAAACTTTCCCCTTATTTTCCTCCAACAATAATATTAATAATCACATTTTACCTACTTTCCCATAAACACCCCATGAGGAATTTTTCCAGTAATCCTTTTATTACTTCCATCCTTGTCTCTATTAAGAATTGTTTTTACTTACTTTTTCCTTGACCTAATGCACTTGTGCTTACATTCCTTTTTTGCTACTTTCTTCTCTATCTCATGATTTGATAACCTTTCACCCCTTGTATTTCATTTAGTAAGTGCTCCCAACATTATTTCTTTATCAAAACCCTACCCTTGTTCAAAACCATAACTTATAGGCCTATGATTATGGTTGTTATAGAGATTGATTCCTGGAATGAAAACCCTTGGATCCTCTTTAACACTCATAATGACTACACCTTCATGAGTTTCTTGTCTAAACTTACCTCCACATGTAAACATCTTGAAACCATATTATAGTCATCCTTTATTCCTCCATTACTATAGTCCAAGTTATCAGTTATCCTTGTAACGTCAATAAGAGAAGGCTTTACTCATTTTCCAACCTCCACCTAATGACCCTTGGTTATCTTTTGGTTACTATATTTCATTTCACATAACTCAAAAACCAATGGCCTCCTAAATGTATTCCCATTGGCATAACTTGGTGTTAGTTCTTCATTGTAAGCCTTCCATCCCTTTAATATATCTGGAAAGTTTTCCGTATATTTGAAAATTGACCTAGGGCACTCTTGGTCTTCACCATAATCCACTTGGTTGGTCTCCATTATTTTAACCTCCAAAAATAAAAATAAAAAATAATAGTAAAAAAAAATACAAGACTTGATTCTTTTAGTAGCCAATGCCCTTATCTCTTAGTTATATGGAATAATAAGGAGGTTATTTATGCGTATTCATGAGAGGGTCGAAGGGTTAAGAAAAATGGGTTTACACTATGAAGAATTTGAGAGGGAAAAGGATTTTCATCTAGATTTTGGGTTTGAATTGTGGACCTGAGGATCATGAGATTAAGGGAATCTATTAAAAGGAATTATGGTGGGCTCGTTGTCAAAGGAGAAAATTAAGAATCAAAGAAAACTTGGTTGGGAGTATAGGTGGGATCTTAACTATTTGTTATCATGCAATAAAGTTAGCTACAACTATAGGTATTCTTCATTATACAAATTACCTTTCGTGTCCCTTTGATTATTATTATTTGACTTTGTATTTCCTACAAATTTTGTTTTACATACATGATTTTCATATTTTAAATGGCATTTCCCATGCTGGAAATTTGTGTTTAAGAAAATTCGATAAAGAAATATTCAGTGTAGGAATTGGCAGTTATATGGCTAAGTGGATTGAAGAAACTGATAACATAGAATAATTTTATTTAATTTCAATGAACTAGAAGCAACCATTAAAGTTAGGGTTTTTATAATTGCTTGAAGTGTCTCAAATGTTACTCGGAAATCATTTTATATAAGGTAAACTAATTCTTAATTATAGTCCAAATTCTACTTATGGAAAAATAAATAGAATGAACCTTCTAATTAGTTAATATTTTTGTTGGACAAAAAATGTTACATGTAGATTTATAGTCTAAAGAGAGTGTTGTAGGTAAGAAACTTTTGTTTAGTTTCATGCAATAAACTTTAATAAAGTTTTCCATCGTTTTCAAAAGATAATTATTAAAATGATTATTTTAAAAAATAAAAACAAATTTCATAAGTTTTAAATTTTACTCCTCCCATTTTATGATTGGTCAAAGAGGTTATTGATGTGACATAAATCTAAGAGAGTAACTTTATTTTTAAAACACAAAATGAATTTTTTTTAAATACCATGTGAAAACTTTCATTAAATACCATGTGAAACTTTCATTTGTCATTGTTAACTTTTGCTTATAAAAAAAAAAAGAGAAAAAGGTAGTTGACACTTCCTTGGTGTTTTGATTTTGATGTGAACAATTCTATATATTTTATTAAGACAATTACTAATTTAGGTTTTTTCTATGTTTTTATTATTTCTCATTTACTTTTTTAATGTATATATTTAACCTAGAGTTTATTTAGTTTCTTAATTTCTATATCCAACTTAGAGCTTATTTATTATTACATTGTAAGGAGTTCCCCTTTGAGAAAAACTCCCCCAGCTCCCATTGTGCACCGATCTACAGCATTAGATTGAATGTTAGATGATTGAAGATTTGTGTCCATCGGATTAATAGTTAGCAAAAATAGTAGTAGTTAGGAAATATAATAGTAGTTAGGAAAAAAAAATAGTTAGGGAAAAAATTATATACAACAAGCACTAATAGTTAGGGAAAAAATTGTATACAACCCTACCTCCCTCATGCGCAAATAATCGACACTAACAGTTAGGGAAAAAACTACATACAACCTTTCCTCCATCATATCTACAAACCTGAGCGAGCCACCTCCTCCTTGCACGCCTGAAAGTTGGTTGGATACCCATGGTTGCCATGGCCTGCGTTGCAAAATATCATCGCCCTTTGTGTCTACTCAACGAAAATCTAAGGAAGCATCAGAAGCTAACGTTGTCGTGGGATGTAGGGTTTTGCCTCAATGTTAGTCTAGGATCTCAACAAGCATTTTTAGGTTTATTGTTTGATACCACAACCTGGTTTACAAATAATCCCTTTCCTTTATGTATTCTACTCATATGTCTTTAGCTCTATGCTCTGTAGATAAAAGGAGACATTATATGTTAGATTTTTCTTATTATAGATCTGTATCCGATGAACTTTGTTTTGATGGGAGTATGGCCAATATTTGTAGGTACATTTGGGAAAGTTTTGGAATGTTGGTACTAAAAATCAAAGGATCTCATAGCTATCAAAATCATATGTGGCTTAAAAAGGTACCTAGAGGTAGCAATGATTGAAGTTGATGTCCTTTGTGAAGTTTCCAAATATGACAGAATTAACACATCGTATGAGGAAGTATGTCAATGAGGGATACTTACTTTATAATATTGGTTTATTGGTTTTCCTACATCCTTCAGGTAACCAAAATGTTAGTATTACATAAAAACAGGGGACTGTAAATTTGGTTTTTCTTGTAGATATCACCACCCTCGAGAAAGAGTTTCACATTCATCTACCTGTGTGCTTAGTCCAATTGGACTTCCCTTGCGACTTGTAAGTTTTTAATATTTTGACAAGTCTTTATTTACTCTTCGATTTTGTATTTGTATTGAATCTCTTTTGAACAATCAGAAATGGGTCAAATTTCAAATCCAATTAGTCTGAATCAACGTATTATTATTTATAGTGTCCCAAAAAAACATGATGAATAAGGTCGCTTGGGGTTCCACCCCTTCACTCACTGAAGTATTCAATGTTTAATGTAGCTTACAATTTAATATCTAAGTGATAATGTTGCCATAGAATGGCTCATCTTGCATCACTTATACAAAGAGTTGGAATGGCATGTGCAACATTTTGTGGTTTAGTGAGTCATTTAGGCAAAGTATTGTTTTGGCCATTTAAACATACTCACTATTAATTTTGAACCTCATAATGATGATTGCATCGAAGATAGGAGAAACCATGAACCTGACTCAAATGCTTCTCAATTCCATCAATATTGGAACATTACAAAATGGGTTTGTTGCCCTTGTCTTCTTCAACTAATTGTTTTTTTTTTCATTACAAGTTTCAACTCTATCATCACCTATTGTAGAGAAGTTTGATACGTACAGAAGGATAAAAATAATATTTGTAATTAATTTTTAGAAAGAAGAGGAGCATGTTGGAACTGATTTTGAGGGATATGTAACTCAAGGGGGTTTTCCAAAAGTGGAATTCCAATGGATGTTGAACCGATTGAAGGAACTGAAGATCGAATTGGGGAAGAAAGTAAAAACCATGAGGTGAGGAATGAGTTGTCACAGTGAAGATGATACAGGGAAGGTGAGGGCTTCAGGGGAGATTAGTGTGATATCTATGATCGAGGTTGAAATTGAGCACATATGAGTTGTGGAACTAAACATTCTTCCATCCAACATTAAAACTCTCCCCACCCTGGCCACAACCTAGTATTGCAAAAAATAAAAGCTTCATGGACCTTTCTCACTATGATTTTAACATTGCTAATTTCTTTTGTTAGAGCCTTTTTGCACACCCATCTGCATTGTGTCAGCATACTCATCCTTTTATCACCTTTGTATTTATCTTTTAGACCCCTTAATTTTTTTTGGTACAATGGAATTTGTTGGCTCTTTGCAAAGGCACTGTCCATTGCTCCTACCTTAACCGTGGTAGAGAAATACCACCCTCGATGAGGGTGGGAGATACATTTTAGTGTAGACCCAGTATTTGTCACAATGAAGGTGATACAGGGAAGGTGACTGCTTCAGGGGAGATTGTTGCGACATTTGTGATCCAAGTTGAAATTGAGCACAAATGAGTTGTGGACCTGACCTACTGCATAGTTACCATAATGTGGACCGCAATCCTTTATTGTTGATGTGAAAATGCAATGACATTTAACTCAGTTGGAAAATCCTAAAATTTTCCAAACACTTCAACAAGGGAAGGGAAATTCTTGATAAAAAAAAAAACTAGACCAACAAAAGAATCAATTTATATAGATTCTCAAGTTTTGGGTTCACGGAGAAGCTGGAATTGGCAGCAGAAGCAGAGGCATTGAGAATTTTCAGTATGCATCAAATTATTTGAGAGTGACTTGTGAAAATGTCTTCAAAGTACAAAGGGAATTCCAATTCAATGTTTCCAAGTCATTTGAGGGCATTGCCTTATGCTCAAATCCTCTAAGAAATTCTGTAAAAATCTCACTACCGAGATCGCCCAATTGATACAATTTCTGCAAAACCCCAAAAGAAGCAATGGGGAAAACGCAAACAATTCATGGCTTTAATGGGGAGAACCCAACAGAGTCTCCATGGCCAAGGAGCTCAAGGAATTCATCATTGGCAAAAATATCTCACTCAGTCGCAACCCCAACTTCGAAACTGATACCATTTATCCGCCCATCAAAATAAATAGAAATTTCATGGGATTACCACCTTAAAATTACAGAAAGTTGGGGTTGGTTGTAGCATGTTTTTGGATATTTGATTTTCCCTTATCTTTAATAGGAAATAGTGCCCTCATATTGACACTTTGACTCCATATGCCCAACGTGGATATGCACTCTTCTTTGCAACGTTTATGTACGAAAACATAGATTTCCATGCCTTTAGGTTTCGATGCCCCAGGGCTATCTCTTTTTTCCAAGTAGCATGCAGACTTCCTACAACCCAGCACATTAACCAAGTGCCAATTTGGAGTTGTGAATGCTAGCTCAATATTTTGTAAAAGTCAATTTTGTATAAATGCTTCCACTTTGTGCTTCTTTAAAGTTATACAAAAAGGTCAAGTGTCCAACCTTGGATCCAACTACGGACATGGTTCGATAGTGACAGAGTCTCCTTGAGTTCCTTGTACTTTGATAAATTTTGTGGCATCATGCTCAAGAGGTTAACCTTAAAAATACCCATGAGGTGTACATTTGGAAGGTCCCTCCAAGAAATGTTATGCAATATAAAATAATTAATTGTGGTTGGTTATAGGATGTTTTTGTGGCTTTGATTTTCCTTAATCATTAATTGCAAATATATCATCTTTTGCTTGGTTTCAAGTGTAAACTTATATTTTCTAAATGTACACAGTGGAAAAGGTTTGAATAATTTTGGTGATCTAATAATTATACATTACGCATACGTACACATATTGTCTAATTATATGGTGCCTAGCCTTTGTTGGTTTCTAGTAAATATTAAACAAACAAACATTCATCCTCAACATTCTGTCCTACAAAAAGTTTCAGCGTGAGGTGGACAATATATGGCCATAGCTTTAGGCTAAAATTTGGGATATCGGTTCGGTGAAAGGGGCAGGGTAGTCGAATTTTACATGTCAAAGTTATATTGGGATTGAAATGTGCTAAAGCACTGATGATGCTACAATTTGGTAAAGCTTGTGCCAGTGCTTTATCTGACCAAGGAGAGTATTATTCAGAGAAGCCACCAACACCTCTCTGTTACACAGCATTTTGTCACTGTCTCTGTACTCCCCATTCCTTGATCCTGGAGGACCTCTATAGCGAACCCTGCATGCTTTGCCTTCATGGAGAAACTCCCATTATGTCCCTCTTCATGAGCATATAATTTCCCTTTTGCACCATTTCCCCTGAAACTTCTGTTTTTCCTAATTTACATGACCGTCGCTAATGGCCTTTGTCACCCCCGCGCAGATGTGCAGAGATTAGCACTATTCCTCTCGCCAATCGGTGCAACTAAGCTTTGTTCCAGTAACGTCGGTTCTGTTAGGGAAATTTTTTTAAATTAGAGCTGAAGCTTCCATCTCTAAAAGCTCTGTAACAGAAGTCTAGTAAATGGTTTGGCCGGATGGGGTCAAGGATGACAGTTTGGGCTCCTTTCCCCTATAATGATGGAACTACCTCAAGGGATAAGTCCTTCTCCCATGAGAAGAGGATCCATCTCCCATCCATATTTCCTATATAAACCTCCCTTCTTCCCAAGCACAAGCTAGTTAGAGTGTTGGCTGAGTGTGAGTATACTATTTTGATTAGACAAGCAAGCTATTACTAGCGATAGCCATTTAGTTGTGTGAGGTTGAAGTGTTTTTGGTTTGGAGTGAAGTCTAAAGGGAAGAGCCTTTAAACTATTGTTGTTTGAAGCCATCATGGAATGCTAGAAAAAGTGTGTGGGAACCTGGTCTTGTCAGAGGAAGACTGCGATGTCAAGACGAATGGTTGTAATCTCTATTTGATATTAATATATGCAACTATTGATTGATTTCCTATATGTTTTGTAATATTACATATTTGTGTCTTGATGCTTCTTGACTCATTAAGTAGGTTGAATTGCAATTTGTCTATTATTATGTTTGTGTGTTGTTGTTGTTTACTTGTTTCAGGAGCTTGAAGAAGGAAGTGAGAGATTGCTGGAGTGAGCAAGCGAGGACATCATCAAGCAAGATAAGTGACCAAGAGGTAGGCCCTCTTGATTGATTCTAACCTAAGGAAATCTTCCATAGAATGTATCTGTTGTGGCTAGACCCATTATCGGGCTAGAGGAATTCATTCGTGTCCGCACTTATAATTTTACTTCACCACAAATTGGTGACTCTGCTGGGGAAATCCCATCTTTTGTTTGTTTTGGATTTCATGATTTCATGAGAACTTTGCTAGTTTCACATTTTCCCTTTGGTTCTATTTCTTTTCTCCTGCTTACTGGCCTAAGTATAAAATTCATAGTAGCAGATCTGGTCCCTATTTTGATTTTTTTTATTTTTCCTTAGTTCCCTCGGACAGTGTGTTTAATCAACTAACAGTCGCACTGACCAGTGCGAATTGCGGAGGAACATTCACGTCGACTTGCCTCTGGCACTTGTTTTCAGTTAGGTAGTCAGGCCTATTTTTGTAAGTGAAGATTAGGGCTAGACCTCAATCTTGGCCAGTGTGTTCTGCTCTTGTGTTTTGACCTCGTGAACCCTTTTGAATTGTCTTCTCCTTGACTAGAAAGCTTCATTTATCTTGCTTTGTGTGCTTTCTTGGTTTAGCCCACCCTCTAATGTGTTAAGTCTGGCCCTGTGTGAAGTTCTTTTTTATTTTTTCTTTGAATCCCTCGATCGGCACTCTTTGGCCAAAAAGTTGTGCCGATCAGCCATCAGCGCTAGTTGTAGTACTGGTTAGTCGTGTTGATCAGCACTACTTTTGGCCCAAAAGTCACTTCGGTCTCAGGGGTAAGAAAAAATCAGAATTTCTCCCATTCTAGTGCCAGTGTGTCTTGACCCTCAGACTCTCTTCTTCCACCAAAGGTGACTAGGATGCTTTGTTTACTTCATTTTCAATTGACGGAGTGAAAGAGTCTCGTTCGTTCTCTTAATTCGAGTGTCTTTTTTCTCTTTCTAAGCATAGATTACATTGCTTGGTTTGTCGATTGAAGCATTCATGTGTTTGGGTTGTTCGATTCAAAGAAGAAGTTGATTTTAGTTTCATTTATCATGCTTTGTATTTGATTGGTGCTTGTTTGTTCGCAATTGTGAAATTTTTCATTAAAGTGCTTTATGTGAACGATTCATGCATTTTATGAAAACAAGAACATCATTCTAGTTTACTTAAGAGAAAATATTTCATTAATAGCGTCATTAAGAAGCTAGAATTGCATCATCATAAGCATTGGAAATGAAATGAAACTTCTTTTGTTGTTAAGGGAAGTGCATTTAGGAGATTTATTAGTGAAAGATTTCATTCTTCGATTGTTGCATTAATTTTGTGTTCTCTATCTTTCAATTAGTGATAACTTTCATCGAAGACAAAGATCTCTTTTCTCATATAGCTGCATATAGGAGTTTTTCAGATGGCAACGGTAGGGACTTGTAATTTAAACCTAATTCAAGATCAACCGTTAAAATTTATTGAATTAACCTAAGGAAGCATTGAAACTTAACGATCACATTTAGTGGTCTAGGCTAGAGACATGTTCTGGTGTCTTTAAAACTAGTAACTGTCGTTCGCTTCGGCATTAGACAGCGCTAGTACGAACTTGCACTCCCCGTACCGTCGTGTATATAAAGGGAGGCCCACTAGGTTTGCAATCATTTATCTGTTGGAAGCTGAGTTTGCTGCCTTGTAAACGTGATACACTAAACACAACATTCGGGGAGATTGCTTGCCCGTACTTCTCAATTCGCTGATAGGTATTCTATAGTTCACGGTTACCTGGTAATCCCTTTGCCTAGATTATCCTAAGCAGTCATTTTGATTTTTTGAATCTTTAAACTTAAAAGACCATTCGAGCACTTGTCCTTTCGAGCTCTTTTCCAATCGAAAGTGATAGATTCACCTTTCATCCTTTTCTCAACTCTTAAAATATGAAAAGGAAAAGTTTTGTTTTAGTGTCTTAAAATTAACTACCCACGACATATTCATGTTTAAAGTTATCTTCCTTAGTGATTCTTCAGGGTCGATTCCAATGGCAACATTTCCAGAGTCCACCAGTCAAGGGTTCCCCTCGAATGGGAATCCTGGTCCTTTTCCTTCTTTTGGAAACACTGGTGCTCCTTATATGGTGACATTGTCCCTTCCTGGGTTAACCATTGGTCTACCTGTCTGGTTGTTTTCGACCTTGGTGGTCCCGAGTGTCCCGACTCCTGTCCAAACATCTCCTTCATTTGAATCACGTCACGATGATTCTAAGGTTGACCTCTCACCTTCTTCCCCCATTTCTTCATCCTCCTCTTCTACTTCGCCTGGTGAAAGTTTCAAATCTAGTAACTAGGAAGCTAAGAAGAAGATGAAGAAGAAGAAGTCAGATAAGCGAAAGGCTAACCATGAAACTATTGCTCCAAAAGCACATCCCATATACAAACCTTCCAATCCTCCACAGAAGGTTAGATTCCCTTGCAGGCTCTGTAAGGGCGACCATCTCCTTCGAGATTGCCTTGGCATTCCCAAAGTCTTAGAGGTGTGGTCTCAAAATCTGGATCGACCATCCCCATCGACCTCTAGAGATCATGTCGATGCTACACCTTCAGCTAATGATGGTAAGAAGAAGGGAAATATTAGATTCCCCTGTAGGTTATGTGAAGGAGAGCATCTTATTCATCTTTGTCCTCTTATGGATAAAGCTTCAAAAGTTTTGGAAAACCTTGCAGCTCGTCAACCCCAACTTCATGTTCGTTATAAGAGGATTTATTCTAACCCTCTCCTAGTTGGAAAAGAGATTGACTTGGATTCATCTCTTTCCCGTCCTTCTCTTCCTGAGAGAGACTCTCTTGTGTCTGTTTCCGACCAACCATTAGTTGAAAAGAGCGTTGACTTGGTTCCGCCACCAGTTGCTCACTCTGTTCCGGAAGAGAGTAATGATCATACTGCTCATGTTCTTCTTGTCTCCTCATATTCTCATGAATCGAAGCGTGACCCTCCCGTCCTGATTGTTCAGGAGAGTCCTTCTCCTATTCCTGTACAGCATGGGGGTAGTCATATGATACCCCCACCAAGTAGTTTTGTCGTCTCTTTCGATTGGGGTCCATTGACTACTTTCCACCTCCCATCTTTTGTGCCTTTCCAAATCACAGTACAAGCCTATAATATGGCAGTACCTGGCACTATATTAGATGAAAGTGCGTCTGTTAGCATCGTGTCTTCTACTACTTGGCAAGCTTTGGGTTCCCCACAGCTTGTGCCCATCACTTAGAATCTGTTGGCCTTCAACGGAGGAACTAGTCAGCCCTTAGGGATCCTTCCAAAGTTCCCTATTACTTTGGGAGGAAATATCATCTATATAGATGTGATGATAGTCCAAGGTCCCTTAGATTTCAATCTTCTCCTTGGACGTGACTATGTTTATGTCATGGGAGATCTTGTTTCTTCACTTTTTTATGTGGTTTGTTTTCCGCACGAAGGGAGAATTGTGTCTTTGATCAACTGTCATTCATTGGTCACCACGTGCCTCCTTTGCAACGATGGTCCCCTATCGGATCTCCCTTGCAAGTAGTACCTTCCCCGCCACAGGTCAATTATGTGGCTACTCGTTCCATCTCCACATATGCTAATGATCACTCAGATGGTATAGTACATTATGTATTGGGGGCATTGCAACCTGATCTGTCTTTGGTACCAAATGACATGTATTCCTCTCAGTGCTTGGTTCTTCCCTCTAATGAAGACCTCTTGGGAGCCATGTTCTCGTATGGTCTTGGTCTTGTGTCAAGCTCCTTAAAAAATGAAACGAGGATTCATGAGGAGAGTTCCTGGTCTTGTGTCAACCTTGTTAAAAAATGAAACAAAGTTAGTGAGGATAGTTCCTGGTCTTGTGTCAACCTCGTTAAAAATTAAACAAGGGATGAGAATAGTTCCTTGTCTTGTGTCAAGCTCGTTAAAAAATGAATCAAGGTGTCTGAGGATAGTTCTTATACTATGTCAACCTCATTAAAAATTGAAACAACTCCCTTTTCCAAATCGAGTCTTTGATTAAGATCTCGTAAAATTCCAATCGAGTCTTTCCTCGATCTCAAAAGTGAACCTTCATGCCATTCACCTAGTTGAATGACATGAAGCTTGGGGGGCATGTACCTCGTTTGAGTCATTATACTGGGGGCATGTGAACTTATAACAAGCATAGTTTTTCGCTTCAAGCATGTGTAAATATGAAACTGAATCCAAGCAGAGTTTTCCATGGTTCAAGCTTATGTAAACATGAAACCAAATCCAAGTAGAGTTCTCCATGGTTCAAGCTTATGTAAAAATGAACCCATGCCCAATTTACATCTCGTGATTGTCGTTTTTACAGCAAATTTCTGCTAGATGAGCTTTGGTTGTTTCATTCCATCGCCACCATCTCTTTGGCCAATCATATGCTTTCACTTGGTTGTGTTTTCTTTCCTGAGGGACCGGAGCGATGAGTGGTTTTATTAGCCAGCCTCTTGAACATTACATGTTTTGAGTAGTTCCTCCATTGTCGAAACCAGTTGCTACCCTTTATACCACTCGTTCCTCTAGGACGAGTCACGTTTCAACTCTTTTCTCAACTCGTTAAGCTCATATGAAAAAATTGCCGAGTGTTTTTCCCTTTTTGACTCATTAAAGAGAATAAAAATGGAGGGTCTGCTTTCAACTCTTTTTTGGCCCTTTAAAAATGAAAAGATGGCCGAGCCCTTGTCATTTCAAACTCATTAATAGATGCGAAACGTCGTGTGCCCAGTATAATTTTACCCCTTTTCCGGGTTGGGAGGTGCTATTTACGAAAAAGGTAATCCTTGACTGAAATGGTCAAGTAGTTATCTCAAGTATTTTTTTCTACCTTTTCGGGCTCGAGAGACACAAATATACAAAAATGGACCATGTGGAGTTTTCTTTTACGTGTCTTTCTTAAACTCTCTAAACATGAAAAATATACCGAGTTACACCTTTTTCAGACTCGTTAAACTATTAAACGACATCGGATTCGTCACCATGACGTAGATGAGCTTCTCCTTCCTAGGGCTTGTTAAACTTACTAGGTCGGATTCGTCCAAAGGATGAACTTATAGTGCAAGCACATGCTATCCCCTTCAATATTGCGATCAAAAATAATTGGGGCACTCGCCAAAAATGGTGGGGGGGTAATTTGGAAATTTATCGAGTCGTGTCGGCAGCTCACTCTTGAACATGACACACTTTGCTTCATGTCGAGTTGGGACATCCCCCTTTACATTGTTGACTTTCCTAGGTTTGGGCCGTTCATTTTTGCCTTCCATCTGATCTCTGCTATGTCACCATGGCCATCGATCCTATGAATCCAAAAGCTGCCAAACTCCATTTGTGTTGCTAATATGTTCAAGAGTTGTCCTTCTGCACTTACACTTACCTCTGATTCTCTGTATCATCCAAAATCATTTTGCATCCTCTCATCTCGCATCAATGATGTGGGATTCATTATGGCCCTCCTTCAACACAGTCACTTTCTGTCGACATCAACTCATTATCCGGGAAGTTGACCGAGAGACTACCTTCCAGTACCTTAGAGCTTGCATGCCTTAATGGCAAGTTCTTCACACTCGATGACAAGTTCACATCATTGGCTTTCGATCGAGTGATTTCACGGATGTTCGACTTCAGTTCCTGTATTCACATTCCGTGAATTGTGTTGATAGTACCTTGAGGACCATTGTCATTATTGGTGGTTTCTCTCGTGCTTGTTAACAGTTTACATCATTGACTGGTAATCAAGTGACTTTCTAGCATGTTCAATGTCAACACATCTATTCACATGTTAGAATTTGTACTTTGATCAGGTCGTGTTGGAGTGCAAGACCCTAGACTCAGATCACGAAAGTCCAGGTTGCGAAGTGGTGTGACATGGTTATGATGATATGCATGTCTCTATTAAATGGATGGTTACGACCAGACCATGAGTTATCATATGTGATCCTTCTCATTATTGGATGGTTGCAACCATACCTTGGTTTTGTTATGATCCTCTTTGACGGATGGTTGTGCCCATACCTGGATCCATTTACATGATCATTCTCTGGATGGTTGCGTCCATGCCATGATTCATGTATCATTTGACAGAGATCTCAGTTTATGTATATGTATCTATACTTGCTTGCAGGTTTTCTAATGGCAGGTCGGTTCCCCGCACTAATTTATAAAGCATTTCATCCCTCGCTCTAACTCGGCCTTCACGCTTTAGGGGGCATCTGTTACACAACATTTTCTCACTGTCTATGTACTCCACGTTCCTTGATCCTGGAGGACCTATACATTGAACCCCGCATGCTTTGCCTTCATGGAGAAACTCCCATTATGTCCCTCTTCATGAGCAGATCATTTCCCTTTTGCACCATTTCCCCTAGAACTTTTGTTTTGCCCAATTTACAAGATTGGCGCTAGTGGCCTTTGTCTCCCCCGCACCAATGTGCAAATATTAGCAATATTCCCCACGTCGATCGGTGCAACTGAGCTATGTTCCAGTCGCATCGGTCCTATTATGGAAAAAATTTTAAATTAGAGTTGAAGCTTCCATCTCTAGAAGCTCCGTAATGGAAGTCTGGTAAATGGTTTGGTTAGAGGGGGTCGAGGATGACAGTTTGGGCTCCTTTCCCGTATAATGATGGAACTACCTCAAGGGATAAGTCCTTCTCCCATGAGAATAGGATCCATATCCCATCCATCTTTCCTATATAAACCTCCCTTCTTCCCAAGCACAAGCTAGTTAGAGTGTTGGCTGAGTGTAAGTATACTATTTTGATTAGACAAGCAAGCTATTACTAGTCATAGGCATCTAGTTGTGTGAGGGAGAAGTGTGTTTGGTTTGGAGTGAAGTCTAAAGGGAAGATCCTTTAAACTATTGTTGTTTAAAGCCATCATGGAATGCTAGCAGAAGTGTGTGGGAACCTGATCTTGTCAGAGGAAGACTGCGACGCCAAGATGAATGGTTGTAATCTCTCTTTGATATTAATATATGCAACTATCAATTGATTTCCTACATGTTCTGTAATATTACATATTCGTGTCTTGATGCTTCTTGACTCATTAAGTAGGTTGAATTGAAATTTGTCTATTATTATGTTTATGTGTTGTTGTTATTTACTTGTTTCAGGAGCTTGAAGAAGGAAGCGAGAGATTGTTGGAGCGAGCAAGCGAGGACATCATCAAGAAGGATAAGCGACCAAGAGGTATGCCCTCTTGATTGATTATAACCTAAGGAAATCTTCCATATAATGTATCTATTGTGGCTAGACCCATTATCGGGCTAAAGGAATTCGTTCGTGTCCACACTTATAATTTTACTTCACCACACTCTCCTAGACACAATCAATTATCCGATTCATATGAACCATCCATATATTTGAAAAAGATGAGAACACACACACACACACACATATATATTCTTTCCTACAACGTGAAATGAAATGATGAGAGGACTACAAATGCACCCAATACCAAACTTGCACGTAAAGTAATTCAACTATGAAATAAAAATTCAATTTTGGTCGATCTCATTATAACTCTGACACTGATACATTACAAACTCAAGACAACCTCTGACACTTGGCATTGGGGTTTGCATTAAGCATGGGGACACAAACTCCATATATATTGAACTCAAGATCAAGTTCTCGCCCGAGATTAGGGTTAATTGTTAGTGTGAGTAACCACAAAATGATTCCATGAGGACTGTACTTGATAGCATATTTTGTACTTGCCATTGGGGTTATACTTCGTGCATTGCAACAAGGTGGGAAGCGTCAAACTTCACAATGGACTTTGCATTGAGCATTAATGTTATACTCTGCTCCACGAAGTTATAGGAGGAATTGAAATTGATAACATATTTTTCACTTGGCATTGGGGTTTTATTCCATTAACTACAACAAGGCAGGAGGAACTTGACCTAACAACATATTCTGCAATTGGTAACTAGGTTCTACTCTATGCATCAAGGTTGGAGGGAGTGACTTAACAAAATATTTTGCACTTAGCATTGGGTTCTACTCCAAACACCATGACAAGGTGGGAAGGATTGAACTTGAGAACATATTTTGCACTTGGCATTGAGGTTTTGTTCCAAACACCATGACAAGGTAAGAAGGATTGAACTTGAGAACATATTTTGAACTTGGCATTGAGGTTCTACTCCATACATCGCAACAAAGTGGGAGGATTTGATCTTGATAAAATATTTTGAACAAGGCACCAGGTTTTTACTATGTGTAGTGTGATGAGGCCTCTTCATTTGGCATTTGGGTTCTATTTTGTGCATGGCAGTAAGACTGGAAGGGATTGAACTTGATAACACATTTTTCACTTGGCATTATGGGTCTATAATCAAGGTCAACAATTTACCCCGTTTATCATCCACTGGATCATGGGAAAGTTCTTGAAGGGTTTTTTGCAAGGCATTTTCCATTACAAGACACATTAAGGGAAACATCATATGTGTGGAATTAGATGTATTTCAAAGTGCTCATGTAACCACCTCCTCCCACATTTACCCAAGTTAACTGGTTTGTTGGGGTAAACATGTGACAAGAAGCTACTATGATGTTATTCAACTCCCCATGTACATTTAAGGAAGTGGAATTGACCAAACCAAACCATTATGACCATCCACACATGTTATAGAACATCTAGGAGCCAACCAGCATTTCCAGGTGATCAACCCCTCAGACAACTTGACATTTTACTAACGTGGACCCCCATTCGCTCGCATGACATGGCATGCATGCAACTGAGGCCTTTTAGTTACTCCCATAGCAAGAGCATGCCAGCAACTGTGGAATTTTTCAGCTAGTTCTGAGCCAATGACTGCGATCTCTGTGCCACTTTTTTAGGGTCGGGACTCAGGCCACTGCCCGTAACTTCACGAAATTTTTAGAAATGATAAATTTGAAACAAAGCTACTAATGCAAATACTTGATCAATGACTTGCCTGGACCCCTACTAGCCATGACAGGAATTTCATCAAACATGTCACAAATATGCAATCTACGGGACATAACAACAAATATGAGCATAGGGGTCTCATACTTATCTAAGAATCGTAAAGAAGCACTGATGCCTAATCACAATTGTCGCATGATCATCTATTAGGTCATATATTCATTGCTCATTCATTTTCCAATCAAAGCATGATGAGAGCCATACAATAAGTTTTTAATAAAACATACTCATAACCAACATAGTTTGGGACTTCCACGTACCACCTGACCATAGATTGGTTGAACCAAATCTCTCTTTTAGCTAATCATCCTCGTTCCATATTCAAATCATGAATGTGGGATCTCCTAAAAAAACTCAAGAAAAACCAAACCAGGGCTTCTAGAGGCCAAACCACCTCAACCCTAAACCAGAAATTCCACCTCATGGTCGGACATCACTAACAATCACCAGATTGGTCTCTACCCAAGTTGTTTCGGGCTCCAGATCGTTTGTTCCAACCAAGGCTTCCACGAATAGTAACTCAACCCACTATTGTTGTTGGGATTCCATAGCGTTTTTCCAACCAGAGCTTCTATGACTAGTAACTCAACCTACCAAGGGCTTCCAAAGTGTTTTTCCAATTATGGCTTCCAGGACTAGTAACTCAACCCAAGTTGTTAAGGGGCTTCTAGAGTATTTTTCCAACCAAGGCTTCCAGGAACTAGTAACTCGACCCACCGCCATAAGCAACATGAGAACTGACCAGAAAACAAAAGGAAATACACCCACAACACCATGGCTATCGAGGATATGGTAAGGCTAGGAAAATCCACCGTCAATCCAGGCAATCCTCCATGCCAATGACATATCATGACCAAGAAACCACGTGCATACTTCATGCATGCCAAAACTAGCAAGGGAATCATACATGCAACTATGTACCTGCAAGAAAAACCTAATGTAGTTGTTGATGCTAATGTCCTCTTGCGCTTTCCTTCTCTTCCTTTGCCTTCTTTCTCCAAATCCAAAGTGTTCCACACTTTCTCCAAGAGTTCTCCAAGAAAACTCTAAGTGTCCAAGAGTATGAGAGAGAGAGCTCCAAAACTGAATTGAAAAAAGTTTGTCAATTGGTCCTCATAGGCCTTTTTATTAATGAGGCATCTAATTTCTTATATTTTTCATTATTTTCCTTCATTTTCCTCCTCACATGTAACCTGTAAACTTCCACCTTCCTTTTCTCTTAATTTCCATTATTTTCATAAATAAAATGCCAATTAATGCCACTTTTCCTTTCCAAATCCTTTTCCATTGCCTTTGCCAATTTCCATAGCCATTAATTAATCACAAGTGATCCCCATCACTATGATTTTTCCCAACATTCAGCTTGGAATACGTGTCCCATGACCTTGGTTATTATTTTTCCTTTATTAACTTTATTACATGGATTTTTTACCAGGGTTGTTACAGAACCCTCCCCCTTAGGGGAACACTATCCTCAGTGTTCAATGACACCTACAACTAGCAAGAGCACTGAAAGAAAAACATACTACTCATGGAGCTTCATATCTTGTTGCAATATTTTCAATGATCATCCTTCTAAGAAGAAAACCAACATGAGAAACATAACATCATGACAACCATAATGACATAACACCCATACTGATTATTGGAGCTTTATAACACAACTCATGGTGGTATTTACATCCACATACATATATACATATAGAAAAACATCACACCAAAAATATGCCAAAACATTCGCTCAACCAACGAATAGAGAAGGATACATAGCCCACATCTGATCAACCATCTCCCATGTAGCTTCATCGGGCCCAAAGTGCTTTCATTGCACTTTAACCTGCTCAATTGCTCAGTTCTAAAGCATGAGCATCTTTCTTTGCAAAATGCACAGAGGTTTCGATTGGAATTCTCCTTTTGGTTCCACCTGCAATACAGACCAATGAATCACATGATCATCATATTTAACATACTTCTTAAGCAATGACACATGGAAAAAAACCATGTACTCTCATTTTTTAAGGTAATGCAAGTCGATATCCTACTGGTCCAAACCTCTCAAGAATATTGAAAGGTCCACAAAACTGAGGTGCCATCTCGGCACATGATCTGATCCTCAAGGAGCTCTTTTTGGGCTTGATACGCAAGTACACATGTTCCCCAACCTGAAACTATTTAAACATTTTGTTCTTATTTGCATAACTTGTATGTCTATGTTGTGTTGTCTCTAGATTATTCTTGATAACTTGCATTTCTTGTTCCATATCTACCAACATGTCTGGTCCAATCAACACCTTGTTCACTGGATCACTCCAACTGATAGGAGTATTACAACTCCTCCCATACAATGCCTCAAACGGACTCATCCTCAAAGATTCATGATACCCATTTTTGTAAGTGAACTCAACCAGTGGAATATACTCTTCCCACTTCTGTTGTTGATGCATCACATACATCCTCAACATATCCTCCAATATCTTGTTGACCCTCTCTATCTATCCATTTTTCTACAAATGATAAGTTGTGTTGAAGGCCAACTTTGTACCCAAACCTGCAAATAATTCTTTCCATAATCTATAAGTGAACTTGGCATCCTTGTCTGACACAATTTTCTTTGGTACACCATGCAACCTCACTACATATATGATGAATACTTGTGCTACATCATTATTTGAATATGTAGACTTTATTGGAATGAAGTTTGCTACCTTTATCAACCTATCAACCACGATCGTGATAGAATCGTGATGTCTAGATGTCCTCGGCAAACCTGTAATGAAATCCATGTTAATGACCTCCCATTACCACTCTAGAATCCAAATCGGCTACAGTAATCTGCCTCAATGCTTACACTTTGATTTTACCTGTTGACAATCCAAGCACCTAGCCACAAACTTTGTGGCAAGTGTTCTTGATCTTTGTGTCCATGATATGATCAATTGTGGCATGTTGCATGCGATCTTGGTTTAACTCTATTGGTGTGAGTTGTTCTACAATGTCTAATGTGTCCAGTAATGGTGGAAAGTATGGTCGAAAGCAGTCCACATTGAACACTGGTGCAAGCCAAGGAATGGAGGAATGCTCAGCTCAAAATCATTATCTCCCATAGCCTTGGTAATGTTGTAAGGCCCATATTGGAGTGGTATGATCTTCCGATGGGCTCTGGTAAGGTGTTCTTTCCACAAATGCAACCAAATTTTGTCGCCCACCTAAAACTTGTGTGGCACTCGATGTTGATCATGTTGTTGCTTGTACTTGGAATTGGACTTCACCAAGGTGTCCTAAACCTGCTGAAGGATGTGTTGGATGTGTTCAATAAATTTATATGCTTTATTAGCCTCCAGATGGTACCTGTGTGGATTCTATCTATCTAGTTGCATGAGGCATGACAACATCAATCAGACACAATGGTTGAAATCTTAGACCCACTTGAAAGGGACACCAACTAGTCCATAGGCTTTAACCCTGTACAGAAATTAGCTGCAAAGGATATCTTAAAAAACAGAAAATATACAATGGTGAGAAACACAAAACAAATACATAAAGATTTTCCCCTGGATCCCAAAACTGGGACTACCAGATTGATTTTTCATTATATTCCTTTCAATGTTACAACATATATATATATATATATATATATATATATATATATATATATATATATATATATATATATATATATATATATAGATATAGATATATACATATATACTGAAGCATTCATAAACCCCAATCCATAAACCCTAAATTATAACACAATCATAGTTCCCTTGACTGGATATACAAGATAACATGGGCAAAAAACCATCATGCCCAAAACCATGTGCAAAACCTATGCACAAACCCATAGGTAGTTCCACCCACCTAATATAGGTGGGCTAGTTGTGGAAAGAATATAACACACACCCAACACAGTCAAGTTATGGAGACCTCGGTTATAATTGTGTTGCACATAGGGAAGGCTCTCAGCCCAAGTTCGTGGATGCTTTTAATTGTACATGTGGAGTATGTGCACTATCATCCTGTTGTCGAGCTTTATCTGACCATCAGTTTGGGGATAGAATGCAGTCGACTTGGTGAGCTTGGTGTCCAATAGTGTCTAGAGGCTTGACCAGAATGTGCTCAGGAGCCTACTATTCTGATATGATATGATGATCTTCAGGATCCCAAAATGTACCCACACTCGTTCAAAGAAGAGTTTGGCAGTGTCCTCTGCAATGACACTCTTTTTGCAAGCCGCCAATAGAGCCATCTTAGAAAATTTGTCCACTACCACAAATACATAGTCATTACCATCATTGGTAGAAGGAAGGCCAGAAAGATAGTCCATTGAGATGGATTTCCAAGGCTGGCTAGGAGTAGGCAAAGGAGTTTACAAGCCTTGCTTCTTGATGGTTGGCTTGGCGATGGAACAAGCAGTGCAGGATCTGATATATTTCCCAACATCCTGTCGGAGTTTTGGCCAATAAAAGTACTTTTCTAGTACGACCACATTTTTCTCCATACAAAAGTGTCCTGCGACCCGACTGTAGTGAGCCTCTCAAATCATCTTAGCACACTCACTTGAAGGAACACAAAGGTGACCCAAGTAGCATATTAATGTGTCCTAGAGATGGAAATCATGAACATTCTTTCCATATACTAGCATCTGGATGTGGAGGCGAACTCTAGATCATTTTTGTATAGTTGCAGCCATTCAGAGGTCTCGTGGCTACAAGAGTTGAGAACAGTAGTCAATGTTGCAATTGGGGTCAGCTGAGGCAGCCTGCAACATGATTGGTGCTTCCCTTTTTGTATTTAATGTTCAAGTGGAATTGTTGTAGATATGTAGACCACTTCTAATGGTGATCGTTCTGTAACATCCCTTGTGTCTGTATAAACTGAAGAGGTCGGCAATCAGTGTGGATGACCGTTTCCTTCCCCAAAATGTAATGCTTCCATTTCCGGCAAGCCTACATGATGGAATACATCCCTTTATCATATGTGAGGTACTTCCAAATGGTATTAGAAAGTGTCTCACTGTGATAGGCCATTGGATACTCATGTTGGGTGACGACTACACTAATAACATAGTCGGAGGCACCTGTCTCAATTTCAAATGGCTATTGCAGGTTTGGAAATGTGAGTATCGATGTAGAGAAAAGGTTATGGTTCAACTCAATGAATGCCTTATGTTGGGACTCAGACTAGGAAAACTTTTATTTCGCTCTACCCTTGGTAATCTCACTTAAAGTCCAAGTGATATGGGAGAATTCCAACGCAAACCTCCGATAAAAATTTGCAAGGCCCAAAATTCCGCGAAGCTCTGTTAGAGTGGTTCAGGCTATCCAATCCCAAATGAATTGGATCTTATTTGGATCCACATGCACGCCTCACTCATCTCTGATGTAACCGAGATATTAGACGTGCCTCATGCGAAAGGTGCATTTCTCCAAGTTGGCACATAGTTTGTGTTGTCGCATGGTTTGAAGGACTTGTCAAATGTGTTGCAAGTGTTCTTCCCAACTCTTATTGAAGATGAGGATGTCATCTATATAAATAACCATGAATGAGTTGGTGGAGGGCTACAAGATGTCATCCATTAGCCTCATAAAAATAGTATGGGCATTTGTCAACCCGAAGGGCATAACCAACCATTCAAAAAGGCCTTCCTTGGGTTTGAAGGTGATATTCCATACATCTATGGGCTCTATTGGAACCTAATGATAACCAAACTTCATATCGATCTTACTGAAATACTTCCTCCTCTTGAGTTGGTCCAAAAGGTCATCAATCTATGGGATTGGATACATATTCCTGACAATGATTTTGTTTAGTGCCCGATAATCAATGGAGAGCCTCCAGGTACCATCCTTCTTCTGTACAAGTACAATCGAGCTCCCACAAGGCGAGGAACTTGGTCGGATGTGCCCTTTTTGCAGCAACTCTTGGATTTGTCGCTTGATCTCTTCATTTTCCATAATGGAGTGGTGATATATCGTCTTGTTGAGTAGAGGTGCTCCAGGAGTCAAATTGATCAAATGCTTGACCTGACAGTGTAAGGGTACCCCTGTGGGTGAGAAGAAGATGTCCATGTATTCTTCCACGACCTTATCCACCTATCTCTGATGTGTGGAGGAACCCTTCTCGGGGGCCATGGATGTGTCCATGATCTTCCCCTTACTTTAAGAGCAAATCAGAAAGAAAACAAATTTCCCAGTCTGGGAGATGATCTTATTGCATTGCTTCGGCGAGATCAAAGAGATGGTGGTAGGTGGGGTTACCTCCGTTATCCTGTATAACTTATTACCCAAAGGAATAATAACAATGTGAGGCACCGACTCATTTATAGCATGATGCTTCCACAAGTGTGGTTGTCCTAATAATACATCACAAACTTCAACAAGAAAAGAATCACACAATACCTCATTCGTGAAGGGCTTGATGTTGTAGGAAAGACAACACTACTAGCTGACGTGAAGATCTTGTACTTGGTGAAGCCACCTAATAGTGTATGACTGCAGGTGTGGTGTGGACAGTAGGCCCAACTGCTTCACAACCTCTACTGAAATGAGGTTCTTTTGTCTCCAGTTGTCAACAATGAATTGTAGCGGTGAACCCTTCACCCACATCTATGAGTGGAAGAGATGCTCCCCCTCCTATGGATCTTTGGGCTCAATCTTCAGGATCTTGGTGGTGGAAATAGTAGTGTTGGGCTCCGCATTAATAATATGCTTCCCTTTGTCATTCCCCTAGTCAGTTTTTGACTCAGAGTCGGAACATGCATCTAATTCTAAAGCATTTAGCTCAACCACCAGTGACTACTTGGCTCGACACTCACTTGTGTTGTGAGTGGGGCTCTTATGGAACTCACGCCACTTTCTTATGTCCTTCTTTGTCTTCATGGTGTTGTTCTTTTCTTGCGGGTTCAAAGGGCTTTCCTGGGTCACCCCGCCCTGGCTTTGTCCTTTGTTTTGCAATTTGGGGGTGCCTTTCCCTTGCTTCAGATTTGTAGATCCAAAGTCTCGCTTCTTTTGTTTAAACTTTTGCTTGATCTTAACAACATATCGGTAGGTGGTACCAAGCGAAGAGATGTCTAGCAATTCCATCTCGTCCTAGATGTATTTGTGTAGACAACCAAGGTACTTGAGTACAAGATGCCACTCAGAATCCTTGATACCCAATTTCATGTGAAGGGTATGAAAAATAGTTGTGACTTTGACACGTTTTGGTCCCTTTCCTATCATAGTGTGTTCCACTTTATGTACTTATATTCATAGCTCCCAACAAGGTAATATTGCTCCTTGATGGCATCTCGGAAAGAGTTCTAAGTGGGAGCGGCTGAAAATAGTGAGGGTTCCCTCTCATCCTTCTACTCATAGTAGGTTTCCCACCAGTCCTTAACGTGGGGGGCATCTTTAAGGAGTGAAAAAGTAATATTTTCCCTATTGGAAAAATCATGAACTGAAAAATACCCTTCCAACAAATTTAACCATCTTTCTATGACGTTTGCATTTATCTAGCCTTCAAATATGGGAATATCAAAGTTGACTTGTACCTTGAAGGGAGTGATGCCTCCAGAGTAGCTTCCAGATGAAGATGTATCAGTTGTGAGCATCCGCCAAAGGATCTGGGCAAAGTTGTCCATCATCACGTTCCTCTATAGCTCAAGAGCTTCTTCAAGCAATATTTTGAAGGGATCTTCTACTCCCTCGTCTTTCTTTTCTTCCGCCGTGTGAGGGCGTCAGGGTTTGTGAGGCTGGTCTTGCAAAGGTTCAACTAGTTAGAGCCCTAACTCCTTATACCCTAACCTCATTGGGGACATGCAAAGAAAGCCATAGAAAGAGAAGACCACTCTGATACCACTGATATGTACTTATGCAAGAGCGCAACAGAAGACAGATATAAATATAAACACAGAGATGCAGCAGAAATAAAACTTCATTTCATTAATATCAAAGAACTGAAATATGATTACATACAAAATGTAAATAAACTAGCTCGGGCAATGGTAGCTTATCTCTGAGAAGAGATGTGGCAGCTACATGCCTCTGAATTGTGTTACAATGAGGCTTGAAGGCCTATTTATTATTGAGAAAAAATGGAAAACCATAAACATCCAAAAACCTAACACTAGGAGATGAAGCGCCAAAACTATGGGCCCCGTTGTGGTAAATTGGTACATCAACTTCCCAGGGTCGTAACTTTGGCATGTGATCTCCGTTTGATGCACACAATACCTCGCTAGAAAGATATATATGAGGATTATAACTTTTGACTAAAAATGTTATTAAGAGGCTCATGTTTTCCCGTTTTCCAAAAAAACATTGTTTAGGGCCTCAAAATGACTCCAGAAGTTCAAGACTCAAAAAGATGCCAAAAATAGTAAATTGTTCTACAACTAAGGAAACTAAAAAAATCAAAGAAACAATGGTGGGGGTCTAGGTGGAATAGGAAGTTGGCCACCAATATCCACCTAGATCACTGGTGTTGCCTTCTTCTTACCCAGCAAGACTCTTTGTTCCCCATTGTCATCTAGACACTCAATAGCCTTGTCATAAGAATCCACCTTGGTCCTATGAAGATACAACTAGTCCATGCCCAACAACATACTATTTTATCCCAATGAAAATGCATTCAAATGTGTTGATGTAGGCATACCATTCAACTCAAATGCACAAGCTCTTACCCAGTGATGAAATCTCTTCTTTGTACCTGTATCGAACTGTACTAACCAAGATTTTGCATGCACTTATGTATTAAAACCAGACATATCCACTGGGTCAGGATTAACATAACTATAATTAGACACAAGATAAATCAAAATAGAATCAAATTGATCACAAATCTTATCGTCCATCTCAATAATAAATGCCTGGTGATTTTCCTACCTTTTCTTCAATGTTGCATAGATCCATGGAATACTTTGTCCAACATCTCCCATTGTTTGTGCCTCCTAAGCACTATAGATCTACGATCTACCACCCTGATGTTGTGGATAATCTCTCCTTGCAATGTTGTCCTCCACAAGCCCAACACTGCAAAGGCTTCCAACCATCACCCTTGTCCTGCTCCTCAGACCGAAATCCCTGTCCTTTATCAAATGTATTGAACTTCTTATGCGAGGTTGCATTCTCTTTGTTACTTGTATCTTGGTGTCATGTTTGCTTGTTGTCCCATTTTCCTTTATTCTTCGCATTACATTTCCAATCTAGCTTAGTCTTAGATCTGTTTTTTGATTCTTCAAAACAGTGCTTTAGCTTCTGGATGGCCTCCTCCAATGATCTAGGCTCATAAAACTCAATTTTTTCCTTGAACACTACCGACAACCCACTGATCAATCTTTGAATCTTGGCCTTCTCCTCCTTAAGATAAGGCACATACCTCAACAACTCAAAAAATCTGCTAGGGTACTCCTCAGCGATCATAGATCCCATATTCAACTCATAGAATTATTTTTCCCTGTCGTCAAAGTATCTCTCTGATACATACTTCTTCCTGAATAGTCTCTCGAACTAAGTCCAAGTCAAATCCTTTTCATAAATACCTCTGACATTCTTTACATCTTCCCACTAGAAATCTGATTTACCTTTAAGATTGAAAGTAGTTATTCTAGCCTTCATGTTTTCTGACTAATCATGCAACCTGAAGAATTTATTCATCCCAAGAAACCATGCTTCTGCATCCTGTGACTTCTTCATTTCACCATCAAATGTATGTGTCTTTGCTTTCTTGAACTCATGCAGCAAATGTCCCTTGTCACTCCTCCTGTAAGGATGATAATTATGATGACCATGATACTTGTCTTAATCAAAACTAGAGTAAATCCCATGTCCATTGCCTCGTCCATCAGGTGTATCCAAGAATCTACCATCTCTAACCGTGTCAGCTCTATCCAATCTGTGCCCGCTGTGTGACCTACTACCATATGCTCCATTAGTCATATCCTCCTACCCATTGTTGATTCCAAGTGGTCTATGTCTCTGCAAGTTTGACAAGCTCTGAATAATCTCCCTTATGACTGAATGATTCAACCATTATCTTCTTTGCAACTCCTTATTTCTCCCTTCAAGCTTCTTAGAGTATTTTTTATGTCAAGAGAGAATCCCTCACTATGTTGCTCATCTGATCTATAGGGAGAATCTCGTGAGTTGTAGTCTACCATCTTGCTAGTCATCTTAGATATTCTCTTCCTGCAAAGTATATCATTTTAGTTAAACCAAATCATAAACAAACCAAGGTACCTTAGTTTAGTTTAGGGGAGAATATCTCATCTGCAAGACCAACCGAACTAGCACAATACATATATAAACATAATCATATCAACATTTAATCATCATTTCAATCATAATTTCCTTACCTTGATTATTGTCCAAACAATATTGATTAGGCTCCTGTAGATACTTGGCCTCACATCCCTACACATAGCTCCTACGCGGCCTCTTTTCCTATGCAATAGTAGCCTCTCTCTCCAGCTCAAATAGAAGTGCCTTAATTGTCTTTACTCCAACATCTCGGTGCTCTTGAATTTCCTTCAAGATAGGCCTGTGAGGAGCCTCCTTAACTCAACCTAATCTCCAGCTCCTTGTCCCTTGAGACAACCCTGTTCTTGGGCCTGTTTGCACCCTCAAACAGCCCTCAAACCAATCCGCATCCCCACAGCAACTCGGCCTCTAATCTAGGCTCTCCACACTGTCCTCATGTTGTCTCTTCTTACGACTACTAGGGCATTTCTCTTTGTTGCAGCTAGGTCTACTAGATCTACGGCTAGGGCTCTTTAAGGCCTCCACATGACAGTAGATCTTGTTGCATATATAAGCTCTCCTAAACAGTGGTAGATGTCCCTTCTTTGTTGTAGCTAAGTAGCCTCCTTTAACTGAGGTTAGGGCATCCTTTAGGCAGTGCATAAGGGCAGGTTTTGGCAGCATATAGGAGCCTCTTTAGGTTGTGTATAGGAGCTTCTTTACTGTGGCCAGATCTCCTTCATTACTATGTTTTAGGCTTCCCTAGACAGCGTATATCTATGGCATCATTATCATCTTCATGTCTACATTTTAGACCTTTCTTTAGACAGCGTATGGCTTTCATGACCTAGGGCATCATCCTCTAGGACTGTGTTTTTCCTTAGAGATTCTTATTTCCACTAAAACCTAAAAAAAGTGGAGAAGAAGAAATCTCAAGAGAGTTTTGTGTACAAATGACTTTCAAGGCACTTGTATTTATACTAAAACGTGGAGCACAAGTGGGGGCAGTTGGGTTTCTAACCGACCTTGACGAATTGTCCCATAACACAAATAAATTCATATCTCCATGAATACTTATCAGAATCAGATGATCTTTAGATCAATCCTACACCTCTCGATGAGAGGAGTCCAAGAAAAGTATCATCTACCATAAATAATATGACCCACATGGAGTTTTTCCCTAGTTACCAATTTTAACAAGGTCTCATCATAGTAAATCCCCTCTACCTGTGAAAAGCCACAGGCCACTAATCTAGCCTTATGCTTCTCTACACTACCATTTTCACCCTGATTTACCTTGTAAAGCCAACAGGATCTCACCACAGACTTATCCTCTAGTCTCAGGACCACATCCCAAAATGTTACAAACTATGGACTCATACTCCTCCACCATGGCATCAACCCAAATCGGTTGTTGCACTGCTTCCTCAAAGGAAGATGGCTCTGTCACAACACATCTGCTCATAAGAGCCATGTATCCAGTGCACTGTCAGGTGACCTCCTCTATCTGCGTTGTGATGTGGGTGCTCCCACATTCTCTCTAGCATCCGACAGCAATCTATCCGCCTCTCTAGTGCGCTTTCTCCCATCTCTGGAAGACTCTGCTTGAGTGGATGTCTCCACTCCCGAATCCTCTGCATGTGGATTTTCCACATCAATTTGAGGCTCCTCAACCTTAGGAGCTAAAATATCCTCAACCGCATGTACCATAAGCTCCCTCTCAAGGGAAACTCGCATGGCCTTCTCCTCATCGAATTTGATATCCCTCTGAACCACTGTCATCATGTTGGTCAGAAAGTACACTCGATAGTTGTGAGGTGTATCAGTGTACCCCATAAATATCCCCAACTCTGTTGTTGGCTCAAGCTTCTTCCGTGCATCTTTGGTCACATGGAAATATACCGATGACCCAAAAATCCTGAAGTGACCAACATCTGGCCTCTTATCGGAATAAGCCTCCTCTGGTGTCTTCATCCCAAGAATCTGATGCGGGCTACGGTTCTACAAATAAACTGTTGTGTTGCATGCCTCAACCCACAAGTGTAGTGGTAGGCCCTGATCATGCAACATCGCATGTGATACCCCTACAATGCTTATGTTCTTCCTCTTGGCCACCCCATTCTATTGTGGGTTATGGGGTGTTGTCAACTCCCGTTTAATCCCTTCTGTTGCACAGAAATTCTTAAACTCATTTGAGACATACTCACCATCGTTATCACTCCTTAGAGCTTTAACCTTCTTACCAGACTCTTTCTCAACCAATTCTTTAAATTCACAAAACTTCGTTAAAGTTTGATCCTTCTTATGCATGAAAAATATCTAGAATTTACGAGAAAAGTCATCAACGAATATAACATAATACCTGTGTTTGGTCGTGGATGTTGTCGAGAATGGTCCACACACATCTAAATGGACTCACTCTAGAATAGCCTCTGCTTGACTGTCTCTGTCATGAAAGGAATACTTGGTGTATTTACCCAAAGTACACCCCTTGCATGTATCAAATTTCTCTAGTGTACCTTTGGGAAAACTGGTGGAGATCTGTTGCATGATCTTCAAAGCCCCATGATGCAAGTGACCCAATTGCCTATGCCACAACTCGCCAACATCTCGACTCTGCACCATCTCTACTTTCATGCTCAAAGCAACACAATCCTCTACCTCCAGCTTATAGAGATTCTTAACTTGAATCCCTATCTTCTTTACTTGACCCGTGGCTATGTGTCGAAGGAACGCCTTTCCTTTCGATAAGATCACATCATAACCTCTATCCTCAAGCATGGCAACAAATACCAAATTCTTCTTTAGCCTCGGCACATACATAACATTCTTCAAGGTGAGTGGAGCCCCATTCTTGCTCTAAAAAGTAAACGTTCCCAATCTAGTAGCACTATACCTCCCATCGTCACCCATCTCGATATGCATCTGGAGATCTTTCTCCTCCAAGTCACTAAATAACTCCTTGTCATCGGTCATGTGGAATGAAGCTCCATTGTCTAATTACCATACACTTCCCATCATTGATGACAACATGCATGCAATGAGGGAAAAGTCCAATTCGAATTGATAGGCCAAAGCCTCACCTGCCGCTCCTCCTGAGGTCTTCTTCTTGGACTTCTTGAGTTAACAATTTGTAGCAAAGTGTCCCATCTCATGACAATAAAAGAATTTTACTTTCACCATGTCTTTCTTCTTGCCTCCATGACAAGAATACGATTTGGAATGGGAAGCTTTCCCTTTCCCCTTCTTCACCTTAATTGCTAAGGCACAGTTCTCTTCATCATCAGTCTTTGATGAAGAGCCCTCCCTAGTCTTCCTCCCGATCTCCTCCCGCATCAAATTTGACCATAGTCGTTCGCAATCTAGCAGCTTCTCCTGACCATTAACAGAGTCCTAATAACTATGCCAACTCTTTGGGAGTCCCAGAAGAGCAATACTCACCATATCATCCTTGGCAACTATGATTCCAACACTTCCAAGTTCATCACGACATTGAGTGAATTTGGTCAAGTATTTTGGAATAGTCTCGCCTTTCTCCATTTTGATTTTTCGTAGTTTGTCCTTCATTGCCAATTTCCTTTGGTCACTGTTGTTCTGATACAATTATGTCAATGCTTTCCACATAGCATCGGAGTTTCCTTGCCATGGAGACTCAAAACAATGTGGTCTTGAACTCCCTCAAGGATTATTTGCCTCGCCTTTGCCACACACTTCTTCATTCGGCCATATTTTGTGCATCAGATGTCGTTGGCTTAGGAATGTCTTGATCAATGAATTCCTTCAAGCCATTATCCTCTAGCACAACCTCCATTTTGTCCTTCCAAGCTATATAATTCAAGTTGTGTTCCAAGGCATACTCGAGCTCAAACTGTAGAACACCATCTGCTGATCCTGAAGTATGTATTGCAAATTCAAATTTCACCTTTAACCCAAAACTCAAAATTTTGAAATATCCTCTAGTATACTCTCTTCAACTTTGATACCATGTAGATTTTCCTATAGATTCACAAGCTCATGTAATCTACTAAAACAAGAGACACGAATCTACTTCTACTTTCAACAAGCGGAAGCCAATAGATCGATGAAAACAATATGAGCAAGAAGAAGACAAATCAATGGCACATAATACAATAAGTTTTTCTGGGGAAATCCACTACTCAAAAACTCACCTATTTGTATTGCATTAATCAGAAATATGAATCAAGATACAAAGCTTGTCCTCACTAGAACAATTCCTCACAAGTATGCTCAACTCTCTACCTCACAAGCTTTCTCTTAGCCAACACTTAGCCAATTTCCACTGTCTATCAAGCCCTTATTTCCTTGTGAAATTCCTAGGCTGAATAGCCCATATTAATGGGAATCCAGTGCTTCCAAAACTGCACAAGTCAATCTAGGTCCTCTTCCCGATTTCATGCATGATCTATACAACTCAGTAAATCATACAATTGATAGTACATTGTCCCTGCACTCTAGTCTCAATTGGGTCTTTCTCATAACTCACATGCATGAGTTTCTGATGAGATAATCTTTAGTTATCTGGAGTAGGACCTATGGATGCACCAGTGCACTAACTAACTACTAGTCCTCTACTAGTTCAACAAATAGTTAGAACTAGTTTAACTGTCTATAACTCAGTAAACTGTGTTATCTAATTACAACTCAATCTAAGCTCACACTGGACCCATAAAATTTATAGAGAACATATACATGACTTCCAAAAGAGTTCCAACTCGAAATTCCTAAGCTAATGAAGTTAATTAAACTTAATTAACTATTTACAAGTTGCTATGAGAATAGAATTCTATTTTAATTCTCAGTTCAAATTCAAGGACAAATTTAACCTGGAATTTCTTGTTGTCATTTCTCAACAAAAATGTGATGAGAGGATATTATGATGTGATTCAACCCCCCATGTATAGATAAGTAAGTGGAACTGACCAAACCAAACCATTCTAACCTTCCACACATTCTACATAACCTCCAGGCGCCAACCAACCTTTCTAGGTGATCAACCCCTAAGAAAACTTGACATTTTACTAACCTGGACCCTCAACCACCCCATGACAAGGAATTCATGTGACTGAGGCCTTCCAATCACTCCCACAACAAGGGAATGCCAGTGATTGTGGATTTTTTCAGCTAGTTCTGAGCCAACAACCCTAGATTCTGTGCCACTTTTTCAGGGCCAGGACTCAAGGCACTGCCCATAACTTCATGAAACATTCAGAAATGATAAATAACATTGAAACAAAGGTAATAATGCAAACACTTGATCAATGACTTGAATGGACCCCTACTAGCCTGTTGAAGCCTCGAAAATTGTTGCTTCAACATAGGGGAAAACCACCCGTTCCGAACCTTGGTTGGTACCTCCTTTTCTGTTTGGTGTAGTGGCTCTGACTAGGAATAACGGGACTCGTTTCCCAATCTAATCTACAATAGTGTTGATGGGGTGATATGTGATATTTTGGGGTAATGTTTAAGCTAAAAGTAATCTAATCTAAGCTAATAATCACATGCATTTTATCCTAATTTAAACACTATCTAATTATGACTATACCCGGAAATAAATTGAAGTATGCGATCTACAATAATGTCCAAAAGAAATTGGTAATAAATATCATTCAATTGCAATGAGAAATGAAATCGTTTAACAATAATTGTTTCATATAAAAAGTTAGCCAAAAAGATTGTGAAAGATATATCGCATAAGAAATTATTCATGTATTCAGCATAAAGTATAGGCCATCATCATACAGAAGTGCAATAATGCTAACCAATATTCAAAATTTCATCCATAAACAATTTCAAGAGAAATTATTGCTTAATACATAAGTAAAACAGAATTACGAAATAAAAGTACCATTTATAATACGTCCTACTCATGTGCTTCAGCAATATTGATCTACTTTCAATCCATCCAACATCATCAAAGAGTACAAAAGTGAAATTTCAGTAGAAGATGCCAGATAAGATAAAAATAAATCTTGTTCCATTAATTTCGCCAAAACTTCCTCAAAGGGACAGAAGTGCATGTTTTGAAGATTGTTTCTGATAAAATTTATGGACCCCTCTTTGAATGCATGAGAGGGGTTTAAATACTAAACTATAAAACTAAAAATAGATTATTACAAAAATAGTTGAGGAGGTTTGAACGACCTTCCTCAAATTATGCAAAATAAAACAAAAATAGAAATGAGCATGGTGACTAACTGTTCTGCATTTGATCCTTTAGATTGCAAATGTTTGTCATGGGCTTGAGCTGTGTCGGTTGGCCGATTTCAGCTTTCAACTGCCCAGTGAACACGGCGTTTGTCAATGCTTGCACCATTTTCTCCGTAGAAGTGGTTAGGCATCACAGGGTCATCCATTGGTTGTGAGGTTTCACTAAATGTCGCCAATATGCTTCCCAATTTAACCTGGTTGTTTGCCTAATTGCTTCTGCTTTTTCTTCTATCGTCTGCCACCACTGTGGTTCAAGTTTTTTTACATTAGGAAGAAAACCTGGAATGGACTCTGCCACAAGGTTGGCGTTATGTAAATTTTCATTAATATTTTCGATAACACTATTTGTTGTTGCTCCCGCGTCTGTTGTTGCCTTTTCTGCCTCCCTAAGACGAGAATCCTAGTTTGCAAATAAGATTTCTTTGTGTAACTCTTCTAGTTTAGGTAGGTCGGCCTTTCTCCCATCTTCTGAATTATGCTAGGTGATGAAGTCGGAGACTTTTTTCAAAATTTCATCATATTCAAGTCTCATTTCCATGACTTGACTTGTCAAATTGTCACTTGTTTTGCAATAAGAATTCCATTGCGAAATATTTTGGCATAATAGTTCTTTTTGGTACATCAACTGGGAGTTAAGGTCGAGCGCTTCAGTGATAAACTAATCAATTTTTGGATCATCTTTATGTAGATCAGTTATTCCTTGTATTTGTGCTTCCTTCTCTACTAAGCTAGCTTGATGTTTTATTTGCATCTGCTCGAACTCTTGTTGAAGCTTAGCTAACTATGTCTCTGCTTGCTGGTCAGATTTTTCTTGTTGTAATTGTTGTTCAAGCGACAGAATTTTATCTTCTTTTACCTTAAGCAACATTTTCACCTCTATTGCTTTGTCGATAGTCGTAGCATAGGCACCTGCAAATTGTGACAATCTAGTAAGGTGCGGATGGGTCGATGGGTGAGTCTTTCCAGACAACGTCCATCGGTTCATTATCAGGGGTAATAACAGCAGTAGAATAAAACTTCCTTTTCTTCCTTTGTCTTTTAACAACTGCTTTGTGTTGTGGGCTATAAAACACATCAAGAGGGGGAATCTCCTCAATTCTCAAAACAATTCCATAGGTGGGAGTAATAGGGATGTGCTCTACCTCTTGCTCTAGCTTATCTCTGAGAAGAGATGTGGCGGCTACATGCCTCTGAACTGTTCTAAAAATTGTATTACAATGAGGCTCGAAGGCCTATTTATTGTTGAGAAACAATGGCAAACCCTTCACATCCCGAAACCTAACCCTAGAAGATGAAACGCCAAATTGTGGGCCCCGTTTAGGTAAATTGGTACATCAATTTCCCAGGGTCGTAACTTTGGCATATGATCTCCGTTTGACGCGTACGATAGCTCGTTAGAAAGATCTATCCGAGTACTACCACTTTGGGAGGCAACATGGGTCCATGGACCCATGGTTCCCTAGATTCCCAAAAAAACGTCGTTTAGGGTCTCAAAACGGCTCCGGAAGTTCAGGACCTGAAAAAATGCTAAAAATAGTAAACTGTGCTGCAATTTAGGAAACTGAAAGACTGAAAGAGACAATTGTGGGGGTCCAAATGGGTTGGTGGGTGGCCACCAACATCCACCTGGATCATTCCTCCCCCCTTAGGAAGCAATGGTCCCCATTGCGTTGAGTTCCTCCATCTGCTGAACTTGTCCTGCAATCTCTGATGTGTCCAGTAATGGTGGGAAGCATGGTCGACGATGGTCCATATTGAACACTTGGTGCAGGTAAAGGAATGGAGGAATGATGTGCTCCAAAGCATTGTTCCCCACAGCCTTGGTACTGTTGTAAGGACCATGTCGGAGTGGTCTGAGCTTCTGATGGGTTCTCGTAAGGTGTTCTCTCTGCAAATAAAACCAAACTTTGTTGCTCACCTGAAACTTGTGTGGTATCTCTGTGGGTGAGGAGAAGTTGTTCCTGTGTTCTGTCATGACCGTATCCCTTTGCTGCTGCTATTGCGTAGAGGAACCCTTCGCGGGGGTCATGGATGTGATGGCAATCTTCCCCTTACTTTGGGAGTGAACCAGACAGATGAATTTCCTGGTCTGTGAGATGAGCTTGCTACCTTCCTTAGCGGTGATCAAAGATGTGGCGGTAGGTGGGGCTACCTCCGGTATCCTGTATAATGAATTATTCAAAGAAATAATGACAGCACGAGACCTGGACTCATACACAGCATGTCGCCTGCACAAGTATGGATGGCCTAATAATACATCACAAACATCCAGAGGTGTAACATCACACAATACCTCGTCTGTGAAGGGTTTGATGCTGTAGGGAAGGCGGCACTACTGGCAAAATTTCAGATCTCGTCCTTCGTGAAGCCACCCGATACTGTACGGCTGCGGGTGCGGTGTAGTCAGTAGGCCCAACCGCTTCACGACCTCTACTGAAACGAGGTTCTTTTGGCTGCCACTGTCGACAATGAATTGTAGCGGTGAACCCTTCACCCACATCTGTGAGTGGAAAAGACGCTCCCCTTCTTCTGGATTTTCGGGCTCATCTTTCTGGATCTTGGCGGTGGCAACAGTGGCACTGGGATCCACATCAATGATCTGCTTCCCTTTGCCATTCCCCTTGTCAAGTTCTTGCTCAGGGTCAGAACATGCATCTGTTTCAGAAGCCTTCAACTCAGCCACCAACGACTGCTTGGTCCGACACTCACTTGTGTTATGAGTGGGACTCTTGTGGAACTCACACCACTTTCCTGTGTCCTTCTTCGGCTTCGTGGTGTTATTCTTTTCTTGCAGCTTCACCCCGCCTTGGCTTTGTCCTTTGGGCTTCGGATTTGCAGATCCAAAGTCTCACTTCTTCTGTTTGAACTTTTGCTCAATTTTGACAGCGTATCGGTATGCTGTGCCGAGTGAGGGGATGTTCAAGAACCCCATCTCTTCCTGGATGTATTTGTGTAAGCAGCCACGGTATTTGAGTACCAGATGCAGCTCAGAATCTTTGATACCCAACTGTGTGCGAAGGGTATGAAAAATGTTTGTGAACTCCGACACATCTTGGTCTCGTCCCTGCCGCAGTGTGGTCCATTTGATGTATTTGTTCTCATAGCTTCCGACAGGGTAGTACTGCTCCTTGATGGCATCCCAGAAGTCATTCCAAGTGGGTGCGGCTGAAAATAGTGAGTCTGTACTTTCATCCTTTTGCTCGCAGTAGGTTTCCCACCAGTCTTTGACGTGGGGGGCTGCTTTGAGAAGAGCGAAAACAATCTTTTCCCGATTTGAAAATTCATGAACAGAAAAATACCCATCTAGCAGATTTAACCATTTATCTACGACATCTACGTCTATTTGACCCTCGAAAATGGGGATTTCAAAATTAACTTGTACCTTAAACGGTGTGGCGTTTCCAGAGTTGCTGTTGGAAGCCGATGCGTCACCTCTGGGTAGCCGCTGAAGGATCTGTGCAAAGCTATCCATCATCGCGTTCCTTTGCCGCTCGAGCGCTTCTTCAAGCAAGATTTTGATAGGATCTCCCGCCCCCTCGTCTTTCTTCTCATCCGCCATGGGAGGCCATCGGGATTTGCGAGGCTGGTCTTGCAAAGGTTCGACCAGTTCAAGCCCTAACTCCTTATATCCCAACCTCGTTGGGGACATGCAAAGAAAAACAGAGAAAAAAAAGCAGACCGCTCTCATACCACTGATCCGGATTTAGACAGGAACGCAACAAATTACAGAGATAACCATAAATACAGAGATGAGATAACCATAAATACTGAGATGCAGCGGAAATAATACTTCATTTCATTACTGTAAAATACTGAAATATGCTTACAAACAGAAATGGAAAGAAACCAGCTAGGGCGATGGTAGCTTATCTCTGAGAAGAGATGTGGCGGCTACATGCCTCTGAACTGTTCTAAAAACTGTATTACAATGAGGCTCGAAGACCTATTTATTGTTGAGAAACAATGGAAAACCCTTCACATCCCGAAACCTAACCCTAGAAGATGAAACGCCAAATTGTGGGCCCCGTTTGGGTAAATTGGTACATCAATTTCCCGGGGTCGTAACTTTGGCATATGATCTCCGTTTGACGCGTACGATAGCTCGTTAGAAAGATCTATCCGATTACTACCACTTTGGGAGGCAACATCAATCCATGGACCCATGTTGCCCCAGATTCCCAAAAAAACGTCATTTAGGGCCTCAAAACGGCTCCGGAAGATCAGGACCCAAAAAACTGCTAAAAATAGTAAATTGTGCTGCAATTTAGGAAACTGAAAAGACTGAAAGAGACAGTTGTGGGGGTCCAAATGGGTTGGTGGGTGGCCACCAACATCCACCTGGATCATGGAATCTCCTTCTAGACTTACACTGGGAGTAGGCTCCCTTATTAGTTCAATCAATAATTGGTCTAATGGGACCTTCATTAGCCTCCTTTCTCTGTACTCGTAAAAGGTTTCAAGATCTTAATGGTCAAAAAGTAATTGTGGCATATGCTTCACCTCTGTGAAGGTGTTCTTCTACAAAAAGATGTCATGAAATGCATCTTCCTCATTACTGAATACTTTTATTTTTACCATGGTGGTAAAGTCTTTGACAGTGCCGAATGGGTCATTTTGCCTTCCTGGGAATTTAGGTAACTGCTGAGATAACATAATCTATGCTTCCTTGAATGCATGCCCTAGGTCATGTAATGCAAATTCTCCACACTGTAAAGGGAATGTAGGCCAAATGGCCTTTTTTTCTTCCTTTAATGTTTTTCTCATCCCTCCCTCACTAGTTGTTTGATAGGCTATCTCTCTAGCCATCAGTTTGTCCGGAACATAGTATGGGAGGACATGGGGGGAGGAATGCTGCCAAATACCCTGATATATGTAAATGTTTCCTCCCCAAACCCTATGGCTACTGGGAGGATATCTACCTCAGCTTCTTTAGAAAACCTGGAGGCATCTCGATTATAGAACCATTTGTGGATAGGGAGCATAAATCCATGACAAATTTTGTAAAAATGTGGTTGAAACTGATATTCCCACATATATTTATGGTATATGTGAATGGAAAGTGGATTTTGGATAGTCCACTTCCATCCCATGACAAGAAATTTTGAACCAAAACAAATTGCATCCATTACATAGGCACTCATAAAAAATGGAGGGTAAGCCCTTGAAGCAACACTTATTTTCCTTTTATACTCCATTATTGTTCTTGCTAAATTATCAGACAAAATTTGTGCCCAATTCATTATAGTTACATTTACGGCTGCGTCTATTAATGGCAACCATTATGGGGAAAATTTAGTGCTATCGGGTTTGCCAAATAGTCTACATAGCATGGCCACTGCAAAACTATGAGGGGGACAAATAGACGCAGTAGAGTACATATCATTCTTGTATTTTTTTATTTTTCCCTCATTATTTGACCAAGTTCGGGTGCAGTCTGATAGGTCCATTATCTTTGGCAAACTTCTCGATGAACTGCTTATTGTAGATGACTTGTGGCTCTAGTAGGTGGTACATGAGCCGCAGGTTGTCTAGTGTAAAAGATCCCATAACCTCTTGGCTTCTGGTCTTGAATTCTCTATCTGAGATGTCAGCTTCATCAATAACCCATTTAACCATGTCTGTATAAGGGATTATCTTTGGATGCGCAGCTATGCGATGAAAAAATGAGCATGTTGTCTCAAACATGGAAGCGTGTGAGGAATCACGTCCATCAATTGTGACCTTCATTTCCAAAATCCTTGGATGCTCTTCCTCTAGTATATTATACACGGCTTCCCATGTAGAGGTTCCTCCCTCTCTGTTGCATGTAGTACCCGTAAATAGAGGAGTCATTTATGATTTCTCAGAGACGACTGCCTTGCTTTTCTTCACCATTGCTCCCAACAATTTTCTCTATGGATTTTCCCTGCAAGTGAAGAACAACAGTTATCGGATACACAAAGATGATAATGAACGTAAAATGGAATAATGTGGATAACTTGTAAAGGTGATAAAAGGAGTTTTATTCGAACACACGTAAGAAGATATCATATCACGTTAAATGGCTTTTCACACATAAATGCAGTTAACTCTTACTAAATGCCCACTAATGTTTCGTTATCTCTTAGCTTTAATGCTCATAAATGTCTGCATCGTAAATCGGGGAGAAAGCTTCTAGGGTGGTGAGCCTTTGGATTGCAATAATGGCAATGTTGCGATTTGCAAAGCAATATCGTAGATCACAATATCGCATTATGCCTTTTTTCTTTTCTTACCCTCCCTTGCATTTCTGCGAGATGCAAGATGCGAGCCGCTCATTTATTGTCTCAAAACATAGCTATTTGTCAGGTTTTTCTATGTAAAGACTTTTTTTAATAAGCAGCAGACCTAAACATTTGTTCGTAATGTATTGAAGGAGTGGGTCCGGGTTTTGATCGCATTTCGCAATATCAATCGATGGTAAGTTTGTGGTGTTCTTTTGAATGCTCGAAATGTGATGCAATAAAGGTTACGATGCCATCGCAATTTCGCATTTCGCTTGTTTTGAGATAAACTTTTAAAGTGGGCTCTTCATAAATAGTGATATGCGATGCGAGACTTAGTTTTGAAGAGAAAAGATTTAGTAGCTAGTTTATGTCAAAAATATGATAGTTTCGAGGTATAAAGCGTAGAGTCCTCTTTTAATCGTTTTTCACTAGATTTGGTGGGTTAGCAAGGTTTTTGATGATGCTTAATCATGTGATATGAAGGGAAGGAAAGCATTTAGTAGTTCTTTTGAAAAAGGGATTTGATTGATATCTTGCTTTATTCCAAAAATAAGAAAAATGCCTAAATGCTAAGTTTATTTTTGGAGGGATTTTTTAAAGGGTCCCCATTTATTAATGTAATATTAACTACTATTAATAAATGGGGGGTTTTTGAATAGAACAACATAGCCATGATAGGCATGTTGTCAAACATGTCACAAATATGAAATCTATAGGTCATAGCAACAAATTTGAGCATAGGGGTCTTATACTTATCTGAGAATCGTAAGGAAGCACCAATGACTTATCACAATAGCTGCACTACCATATATTAGGTCATATATTAATTGTTCATTCATTTTCCAATCAAAACATGATGAGAGCCATAAATCAAGTCTTTCATAAAACATAATCATAACCAGCATATAAACAACAAAAATAACAAGGATATAACAGCCATAAAAACCACATATGAACAAGTATAGTTACCCATCAAATACAAGAGGAAATAATCTCTTACTAACATATGCAAAATGCAGCCAAGTTTGGGACTTCCACATACCACCCGACAATTGATTGGTTGAACCAAATCTTTCATTCAACCAATCATCCTCATGCCATATTCGAAGCATGAATGTGGGATCTCATGAAACAAGTAAAGCAAAACCAAACTAGGGATTCTAGAGGCCAAACCACCTCAACCCTCAACCAGTGATTCCACCTCATGGTCGGACATCACTAACCATCACCATATTGGTCTCTACCTAAGTTGTCCAGGGCTCTAGAGCATTTGTTCCAACCAGGGCTTCCAGGACTAGTAATTCAACCCACAACTATTGTCGGGCTTCTAGGGTGTTTGTCCAAAAAGGGTTTCCAGATGATTTTTCCAACCAATTCTTCCAGGACTAGTAACTCAACCCAAGTTGTTACGGGACTTCTAGAGCGTTTGTCCAACCAAGGCTTCCAGGAACTAGTAACTCGACCCACATCCATAAGGAACATGAGAACCAACCAGAAAACAAAAGGAAAGACACCCACAACACCATGGTTATCCAAGAAATGGAAAGGCTAGGCAAATCCACCGTCAATCTAGGCAATCCTCCATGCCAATGACATATCATTACCAAGAAACCATGTGCATACACCATGCATGCCAAAACTAACAAGGAAATCATACATGCAACTCGGTATGTGCAAGCAAAACTCGTTGTAGCTATTGATCCTGATGTCCTCTTGCGCTTTCCTGATCTTCCTTTGCCTTCTTACTCCAAATCCCAAGTATGCCACACTCCTCCAAAATTGCTCCAACAAAACTCTAAGTGTCTAAGAGTATGAGAGAGAGACAATAGAGAGAGATCTCCAAAACTGAACTGAAAAAAGTCTATCAATTGATCCTCGTAAGCCTTTTTATTAATGAGGCCTCTAATTTCTTCAATTTTCCATTATTTTCCTTCATTTTCCTCCTCACATGAAACCTGTGACCTTTCACCTCCCTTTTCTCCTAATTTCCATTATTTTCATAAATAAAATGCCAATTAATGCCCCTTTGCTTTTCCAAAGCCTTTTCCATTTCCTCTGCCAATTTCCATAGCCATTAATTAATCACAAGTGATCCTTGTCACTATGTTTTTGCCAAAAATTCAACTAGTAATACGTGTCCCATGACCTTGGTTATTATTTTGCCTTTATTAACTTTATTACATGGATTTTTTACCAGGGTTGCTACAGCTCATAATTCAATGTATGCAACGCACCTACAAGATTCAATGTGTCATTATACACACAAATCTCTCTCTCTATCTCTCTTACAACACAGAGTTGATGGCTTACCACCACCCATACTGTAGAATGTGCTTCACTTCTTTTGGTGCACTTATTGTTCTTGAATTGTCATATGCAATTTTCTTGAAGCACAAGGCCAGGCATCAAAGTTTAACCCACACTGAGGTAGAATTTATTTAGTGAACAAAATGGATAAATTTGAAGTTATATTGTTTCCTTTAGTACTTTAGAAAAGATGTTTGGTGAATAAATCATAATTTAGAACTTTGAATGGAAACAAGATTCTAATAGCAGATTCCCAGGTTTTTGAATAAGCATTTGATAATATAGATCTCTATTGCATCATGATAAAGTGAGGTGAATTCACAATGCTGGTAGGAGTGGGGAAATCTAGTATACGACCTAAGTGGTAAAGGAGTATTCATCAAATCTTCGTGTGTTCTAAGTAATGTAAGTATTGTTTGTATGTGCAATTTTTTTCCCAAAGCAAAGTTTCACAGTATCCCTTACTCATCCCTGGAACATTCATAGGGAGAATGGTTAAACCACCACCCACAATAGCCACTGGTAGTTACAACTTGACTGGATTTCACCCATGACTCAAGAGCTCCCCAACATGCCTTGGGTAAATGGTCCAACCAATTGAGCTAACACTTGAGACTGTATATATGTGCACTAATATTAAGGTGCTTTGAAATTAGATGAGTGCAATAAATTTAGTTGTGGAGAGAGAAGCAGTGTGTTCATACAGGTTGTGGTGTATGAGATGTGACTGTAAAGTAAACACATAAAATCTCAAACTGAACAGAAATCAATATCAAGCATCTTAAAAAGAAAAAACTACTAATAAATATTTAAAAAAACTAGCATAGATCAGATATCATTTTTGGGATTCAACTGCGTTAAGTAAGTCATTCAAACGTATGACCATTTCCATGAGAGGTAGTCGTAACTGACTAATTTCTCATGATTTTTGAATAGTTCACTTAGCACTCATTGCATCGGGTGATGCTCACAGGGGTGAAGAAGTGGGATTGAAACTAGTGAAATGTGGAGAACGAATCACATAGCATCAATCATCACTAGATCATCAATAGTGAGATTTTTATTTTTATTTTTTATTTTTTTTGTAACTTCAAAAATGCCCAATAGTATTGGAGTTAAGATGAATATATGATAATCTATCACCTGTACTCCTTATAGATTTTTCTCCAACATAATACATTTATTCTTTTAAATGAGTATATATTCTAAACTCGCAACTTTTATGTTAACATCTATTTTAAAAATGCACCCACAACCTCAATTTAGATGGCTCTGATATCTTTTGCGCTAGCATCTATTTTAAATTCAATGCACCCACAACCTTAGTTTAGATGCCTCTGTATAGATATCAGAACAGAAGAAAAAAGTTGTACTACAAGTGATGATGGCAGGCACAATATGATCATACTACCACCTGGAAATATTGTCAATACCCTGTATTGTTGGGCTTCATGTGTCACAACTCTATTATAATGTGTAAAAGATATGTTAGTGCCCATTATCAACATTTATAGATAAAATGTCAAAAAGTAGCAAGAAATGCCCTCATATTGACACTTTGACTCCATATGCCCTCATTTCTCCTGGACACGATCAATTATCTGATTCATATGAAGAATCTCTCTGCTCGAGTAGGTGTTGCAATTTTGATTACTTCATGTTTTGTTAGATTTCAAGCTTCTATGGAAGTTTTTTGTAGAGTCATGATCCGGATTACCCACAGTTTCTAGTTCATTCTGCCGACATTTCAAACCCCAAAGGGGGTCCATCATCAGGACAAATCAGATAGAAAATGAATGAAAGATTATTGAGAGAAGGGAGCCTTGTGACCTGGATATAAATAAACCAAGAACCCTAATTTTGTAAGGGCCGACACATGATTTCTTATTTATTAATTAATTTCCTTAAATTTTTTATTTAAAAGTTTTATAAAAACTTTTTAATTAATTATTTAATTATTCATTATTAGTTCAGGATTAATTATTTTCATCATGAATCCTTAATTGATTCAATCTTATTTAATTATATAATTAAATCAATAATTTAATTTAATATAATTAATTATATAATTAAATCATTAATTTAATTTAATATAATTAATTAAATTAAATTAAATTAATTAATTATATAATTAAATCATTAATTTAATTTAATATAATTAATTAAATTAAATTAATTAATTAATTAATTTGTTTAAGGCAATTAATTAAGGTTTAATTAATTATATAATTAAATCATTAATTTCATTTAATTTAAATTAAATTAATTAATTAATTAGTTTGTTTTTAATTTAATATAATTAATTATATGATTAAATCATTAATTTAATTTAATTTAATATAATATAATTAATTTAATTTAATTTAATTTAATTAATTAATTAATTAACTTAATATAATTAAGTTAAATTAATATAATTAATTAACTTAATATAATTAAATTAAATTAATTAATCAATTAATTTGTTTAAGTCAATTAGTTAAGATTTAATTAATTTAATATAATTAATTATATAATTAAATCATTAATTTAATTTAAATTAAATTAATTTGTTTTTAATTTAATATAATTAATTATATGATTAAATCATTAATTTAATTTAATATAATTAATTAAATTAAATTAATTAATTAATTAACTTAATATAATTAATTAAATTAAATTAATTACTTTGTTTTAATTAATTAATTAAACTTTCGAAATGAAAGACCCCTTTTTCTTTATGCTTCCAAGGGTCCGGAGGGGTTTATTTGTTTGATCAGAGGAAGCCAATTTCCACTGATTTCACTCCCATTGTCCCATTTTTCTCAAGTAACATGTATTCTCTTGAACTCTTAGGGTTTTTTAGATTTTTTGCTTCTTTTCTGTAAGTGATGCTTCATTGTTACATTCTTTTGTGGACTTGGATACTTACAAAGTGTCGTTTACCTAGAAAGGGTTAAACATCTTTCTACCAAGATACAACATAAGAGAGGGTAACTATTCCACCAGAGTCCCTCATGACTTGCACTTGGATTGGGTGTTGGGGAGGCCTCCCATAGATACGAACCCTACTTGATGGCATAAGTAACAAGTTGTCATCCTTACCATTGAAACAACACTTTATTGTAGTATCCTCAATTTGAAAACCCTTTTTGATGGGGTTTTCAAAAAATACATGAAGACCAGAATTGTTCCATTTGGAGATGATTTATAAACTACAAAGCAATCCTCAATATATGATGATGCTACCGACATGTTTTGTTTCTCATTTTCCTGCAATGCAACATTGCAGGGTTTTTTAACCAAAGGGAACTTCGGTCTATATTTGATTAATCAGCTACTATCCATTTGTATTTTGTGTTTTCCTTTTTCTTGATGTTTGTTGCTTTTGTCCTTATTGTATCAATGTATGATTTCTGCCATTCACCATTTTCCTTGCCTCGTTAGATTACGGTTGCTTGCATAACCCTTTCTTTACATTATATTTGAAAGGAGGTATGTTTGGTGATTCAGTAGACATAAAAATTGAAGTTCAAATTTAGTTGTGTTCAGTTCTTGAATTGTGATGTGTAGGAGTTCAAACAACTTTCAAATTAACTGCATTCTGACATAGTTATTGAGGTTACAAGAAATAGTGGCCACCTTGGGTCTAGCCTTGGTGTGGTTTAGCTTACAGTGGCACTTAATTATGCCTTCAATGCTCTTGACAATAAGATATTATGGGATGTTGGCCATAAAGTAAAGTTCTTGGGTTTATCTGTCGTTAAATATGTATTTCGAAATACATTTTTTGTCTAGAAATGAGAGATTTTTTTTTTAATAAAAGACAAATTTAATAATGATATATGAGATAGCCAGTAAAGAACATCAATGTCCAAAGATGACTGGAAAATACAGTATATATAATAATGCTAGCGAGTTGCTAAGGTCTTTGTGCTAAATAAATGAAGAGAAAACTATTTTTTTCTTTTTTCTCACACACAGTCTACATCGTAAAATCGAGGGACTTGAAACTTGAACCACTTCCTTTCCATAACACTTCATATCATGGCCATTGCCAATTTAGCTACCTAAGGATTGATGAGAAATATACTTAATATGGCAATGAAAAGAGATTTGTTATGAGAAATTGCAAATATTTCCCCTGTGACTGAAACAATAGTAATAGTTTTATTTTATGGAAGAATGATAGACTATGTATTTACATTTAATACTAATATGTCTATTTTTGGTTGCTCATTTTAGTGAATACCATGTATGATTTTGATTTTATGTTCATAATTGTGGCCTTTTTAAAATAAATTATATGTTATATCACACTCATTGTTTAATTTAGTTTATAAATGATTGGTACATCCAAATGATTATCATACCCAAGAATGAGAACTTAATCCAGATGAGGAATTCATATTCAGGTTTGTTTGTTAGGATTTCTTCTGGATAACTTTGAAATATTATGTTTCATGTAGGAAATATTTAATTTAGTTTATGTATAATTGATGATTCAAAATTATTATCAAACCCAAGAATGAGAACTTAATCCAGATGACGAATCTGGATTGTGGTCTATTTGTTGGGATTGTTTCTGGATAAGTTTGAATTTTTTGTTTCATGTAAGAAATCAGTGGATTCTCTGATGTTGTAATATTGAATCATATTCCCAACATCAAGTTCATGCATATCAGCAATAAATTTATCCTTCTAGTGTTATCATTGAGATTTTGTAAAGTTAGGAGATGTCATTCATCTTGGTTGTTATTCCAGTGAAATTTATGTCTAGACTTTCCCAACAGGTAATACATACTCTTTAAATCTTTGTTCATGTATGATATATTATGTATGAATAATGCTTTGAACTTTGAAGTCTATCTTATATCAACTCAGTTAGAAGCATCATATGAACAAATTCTATGTTGTGACAAAACATTCTACAAATACTCTTGAAAGTTATTAACATGCCAATGTTGGCATAATCAAGAATAAAAATTGTTCATTTTTCAAAATGGTTCAAGCTAAATTTTCATATTCGTTTCTACAGGCTTATCCTAAAAAGATTCTTATTGGTAGAAGAGATAAGATGCCCACATTGAGATAAACCAATTATAATTTGGGTTAGAATAAATTGAATTTGCTAATGTTGCCTCTCCTATCAATTAAGGATGGAAAACAAAATCTTGCAAAACACTCAGATTCCAACTGTAGGATGACATGGTGCAGACTACAATATTGTTGGCCCATATGCATTCTGGTTTCAATTTACTAATTTTTTGTATTTTTCCCTTTTGTTTTGTATTTGACTTATACAACAGAGAAACAAAGTTCTTAATCTTTTGTATGCTTTCACAATGTTTCAAATTGTTGAATTGGTTTTGAGTATTAACCACATCCATGATTTTTGCTCCAGATGTTGCAGGTGACACATTCACTATTAATGATACTCTTTCCTACGCTACTGCCTTATGACATTTCCTTTACAACATTTGGTGAAATTGCTAGTCTTAGTTTATATGGAAAATATTAGCTACTCTATGTCATATTCAATTGTTTGTACATTTATCATCCTTATAAGGAAGTCCAACCAACATAAGTTACATGTAAGAATCAAGGAAGCTTACCTTTTTTTAATGAAATATGGGGTTTTGTCAGTAGAATTTTTAAGAAAAACAGAATGAAGATTGGCAAAGGAAAGTTGATAGTTGGTGAGCAATACTCTTATGAGTCCCCTCCTTGTCTTTAGATTAGTGATCCTTGCAAACCTATAGAAGAAAGGGAGCATCATGAATATTGTAGATATGGGTAAATATAAAGTTAAATTTGGTGAGAGATAAATAGTGGGTTATGAAAGTAAAAACATAAAAATAATGATAGTCAATTTCATTAGTTAAAAATAGGAATGAATATTGATAACTAGTAAGAAGGAAACTTTAAAATGTGGTGAAATCTTATGAGGTTTATGAATAATTCTTCTTCACTTTCACCATTGGAAATCATTAAATAAATACACTGAGAGAATACATATGGAAATACGATGGAGAGATTGAACTCAATCCTAAAAATGAAGAACCAATGTGTGGGATTGGAACTCCATTCCTTCAATGAGATAAATATATAATTTTACTTACATCAATAAATTATAGAGGTTGTAGATTAAAACCACATGACATATTCAAAGTGTATGTTGCTTTATGGTAGCACCCCTTGTTGTGGCCATGCTAGCCTTTGTGAGAGCATGGCAATAATAGGAAGGAGGTGCCATTCATAAGTGGGCCACAAGGGTGACCTTCATATGTGCCTAGGGTAGCCTACAAGGGTTCTGGAAGGGTGACACTTGTGCCTTTAAAGCAACTCATAAGGGGCCCAGAGGGTGGCCCTTGTAGGCACCTTTTGGCAACTCATAAAGGACCCAAAGAGTAGTCATTGTAGACACCCATGGTTGGCTATTAATGGTGCCTAAAGGAGTAGCCACAAGGATGCCCCATAAACATAGTAAACCCTTAAAGTAAAATATGTGTCAAACAAGTCCAACATATTCCTCTAATATCCAACTTGTTCTTTGAAGCCGTTAAACACCCCAAGCAATAACTTTTATCTGCAAGAATAAGTTAGAAATGAGAAGACAACTATTGAATACTTCCATATGAAACTTTATCTACAAGAATGATATAGAAATGAGCATGCAATGAAAAAATTCTTCCATGAAAAACTCCATCTACAAGAAGAATATAGAAATGACCATGCAACCAACAAATTCTTCCATGTGAAATTATGTCTACAAGAAAGATAAGAATTGATCAAGAAGCCATTAAATCATCCCATGATAAATTCTCTAGGTAAAAAAGAAGATATAAATGAGAAGTTAACTATTAAATTCTTCTAAGACAAACTTTATGTACAAGAAGAAGATAGAATAAGAGGGTAATTATCAAAACTTCCAATACAGAACTCAACTTGCAAAAATATATAAAAATGAAAGCAACCATTAACTCAAGCACATTTATAAGAACAAACTTTATTGCGGATAAACAATGGTATTAGATCTCCCTTGAGTTGTATACAATCATGTTCTCCATTAATTGCTAGAGATCCTTGCTTGAAAAATCTTATTGTAGAGAACTAAAAACCCCTTGTTAACCCCCAAAGGGTAACTACCTTAAAGACACCTTCAATGGGGTTTATTTTTGTTGATTTCATGAACCATGTTGCTTAGACTCTACAGACTCAAACAATTATCTCATTTTCTCCTTCAAAAACATTAATGCACCAACTTAACTAGGGTATATTGGATGCTCCACCCTCATCTCTCATATTTATGCATACACTTGTGGGTGGTACAATTTGGTTAGAGCATGTTCTACTTTGATATTGCATGTATCTGTATCTTGATTGGATGTGGTACCATAACTTTTTGGTCTTGTTGTGAAAGTGGTAGACTCTAATGAAATGTGATAACACTTCACATCCTTATAGTTTTATTATCTATCTCATCATACCATGGGGAACATGGTTTACTTTTAGAAGAATTTTCATTTCTCGGATCAACTTGTACTACTAGGAATCTGGTTAAGGTAGCATCTTAATCATCTTCAATCCGTATTTGATATTTTCCCTTGTACCCCGTCACTCCATTCCACCCATAAAAATTGTTTCCCATTTCATGTTTGGCTTGTCAAAGATCATAAAAAGGTCTATATAAATAAAAACATAAGTTATTAAAATCCAAAAAGGCTAAGAGGTGGAGAGCAAATGAAAATAAAAACCATAAATGTAGGCCTCATGTGAACATGACCTCACTATGAGACCACTACCCTAGTTCCATGGTTGCCTATGAATATCTAAAGAAAAAGAGGATTGTTCATTAAAATCAATAGTTGAAGAAAAAGGAAAATAGGTAGTAAGAAACAATGTCGATGAAAGGCAACTCAATGCTAAGCTCCCTCTTTAACAACTTCTATACACGAAATGACTAGCTCTTGAAAGCTTGGTGATAAAAAACATAAGACCCGTGACATAATTACTTGGAATTGAGGGTCATCACATGCAGTTTTCCCCTTCCCCTTTCATGATTTTCCATTACTTTACTTATATTTTACTTAGGGCCTTAGAAAACACGCATGGTCCTAGGACTTGATACTTGTATAAGGGTAATTAATTAATGTTCCATCATGGAAAAACTTAGGAAAATATAAAACTAACCTTTGTTATGTTGTGTTTGAAGAAATCATTAAGTTTATACCACCTAATGGCACATTGGGGAGTTGGACTCACCACACCAAGTAAGCACCTTCCATTGGGATATGTGTACCTTTCCTTGGGACCTTTGAAACTGCATTAGATTCTGTGTACCATGCGTTAGGATATGTAACACTACATTGGGATTCATGTACCTATATTTGGCCATATATATTGACATTGGGATATGTGCCATTTTCTTGGGAAATACATCACTACATTAGAATTTGTGACATTGCACCGAGTTATGATGAGGATGCCACATCATATCATTTCCCACATGGATCACTTTGAGGGGGGACCCTTATTTAGTTTGATGCATTTCTCACCCATTAACATGACTATTCCCCCTTGAACCACATGTGGGGGTCTTCTGAATCATTTAAGGATTCATAGGAGGCCGTTACATACAGTCACGGGTTGTTTTGGTGGTTATGGATGACATGAAAGTTAACCAACTTCATTTGACTAAGGTGTAACACCCTCCTCCCACATCCACCCAAGTAACCATGCCAACCGGGGTAAACATGAGATAAGAGGCTACTATGATCAGATTTGACCTCCTATGTGACCTTAAGGAAGTGGAATTGACGAAACATCACACACAGTCATCCAACATCATCAACAGAACCCTCAGGAGACAAGTCAGCCACTCAGACAGCCTGTCCCTGGGTCCCACTATTGTTCTGGATCTCTTAGGCCATAGTCTCTCTCATGCTATGGGCAAGGGAGCAACCAACAACCTAAATTCGCTCTCACAGGCTTGCCTACCAGTGACCAGAGACCAAAATTGCCAGTTTTGTGATAACGACCCCGAGATTTAAGCCACTTTTGTGGGCCCAGAGCCCAGGCCACTGCCCAGAATGGAGTGATAGCTTGAAATCATTAAAAATACGGGGAAAAAATGATGCAAAAGTAATAAGCCGAACAAGACCATAACCAGACCCCTACTAGCCATGACAAGCATTTCGCCAAACACATCATCAACATGTAACCTACAGGTGTAAACAACAAAATTAAGTGCAGGATCTCATACTTATCTGAGAATCGCTATGAACCAATGTTCCCTCATGTCATTTTTTGCATTATCATCTACTAGGTCATAGAAACATTATCCATTCATGTACAAGTAAAAACATGCTGAGAGCCATACATAGTTGTTGTCATAAAATATACATATAACCAGCATAATAGGAACAGAAATACCATAAACATATCAGCCATCAAAATCCACATATACATCAATACATTTACACATGAAAATAAAGGGAATGAATTTCTCATTAATGAATGCGATAAACCAACCTGAATGCAATAAACCAACCGAAGATGGGACTACCACATTCCACCTAACCATAGATTAGATGAGCCAAATCTCTCTTTTAGCCAATCACCCCCATGCCATATTCCAAGCATGAATGTGGGATTCATATAACACATCAGAAAAAACATCAATCAACATGGATGCCACCGGAGTTCTCCACCTACACTGTGAGGAATTTAAGTGCCTCCTAGTCTCTCAGGTTTTATTGTGCATCCACGGTCTGATCCAGGGATCACTACACCCTACACCGAGACATACTCTCTAGGATTTACGGGCATCCCATCCCGGGACCACTAGGCCCAACGGAGAGAAAATCCACCACTTGGCTTTACCATATATCCCGCTATTCACCAAAAAGGATTCCTAGGCACACAATCTGGCTTTACTACAACCCACAGTCCAATTCAAGGGTTATTGGGCCAGTCGCTTTGTGATCCTCAGTCCAGTTCAGGGACCACTCAAACTATGTGTTTGTCAATTCGGAGATCCACCCCACTCAGCTTTGAATCCAATCTGGCCATCCCACATAAACCATATGAGAGAACCCATCTCATCAAAGCTATCAGGAAATGACAAGGCTAGGCTGAAAATACTGTCACACCTGGAAAAACCCATGCCATGGTAGAAAATAAACACATGCAATCCCATGCATGCCAAATATAGCAAGGAAAATACACATGCAAGTTGATACCTACAATGAAGCCTGTTGTAGCTGCTTGATCCTGCCTTTCCTTGCTTGATCTTTGCTTCCTCTTGCCTTCTTTGCCTTTCTTGCTCCAATACCAAAGTGCTCCAAGAAACTCTAAGTGTCCAAGAGTATGAGAGAGAGAGAAAATAATGAGAGAGCCCCAAAAATCAATTGACAAAAGCTTACCAACTGATCTCTAGAAGCCTTTTTATGGATGAGGCCTTTGTTTTCTTCATTTTCCATTATTTTCCTCCAATTTCCTCCTCACATGCAACCTTTGACCTTTCACCTTAATTTTCTCCTAATTTCCTTTATTTTCATAAATAAAATGCCAATTAATGCCTTTTGCCTTTCCAAAGTCTTAGCCATTGCCTTTGTCAATTTCCTTAAACATAAACAACCAAACACCCACACTAGGATGCCCTTCCCAACATTCAGCTTGGAATATGTGTCCCATCATCCTTGGTATTATATATTTTTACATTTATTTTTACCAGGGTTGTTACATAAGGAGCACCTCACTTGAGGAGCCACATGTGCCACATGGTATTGGATTCTTTGTATAATTTCCCACATGCGTGGAGATGAGGTAGTTATTTCATTTTTGTACACTTTCTCACTCTTGGGAGTTGGTTGGAGGGGTGCCCTAGCCATTGGGCCCTTTGTTGACATTGTCTATACATATTTTAATAGTCATTAGCCACTTTTAGGGGTGGTTCACTTGACTTAGCCTCTCTTGGCTTACAGATGTGGGATATTTTTACCTCTTGGACCATTTTTGATGGGGTGTTCATGTATTGGAGGTTAAGGAGGGTCATTTGTGCCATATAATGTATTCTTTTTAATATTATTTTGACTTGGGCCACTTATTTTTGCTTATAGTTTAAGATAAAGCATATTGTATTACACCATAGAATAAGGAGTATCTTTATCTATATAAGGAGAAGAACTTTATCATTTTCATTTGTTGGATATCAATGAGAAAACTCATTTGAAAAGCTATTTTGGAGCTATCTCTTTTTTCCAAGTGTTTGTTTAGTTATCTTTCAAGGGTAGGTTATTTTATTTTCAAGTTTGTTGGAGGATAGGGCTACCTCAAGGCCAACGAAGGGCACCATGCACCACTTGGAAAGGAATTACAAGGTATACATCCCTTTCCTTTACCCTTTGACCATTGAAGGTTTGCACCTTTGCATCGAGGTATGATGTCCTAGGATTTTTCCCTCTAGCCTTGGCCATCCTTTAAGATCACCTTATTTGTACATGGAGAGGCTTCCCAGAGAACCAACTAACCCATCCATCTTTTAGAAGGACTTAGAAGCCCTAGATAGAACTTTAGGGAAATCCTCTAAATGCTATCAATAATATCTCACCATAATGCCTAAGCTTCACTTGGATCTTTAGATAATGATTCCATAGCCCCTGAGGCACTAGTCTATCACCTATCTTCAACCAAAAATCCAAAGATTTCTTCACCTTTTCTTTATTTTCTTATTTTTTTTTCATAACGTAGGGTTTAATTACTCAATTTCGGATCTATATTGTTAGATATACATGTTTTCATGTCATATCACATCATAGATATTACTAGGGATGATTGATTTACTTGTGATAAATACTTATAATTAGCCCATGTTATGGTGTATCATGCTTAACTTGCTCAACATGTGGATCTATTCATGCAACGAATTAAACTCCAAAGTGCATAATTTCAAATATAGCATTAGGCTTTTATTCACGTTTCTATGCTAATTCTAAAATCTTCAAGAGTTTATCATTTAGTTCTAGCATAGCTAGGGTTTATTGATTTTATTGGAATCCTATGGGTCTGACCTTGAACTCATCTACAACTATGAACGCTTCATTTCATGTCTATAATATGTTGCTAATGCTTGGAAATACATGTCTTCATTCTCTCCCATATCTTCATACAAGGGTTTCATGTTAATGATATATTGTTTTTAGCTTTGTTTTAAAAAGTCTTGTTGTGCAAAGTTCATAGGCCAAAATTAAGACTTATTTGTGGTTTATATTCTTTGAAAAGGTGAGATGATTTCCTAAACACTTGAATACTTGACTCATTTAGCTCAACATTTTCACATTATATCACTTACTTCTTGTTCTAAAAACTAAATCCAAAGTTGAATATGATCTCAATGGTTCTTTGATGTTTTAAAATGATAATTGGCATAACAAGTTACCATGTTGTCTCTTGAATTACATGTGGTATGAATCTCCTAAATGGTGATAAGTGTTTCTCCTTGCAACATTTTTGGGAATAATGCTAACTAATATCACTTAAGACGCATTGATGTACACATTGAATCAAGTGCATTAATGCATTGTTTCAATGTCATGTTGATCTTATTTATGTTTGAAGGCATGTCTCTCGACATCATTGTTGGGTTGGTTTTTGAGCCATCTTCCATTATTTCAAAATACACATAAGATGTCCCTAAGAGGAACACTATGATATTGGTAATTATGTTCTAAGTATGAACTTTGGGTGAAATAAATATGATATGCTTTACCCATATGAAAAATATGTATGTCATTAATGTAAAGCTAAACTGGTTAAAGTTCTCACATTGCGCTTACATTTCTGAATATTGTTAAAGGTATGTTTGAGTGGATTTGAGGCTTGCAATACCACTTCTCACCAAAATAACACTTTAAAAACATAATCCAAAGTATCACTATCATAATAGGGTTAAAATCTATGTTGACGCTTTGTAGTTAATGATGCTCATGTTAATGTACCCTTTATCATGTCTTTATTGTTGAAATGATCCAATTATGAAAATGTTACTTGAACCAATGGATAAATTTCAAGGGATCATTTTTACAACCACTTCTATTGTTACACAACCATACTACACAAACAAAAACATAACATAACCCTTGCTTATTCTTGGTTGGTGCTATCAATTACAGTGCTAAAATCTCGTGGCCAATATTTAAGAATATTAACGTGCATCTTCAAATCTAAGTCATTTTTCTAATTTGTGGGGATAATTTGTTCCACTTAATACCTAAAGTCATGTCTAATTAATACCAATGCACCTTATACCTCTTAAACACCTCCAAGTTGTTCACTAGTTTTACATCTTTGATTTATAATGGTATTAAATGTATTTCGAGTAATTATTATGGGATGCTCAAGTACACGGAGTAACTCTTTGCACATTATATATGATCTATGAGGTTTTGTTCCATAATGATGAATGCATATTGTGACACCTTGTAAGCGTAACATGTGGTCCATGTCTCATTTAACATGACATTTTATTCCATGGACACTTGAAATTTCCTTGAGCAAGATTCAATTTTTCCTTTCCAAAGAATTACATCCATTGAGTTGTTGCTGAATTAGGTAACTTATGAACTTAGTCACATTGGTAATTTGGTATTCATTTTGGCATACTTCCTCCTTATATATTTGAGATCGAACATCAAAATTTTCCTTATGTAAGCTTAGCTATAATAACTACCCCTTCCACTACGTGACCTAACTTAATTTGGCCCGTAGGAAGACCCTCCTTGGGATAAGGAAACCCACTCATGGTTCTTAAAAGGAGATACAAGGCCTTTGATATGACTATAGGTGGATTTCCTTGTAGTTTCTCCTCGGTTGTTTCACTAGGATTAGGAATTTTTCCTTTAGGTGAGAGTTTGAGTTGCAAAAATGTGGCATTATAGTTTGTGAATAAAGTCCATTCCCTTGGTATTCAAAGTCCCTTATGCAAAATTAAAAAAAAAAAAAAAAAAAAAAAAAAAAAAAAAAAAAAAACTAATTTTTCACACCAATCTTATGCAAAATTTATAAAAAACTACACACCTTTTTTTCACTTTGTAAGAGCTCGATATAGAATTTGTTGTATCTCTGTAACTGCGGATCTCAAATATCTAAAATATCGTCTTACGGTATCCCTTTGAGTCCTCTTTCTAACCCTGCTAGTCTGATCAAGATTGGATTCTCCAAGGAAGAGTTATGCCAAATCTTCCACGGTGACCTAATTATAGACTAGTTCAGTAGAGCGAACTTGTACGACATGCCACGTGTCACTGTTTTGACCTTAGTACCTAAAACTGATACAAAGAAAACTACAAGTCATCCTCTTTCTGAAACTTCTTACTAAATTTCAATCTAATGCTCAAAACAAAAGTTATGACTATTTTCCCCAGGTCACCCGTTTGGAATGTAATTCGGGAGTCTGCAAAAACCCTAACGTCCTCAGATCATATCTCTGCAAATATAGCGAGACAAGCTCTGAAATTCGAACCCCAAGTTCAGAACGATTTTGGCTCAAATGGGTTTTTTTTTAGCTTCTGAAACGTTGCAGAAAAAAGTTATAGCGAAAATGCCACAATGACTTGTTTGGAGCAGCGAAACCCTAGAATCCAAAGCTTTGATACCAAATGTTAGGAAACCAGCTCACAAAAAGATAGATCAATGCCTTAGAGAGGGGGAAACCTCCTTTACATTACACAAATGAACAATTCTTGGATGATACAAATGACTAAACCTCCCTTCTATATATAGGAGTTTATGGGGTCACAATGTAATCAGGTCGACATAACAGTAATAACATAAGGGCACAAAAATAACAATAGTGGGTTTTTATGGGGCATACTAATAACAATATGGGGACAATAGGGGCACAATAATAACAATAAGGGATACAATGACAATAGTAATGGGGGAATCACTAGTATTATAGGGGTCTAACATTTGGTGACTCCACTAAGGGGAAGAAATGCATTTTCCTTGAAGATTTTAAATTTTTGCTTGTGGGGTGAAATAAACAAATATTGTATTGGCATTGAGATTTCATCTTGGTGACTCCACTCTTATCATGTTCAAGTTGTGGAAAATATGGACAAGTTTAATGATGAATGTTTGATTGAATACTTTGTCCATATGGATTTCTCAAGCATTCCATGATTCCCAAATGAGGTATATGATCCTCATTGGCTTGACACCATTGGGTTATTGCATGGTTATCATGATTCAACCCTGCAACATACCATATAATTCATTAAAGTTATAAGAGATGTTCATGTTGTTCATGAGGATGTTAAGATTATGGTTTTTGCATTTATGTTTGAGGACAAGAGCACAAGGGCTTCACCTTGTTGACTAACATCTTATGACATTCATTTATAAAGGGGGTCTTTGAATTATGAAATATAAAGTCAATGTATTGTATGTATTTGGGGTTGGAGGTAGAGGGGGTTTTATAGATATTTAGGGGTGCAAAAAGGTTATCTAGTAAAAGTAGGGGGGATTTTTTTATAGGAAATGTGTGTTAAGAGGTGGTGGGGGCGGGTGTGTTCAATAGAAGGATTTTGGGAGATATTTATCAGTATTTAGTGAAACTATGGGTGTTCTTTAATATCCCATGAACACAAATGTTATGTCATACATTCATTGAGAGAATACCATGTGGATAAGGTGCTAGATTGGTTTTGAGGTATTAGAAAAAGACACATTTCTACACGTGTAAATTTCTACGTTTGGGGATTTTTTATGGGATTGGGGGTACAAGGCATTTATAGTTATTAGGGGGTCTAAAAGGGGTATCCAGTAAAAGAAAGGGGATTTTTAATTGGAAACATGTATTGAAGGGGGGGGGTCAACAAAAGGATTTTGGTAGTTATTTATCAGTATCTAGTGAAACTAATGATATTATTTAATGTCCCATGAACACACGTGCTATGTCATAGGTTCATTGATTAAAGACCCCATGGATAAGGTGTTAGATGTTACCAAAATATTTTGTTCCTTAGCCTCTTAGACACAAATCGAGACTAGAAAACATGTATGATACTACCATATCATCCAAAAACTAACACTCCCTCTTAGCAAGGAAGGTGTTCTAGACAATCTCTTTCCTCTACAACTTGTAGTTGGACTGAACACATTGCTAATGTCTAACATCTATTACACCTCCTTTCCTCGTATCTCTCATTGATCTAAATCCTTGTCACTGGAAATCATTGTGAAGAAGGAAACTGGTAAATAATGTCTATCAACACTGTGCATACTCTGATCTACCTCAAATTGTTGCTGCTACTGCTATGCTACTAATACTGGATTGTTGTTGCAACTACTGCAATAGTGAGTCTAGAAACTCCTTTGTGGAGTCTCACTCAGGATAGAATTGCTCGTGTAACATGCAACTAGGCAATTCTCACTGCCTCCATCTACCATATGAATTTCCTACAACTGCAACTAGAAACTCAATCTCTACATACCTATTGTGTCCCCAATTGGCTCTGCAATTGTCCTCGAGTCTCTGACTGTAACTAGCTTTGCATTGTCCCTCAAGATATGACTACACATGTTGAACACTGATCCTTCTACTATTGAATACTATGAGGACCTGTGGAAAAGTTAATGATCCATAAGCAAACACTTTTCTGATGTTGTGCCTCCTTGGACCCTCCCCAATATTGCAACGCTGAAGCATTACACTCCTCCATCTTGAGGTATAGCTGCTATCAAGGCAAACTCCTCCAACTTGGAGGTCAACTCATCTATCTCTGTCGAAGTTGTTGTCTGATTTTGCCCCTTCTTGTCCTTCTTCCTCTTGGGACATTGGGTGACGTAGTGACCAAACTCACCATATCTAAAGCATTTGACCTCTGACAAGTCCTTTTTCTCTTCTTGCCTCCCTTTGAGCTCTGTCCCTAACTGGGACCCTTCTTTGCTTTCCCTTTACTCGCAAGGGTTACATTCTCTTCTTCCTCCTTCTCAACTTTCAGTCCTCTGCTACTACTATTGATAGAACCCTCAGCAAGACTGAGCTTTAGCTCCTATTCAGTGAAGTCACTCCATAAGCGTTCCCAATCTGGTAGCTTGTCTCATCCAGTGATTCCCTGAATGAAAGTTCACCATTCCTTGGTAAACCCATTTAGAGTTGTTCTCACCGACTCACTGTCTTATGGCTTCTCCCCTACAATGTAAGCTCATCATGAACATTCTAAATTCTGGTGAGATAGGAAGTTATGTTCTCAACCTTCTACATTTTTGTGGCCCTCAACTTCTCCTTGAGGATCATTTTATGATTCTCATATGGGTCTTGGTATATCTTCACAATGACATCCCATATGTCCTTTGTTGTTTCTTTTATCACCCCAAGAAACTCTCCTAGGTTATATCTCAGAGATGCTTGGGAACATTACAAACTCAACAAAAATGTTGGAAAAAGGTGGATGAATGGAAGGATTGATGCATATTCAAGCCAGATAACTACTTTTACTATGCTTAACCCCAGACATGGGTGAACACCCCCAGACTACAAGGATTTAGACCACCAATTACTCACAGTTTGAGGAATAGGTGAAGATGGAGAATACTGATCACACCAGCAGATGCACAGGACCCTGTGATGGCCAGCTGCAACCAGTAAAGAGGTCTGCAAATCTATTTCCTAATGCACAGACAGGATGACAGCTCTCTGGCATTAAAATAACAGAAACCTGCATACACATTCAATGATACATACTAGATCCTAACACAGAGGTGGGATGACAGCCCCTCTAATGCTAAACATCAAGAGCACATGAGAAATGCATAACAGGCACAGCCTGGAACAAAGAAGAAGTGGAAAGTGAGCAATTAACAGCAAAAGAAGCTTGTATTAGCTGAAAATGAAGACCAAATGTTGCAGGTGTCACAGAAGTTACAGTCTCCAGAAGTTGAATTTTACATCAAAACAATATTCATCAACCCTCATTACATCTTGTTTCTGGGTATATATGGAGGTTGATTACAAAAAATCTGCTATGCTATGCGTGGAGGGGTCATAACTGACCACCAACCACATTAACTGTTTGATATGGGTCTCTGATACAATCTGACTATTTTAATGAACAAAATGACCCTTTCTGGTACTCTGTTGTACTCCACGAACCAGTGGAATGCCGTATGGAACAAGTTCCATAACTACTAAAGGTGTTTAACTACTCAAGGTTGTACTTTCCTTCCCTGGCCGTGCTACTGGTTGAATGCGGTTGTTACAGATTTAATGTGCAGAGTGCTGGATCATGGCCTCCTTCCTCCTTCAGGTGCACATGACAGGCCAAAAACACGAAAACCATATGGAAAATGAACAAGGGCTTGGGAATGAATGCTAGTCGTTGGATGGAACTAATGGATGGTTGTGATCTCATGGCGGGAGGCGATGGGAAGACGCGGGGCGGAGCAACTATGAACCGTCGGATCTCGCAAATAGACGGTGGGGATCAACTTGCAGGGGATATCAGGAGAAATGCGGATGGAGGAGTGTGGGCTGTCGGATCATGTAATCGAATGGTGGAGGATAGTTTACAGAAGCTAACGGAAGACAGGGGATTAGGGATATTGCGGGCTGTTGGATCGCGAGATCGATCAAACGGTCGACAGGCGCGGAAGCTGTAGGGAAATTAATAGCCAAGAAAGCGGTTTTGGGCGGATGGTGGTTTCCCCGCACCGCTCATCGGAGGTAGGCAGTATCATATGCGGGGGCGTGAGCACGTTCAACAAGCGACGCATGGCTGGTGGGTCCGGCGGGAAACCGCTTTCCTCGCGGGCTATCGTACGTGCAATTTGCAGGAGCAGGAGCAGCGTATATCATCGGATCACAAGGTGGAGGATCGGACGGCGGGGGATTAATGCACACGTTTGTTGAATGAAATGACGTGAAAAAGGCTTGCGAAAGGGTTTGGACGGGTTATCGGGTTTTATAATGTTTAAACAAAAAACACCTGGGAGCTAAGGAAACAAGGCTTTTATGCCAAATGTGGGTGTAAAACAGGGTAGCGGGAGTTATAAGGGTATAAAGAAAATGAATGGGGAGGGATCAAATGAACTGCTGCTAGCTCCCTTTTTGCAAAAAACACACTGTCACAGTGTCTTTGACCCGGCAAAAACCAAATTATGTAACAGAGCTAACACTGGCTTTTTCTGGGGATGAGATCCTCCTTGAGAGGTCTCAAGAACCTGCAGATCAATGCCTTTCCAGTTGAAAACAAATTGGCCAAAATTCCTCGTGTTCCATTGGGCATGGAGTCTACTATAACTACACAAAACTGATAAAAACAAAATGTTTACAACTTTTAAGGCCAAAGACCTTAAACAACATAATTCTTTTGAAAACGCCCATTAACTGGGCCATCAAAAACTGCTTCTCCTCTCATGCTTTTCAGTATGAAGGTGTTGTTCCCTTGAATCTGTGAAATAATAAAAGGGCCTGTCCAGAAAGTATCAAACTTCCCATGATTGCCTTCTTTTCTTTCAATGCATCCCACTTCAAAACCAAGTCACCAGCCTAAAAATTATTTGTTTTTGCCTTCTTGTCAAAGGCTTCCTTGATATTTTTCTGATGTGCTTCCACCTTTTCAACGAGTTGTTCTCTAATCTGATGTACTTCTGTTAAATCAGTGATCCTCTTTGCCATGTCTTCTCTTCACTTTGTTCTTCTCGAAGGAATTTTGCCACAGGGAAAGTTAGCTGAATTGGGAATACAACTTCAATGCCATATACCAGCCTAAATGGAGAATTGCCTGTGGATTTCTTAATGGTTACTCTGTCAGCCCACAGTGCGTACTTAAGCTTAGAATCCCAATTCTTTTTATTGTCCTCCAGAAACTTCTTAATTATCCTTATCAGGCTTTTATTAGAGGATTCTGCTAGACCATTTCCTTGAGGATAATATGCAGTGGAATGAACCAGTTTAATACCCATTGAATCACACATTTTCACCAATTCTTTTGCCCTGGAGGCTGTTGCATTATCTGTGACTAATTTATGTGGACAACCAAACCTGATAAAGATATTTTCAATTAAAAACTTGATGACCACATTATGATCAGCCCTCCTGGTAGGGACTGCTTCAATCCACTTAGTGAAATAATCAGTAGCTACTAATATCCATCTGTGTTGGCCACTGGAATGTGGATTGATTTCTCCAATAAAATCCAAGCCCCACTGCTGAAAAGGTCCTTTTGCATGTATTGGTTTTAAGGGCAGGGACTTCAACTGTTGTTTTCCTTCAAATCTTTGGCACCTGATTTAACAAATGAAAATACATCAGAAAATAAGGAGGGCCAGTAATATCCAGCTCTAAGAATTTTATGGGCTGTAGTCTTCCAATAATGGTGCCCTCCACACATGCTGGAATGCAATTGCTGCATAACTTCTATTGATTGTTCTTTGTCCAGACACCTCAAAAGCACTCCAGATGGATCCCTCCAGTAGAGCAGATTTTCATTAATGCAATATTTAGCTGCCCTAAGTTTTATAGTTCTGGCTTGACTTTGAGTAAATCCTGAAGGGATTTCTAGCTTCAGCAGGAAATTAATTATTGCATAATACCAATCACAAGAAGCTAGATTTTTGGCCACTAACTGCTTTCTCTGTGGTTCAACTGTTTTTTCTTCTTCTTCCTGACCATTTTCTACAATTGTGCACAGGAAATCAATATCTAAAGATCTAAAGATCTGCAATTTTCCTCAGTTAACAATCTGGCAAGACCCTGACCTTTGACTAGCTTGGTAGACTTCAATTCTATATTAAATTCAATCAGCTTTGCAATCCATTTAGCCCTTCTTCCATCAGCATTAGGTTGTGTTAAGACATCTTTTATTGCAGCAGAGGGTATATATGCAATTATCTTGGAATGCAAGATATAAACTCGAAAAGCTTTCAAGGATTTGATAAGGGCATATGCTTTTTTTTCAATAATATCATACCTCAATTCAGCATCCCTCAAATTCTTACTGAAAAATGCTAAAAATGCTACTGGATGTTTTGAACCTTCTTCATCTGTTTGCAATAGAACTACTGCAATGGTGTCTTCATAAGCAAGGATAATTTTAGGGGCGAATGTTCGCCCTTTGGCGAAATTAAGGGGTTTTAAATTTTTAGTGGGCGAATATTTTGTATCATAGTACATTTTTACAAATCACCTCAAATAGCCCACCTTATTTTAAGGGAGAGGGTAAAAAAGGTAAATTTAGCCCTTGAAATTAGGACTTACAACCTTCCATTCGCCCATTTTCAAGAATAGGTTTTATTTAAGTGAATCCATTCGCCCATTTTCAAGAATAGGTTTTATTTAAGTGAATCCTATGGGCCAAATACCATATTTATAAAAGAGTTATGGTAAATTAATAAAAATATAAATAAATGAGAGGTATGGTAAATAAATAAAACATTTTTTATATTTACTCCATAAGTCACCTTATATACATGTAAGGGTGTAAACAAATAAAAATATAAGTAAAGTGGAGGTATGGTAAATAAATAAAACGTCTTTTTATACTTACTCAAAAGGTATGGTAAATAAATAAAAATATAAATAAACTAGACGTATCGTAAATAAATAAAACCTCTTTTTATATTTAGTCCATAACCCTCGTTCTATTTATGAAGGCACAAGAAAGAGGTTTTATTTAAGTGAATCCTATGGGCCAAATACCATATTTGTAAAAGAGGTATGGTAAATTAGTAAAAATATAAATAAACGAGAGGTATGGTAAACAAATAAAACATTTTTTTATATTTACTCCATAAGTCACCTTATATTTACGAACACTCAAAAAATGGGTTATATTTAGGTGAAACCTATGGCCAAAATACTATGGGACAAATACCATGGACTAGATTGTTATTAATACCATGCAAAAAACCATTATTAACCCTAATATTAGAATTAATAAAAATAAAAATGGCAGATGGTATTGACCCATGGTATTCACCAAAATGGCACATGGTATTGACCCATGGTATTCACCTGGAATGTAGCCTATTTAAATGGGGGAATTAAACCAGCATGTAGCCTATGCTAAGATTCACTAGGACTTTACAAAGTTTTATTATTTAGTGAAAGACTCGCCAAGATCTTACAAGATTTTATAATTGAGTAAAATATTCGCCATGCCTGGTGAGAGATTCGCCAAAAAATTATATATACATATTATATTATTGATAAAATTGCCTTTCATTTTTCCTATATACCATGGAGATTCGCCCATTTATTATATTTATAAATTTAGGGGGGGTTCTTAAAATTTTCCCTGTTCATAGGCAAATGAGAATACATGGAACTCCTTATTGTAATCTGGACTTATTAATGTGGGAGCCTCCATAATAGCTTTTTTAATAGACTCAAATGATTTTCTTGTTGCATCAGTCCACCTGAACTCTGCTCCTTTCTTCAACATGGAGGTAATATGCTTTACCAATTCTGCAAATTTTGGAATAAACCTCCTTACAAAATTAATTTTGCCCAAAAAGGATTGGATATCTTTCTTCGATCTTGGGACAAACAAAGTCTGTATTGCTTTTACTCTTTCTGGGTCAATCCGGACACCTGCAGCAGAAACAATATGTCCCAACAGCTTGCCTTCCTCTAAAGCAAATTGTGATTTTTTAGGATTGACTGAAATCCCAAACCTTCTGCACTTCAGGAACACTTTTTTCAAATGCTACAAATGATTTTGATGGCTGCTGGAGTATATTGTTATGTCATCAAGGTAGATAAGGACAAATTTATCCTTCTCTCCTACAAATGCTATATCCATAGCTCTCTGAAAGGTTGCTCCAGCATTCATCAATCCAAAAGGCATCTTGGCATACATAAAAGTGCCCCAAGGAGTGGTAAATGCAGTTTTCTCTTGGTCATTTGGATGCACAGCAATCTGATTAAAACCTGAAAATCCATCCAAGAAAGATATTACTTTGGCTCCTAAGACCTTTTGCAACAAATGCTCCATCTTTGGTAGAGGATAATTTTCTTTCTTTGAGCACTTGTTCAAGTTTCTGAAATCAACACACAGTCTGATTTCTCCACTTTTCTTCCTCACCACTACTAGGTTAGCTACCCACTTTGAATATCTTAGAGGGACTATGATCTTGGCAGCTAGCAATTTTCTAATTTCTTTTTGAATTAGAGGAAGAAGCATAGGATTTTTTGGTCTCAACTTATGTTTGAAAGGAATGGTGTCTTTCTCCAGAGGGATTTTATGCTGAATAATCTTTTTATCATAAGTTTTTAGGTCACTATACTCCCAGGCAAACACATCAGCAAATTGCTTCATTAATTTGCAGTATTCAGCACATTGATCAGCAGACAGATGAGTGGACAAATTTATGTATCTAGGCTGACCTGGACTCCCTATGTCATGCTTACAGACTGCAGATTGATATTCTTTCTGGGCAGCCTTGTAAGGCACATCATTTTGGTCAAACAGTCGTTTTAGAGGAATTAGACCCTTTGGGATATGATTACTAGGAAGCTGGACAATGTTATTTTTACCAATTTTATTTCTAAGATGGGACTAGGGGTTTTCTTCCAAGGCTTCATTTTCCCGGTCAATTTGCATTTTAGAAAACTCATCAATGACCTGTGGGAACCTATTTACCTCATCATCATCTTCAAAAACTTTCTAACGTTGGACATTATCAGGCAAGGATGGCCTATACTTCATTTGGACTTCATAAACTAGTCTGGGAGGCATAGGAGGGATAAACAGACTAGCAGACACAGCAAGAGAATCAGCAAGCTAATTTTGGGCTCTGGGAATATATGAAATACAGAAATAATCAAAAGAATCTTTGATTCTCCATACCTCATCTCTGTATGCTTTCAGCCTTGGGTGCTTTGCCTAAAATGCTTTATTTACTTGTTGAATGATCAAATCAGCATCTCCAAACACCTTTAAATTCTTGATTCCTCTGTCTTTTGTTGCATTAAGGCCCAATATTAGAGCCTCATGCTCTGCTATATTGTTAGTGACCTAAAAAACCAGCTTAAAAGACAGCTGAATGCACTTCTGTTCTGGAGATATCAGCACCACCCCTGCTCATGCAGTCTCCCTGGAACATGCTCCATCAAAGAACATCTCCCAAACCTGACTTCCTTGCTCTTCCTCAACCTGAACTGTTGGTTTCCTGATCTGCATTGCGGCCTTCTGAGATTCTTCTATTTGGAGAATACATGCTCCAAAATCAGTGTCCACAACATATATGGGATGATTAATAGGATTCTTCTCATCACTGATAATATATGCCAATTGTGCTTCTCTGTATAATCTCCTGCTTTCCCCTCCAAACACTGGGACAGTGGCATAGGATATATCATTCTGTAATGTCCCACCTAGTCTCTTAATCCATCCTCTGGACAGCAGCATGCCAAACTTAGGAGGGACATCTGCTACCACAATATCCATCATCATACTCTTCATGGGCAAGTGAGTTAAGGTAATAGCTAGATCTTTGATTAATCCTAGGCATTTCACTTTCCTTATATCAAAAGAAAATAGATCATGATAGGGTCTGGTGATATCAATGCCTAACTCTTCCATGACAGCTTTAGGCATCAAATTATGGCTGGCCCCTGTGTCTAGCAGGCAATTGTGGAGGATTTTGTCATGAATGGTCAAGGAGACATAAAAAGATGGAGAATTATTATCAGCAGGTTCAATCATGGGACTAAGCACAATGGCAGGCTTGTCATCTTGCAAATTGACAGAGTCAGTGGAGGTTTGTGTGATTTCCAGCTCAAGGGCCTCAAGGATAGGCTTTCTAAATTCTTCATTCTTTACCAACTCTACCAAAGGCACAGATATTTTCAATTTCTGAACTTCTGACTCAAAGCTGAAAGAAGAAGATAACTTATCAGAACCTTTTACCTCTTGAACTGGAGCTTTGAGGATGATTGGATCAGTTGTTGGTCTTCTCTGCCTGATATTTTGTGATTCTGTTTGGACAACAGCTCTTTGGGCAGGATTCTCCTTGCATTTTTTTGCATTGGACCTCAGGTTATATCTTCGCTGCTCCTCCGCTTGTAGGATAGCTTCTCTATCCCATTCTTGACTGTGTTGTTCCTGCAGCAAAGATTCTTCATAAGCAGCCAATGTCAAAAATGCAGCACTGCCTTCATCTTCCATGCAGTGAATTTCATCCTCATCTTCAAATTGTTCCTCCTCCATGACTACATTTTGAAAGGGAGCTTTAACCTTCTGTTCTTCTTTTGATTCTTCACCCCTCTGAATAATTTGTAACTGTTCATTTTCTCTTCTGAATGGATTGGGGTTTCTTGGAGCAAATGTGTTTTGCTGCCTTGTTTTTCCTGAATTTTGCTCAACCTTTAGCTTAGAAATTTCAGCAACCAATGACTCTATCATCTTAGTCATTTTGTCTAGATTAGGCTCTGAAGATGATGTAGAGGAAGTAGAAGCCTGACCTCTCTGCCTCCTTCTATCAGCTTGACTTTTGAGCTTTTCTGCAGCCATGATATTGGATTCCACTTCTAGTGCTGCATCTTGCATATCAGCTAGAGTGGCACATCTTCTTTCTCTCAATAACAGGCAAAAATCAGAGTCAAAAGCATTGGCATAAGTGAGTTTGGCAGAGGTGGGGGTAGGCTTTACCTCAGCTAGTATCTTACTATACATACGATTGAATCTTTTATTAAAATCAGGAAAAAATTCACCATTTTCCCTCTTCAAATTACCAAACTCAATATGATAATACAGCAAGTCCTTTTTATCTCCCCAGTGCTTAAAAAATGCTTCATCTAAGGCTTCAATATCAGCGATAGATCTAGGGGCTAGTTCTCTGAACCATTTCCCGGCCTCTCCATTAAGGCTCTGGACAAAAACTCTCATCCATACATCATTTTCACTTATATCTAAGTTATCAGCATAACTGTAAAAAGCTTCTAGGTGTTCTTCTGTTGTTACTCCCTCTGTGCCAATGAACTTAGGCATATATTTTTGATATTCTCCCACAGGCATAGAATTCAAAGGGACAGGTAAGACCAAAGGTCCATATCTGGCAGCTACAATTCTTTCTATGTTCATGGGTGCTTGCTGGCCTGCCATGACTGGGGTATGTGGAAGAACATTGGCAGATTGAGCAGTATGAAACAATGAAATGGATGACAGAGACAAAGGGATGTTTTGGACTGAATGGGAAGCTTTCTTTGGACTAAGATTCAAAGGGGAACTAACTGCACAAGGGGCTGAATTAATCTCTGAAGGAGTTTCCTTATTAACAGTGCTGGGCTTTAAATCTTCAAACTATATATCTCCAGCTATGACTTTATCTTTCAAATATGAATGAGATTTCTTAGGCTTACCTGATCCTGATGCCCCTTTATGTGATGCTTTCTTTGATTTAACAGTCCTCTCAGGGTCAGGCACTGATTCAGCTGGTGATTTCTGAGGATTTCTTCGAGTATGTCTCACAAACTGAGCTAGAACTTCAATGTGGAGTCACCAAATGTTGGTCTTCCTCCAGTGGAGTTGCCAGATAGATGATTACAACCAAATTATGTGCCCAGACCTTGTCTATCATCAAAATCTGGAACTATGTCGTTCTCCCAGGGAAGCTGAGCTTCAATCTCCTCTCCCCGGCAACGACGCCAATTAATGTTATCACCCCAAGAAACTCTCCTAGGTTGTATCTCAGAGATGCCCGGGAACATTACAAACTCAACAAAAATGTTAGAAAAAGGTGGATGAATGGAACGATTGACACATATTCAAGCCAGATAACCACTTCTACTATGCTTAACCCCAAACATGGGTGAATACCCCCAGACTACAAGGCTTTAGACCACCAATTACTCACAGTTTGAGGAATAGGTGAAGATGGAGAATACTGATCACGCTAGCAGATGCACAGGACCCTGTCAAGGCCAGCTACAGCCAGTAACTGCAAATCTATTTCCTAATGCACAGACAGGATGACAGCTCTCTGGAATTAAAATAATAGAAACATGCATACACATTCAATGATACATACTAGATCCTAACACAAAGGTTGGATGACAGCCCCTCTAATGCTAAACATCAAGAGCACATAAGAAATGCCTAATAGGCATAGCCTGTAACAAAGAAGAAGTGGAAAGTGATCAATTAACAGCAAAAGAAGCTTGTATTAGCTGAAAATGAAGACCAGATGCTGCAGGTATCACAGAAGTTACAGTCTCCAGAAGTTGAACTTTACATCAAAACAATATTCATCAACCCTCATTACATCTTGTTTCTGGGTATATATGGAGGTTGATTACAAAAAATCTGCTATGCTATGCGTGGAGGGGTCATAACTGACCACCAACCACATTAACTGTTTGATATGGGCCTCTAATACAATCTAACTGTTTTAATGAATAAAATGACTCTTTCTGGTACTCTGTTGTACTCCACGAACCGGAGGAATGCCGTATGGAACAAGTTCCATAACTGTTGAAGGCATTTAACTGCTCGAGGCCGTACTTTCCTTCCCTAGCTGTGCTGCTGGTTGAATGCGGTTGTTGTAGATTTAATGTGCAGAGTGCTGGATCATGTCCTCCTTCCTCTTTTGAGTGCACGAAATAGGCCAAAAACACGAAAACCATATGGAAAATGAACGAGGGCCTAGGAATGAATGCTAGCCGTTGGATGGAACTAACGGATGGCTGTGATCTCATGGCAAGAGGCGATGGGAAGACGTGGGGTGGAGCAACTATGAACCGTCGGATATCACAAATAGACGGTGGGGATGAACTTGTAGGGGATATCAGGAGAAACGCGGATGGACGAGTGTGGGCCGTCGGATCATGTAATCGAATGGTGGAGGACAGTTTACGGAAGCTAACAGAATATAGGGGAGCGGGGAGATCGCAGACCATTGGATCACGAGATGGACGATTGGACGGTCGACGGGCACGGAAGCTGCAGGGAAATTAACAGCCGCGAAAGCAGTTTTGGGCGGATGGCGGTTTCCCCGCACCGCTCATCGGAGGTAGGCGGTATCCGTATGCGGGGGCGCGAGCACGTTCAACGAGCGACGCGTGGCTGGTGGGTCCGGCGGGAAACCGCTTTCCCCGTGGGCTATCATACGTGCAGTTTGCGGGAGCGGGAGCAGCGTATATCGTCGGATCACGAGGTGGTGGATCAAACGACAGGGGATTAATGCACACGTTTGTTGAATGAAATGACGTGAAAAAAGGCTTGCAAAAGGGTTTGGACGGGTTATCGGGTTTTATAATGTTTAAACAAAACATGCCCGGGAGCTAAGGAAAGAAGGATTTTATGCCAAATGTGGGTGTAAAACAGGGTAGCGGGAGTTATAAGGGTATAAATCAAATGAATGGGGAAGGATCAAATGAACTGCTGCTAGCTCCCTTTTTGCAAAAAACACACGGTCACAATGTCTTTAACCCGGCAAAAACCAAATTATGTAGCAGAGCTAACAGTTTCCTTCTCTACAATGTGTGGAATTATATGATCTTGGACCCCATCCAATACTATCACCTTCATCTTGGCCTTCTATTTCTCGAAGTTAGCCAATTGTTGTGCATATGTTGGCTCTACCATGACATTTGTCACGAACTCCTTCAGACCATGCTCATCTAACAAAAACTGCATACTGACCTTCCAAATGCCAAAATTTGAGGCTTTGTCAAGTCTATCCTAATCTTTGAGTCATGTTGAAGCCATCTTGCAAAACTCAAATAAACTGGAGACTAAATCTGGAAATCTCCTTCTCCTTCTTACTTGGCCTTCCTTTTGCTACTCGCACTCACTCAGGAATGCACATATCTGCCTCCGGAAATCCTTCTTCGACCAATGTACTGCCTTTAGCTGCTTCCTGAGACTACTTTCTCTACCTTCTATATGTCCTTCTCGGGGAACTAGCACATCAACTGTAACCTCTACAACTTGAGTTGGCTATTCTAGCAAACTTGCACTGGCAAATTAATTTGCCTAGTTCAGCCTGTTGTTACGATAAAACCTGGATTTCCTTCCGGAAACCTGGAAACTGGAAACCCTCTGACAAGATTTGGAAATTCCCTCATGTGTTCTTTTCTCTTCTTTCCCTGCGCATATATGTAGTTGTAACCCTCACTGTAAAACTTATGTGCCCAAATTTGCTTAACGAATCAATTGATTTGCTCACCGGAACTGCTTCCCGATAACCACACTGCCTGTTGGAACTCTGCTCTGGGAAAATTGAATTTTTCTAGAGCTCTTCTTCTAGAAATCAAAAAATCATTAGGAGAAGAGATGTCATATTCAATGAAAAGGTTTTGTATAAGGATCAGATGCAGGAAAAGAAACATGAAAAATAAAACAGAGAATACACAGTGCTTGATGAGATCACAGAAAAAGTAAAGGTGCCTCAAAATCATAATGATCAACAGCTAGAACAACAACAACAACAAGCATCTCAAACACCTGAAAGTGGTGCTAGAAGATCTACCATGATAAGTAGACCTCCTAAATGATACTCTCCTTCATTATATTGTGTATTGTTGACTAATTATGGTAAACCGAAATGTTATGAAGAAGCAGTGCAGGTAGAAACCAAGAAGAAGCAGGAGCCAGCCATGAAAGAAGAGATGGCCTCCTTGGTACATAAGCAAACTTGGGACTTAGTTAGGTTGCCTATGGGTAAAACAATATTACAGAATAAACGGGTTTACAAGTTGAAGGAAGAGGATGGAGGTAGAAAAAGGTATAAAGTTAGACTTGTGGTGAAGGGGTTTGCACAAAATAAAGGTATAGACTTTGATGAAATATTTTCTCATCTTGTTAAAATGACTTTAATCAGAACTATTTTAAGTCTAGTAGCAGCAGAAGATTTGCATCTTGTGCAGTTAGATGTAAAGACGACCTTTCTCTATGGGGATTTGGAGGAAGAGATTTATATGTAGTAGCCACAAGGATATGAGGTCAAAGGGAAGGAGAAACTAGTGTGCAGGTTGAAGAAGAGCTTGTACGACTTAAAACAGGTTCCAAGGCAGTGGTATCTAAAATTTAACAGGGTTATGTCTGAACAAGGTTATACTAGATGTCACTCTGATCATTGTGTTTATCTCAAAAGTCAAAATGATGGAAGCTATATTATATTATTATTGTATGTAGATGACATGCTTGTTGCAGGGTCTAACATGCAAGAAATAAATGCGCTCAAAAAAAAACTGCAAATTCATTTGCAATGAAGGATTTGGGTGTTGCAAAACAAATCCTTGGTATGAGAATAACTAGAGACAGGAAAAATTGCAAATTAACATTGTCTTAGAGTGAGTACATACAAAAGGTGTTGGAAAGATTTAATATGCAGAACGCAAAACCAGTTACTACACCTTTGGCTAGCCATTTCAAACTAAGTAAGGAGATGTGTCCCAATACTTAGGAAGAGATGGATTATATGTCTAAAGTTCCATATGCATCAACAGTTGGAAGCTTAATGTATGCAATGGTCTGCACAAGGTCTGATATTGCACATGTAGTGGGAGTTGTAAGCAGGTACATGAATAATCCAAGAAAAGAAGATTGGATGGCAGTGAAGTGGATTCTCAAGTATTTGAGAGGACCACATATCAAGCATTATGTTTTTGTGGTTCAAACATTTCTCTACAGAGATATGTTGATACAGATATGGAAGGTGATAGAGATAATGGGAGGAGCACCATAGAGTATGTGTTTACTATTGGTGGAACAATTTTCAGTTGGGTTTCAAAATTGTAGAGTGTTGTTGCACTCTCAACGACGGAAGGAGACTATGTTGCTACTACAGAGACTAGTAAAGAAATGATTTGGTTACAAAGGTTTTTGGATGAATTGGGTAAGAAGCAGAAGTTGAGCAGGTTATACAATGACAGCCAGAGCGCCATTCATCTTGCAAAGAACTCAGCATTTCATTCAAAGACTAAACATATACAGCTCAAGTACCATTTCATACGGTTAGTGTTGGAAGATGGACAGTTGAAGCTGGAAAAGATACACACTAACTAGAATCATGTAGATATGTTAACAGAAGTTGTAACTAGGGAGAAACTAAGATTTTGCTCGGTTTCAATTGGTCTTCAAGTACGATGATGAAGATGAGAAACAACCAGGTCCAAAGTGGAGTCATTGTCTAGAAAATGAAGCAGCGATGGAATTGCTATACTCAGTCTCCAAGTGGGAGATTATTGGGTGTGGAGCCTGATTATCTTATTTATTCAGAGGTATCACCGCATTGGACCCCAGTTTGTAATGGGGCGGAAAATCTACCCATTTGTTCACCACCAGGGGGGTCTACGAGGTGGGGGAGGGGTGATGATGATTTTTATGAACCCCCTCCCCCCCTAACAAGGGTTCGGGGGAGATGCCCCCGAAGCTAAAAACAGATGTTAAATTGCCTTGTAAAATATTGTAATTTTATAGTCAATTTGAGCCGTTCATTAGGCAGATGATCTGACGGTAAATGTTAGGTTTAATTTAGGGGTTTTTTCCCTAGAAGGCAACCCCTCACTATATATGAGGGAATTGTATTGCGGCTACATAGATACGTGTATTCTAAGTGATAAAGAGAGAGGAGATTGTGTGAGAGTGAAGAGGGAATTACAGCGGATCTGTTGTAGGTTGTACCTCATCATTTTGTTGGATAATATAAAAGGAAGGACTGGATGTTTCTCCGTGGACATAGCCCAAATTGGGTGAACCACATATTACTGTGTCTCTCTTGTTTTATGCATTTTCTATGTTTATGTTTCTGCAATATTTTGTGTGTTCCATTATTCTGTAATATATAATTTTCTAACACTTTTGCCTTTGAGTCTCTGATATGTAAAAAACTCTCTGATACCATGTGAAATTTCCACGAATGCACCAACTAGATATTATTTTAGTAACTTATTACCAGTTTATCTATTTACGAAAAAAATTAAATAATTCACTGATGCATTCTCCACAAATAAAATAGGTTACGAAAGATAAAATTTAAGAATTGAGAAATAGATGCACACACATAAAAATTGACACAATAATTTTTGGACTAATAGTCCCTGGAAAAAACCCTGAAGGGAAAAGTGTTGCGACAGATGACAGTTCATTTTTGTTATTGTCCAGTAAATTTGGAGAGTATAATATCTGGATGCCCAACTGACAATCCTCCGGAAAATAATGTAGCAAAATAACTCGGAGAGGATTTTCTCCCTCTGAAAATCAACTATCCCTCCATTGGCCTACTCACACTGCCCTCTGGAAATGTGCATTTCATGGCCTGGAATAATCCGCATGACCATCTAACTGGCTCCAAGTGAGTCGTCTAGGCTCCCTCTGCCTCTGGAAAAATTTTACTCTGCCTCCCAGATGATCTTTCCGGCCTTTGGAAACTAAAACAACCTCTCTTAGGCAACTTGCATTGGGGTTTACAGTTGCTCACATTAGCTTTTGCGAACACTTCTGCAGATAATTCAGCCTCCTTCCTATCGCCAATCTGACACTGGAGAAATGATGGAAAGCCTCTAGAAATCTCTTCCTCAAATTATTTGTTTCTTCCTCTCTCTCTCTCTCTCTCTCTCTGATGCTCAATCTTTGGGTCAATTTGTGCCCTTGCTGAATCACTGCACTAGGTGGCTCAATTTTCCTTAGCTCTTGTTCTCCCTCTTGTGTCTATCTCCATCTCATCAACTTGCTCTTATAATCTCTCATTGGAGCATCAACGACCAAGATCTAATGATGATCGATGGCTAAGATCGTCTTAGACTTGATCCAAGTCATTTTCTGAAAGTCTCTAGAGCATAAGTTAGTCTCCTCAATTAGTTCACTTTAATCAACCAATTTTACTGATTTAGACTTATGAAATAATTGAATGGTGGCTAATTAATTTAATTAAGGTGTTTCACTAGCCTATTTCGCGAAACCTTTTCTAGGTTTTGGAGATCTCATGTTTTTTAGCCTCTTGAACATAAATCAAGACTAGAACACCTATCTAATGCTACCATATCATCTAAAAACTAATACATCCTCAATTCATACTTGATAATTTCCATTGTACCCCTTCACTCCATTTCATCTATAAAATCTCTCCCCTTTCATGTTTGACCTATCAAAAATCATAAAAGGGTCTAAATGAAGAAAAACCTAAGTTATTAAAAACAAAAGGCTAAGAGATAGAGAGAAAATAAAAATAAAAGCAAAAATTCACCACCGCTAATTGGTGGGCTCCAGTATTGTAGCAATGATGTTGCAACTCCTAGGACTCCCTTCTTTACTTTTATCAACCCGGTAGTTCGTAACAAACTTGGAAGCGACGGTGCTATATGCACAAGTACTAGCTCTTACTGCAAGCTGTCACTTGATCAGCTGGCACAAGTTCGCTAGGAGCTTAAGCCAACTTCTATGAGTTCTTAGAAGAAGATTTTAACTATGATGGACGAAAGCTAACTCAAAAGAGGCTAATCTAATTACAAAAATAAGTTGAAAGCTGAAAGGAAATGCAAACCCTAGCAAACCCTAGTTTTACCACTAACCCTACTGGTGCAAGAAAAGAGATGAAAGCTGCTGAAATGGATGCCATTAACTCTTGGAAAGGTAAAATGCATGTGACTAAGCTACTTCTGAAGGAAAATATGGAAAAGGCATTTTTTTGTATTTTTGAGTAATTTTGCAGAATTATTATGCATGTGCTTTAACTTTTTTTTACCATGCAGAGGTTGATTGGCGAAAGGAAATGGAGTAGGCGCTTGCAGGAGGTTGGGAAGGTGAGAAGAGGGCCTAAGGGGTCCCTAGCACCCTTTCAAAGAATTTCACAGCGATCAGATCTCGAAAAAATGCTCACGTGAACTTCTATAGGAAGTCTGCAGGGGTTCTACAGGATGTTCTACAGGAAGTTCTACAGGAACAGGCCGAAAGTGATTTTTGAAGGTTTGGAGGAGGAAAAATGGTGGGAAAAAGGAGATGAAGGTTGGATGAGGGTGTTAGAGGGTCTAGGACTCTGTCAATGAAGATCAAACATGAAGGTGATGGCTGGATTGGTTCAAAGGATAAGAAAGCGATTTTGCACAAAAACGTAGAAATTAGGGTTAGTTGGGAAAGTGTGGCAAATGGAGGGAAGAAATCTTGAGTGAGGGGTTGGAACAGGTTGTATGATGGAGAAAGGGTAGGTAGGGATGTGTTACAGGTGTTCTGCACATTACTTTCCAAAAACTGATCCAAACAAAGACAAAAAAACAGATATCTATCTACTTTGACCTAATCTACTTTTTAAAAAACTAGAAATACGATGAACAGGAATCTATGGGCAGAGAATCATGCAAGATAACTATGAAAACTAAGCAAGAACAGATCTAAACATGCAAGTACAACTGGTATCAATTTTTCCAACTTAAAATCTAACACTAGCAATTGCATTGGAAGGCAAAAACAATGTTTTTGTGGCAGAAAGTATGCCTTGGTCTTAGCTCATGGTCCCAAGGAGGGAGAGATGAGATCAAGGACAGCTTGATGGCCTTTTTGCAGATTTTTCTGTTACCAAACTGTCAAATCAACCTAAAGCATGAAAAACTATCTTAATCATCAAAAACAACCGAAGTAGCAAAGCAAGATTTTAACCTAAATAACAGAAATTATTCTATGAATACAAAAAAGACACATAAAAGTACACAAAGGAGGTAATGGCACTTGGGTTGGGCCCAACCCCAAGAGCTACAACCTCCTGAGAAATATCAGAGCTAGTGCAAAGCTGGATTCATCTATTGATCAAAAAATAATAGTTACATCCCAAAAACTGTCTACAAGAAAAAAACTTGAAAATGTGCTAATACAGAGCTGCACTAAAGTGTGAAAATAGACTAACAAAATGACTAACCTACTGACTAAAATCTAACTACAATCTGACTAACAAAACTGAGGCCCTAAGGACCCCAACAGTCCTCCTAAACTTTAGGAACTCAGCTGCCAAAACTTGTAGTTAACAGCAACTTTACTAGCCCTGCTCGGCTGTCGTTGTGATCATCGATGTGGTGGCCCTTGAACTCTGAGCTGCTGGTGGAGAATTCAAGGTAAGGGCTCATAAATGAAGGGGACACCTTCCTACAAATCCTCTCCCTTGTTCTCCCACAAATTTGGCTGTCAAGTGCTCATTAAACCTTTGATTTTGTCTCAAAATTAACCAAAAATTTGCATAAAGCGCACATTAGACTTTTTTGCATAATGACTAACCCAATTCACTCTATTAGCATAAATATAATCAAAAACATGCAATAAACTAATGAGAATGGTGGATTAAGTCGAATTAGGAGGCTAAATGAGCCCATATAATTACCCATTTCTGGGGTTCATCATCACCCCCTACTGAAAGTGTTGCTCATCCTCTGAGAAACTAATCTATCTCTTCATCTTTAATGGCCCTGGTGGCCTCCTTATCACCCCAAGCTTCTGATGTGGTCTACTCATGTGTATCATAAAATTATTCCTTCTTGTCCATATCCTTCCACTGTTCCTCCTGTTCTGCTTGTTTGAATTCTTGTGCTTTTCATGGCCTTGAAATACATGGAGGTTTTCCTTTTTCTTTTTCCTTTTTGTTTTGTAGGTGTGCTTAATGCAGCAAGCACAGTTGTTGCTTCCCTTGCCAACATTTCAAGGGATTTCTCTTTCTATTGTTCTTTTTCTTCACTTCCTGTAGAAATCTCTATGCCCACTGTTTCTGCTTGTGTCACTAATATCTCAAGGTGTGTTTGTTCTTTCTCTTGATGGGTGCCTGCCTTGGCTGTGGCAGCCTTCTTTTGGGCTTTCTTAGCCTTTTTCTTGCCAATATTTGTCCTTTTTCCCTTCTCTGTTTTTGTTATTTTATCCTTTTCTCTCTTAGACTCAAAAGTCTTGTCAAATTCCTCTTTTTCCTTCTATTCTTCCTCTGTTTTGCCCTCTGTTTGAATGTCTTGTGCTCCCTCATCAATGTTCTTCTCAATTTCTTTAGTTTTCTCCTCCTGAATCCTCCTAGCATGGTGTTGAGTGCTTCTTTTTGTGTTTTAACCAGAAAAGAAATTGCTCAGGTGGAAAAAAATAGTCAATCACTGAAACAGAGGATAGCTGAATTCAGTTTTTCTCTGAGATCAAAGAAGGAATTTCTCATGTGCTCCTTACAACATCAAATGGCAATAATTCCCCTATTTGAAAACTGCTGTCACCCAGAATTTGGTCTGTCTATTTATGAAAAAAAAATTACAGGACAGAGCATAAGGACACAGGTTTTTTTTTCTCAGCACATAGATAGATATGTAAATTCGGGTTTTTTCACACACACAGGTTGGCCTCTACTACTGCATATCTTCCTTACAAGAGAATTTAGAAAATGATGATGAGGAGATTTTGGATGCAGAGGAAAAAACTGGGTAAACTTAGTGAAATATGCAGGCAGACTTCCATTTTTCTCAATGCACAGGCAGACTTTTTACTCTCATTTTTCAATTTAATGTCGTGTTCAATTCACCATTTTGCACCAACAAATCATGCACAGAGAAGTTTTCCCGAGCCTACCTCGTTTTGAGCTTGAAATTTGGTGAAAGTCCCGGGTTTTCTTTCTACAGGGCTGTTCTCTGCCTTTCCTATAGAAGCCTTCCTGTAGAAGTCACCCGGCTCCTGTAGAATGAAACTGTGCTTCCTGTAGAGCCCGATAGGCAGGAGATTTTCAAAAAAACAGGCAAAAATCTTGCAGAGGACCACTGGTTAGCTGCTCTGGAAGTGGTGGACGCGTACTCTAGTTGGGAACGTTGTGAATGCAAAATGAACAAAGGGTGGTGAATGCGTTAACTGAGTTGTCTTTTAACTGCTGGCGTGATTCGTGGTGAGGAGATGAGGTGGCTGGATGTACGTTGGCCCCATGCAGACTGCAGTGCTGTTATGAAACTGTATGCTACTTGCCCGTAATCACTTCCATCAATTACGTTGGAGTTTAAACAGCCACCACTACCTGTTTTCAGTTTTCTTCCCGAGATGGCTGAGCACACGTGCCGATTGCACCCACTGAGCGTTGTTTGAACTAGACGAGGCGCTGTCTGAACTAGATGAGGGTGGCCAGTTAGCTGGCCACCGATCTTGTTTAATCACAACCATCTCACTGTCCATGCAGTTCTTAAATTACATTCATGCAACAGAGGAACGGGTTTAGTCATGTACCTGGAAGTCGAATGCGTTTGTTGTGAGGTGTTGTGGCCTTTCCTTCTGCTGCATGCCTTTGTTTCTGTGGATGCATGCTAGTCTGGTTGCTGATATGTGGCTATTTTTCTTGTGTAGGTATCCTTTGGCTGGATCTAAGCTGCAAGAGTCTGTTTCAATGTTCAGATTTGCACCCTCATGCTGCTGATGCTGGATTTTTGCAGGACAGCGACTTGTTTTGTCCATAGCTCCCAAACGATAGACCGGATTGACCTGAAACTTTCTGAGCATGTTTCTATCATCATTATGCACCTCCCATAGCAAAATTGTGGTCAATGGATGCACAGATTTCGAGAAAAACTGAAAATGGCTAAAGGTGACAAAGGTCAATTTCTCGAAAACCGTGCACTAGAATTGGCTGAAATTGCTTGGGCAGGTTACTATCACCCACATGCATCTCCCCATGAAACAGGTTTTTAAATGGATGCACGAATATGGAGAAAATGCAAAAATGGTTGAAGGTGATGGAGGTTGATTTCTTGGAAACCGTGCACTGGAATTGGCTGAAATTGCTTGGGCATGTTGTCATCATCCCTATACAACTCCCCATGAAACAATTTTTTAAATGGATGCACAGTTTTCAAGTTAGGGAAAAAACAAATTTCTGCTCTATGTATTTTTGTATCAGAGCATTCTGCAGTTTTTGAAAAAATGATCTTGGGTTGTAATGCAGACTTGGAATCGATGGAAGAGGGGTTTGAAGACTGTAGGAGGATTTATAAACCCTTTATGAAGCTTCCCTGTTCCTCAAATTGCTTTTGAAGTCCATTTCTAGCTTTCTGTAATTTCTACAGGATCTTCCTGTAGAAAACACAGTTTTCAGAACAGAAGCACAGTGAGGTGGAAAGAATGTCAAGATTGATGAGAAGGGTGAGGGAAAGTAGGATAGGTGTTGTTATTGATTTCAGAGATTTCTTGGCACCTGCTGCTATTTCCTGAAGTTATACAAACCTGCAATACAACTAGAAATTCATTTTTGTTTTTTTCTCTCTTTTTGAAAACAACTAGGGCGCCTCATGGAGGTTTTCACCCTAATTGCCTGCTCTGGGCGATACCAAAGGAGGTTTCCACCCAGGGATCTTATTCCCTTTTTCTTTTCTCTTCTTTCTAACCCATTGACCACCTCATGGAGGTTTTCAATCAATGAGCCAATCTGAGGCGCCTCCAAGGAGGTTTTCACCTTAGATTTTTATTTTTATTTTTCTCTTATTTTTCATTTTTTTCCTTTTTCTTTTTTCTTTTTTCTACCCTACCCTACTTGAAGAACAACATCATTTTCAGGTATAAGAATACTTCCAATGGAGCCATGTGCACATCGAGATTAGAGACAAAATGATGTGGAGGCTTGAAATGCATGCTTTGACAAGTATCCAGATTTCAGAGACCAAATGATTTGACTTTGAAGGGATCAAACATAGCTGAGGAAGAGAGTATTGCTGCAACTTAGTGACCGTCTAGAACCATATCTCAATATAGCTCTGATATCCTTGGTCCTTTTGCTGATTTGGATCATTCTTCATGTCACCTTCTACCATGACCTTCTCATCTTCCTCTTTTTGTTGATTTTTCTCTTGAATACATGGAGGATTTGATGGTAACCATGAGGGAGCTCTCTCGATCTCTGATTCTGTTGTCTTCTCTTTATCAAGTGCAGCCCATGGTTCTTTGCTCTTCTCTTTTGCATCTTCTTCTGCTGGATGTGGTCCTTCAATGATATCAATATAATCTCTTCCTTGCAATACTCTTCCTGAGCTATGGTGAATATCATTGAGCTCAAAAGGAGTTGTTTGGAAATGTTGTGCCTCAGCATTGTAATTGGGTTGAGCTACTCCAATGTGTGGGTTTGGAAATGGTGGTATGGGTAGTTGAGTGGGGGTGTATATTTGAGATGGATGTGGATGGGGTTGTGGTTGGGCAGGTGGTTTCCCACTATATACTTGCTAAGCCTGCCTGTTATTTGGGTTCGGGTTTGGTTGAGCAGGCATTTGGGGCTGCCTTGGTGGAGCAGGAGGCGATGGTTGCGGTTGAGCAGGTGGTGGAGGCAAAGGAGTGGGAGGAGAGTTGTATTGGGGCCTCCACCCCTGATGAGGTGCATTCCACTGAGGCTGTGGCTGAGCATAGGGGTGAAATGGATGAGTAGCTGGTTGAGCATGATATTGAGATGGATACGACCAAGGAGGGGGTGTGGACCAGGAAGGATGAGCAGGGGGGCCCCAAGAAGGCATGGAAGTGGCTTGATAGGGGTTGTAATAAGTCTGGGATGTCCCTTGCATTCCCTGCTGGTAAGTTATAGGTCCATGTGGCCTCCTTTGGTTCATATAATAGAGTGGTTCAGTGGCTCCTTTAGCCCTCTGATATGCAACTTTAAATCTGGGCAAGGAAGGGCACTGGTTCGTAGGATGGTCTTTTTCATAGACAAAACACACTTCTATAAAGTACAATGGACATTTGTTCCTAGGATGCTTTCTAGTGCACCTAGGACAAAATATGGCCAAAGCCTTCTCTGATTCCTCTCGATATCTTTTGATATGCATGGCAAGCATTTGCCTCGCCTCACTTTTGCAATCTTCCCACATGTCTCCAATTTCACCCTCAATGGATGAGTTGGAAGAAAAGGTATTGCTCCCAACATTGTTGTTTTCAGCCATTGGCTCCAGAGGAATGTTTTCTTCTTCTTCTTCCCTATAGGTTCTTCAAATATGTCTACTTGTTACCTAAGGGTGTTTCTTGCTTGCGGCCACCGAAGAAGAGAGAAGGTTGGTTGTGTGAAGCAGTGGGAGTGTTGTGCAAACATTTTTCTAAATTATCCCTACTCCTATAAGGCATGAAAGGAAATCTTTTTTGTTGATTCTTGGTTTTTTTCTCTGCTTGTACCTGCAAAACTGAAATTGATTGAACAACAAATTGCAACTAACTAAAATAAACCTTGTTGAAATGAAAATGCAGAATTGAAATGAAAGCGGGAAATGGCTAATTTACGCTTGCAGAATTGAAATGCTAATCTACACTTGCTGAAATGAAATGAGAGTAGGAAATGTCTAATCTACGCTTCCTGAAATGAAATTGCGGAATTGAAATGAAAGCAGGAAATAGCTAATCTACGCTTGCTGAAATGAAATTGCAGAATGGAAATGAAACAACTACTCTACTCTTGCTGAAATAAACTACTTAGCAGAATGTTGCAGTAGAAAATAGAAGAAAAACAGTAATCACAAAGACTCTGACGCTTCCCAGGCAACGGCGCCAAAAAGATGGTGGGCTCTAGTATTGCAGCAATGATGTTGCAACTCCTAGGACTCCCTTCTTTACTTTTATCAACCCGGTAGTTCGTAACAAACTTGGAAGCGACGGTGCTATATGCACAAGTACTAGCTCTTACTGCAAGCTTTCACTTGATTAGCTGGCACAAGTTCGCTAGGAGCTTAAGCCAACTTCTATGAGTTTTTAGCAGAAGCTTTTAATTGTGATGGATGAAAGCTAACTCAAAAGAGGTTAATCTACTTACAGAAAGACGCTGAAAGCTGAAAGGAAATGCAAACCATAGCAAACCCTAGTTTTACCGACTAACCCTACTTGTGCAAGAAAAGAGATGAAAGCTACTGAAATGGATGCCATTAGCTCTTGGAAAGGTAAAATGCATGTGACTAAGTTACTTCTGAAGGAAAATATGGAAAAAGCATCTTTTTGTATTTTTGAGTAATTTTGCAGAATTATTATGCATGTGCTTTAACTATTTTTTATCGTGCAAAGGTTGATTAGCGAAAGGAAATGGAGTAGGCGCTTGCAGGAGGTTGGGAAGGTGAGAAGAGTGCCTAAGGGGTCCCTAGCACCCTTCTAGAGAATTTCACAGTGATCAGATCTCGAAAAACTGCTCACATGAACTTCTACAGGATGTCTGCAGGGGTTCTACAGGATGTTCTACAGGAACAGGTCGAAAGTGATTTTTGAAGGTTTGGAGGAGGAAAAATGGTGGGAAAAAGGAAATGAAGGTTGGATGAGGGTGTTAGAGGGTCTAGGACTCTGTCAATGAAGATCAAACATGAAGGCGATGGCTGGATTGATTCAAAGGAAAAGAAAGCGATTTTGCACAAAAATGTAGAAATTAGGATTAGTTGGGAAAGTGTGGCAAATGGAGGGAAGAAATCTTGAGTGAGGGGTTGGAACAGGTTGTATGATAGAGGAAGGGAAGGTAGGGATGTGTTACAGGTGTTCTGCACATTACTTTCCAAAAACTGATCCAAACAAAGACAAAAAAACAAAGATCTATCTACTTTGACCTAATCTACTTTTTAAAAAACCAGAAATATGATGAACAGAAATCTATAGGCAGAGAATCATGCAAGATAACTATGGAAACTAAGCAAGAATAGATATAAACATGCAAGTACAACTAGTATCAACTTTTCCAACTTAAAATCTAACACTAGCAATTGCATTGGAAGGCAAAAACAGTGTTTTTGTGGTAGCAAGTATGCCTTAGTCTCAGCTCGTGGTCCCAAGGAGGGAGAGATGAGATCAAGGACTGCTTGATGGCCTTTTTGCAGATCTTTTCTGTTACCAAACTGTCAAATCAACCTGAAGCATGAAAAACTACCTTAATCATCAAAAACAACCTAAGTAAAAAAGCAAGATTTTAACCTAAATAACAGAAATTATTCTATAAATGCAGCAAAGACACATAAAAGTACACAAAGGAGGTACTAGCACTTGGGTTGGGCCCAACCCCAAGAGCTACAGCCTCCTGAGAAAGATCAGAGCTAGTGCAAAGTTGGATTCATCTTTATTGATCAAAAAATAATAGTTACATCCCAAAAACTGTATACAAGAAAAAAAAACTCGAAAATATGTTGATATAGAGCTGCACTAAAGTGTGAAAATAGACTAACAAAATGACTAACCTACTGACTAAAATATAACTACAATCTGACTAACAAAAATGAGGCCCTAAGCCTTCTTATTTATACAAATTGAGGACCCCAACAGTTCTCCTAAACTTTAGGAACTCAGCTCCCAAAACTTGCAGTTAACAGCAACTTTACTAGCCCTGCTCGGCTGCCCTTGTGATCATCGATGTGGTGGCCCTTGAAATCTAAGCTGTGGCGGGCTCCAGTACTGCAATAATAATGTTGCAACTCCTGGGACTCCCTTCTTTACTTTTATCAACCCGATAGTTCGTAACAAACTTGGAAGCGACTGTGTTATATGCACAAGTACTAGCTTTTGCCGCCGTTGTCACTGGATCAGCTGGCACAAGTCCACTAGGAGCTTAAGCCAACTTCTGTGAGCTCTGAGAAGAAGATTTTAATGGTGATGGATGAAAGCTAACTCAAGGGAAGCTAGTCTACTTGCAGAGAGAAGCTGAAAGTGAAAAAGGAAGGCAAACCCTAGTTCTACAGACTAACCCTACTGGTGCAAAGAAAAAGATGAAAGCAGCAGAAATGGATGCCATTGACTTCTAGAAATATAGAATGGTTGTAACTAAGCTACTCTTGCAGCGAAATCTGAAAAGGAATGTCTTTTTGTATTTTTGAGTAATCTTGTAGAATTATTATGCACGTGCTTGACTGTGTTGACTGTGCAGAGGTTGATTGATGGAAGGAAATGGTGAGGGCACTTGCAGGAGGTTGGGAAGGTGAGAAGAGGGCCTAAGGGGTCCCTAACACCCTTCCAGAGAGTTTCACAGTGATCGGATCTCGAAAAACCGCTCTCGTGATTTTCTACAGGAAGTTTGCAGGGGTTCTACAGGATGTTCCGAAAGGAGATTTTGGAGGGTTGATGGTGGAAGAAAGGTGGAGAAGTGGAAATAGAGGTTGGATGAGGGTGTGAAGAGGTTTAGAACCTAGCAGGTGAAGCTGAGAAGTGATAAGGATGGTTGGATTTGTTCAAGGGTGAATAGAGCAATGTTGCACAAAAATACGGGAATTAGGTCAAAGTGAGGAAATGTGGCAAACGAAGGGCAAGAATCTGAGCTAGGGGATGGAACAGGTTGCGTTGATGGAGGGAGGGTAGGCAGGGAGGTTTCTTAGGTGTTATGTGCACTACTTCTTGAAACTGACCAAGCAAAGCTCATGCAAACTAAGTATCTAGCTATTCTAACCTAATTTGACCTAGGAACTAGCAATCATTGATGAAAAAAAATCCCTTGGTAGAAAATCATGTGAAACACTTATGAAAACCAAGCAATAATTAACCTAAGCATGTGATCACATCTGGTATCAACTTTTACAAATGAGAAACTAACACTAGCAATTGCATGAAGAAGCAAGAACAGTGTTTTTGTGGCAGCAGGGACACCGTGGCCTCAGCTCATGGTCCCAAGGAGGGAGAGGTGAGATCCAAGGTTGCCTGATGGCCTTTTTCAAAGATCTTTTCTGCTATCAACCTATCACATCACTCTAAAACATGAAAGCTTTTTCAATCATCAAAACTGTCCGAGATAACCAAGCAAGATTTTATTCTACTAACAGAAACTATTTTATGAAGGCAGTAAAGAAAAACATATAACAGTACATGGAGGAGGTCCTGGCACTTGGGTTGGGCCCAACCCCAAGAGCTACAGGCTCCTAAAAGAAGCTCAGAACTTATGCAACATAAAGATGGTTTCCATTACTCAAAAAACAACCATGTCTAAAATGTGTTATAGCAGAAGCTCCAAAATGCGCTGAGAAACAAAGCAGCACTATAGTGCGAAATACAAATGTTCAACAAGTAACCTACAAGGATAGAAGCCTCCCTACTTGTGCACTACGAGGATCTCTAGCAATCCTCCTTAATTCGAGGGGCTTGGCTGCTCAAAACTACAGTACTCAACCACTTCATAAAAGCTACTCGGCTGCCTTTGGAAATCGACTTTGGTGGGCTACAGAACTCCGAGCTAATGGTGGAGAACTTGAGGAAGGGGTCATTTAGTGCAGGAGACACCCTTCCTACGAATCCTCACCTTTGTCCCCTCGTATTTTGCTATCAAATGGTCCATAAATGCTTGACCTTGGTCCAAAAGTTGTTCAAAAATCTGCAGCAAACACGTATTAGCCTTCATGGTCTAGTGACTATGCTCATTCATTCAATTAACATAAACATACTTCAAAAGCATACATAAACTATGAAAAATGGTGGATAAATGGAGAACAATAGGAAAAATGAGCCCAATAAGTTACCCATTTTTTGGGCTCATCATCACCCCCCTGCTAAATGGGTTGCTCATCCTCTGAGCAACTAATCTAGCTCATCATCCTTGATAGCTTTAACTATCTCTCTCACGTCCTAGGCCTCTGAGGTGATGTCTTCTTCCCGGTCATGAAATCCTGCTTTTCTTTCCACTTCCTCCCACTGCCTGTTTTCTTCTTCTTCCTTAACTCCTTCCAGAAATCCTAGAAGCAAGGGAGGACTGAACTTTAGGCCGATCCAATTGGCCTGCAGATTTTGCATTGACTGTTTATAGAGGGGTACCCTTGCCAAGGCCTCCCTCATCCTGGTTGGAGAGTGGCATTATCTTATCTTCAAATTGTGGGGCAGTGTGTTCCACCTCCTTGTGCAAGCATGAAGGCAGTTATCCCCCAACAGTCTTTCCATGTCCTCAAAGTGGGCAATAGCTTGAGCTTGTCGTTCAATGTAATCTAGTAAATCCTGAGGGTTGTTGGCCAGGTGTTGATGGGCATGTATTAAAGCTGATGTATCTTTTGGTTCTGCCCTGATCATGAGTGGTTCACTCAGCTCCCTATTCATAATATCCCGAATCTTTTCTGCCCTCTTTTCCTCATGATTTAGCCAGGAGGCCATAGCCATAAGTTTCACATCTCCCAATGTAGCATTGGGGTCCCAAAGAGTCATGTTTGGAAGGGCCAAGTTGTGTAAATAGAATTCAAATAACTTAGCCTTATCCTCTGCTGAGCTGTTGTCACACAAGGTCATGAATTGATGGTAGCTTTGAAATGGAGTGGTGCCCCTTTGGGCCAAGGTGTTAATCTGGAACTGCAACCATTGATCTTTAAGATATAGGGCATATGACTTGGCAGGTTGCCTACACTGCAAGGCCTCTACTGCCCAACTGGCCATGCAGGCCAGTTGGGCTTCCTTTTCTTGTACCTGTTGCTTTAGAGACTGTATTTCCTCAGCTGCCTGTGACTCCTTCTCCTGTAGCTGTTTTGTTAGTGCCTCAACCTTGGCCTACAGCCCGTCCACTTTTTGTTGTTCATCAGAGGTTTCTTTGTCTACTGAAGGCTTTTCCTGTTGTTGTTGTTCTCCTAGAATGGAGGGCCTGTCGTCCTTATGAATTCCCTGTAGTCGTAGCTTCTGTTTCAACAGCTCATTCTCTTCTTGTAGCTTGGCCCTCTGACTACTTTCCACATGCTTCACCATGGCTAATTCTCCCCTTGACTCCCTGAGTTGTTCTTCTAGGGGGCCTATGTCCACCACACCCTTGGACTTGGCAATCCTCATCCAAGTGTGAGTTCTAATTCTTTCTTCTTCCAGTGCAAAGAAGAGTGGCACCACAAATTTCTAGGGAATTATTTTCCCGACTTCTAACAGGTTATAGTATGAATCCACGCTGGCGCTGAGGGCTTGGTTCCAATATTTCCTTTGTCTTTTCTTCCTTCTGTGATTGTCTGGCCACCTTTTCCTCCAATTTCTCGGTCTCTTTTAGCTTAACCCGAGTTTCCTGTAGAGATTTCTCAGCTTCCTATAGAATTGTCTTCGAGTCCATTGTCTTCAGTCTCTCTCTCCAGGTGGAAGTTTTTGGGCTTCCTCGTTCATAGGTGACAGATATCTTTGAAGGAGACCCTTCCTTTGGTTTAGGGGTTGTGTCCTCAATGATAATTGGCTCCTTTGACTGCGGCTGGGGTCTACCTACTTTGATCCGTGTGCTCCTCCTTGCTTTAAAGTACATGGAGGTTTACCTCTTTCGCTTCCCTTTTTGTTTTGGAGGTGTTTTTAAGGCGGCAAGCACAGCTGCTGCCTCTCTTGCCAATATTTCCGGTGATTTCCCCCTTTGTTGTTTTGTTTCCATGCTTCCTGTAGAAGTCTTTGTGTCAATTGTTTCTGCCTGTATTGCAGCCATTTCGGGATCTGTCTTTACCTTTTGTTTTGGTGTGACTGCTATGGCTGTGACAGCTTTCACTTGGGATGTTTCTGCCTTCTCTGCTCTCCTCTGCAGTCTCTTTTCCCTTGGGGTTTGTGTTGTTGTTCCTTGCTCTATTTTAGGCTCAGCAATTTGGCCCTCTCCTCCTTTTTCTTTATGTCCTTGTTGTGCTTGAATGTCCTGTGTTCTTTCATCATTAGTTTTCTTACCTTCTTCACTGTGTTCTCCCTCCTCACTGCTGGATGAGGTGATGCCTTCGGCTAGGATTCCAATATCGTCATCCCGGGACATGTTTCGGAATATTTCCCAAGATATGGGTACAGTGTAGGTATGCAGGGCATCTTCCACTAATAGCTTAATGAGCCCATGATGGGCCAGCTGATCTGGGGTCCCTTCATTCAATTTTGTACCACATTCAATGAGTGACTGAAGAAGAAAATAGGGAATGCTCAGCTTCTGGGCTGGAGGTGAATCAATCCCATGCCTTAGTTCACACAGCAACCTGAAATGGTATCCATAGACAATGCTAAACCTCCCCTCACATGTAATGTACTTCATAATTTGAAAACTAACCTCACTCCAGAGAGGAGGCAAGCTGGTTCTCCTAACCCCGTTTTTGTCTTCTACAGGATGTTCCTCTGGTAGGAAGAACGTTTTCTTGGAAACCTGGCCCAATGACCTCTCTTCTTTGCTCCAAGGGAGCCCTAATGGCAGGCCAGTAACACGGCTGATGAGCTCAGGGGTAATTTCTAGTGTCAAACCCCTAAAACTTACTGTGGCCTGTGTCTTTGATTGAGGTTTCAGGGACATCAAAAATTCCTCTGTTATCTCCTCGTCATGACCCCGAATTCTGTCAAAAAATGTCATCCAATTGGCCCGGGTGAAAAGATCCACCACCTCAGGATGCTCGTGCAGTTTGCTGGTGTCCAAGGGTTCTTTCCTTATGAACCCCCCTGGCATGGTGAGAGTGTTTTTATTTTTTCTTTTTTTGCTTTGATCAGAGGAAAAAAGAATGTTGCTTATGGTTTTCCCCCGTAACTCAAGAAGGGATTTCTCGGGTATCAAATATTAATTAACAGCTATTCCCTGGTTTTCAAGACTGTTATTGCCCAGAACACGGCTGCCTGTTTATGAAAGGGAGAATTTCGTTTCTACAGACAGAGTACAAAGCTCAACTTTTCCTTCCCAGCACATATACAGACATTCAAATTCACAATTTCATACACAAGCTGACCTCCACAGTTGCATATCTTTCTATAGGAGAATTTTTTTTAAAGAAAATGGGAACGTGGAGGAGAATTTGGATGTAAAAACAACTGAGAAACCCAGTGCAACACACGGGCAAATGGTTTCTTCCAATCCCCAGGCAGATTTTTCTCTGGTTCCCCACTCTAATATCATTCAATTCACCACCTTTTCAAATTACACCATGCATAAAGAGGTTTTTTTTAGCCTACCTCGTTTGGAGTTCCAAATTCGGTGACGAGAAATCCCGGTTTTTTCTGATCCGAAAGGCTGTGCAGGCTTTCCTGTAGAAGACTTCCCTGGTTCCTATAGAATATCTCTGTGCTTCTGAGCGAGCCCGATATGTGGCGATTCTCGAGAACAGGTAGAAAAACCGGTAGTGGACGACTGGTTAACAGTTTTTGGAGCGGAGGACGCGTACTTCAGTCGAGGACGTTGCAAGTGCAAATGAACAGAGGGTGGTGTGAGTTTCAGCCAAGCATCTTTTAACTGTGGCATAATTCGTGGCGAGGGGGTGAGGTGACCGGACCGAGCCGTTGATCCAACGTCACGGCCATAATTTCTCTGCGTGTCTCTAGCCGCCATCACCTCCCCTCTGCCGTTAACCGCCGCCACCACTGCCAGTCCCGACGATTTCTCCCGGAGTGGACACTCCACACGTGTTGGTTGCGCGTCTCGTCGGAAATTTGAATGTAACTGAGCTCGTTCGGATCCCACGAGGCTATGTAACTGGCCGAGGGTGGCCAGTTGACTGGCCACCGATCCCATTCTATCCAACCATTTCCATAGGCATGCGGCTTTTTAAAATATAGTTTATGTAATTGACGAATGAGTTTAGACACTTACCTGCGTGGTCACGGCCTTGTTATGCAGATTTCAGACCTCTAAACCATTTCTTCGTTTGTTGCTACTTCCTGCCCGGGTTTTGGAACCCAATCCTTCAATCGTTGACGTTGCATGCACGTGTTTCGAAATTCATTCCATTGGTTGTTGTCGCTGCATGCTCAGGTGTTGCTTGGTTTCGGCTGCTGATGATGTTTCCGCGTTCAAGACGAGCTCTTTGCATGCCTCCTTTGCTGTTTTTCGGTTGTCCTCGCCTCCAGAGTGTGTCTTCCAGAGGGATCAGCTGCTACAGGATTCCTGTAGGATGTCCTGTAGCTGCTTCTCCTCCTGGGATGCAAGCTAAACAAGCAGGGCTATACTGTTGACAAGGGATTCGGCTGATGAGGGGTCTAGATGGAGATTGACAGGTAGGGAGAGCAAAACACCACTGCTAGATATGTCGTTCAAAGTTCTTGCTGGCAGTGTGAGGAAAACAGGGTTTTTTTATTATAATTCTTTGTGTGACTATGCAGGCATAAATGACAGAATGGGTGCAACAGAGGTGTGAGGAGATGAAACAGGGTGATGTATGGTGATGAATGGAAACAGGGGTGGTTGCAGGCTTAATAAGCAGATTCCAACCTTCGGATTCCCTCCCACGATCAATTTTTGCCTGTCTGGAGGTTCTACAGGATCTTCCTGTAGAAGATATAGAACTTCCTGTAGAAGGTGAAATCTTAGCCTGAATGCGATCAAATCCTAGGAAAGGGGAGTGGTCATGGAGGAGGTGTGTGTGAGGGATGTTTGTAGTCTGGTGTTGACCTCTATCCTTGTTTTGCGCCCCCCCCCCCGGAACCTGCAATGTCTTCCCTGCAACCTGCAATTATTCAACAGAAATCAGGCCTATTTCTTTTTTCCTTCTTTTTTTTCTTTTTTTCTTTTTTTTTTCTTTTGGTGAGACAGCTGGGGGTGCCTCCAGGAGGTTTTCACCCTCACTATCTTCCCCGGGCACCTCTAAGAGGTTTTCACCCAAGGATATTTTTATTCTTTTCTTTCTTTTCTTTTTTCTCTTTTTTTAATTTTTTTTTTTATGATCAAGGTGTGGATGGAGTAGAGACAAGGCCCTACTCCACTACCAGCACTAACTTGTCCAGAGTTTCAATGAACTCCTACTTGGAAAGGGGCTTCCTGTAGATTTTCAATTGGTGCTCGTTGACGAGCATGGGGATGGCTTCTTCATCAATGGTCCTGATAAGGACTGAACCATTGTCGTTGCATTTCTCCACTGCATATGGTCCCAGCCACCTTGTCCTCAGCTTCCCTTTGAAATCCTTGTATCTTGAGTCATATAACAGCACCCAATCTCCTGGCTGAAATTGCTTTTCGTTAAGGTGCCAGTCATGCCATATATTTCTCTGGAGCTGAACTACTTCTGAGTGGAGGAGGGCCTGCATTCTCTGTTCATCTAATCTGTTCAGCTGTAGTAACCTTTCCTGTTGCGCATGGTTGAGATCCAGGTCCAGCTGAGCTGCCAACCTTAATGTGTTGTACTCGAACTCTATGGATAGCAGAGCCTTCTTCCCGTAGACCAGCTCATAAGGTGTGGAAGCTATTGTGGTTTTCCAAGTGGTGTTGTAGGCCCAGGTGGCCTCAACTAAGCGATCTTCCCAATCCTTTCTGCTGCTGCTCACCACCTTAGTCAAAATTTCTTCTAGAGCCCTATTAGTGACTTCCACCTGCCCATTGGCTTGCGGATGATAAGGGGTGGAAGTTTTGTGCTTGATCTTGTGATGAGCGAGCAGGTCTTCAATCAGGTTAGAGGTGAACTGACTTCCTTGGTCTGTGACTAATTCTCTTGGGTAGCCAAATTTGTAGAAGATATTTTCCCTTAAGAACTCGGCTACTTTTTCTTCTATCGCTGCTTTGATTGCCTTTGTTTCCGCCCACTTTGTCGGGTAGTCTGTGCACACAATGATGTAAGACTTTTGCTTTGAAGGAGGTTTGATAGGACCCACAAAATCCATGCCCCACTTCTCAAATGGCTCGAAATTCACTTGAGGTTGGAGGGGCATTTCATCCCTCGCAGTCGATTTCCCCATCCTTTGACATCGGTCACATTGGCTGATGTATCTTCTGACATCTTGATGAAGAGTGGGCCAATAGTAGCCTGCCTGTAGAATTTTGAAGGCAGTCCTTTTTGCTGCAAAGTGGCCTCCACAGGGTCCATCGTGACAGGTTAGGAGAATGTCAAAAACTTCCTCCTCCCTAACACAGCGCCTCAGGATCTGATCTAGGCCAAGTTTGAACAAGTTGCCCCCAATCCAAGTGAAGGGGGCACTTTTCCTCACAATTCTACTCTTTTCTTTCGAGGATAGGTGTGGAGGGAACTGTGCTGAGACCAAGTAGTTCGCTATATCAGCAAACCATGGAGAGAGTACTAAAATAGCAAACAGGTGTTCATCTGGCATCTGGTCATCCACTGTCCCTTCTTCATCTGTAGGCAAATCTAATCTAGACAGAAAATCAACAACGACATTTTCCTTCCTTGGCTTGTCAACAATGGTTAAGTCAAATTGCTGCAATAAAAGTAACCATCTAATGATACGAGCATTCACATCAGGTTTATTCATCAAATACCTTATCGCAGCATGATCAGTGTGTACAAATGTTTGATAACCAGTGATGTAGTGTCTGAACTTATTTAGGGAATGGACTACAGCTAGGAGCTCTTTCTCAGTCACAGTATAGTTTAATTCTGCCTTGGACAGGTTTTTGCTGACAAAGTATATGGCATATGGTAGCTTCTCTTCAATTTGTCCTAAGGCTGCCCCTATGGCTTTGTTCGAGGCATCGGTGTGGATGTGGAAAGGTAGGGCCCAGTTTGGACCTCTCAGGATTGGGGTAGTTACCAATTTATCTTTTAACTCATCCAGAGCCTCTTGGCAGTTTTCAGTCCATTTAAATTCAACATCTTCCCCAAAAGACCAAACAATGGCGAGGCTGGCTTACTAAAGTCTTTGATCAATCTTCTATAGTATCCTGCTAAGCCTAGAAAACTTCGAACATCCCTTACCTTCTGAGGAGGTGGAACATTTTGAACGATAGCAATTTTGTTAGGATCTACCTGTAATCCTTACTGAGAGATTGTATGGCCTAGCACGGTCCCTTTAGTCATCAGGAATTTGCATTTTTCAGGACTGAGGGACAAGTTCATCTCAATACACTTGGTTAAAACTTTTCCTAGGTTAGTCAATGCTTCTTGGAAGTTGGACCCATAAGGAGTAAAGTCATCCATATAGATTTCCACCAAATCATGAACCAGCTCAGCAAATATGCTCAGCACTGCTCTCTGGAAAGTGGCAGGAGCGTTGCATAGCCCAAAGGGAAGGACCCGGTAGGCAAAGGTTCCCCAAGGACAAGTGAAGGTGGTCTTATCTTGGTCTTCCGAGCTGATTTGGATCTGATTATACCCGCTGAACCCATCTAGGAAAGAAAAGAACTTCTTCCCTGCCATCCCATCTAGCACTTGATCTATGAAAGGCAAAGGGAAATGGTCCTTCTTGGTGGCTTTGTTAAGTTCTCGATAATCTACACAGATTCTCCACTTCCCATTTTTCTTGGGCACAAGCACCAGAGGAGAAACCCACTCACTGTCCGAGATGGGGTAGATGAATCCTACATCCAACAACTTTTGCAATTCTTCTTTAATGATGTCCTTAAGGGTTGGATTCATTCTCCTATGAGGCTACTTGACTGGTTTACAATCCTCTTTAATGTAAATGTGATGGGTACAGACCGACGGATGGACTCCTTTCATTTCCTTATAGCTCCAAGCAAAAGCCTCCAAATGGCAGTTCAATAGGCTACATAGCTCCTTCTCCTGAGAGGGAGATAAGGATGAGCTAATCTTCAAGGTTCTTTCAGGGCCAAATTCCACATTCTTAACTCTGGGAGAGGTCGGATCAGCCATACAGAGGTCCACTAAAGCACGGGACTGGGTACTTTCCACCAGCTTCTCTAATGGCAGCACACCGGGAGGTGGATTTTGAATCAACTTCTCAATTAGGTCGTCCTCAGTTTGAGGACCTCCCCGGGTGGCTTCCATTGTGCACACTGGTGCAGAGTAGACTTCATCCTCATCTTCCTCCTCCAACCAGAGAGGTAAGTCATGTTCTAGTAGAGGTTGGGCAGGAGGGTATAGGACTAGCTGTTTGGACATAGGCCCATTCTTGATGGTCATGCTCCCAGCTCGACAACTGATGTAAGCATCCGCAGTAGCTAACCAAGGCCTTCCCAAAATGAGGGGGCATCCAGTGAGTTTTTCCTTTGGCTGAAGGACCAAAAATTCCGTAGGGTACTCCCAAGAATCAACAGAGACCAGGACATCCTCCACGATCCCTTCGGGAGTCACGATGGAGTGGTTTGCTAACTGTAGTATTGTCGAGGTCTTTCTTAAGGAACTTTGGAGGTTGAGTTTGAGCATAGTGTCCCTGGTCATCACATTGATGGCAGCCCCTAGATCGATCAGGGTGCGGGGGATTATGGTGCCAATGATGTGAACATCTACTACCGGACTCCCAGGATCCAAATATTTTGGACAGATTATCTGCCCCAACATCATATCGGACAGTTGTCCTATGACATTGATAGTCGAGGCATCTCTCTTGCGCCTGCCTAGGTGCCCGAAACACTTCTCCTTGATCAATTTGTTGTAGATTGGTACATCTTTTATCGCCTGGAGAAGTGGGATTTTCACACACAACTGTTTAAGTTCTCCCAGAAGTTTGGTCTCTTCTGGGTTTGGTTGCATGGCTATTGTTAGTCTCTCAAGAAAGGGTGGAATGGCTTTGGGTTCACTTTCGTGTTCCCCTTCCTCATCCCTCAGGGGAGGAGGCTGGCGATCTGGAAGGACCTTTCCAGATCGTAGGTTGATCTCCTAAATCTCCACAGCATAGGTAGGGCATGTTGTCTCTCCAGTGTATACCTGCTGGGCTTGTCTATTGTTGGGGTTCGGGTTCAGTTGAGCAGGTATCTGGGGTTGCCTTGGAGGAGCAGGAGGTAATGGTTGTGGTTGAGTAGGAGATGGAGGCAAAATAGCGGGAGGAGAGTTGTATTGGGGCGTCCACCTCGGTTGGGGTACATTCCATTGAGGTTGTGGTTGAACATGAGAGTGAAACGAATGAGTGGCAGGTTGAGTATGGTATTGAGATGGATACGACCAAGGAGGAGGTGCGGACCAGGAAGGATGAGCAGGGGGGGCCCAAGAAGGCATATGAGCAGATTGGTTGGGGTTGTAATAGGTTTGGGATGTTCCTTGCATCCCCTGCTGGTAAGGTCTGGATCCATGTGGCCTCCTTTGGTTAACGAAGTAGAGTGGCTCAGTGGCCCCTTCAGCCCCTTGGTACATGGCTTTAAGTCCGGGTAAGGTTGGGCACTGGTTTGTGGGGTGGTCTTCCTCACAAACGAAACATACCTCCACTGAGTGCAATGGACACTCATTCTTAGGATGCTTCCTTGTACATCTGGGACAAAATATGGCCAAAGCCTTCTCAGCTTCCTCTTTCTTCTGTTGGATTCGGAAGGTATCTAGTTGCATGGCAATGGTCTGTCTCATCTCACTTTTGAGGTCTTCCATCTGATTTGCAAACTCATGCTTGGAGAAGGTGGCACTAGCTAAAAGTGGATTTCCCCAAGCTCTTTTCCGGGCTGCCCTAGAGTGGTTTCTAAACACAGTCTTTATGTCCTCATAAGGTAGTTGGTAGATGTCTCCTCTAGCTCGCAGATGGAGGGTATCTAGACGGTCTTTAGGGACTCCTCGGAGCAGGACCAGCTTCAGAGATTCGGGGTCCAGTGTGCACCTGGCCCTTTTATAACTAAGTTGGAACCTTTCTTCATAGTCTTCTAAAGACTCATCACTTCCCATGGTCATCCAAAAGATCTCTCCCTTCATTTCCTTTGACCTACAGTAGTCCTGGTATTTGTTGTTAAAGGCTTGCTACATCTGATCCCAAGTTGTGATACTGTTTCCAGGTAACCCCATGAACCAGCGTAGTGCTGCATCCTTGAGGGTAGAAGGAAAGAGTTTCAACTTTTGCTCATCTTCTGCATAGTCATAATTTCGACAAAGGATAGCAAACTCAAATAGGAAGGTATCAGGGTCTTTAGTGGTCAATCCATGGAAATGAGGTAAGGCTGAGGGACTTATGTTTTTCATCTTCATGTCCCCGTTGGTCTCTCGGATGGGAAAGGCACCTTCTATTCTCTCCTCATCTTCTCTACCGTTTCTGTTTTCAGCCATGGTATCAAGAGGAATGTTTTCTTGCTCTTCTTCTGTTATAGGATCTTCGTATATCTCTGGAGGTTCACCTATAGGTTCTTCTGGATCACTGCCACCGAAGAAGAGAGAAGGGTGATTCAGTGATGTGGTGGGGGTGTTGGGTAAGAATTTCCCTGTATTGTCTCTGTTCCTACGAGGCATGAAATGGAATATTTTTGGTGGATTTTTGTTTTTTTCTTCTGCTTGTACCTGCAAAACTGAAATAGATTGAACTGCGACTAACTAAAATCTATCTTGCTGAAATGAAAATGCAGAATTGAAATGAAAGTAGGAAAGGACTAATCTATTTTGCTGAAATGAAATTGTAGGAATGAAATGCTAAGCTACGCTTGCGGAATTGAAATTGTGGAATTGAAATGCTAAACTATGCTTGCAGAATTGAAATGCTAATCTATGAAAGCGGGGAAATATCTAATCTACGCTTGTTGAAATGAAATGAAAGCAGGAAATGTCTAATCTACTTTTGCAGAAATGAAATTGCATAATGGAAATGAAATAAACTACTTAGCAGAAGGTTGCAGTAGAAAATAGAAGAAAAGCATCAATCACCAATACTCTGACACTTCCCCGGCAACGGCGCCAAAAATATGGTGGGCTCCAGTATTGCAACAATAATGCTGCAATTGCTGGGACTCCCTTCTTTACTTTTATCAACCCAGTAGTTTGTAACAAACTTAGAAGCGACGGTGCTATATGCACAAGTACTAGCTTTTGCCGCAGCTGTCACTGGATCAGCTGGCACAAGTCCGCTAGGAGCTTAAGCCAACTTCTATGAGCTCTGAGAAGAAGCTTTTAATGGTGATGGATGAAAGCTAACTCAAGGGAAGCTAGTCTACTTGTAGAGAGAAGTTGAAAGTGAAAAATGAAGGCAAACCCTAGTTCTACAGACTAACCCTACCGGTGCAAAGAAAAAGATGAAAGCAGCGGAAATGGATGCCATTGACTTCTAGAAATACAAAATGCTTGTGACTAAGCTACTCTTGCAGTGAAATCTGAAAAGGAATGTCTTTTTGTATTTTTGAGTAATCTTGTAGAATTATTATGCACGTGCTTGACTGTGTTGACTGTGCAGAGGTTGATTGATGGAAGGAAATGGTGAGGGCGCTTGCAGGAGGTTGGGAAGGTGAGAAGAGGACCTAAGGGGTCCCTAACACCCTTCCAGAGAGTTTCACAGTGATCGGATCTCGAAAAACTGCTCTCGTGATTTTCTACAGGAAGTCTGCAGGGGTTCTACAGGATGTTCTGAAAGGATATTTTGGAGGGTTGATGGTGGAAGAAAGGTGGAGAAGTGGAAATAGAGGTTAGATGAGGGTGTAAAGAGGTTTAGAACCTGGCAGGTGAAGCTGAGAAGTGATAAGGATGGTTGGATTTGTTCAAGGGTGAATAGAGCAATGTTGCACAAAAATACGAGAATTAGGTCAAAGTGAGGAAATGTGGCAAACGAAGGGCAAGAATCTGAGCTAGCGGATGGAACAGGTTGCGTTGATGGAGGGAGGGTAGGCAGGGAGGTTTCTTAGGTGTTCTGTGCACTACTTCTTGAAACTGACCAAGCAAAGCTCATGCAAACTAAGTATCTAGCTATTCTAACCTAATTTGACCTAGGAACTAGCAATCATTGATGAACAAAAATCCCTTGGTAGAAAATCATGTGAAACACTTATGAAAACCAAGCAAGAATGAACCTAAGCATGTGATCACATCTGGTATCAACTTTTACAAATGAGAAACTAACACTAGCAATTGCATGAAGAAGCAAGAACAGTGTTTTTGTGGCAGCAGGGACACCGTGGCCTCAGCTCATGGTCCCAAGGAGGGAGAGGTGAGATCCAAGGTTGCCTGATGGCCTTTTTCGAAGATCTTTTCTGCTATCAACCTATCACATCACTCTAAAACATGAAAGCTTTTTCAATCATCAAAACTATCCGAGATAGCCAAGCAAGATTTTATTCTACTAACAGAAACTATTTTATGAAGGCAGTAAAGAAAAACATATAACAGTACATGGAGGAGGTCCTGGCACTTGGGTTGGGCCCAACCCCAAGAGCTACAGGCTCCTAAAAGAAGCTCAGAACTTATGCAACATAAAGATGGTTTCCATTACTCAAAAAACAACCATGTCTAAAATGTGTTATAGCAGAAGCTCCAAAATGCGCTGAGAAACAAAGCAGCACTATAGTGCGAAATACAAATGTTCAACAAGTAACCTACAAGGATAGAAGCCTCCCTACTTGTGCACTACGAGGATCTCTAGCAATCCTCCTTAATTCGAGGGGCTTGGCTGCTCAAAACTACAGTACTCAACCACTTCATAAAAGCTACTCGGCTGCCTTTGAAAATCGACTTTGGTGGGCTACTAAACTCCGAGCTAATGGTGGAGAACTTGAGGAAGGGGTCATTTAGTGCAGGAGACACCCTTCCTACGAATCCTCACCTTTGTCCCCTCGTATTTGGCTATCAAATGGTCCATAAATGCTTGACCTTGGTCCAAAAGTTGTCCAAAAATCTGCAGCAAACACGTATTAGCCTTCATGGTCTAGTGACTATGCTCATTCATTCAATTAACATAAACATACTTCAAAAGCATACATAAACTATGAAAAATGGTGGATAAATGGAGAACAATAGGAAAAATGAGCCCAATAAGTTACCCATTTTTTGGGCTCATCAAGCTGCTGGTGGAGAATTCGAGGTAAGGGCTCATAAATGAAGGGGACACCTTCCCACAAATCCTCTCCCTTGTTATCCCACGAATTTGGTTGCCAAGTGCTCATTAAACCTTTGATTTTGTCTCAAAATTGACGAAAAATCTGCATAAAGCGCACATTAGACTTTTTGGCATAATGACTAACCCAATTCACTCTATTAGCATAAATATAATCAAAAACATGCAATAATCTAATGAGAATGGTGGATTAAGTCGAATTAGGAGGCTAAATGAGCCCATATAATTACCGATTTCTAGGGCTCATCACTAATCCCATGGTTGTCTATGAATATCTAAAGAAAAAAGGACTTGTTCAATGAAACAAACACTTAAATAAAAAGGCAAAGGAGTAGTAAGAAATAATGACAGAGAAAGGGAACTCAATGTTAAGCTCCCTCTTTAAAGAATTATATCCACAAAATGTCTCGCTATTGAAAATTATATCATAAAAAAAATATAAGACTCTTGCATCATTACTTGAATTTTAGGGTCATCACATCAAGTTTACCCCTTCCCCTTCCATGATTTTCCAATATGTTACCTATATTTTACATAGGAACTTGGAAAACACAATTTGTCATAGGGCTTGACACATGTATAAGGGTTAATTAATGTTCCTCCATGGTAAAACTTAGGAAAATTATAAAACTAACCTTTGTTATGTTGTGTTTAAAGAAATCACTAAGGGTATACCACCCAAAGACACAATAGCGAGTTGCACTCATCACTCCAAGTGAGCACCTTGTATTGGGATCTATGTACCATGCATTGGGATTTGTGACACTACATTGGGATCCATGTACCATGGTTAGGATATGTGACATTGCATTAGGATCCATGTACCTATATTTGACCATATCTATTAACATTGGGCTCTATGACATTTTCTTGGGAATTTTTACATTGCGTTAGACTTCATGGAAATGCACTGGGTTATGGTGACGATGCGACATTGTCACATATGCCACATGGATCACTATGAGAGGGACCCCTTACCTAATTAGATGCATTGCTCTTAGTTGGATGGATTTATCACACATTGGCATGATTATTGCCCCTTGGACCACATGTGGGGGTTTGTTGAGGTATTTGAGTATTCCTAGTAGATTGATACATAAGGACATGGGTTGTTATGGCAGTTACATATGACATGGCATTTGACCACTTTCATTTGACTAAGGAGCACCTTGCTTAAGGAGCCACATGTACCACATAGCATTGGATTCTTCACGTGACATCCCAAATATGTGGGGATGACATCACACTTCTAGAGGTAGTTATTTCAAAGTGTTGGAGGTCTAGGAGGGTCTTTTGTGCCCACATGATGTATTTTTTCTACTATTTTGACTTTCTCCAGTTATTTTTTCCAATAGTTTGAGCTAACATAACACCATGTATTGAGGAGGCTCTTCATCTATACATGGAGGGGACCTCTCTCATTTTTCTTTATTGGAGATCAATGAGAAAACTTGCCTGAAGAGTTATTTTGGATCTATCTCTTTTTTCTAAGTGTTTGTTTAGATAATTTTGAAGGATAGGCTACATTCTTTTCTAGAGAATAGGGCTACATCAATACCAAATAAGGGTACCATGCTCCACTTTGAAGGGAATTTCATGATATAGATATTTTTGGTTTTACCCTTTGACCATCGAATATTTGCACCTTTGCATTGAATAAGATGTCTTAGGTATCTTCCCTCTTTCCTTGGACATCCTTTAAGCTCATATTCTTTGTACTTTGAGAGGTTTCACATAGAACCAATCTCCCCATCCATCCTTCATAAGAACCTATAAGCCCTAGATAATGCTTCAAGGCAATCCTTTGAGTGCCATCAACACTATCTTATCATAAGCCCAAATCTTCACTCGGATCTCTGCATAGTGATTCCATAACTCCTAAGGTGTTTACCTATCACCTATAATAAACTAAGAAGCCCAAATTTCTCTTCACCTTTCCTTATTTTTTGGTTATTTTTGCACAATCCAGGGTTTAATTGCTCAATTTTGGATCTAGGTTGCTAGATCTACATGCTTTCGTGTCATATCACATTATAGATCTTGCTAAGACTATTTGATTTTCTCATGATAAATGTTTATAATTATCCTATGTTATGGTGGATCATGCTTAACATGCTTACCATGTGGATATAATCATAACAATAATTATGCTCCAAAGTGTATAATTTCAAGCATATCATTGGGGTTTTATTGATGCTTGTATGTTAATTATTATTTGAGGGTTTATCATGCAATTTGTAACAACCCTAGTGAAAAGTCCATGGAATAAAAGTTAATAAAGGCAAAATAATAACCACGGGTATGGGGCACTTATTCCAAGTTGAATGTTGGGAAAGACATCCTAGTGTGGGTGTTCATTTGGTTTATTACGGCTAAGGAAACTGGCAAAGGCAAAGGCAAAGACTTTGGGAAGGCATGATACATTAATTGGAATTTTATTTATGAAAAATATTGGAAATTAGAAGAAAAGGAAGGTGAAAGGTCACAGGTTGCATGTGAGGAGGAAAATAATGGAAAATTGAAGAAAATAGAGACCTAATTAATAAAAAGGCTTATGAGGATCAATTTGTAACCTTTTGTCAGTTTAGTTTTGGAGCTCTCTCTCTCTATTCTCTCTCTCACATACTCTTGGACACTTAGATTTTTCTTGGAGCACTTCAGCATTGGATCAAGAAGGCAAAGGAAAGCAAGGAAGAGCAGGATCAAGTGGCTACAATGGGATTATTTGAAGGCATCAAGTTGCATGTATGATTTCCTTGCTAGATTTAGCATGCATGGCTATGTGTGCTTGTTCTTGGTTCTCTTGTTGTCATTGACATGGTTTTTGCCAAGTGTGACAATGTTCTTCAGCCTTGCCTTGCCATTTCCAGATGGCCATGGTGTGATGGGTTCTCATGTTTTTGGTTGAGTTGGATTGTTGGATGGATTTGAAATAGAGTGGTGGTCTCTGAAATAAAGAACACATGGCCTAGTGACACCTAAACCCAATTGTGGGAACACATGGCCTAGTGACACCTAAACCCAATTGTGGGATGCAGTAAAGTTGGATTTTTGTTACCTTGGTGGGCCTAGGAATCCTCAACTGGTGTATGGTGGGATATATGTTAAATCCTAGAGGTGTTTACTCTCCATCAGGCCTAGGAATCCTTGGTCGGTGATTGGCAGGATATATAGTAAAGCCTAGAGGGTGGAGTCTCGGTCAGGGCCTAGTGATCTGGTGTGGATTATGGTACATCTTGGTTCTATTGATGAGGGTGAGGTGGTGTAGCCTTGGGAATCCCTGGTTGAGTTTTGGTTATGATTCCCACATTCATGCTTGGAATATGGCATGAGGGTGATTGGCTAAAATAAAGATTTGGTTCAGCCAATCTATGGTCGGGTGGTTCGTGGAAGTCCCAAACCTGGTTGGATTTTGCATTCATTAATAAGAGTTCCTTCTCCTTGGTATTTCATGTGTAAATGTACTGGTTTATATGTGGATTTTATGGTTGTTGTATCCTTATTATTTTTGTTGTTTATATGTTGGGTATGAGTATGTTTTATGACAGTGATGATGTATGGATCCCATCATGTTTTATTCTGTAAATGAATGAACAATGAATATATGACCTAATATATGATAATGCGGCTAATGTGATAAGGAATCAATGCTTCTTAGTGATTCTCAAATAAGTATGAGACCCCTATGCTCAAATATGTTGTTATGACTTGTAGATTGCATATTTGTGACATGTTTGATGAAATGCATGACACAGCTAGTAGGGGTCCAATCAAGTCTTTGTTCAAGTATTTGCATTAGTATCATTGTTTCGATGTTACTTTTCATTCCTGAAGGTTTCATGGAGTTCTAGGCAGTGGCCTGAGCCCTGGCCCTGAAAAAGTGTTATAGAATCTGGGGTCGCAAGCTCATAACTAGCTGAAAAAGACCCCAGTCGCTTGCATGCCCTTGTTGTGAGAACGACTAGAGGGTCCCATTCGCATGCATGCCCATGTCATGGGAGCAACTGTGGCTCTAGGTCAATAAAATGTTAAGTTGCCTCAAGGGTTGGTCACTAGGAAAGGTTGGTTGGCTCCTGGGGTTCTGCAGCATGTGTAGAAGGTCAGGTTGGTTATGTTATGTCGGTTCCACTTCCTTAACTATACATGGGGAGTTAAATCAAATCATATTAACCTCTCATCACATGTCTACCCCAACAAACCGATTAACTTGGGTAAATGTGGGAGGAGGGTGTTATAGAGTGGTTTTAGTGCATGGTTCACTCCTTAGACTGGATGGGCAATGTGTTGGTCATGCATTCATGTCGGTTGCATATATGTTCCTTATACTTGTGGTCTATGCAAGTTTTACATATGCATGGTGTTGGTCATGGTTGCATTTGTGTCTCCATGTGAAAGTTGATGGTGTTGATGTTGGATGTGTTTATCATGAGTATAGGTCGGTTATGCACTAGTTATGCATGTCAGTGTTGTATGTATTATGTATGCATGCATGTCATACATGTGTTGATTATGCATACATTGATATGGGTGTAGTTTCCATGCATGAGGTCATGATGTGTGGTTGATATGGTCATGCATTGATGACTAGACTATGGTTAGGATGATATATATATGTTGTTATGATTATGTTTATACATGTATTGTGCTAATCTGGTTCACCTTGCAGATGAGATATCTGTTGGCATTATGGTTCAAGTGTTGTCCTTGATGGCAACTCACTCAGTGGATGGTACAGGTGCTCAAAGGTTAGTACAGGTGATGGCAACTCAATCAGAAGACAGATCTCAGTACAGCATGGCAAGAAAGCTCATACACGCTCTTTCGTTAAGCCCAAGTCGCGTGTACACGCAAGTTAGATTCAGAAAAAGCGCGTGTATGTGGAAAGGTTCCTTTGGTTCATGGTGGTTAGACCTTGGAAGTTGTGCCTATGATTTCGAACCATTATGTCTCGACGGGCGTGTCGATCCCTAGTTTTAAAGTTGATGGTATTGTGTTACTATGGTTTTGGCTCTTGGTATTGAGAAAGGCCTAAGGCTATATAAGGAGAAGAAGATCATTAGGCAAAGATCATCTTTCGACAAGGCATGAATATCTAAGAGAGAAAGAGATCTGATATGCAGGTTCTGAGTTGGTTGATCTGAGCTAAGGAGAGATCTCATCGGTTGATGGAGAACTAGATCTAAGGAGAGATCGGGATCAAATGGTTTGAAATGCACTATCATGATATGGTTGATTATGCGTATTTCTAGATCTGCATATTGTCGCAATGTTACGTTCTGAGTCTAACTAATATCTGGTACAGCTGCAAATTGAGAAAGTTTATTTTTAGATCTGTACGCAGGTTGGCTTCGGTAAAAGCGCGTGTATACGCGGTTTCTGCTCATTAAAGTAGCGTATATCTTTTGAAGCTTGATTTGAGTTTACAGTGGGGTCTGACTGTTATTACAGAGTTCTGTAGTCTGCTCTGTGTTCTGGTAACTGGTGATTGACAGGGTTCAGTGGTTCAGTGATTCAAAGTTGGGTTGTTTTATGCTTCAATGATCTGTTGTGAAAATTGAATGAATTGTGGTCTTCAGATTGTAATGTTGTGCTTCAGGAATATCCAAGTCTGAAAATGTATGAAAAGTGATACCTGGAAGAAGGAAGATTGTAGGTCAGCACCTACGTACTAGTATCTTGGCTAGTACAAAAGAAAAAAGGGGGTTGGAGCTCCCTTCCAAGGAAGTTTGGAGAACGAGAGAAGGTTGAAGCCTTCTGCAGGTTGTAGCCTGCGTACTGGTATAAGGCTGCACCAGTACAAAAGATTGTAAACTGAAGTTTCATATTAAGAAAGATAGAGACAACTTGCAGCAGGTGGTTTTCACCCACATTGGGTTTCCACCTTATATCTTGGTGTTCATGTGTGTGGCTTTTTATCTGTTCTGTTATACTGCACATGTTTACTGTTAATATGATGAATAATGTCCTGATGCACTTAATTGAAGAATAAGCCAACTAAATTGTGAGTTTTCTGCTTATACGCTGTTTTACTTCGTCACAGTAGCGTGTACACGCTGGTTCACTTAACTGAAGTAGCGTATATGTTTTTGGGCATTTGAAAAGTTTGATTAATCTGATAATACTGATTCACCCCCCCTCTCAGTATTATTTCCAACAATTGGTATCAGAGCAGGTCCTTCAGAGAAGCTTGATCGCTTGAAGGAAGATCATTCATCATGAGCAACTACGAGAAAGAAGCATCAATCAGGCCACCGGTTTTTGATGGAACAAATTTCAATTATTGGAAGGTAAGAGTTACTGCATATCTTCAATCTCTTGGTACAGAAGTTTGGGACATTGTAGAAACAGGCTATGCTTTTCCTTCAGCTACTCCTACAGATCCAGCTGAGAAAAAGGCATATGAAACAAATGCAAAAGCAGTCAGTACTCTATTAGGAAGTATATCTCAAACAGAATTCATGAAGGTCATGCACTTCAAATCAGCAAAAGAAATATGGGACAAAATGATCACTAGCTATGAAGGAGATGAACAGGTAAAGCAAGCTAAACTTCAAACACTCAGGATTCAATATGAGACTCTCAAGATGTATAATGATGAAAGTGTGGCTAATTATTTTCTTCGGGTAGATGAGATTGTTAATTGTATGAAAAATTTGGGTGAAGAAATAAGAGAAACTATAGTAGTTCAAAAGATTCTAAGATCTTTATCTCCCAAGTTTGAATCTAAAGTATCTGCAATAGAAGAAAAAGAAAATCTCCGTGTTCTCACTATGTCTCAGCTACATGGAATTCTAACCGCTTATGAAATGAGAAAGGGAGGTCCATCTGACAGAAGGGAAGCTGCTTTTAAGGCATCAGGAAAAGAAGATTACTATGAAGCAAGCCATGTTCCAGAAGAAGAGGAAGAAGAATCAAATTTTGTCAGAAATCTTCAAAGGGGTTCTGGAAGGTTCAAAGGTAAGCTACCTTTCAAATGCTTTGCTTGTGGGAAAGTAGGTCATTATGCTGCAAAATGTCCTTATAAGGATAAAGGAAAAGAACCTGCTAGATGGAACAAGAAACAAAGTGCAAATAGGAAAAGCTACTACACCCATGAAGATAGTGATGGCTTATCAAACAGTGATGAAGATGAACAAGGTAATAAATATAAGCTGTTAATGGCATTTGAAGATGATGATTATGAGGATGCTATAGATGTGGATAATCTCTATAATGAAATCACTAGACTCAAGAGAGGCATAGAAGAAAAGAATGTGATCATTGATACTTTGCAATTTCAAATTGATGAAAAGGAAAAACATCTTGAAAAACTAGAAGGTGAAATTGTTGGTCTCAGAAAAGAAATTGAGAAAACAAAAGCTATTAATCTTAAATTTGTCAAAGGATCTGAAACTTTGGATGAGATTATCAGTGTGCAGCGGTCTCCTCTAAACAAGACAGGTTTGGGCTATAATGGAGAAACCTCTCAAGCATCCACCTCAAAAAGTTATCTTGATGCAGCAAGAGGAAATGAGCGGAAGAACAATGAAGATAATCAGGTAAAGCAGGGACGAGTTACAAACAGAAACTATCAGGGACAATCCTCCTTAAGGATGAACAAAAGCTACAACCAACCACAGGTAAAATCTTCTCAGTTTGGCTCAAGAATAGATGAAAATAGAAATTACAATCAGTTGGCTGGTAGATTCAATAACCGCAGAAGCTTCTTCAATGGACAATGCTTTTCTTGCCACAACTTTGGTCACAGAGCAGCTCAATGTGTTGCATATAAAACAATCATGACTAGGGAAGCTCAAAAACAAAGAAGTATGACAGGGATTACAAAAAGGACCTATAACAACTTTTCGGTGCTTGAAAATGAAGTTGAATGTTCTATTTGCAATAATTTTGGTCATAAAGACTCTGAATGCAGGAGCAGGTTTCAGGAGAAAAAGGAACAAGCCACAAGCACCAAAACATGGAGAATAAAGGAACCTCAAACAGAAAGATGTGGGATAGCATTTTATGCAGAAGGACAGGAAAATCTATGGTACATTGACAGTGGATGTTCGAAACATATGACAGGTGATAAAGAAAAACTTGAATCTTATTCTACTTTAGAAAAGGGAAAGAAAGTTTCTTTTGGAAATGATACTCCTGCAACTATAAAAGGAAAAGGTATTGCTCCTTTGAAAGAAAAGGTCAAGGCTGGAAATGTTTTGTATGTTGATGGATTGAAGCATAATCTTCTAAGTGTCAGCCAGATGTGTGATCAAAAAACAGAGGTTATTTTCAGATCGAATGGATGTCTTGTTCGTGATCTTGATACAGGTAAAACAGTTCTCAAAGGCAAAAGAACTCCAAATAATCTGTACATATTTGAAGAAGGACAACAACAATGCTATCTTAGCAAGGATGAAGAGCACTGGTTATGGCATCGAAGGTTGGGACATCTAAGCTTCTCACAAATAAGGAAAGCATGCAAATATCAGGCAGTTCGCGATCTTCCAGATATCAAAATTCCAGACAACACCATATGCAAATCTTGTCAGTTTGGAAAGCAGACCAGAACTAACTTTCCAGAGAAGGAAGGATCAGCTAGCTTGCCTCTTGAGCTAGTCCATACAGATGTATGTGGTCCATTTAGGAAAAGGACACCTCGAGGAGAAGAATATCTGATATTATTCATTGATGATTTCTCAAGGTTTGTTTGGTTAGGGCTTATGAAGCACAAAGATGAAGCATTCGAAAAATTCAAATCCTTCAAAGCATTGGCTGAAAATGAATCAGGACACAAAATCAAGTGCCTCAGATCTGACAGAGGTGGGGAGTTCACATCAAATGAATTTTTTGATTTCTGCGATGAACATGGGATAAGAAGAGAATTCTCTACAGCTAGAACTCCTCAGCAAAATGGGGTTGTGGAAAGAATGAACAGAACTATCCAACAAATGGCTCGTGCTATGCTCGATGAATCAGGTACTCCTGCAACCTTCTGGGGAGAAGCCGCACATGCTGCTGTTATCATTCTTAACAAAACAAATGTCCGAGTAAACAGCACTCAAACACCTCATGAGCTTTGGAGTGGTAAAACTCCTTCCGTGAAGCATTTCAAAATCTTTGGGAGCAAATGTTATATTAAGAATACTGATGAGCAACTTGGCAAACTTGAACCTAGAGCAGATGAGGGCATTCTTCTTGGTTATTCTCCACATAGCAAAGCATACAAGTGCTACAATAAAAGACTTGGCAGAATTGTTGACAGTATTGATATAGTGGTTGATGAGAAGGGATATATTCCTAGGCAAGTTCATCATGAAGAAGATGAAGGTTACTCTCAAAGGCGAAATGATGAAGAAGAAGAACCTCAAGAAGAAGAAGAATCTCAAGAAGAACCAGAGGAGCAGACAAGAATAGAAGAGAAGACTCCATCCAGATATGTCCAAAAGAATCATCCAGAAACTCAGATTGTGGGGCAGAAAGAAGCAGGAGTACAAACAAGAAGGACACTTGCAGAAGCTTCAAGCTACTTGGCTCTACTCTCCTCCATTGAACCACAAAATGTGAAAGAAGCATGCAAAGATGAATGTTGGGTCAAAGCAATGGATGAAGAACTTGAGCAAATCGAAAGGAACAACACTTGGGAATTAGTTCCTAGACCAAAAGATAAGAATGTAATAGGAACAAAATGGGTCTTCAAGAATAAGTTAAATGAAAATGGAGAAGTAATTAGAAACAAGGCCAGACTTGTTTGTAAAGGGTATGCACAGCAAGAAGGAATAGATTTTGAAGAGACCTTTGCTCCTGTGGCAAGACTAGAGGCCATCCGAATGTTCCTTGCTCTCTCAAGCTTTCAAAACTTCAAGGTATTTCAAATGGACGTGAAATCAGCCTTCCTGAATGGAGACTTAGAAGAAGAAGTATATATTGAGCAGCCAGATGGGTTCATTCTTGGGAATGATCCAAACCTTGTATGCAGATTGAAAAAGGCTCTCTATGGGCTCAAACAAGCTCCAAGGGCTTGGTACTATCGGTTGGACAAATATCTTCACCAACAAGGCTTTTCAAAAGGATCAGCAGATAGCAATCTCTATATAAAAGTTGAAAATAACAAATTGCTAATTCTTGTTGTTTATGTAGATGATATTATTTTTGGCAGCAATGAAGAGACTATGAGTCAAAACTTTGCCTTGGTTATGCAGAAAGAATTCGAAATGTCACTTCTTGGAGAATTGACATATTTTCTTGGATTGCAAATCCAACAAAATGAAGGAGGTATCTTCTTGTCTCAAACCAAATACCTCAAGCAGATCTTGAAGAAGTATGGCATGGAAGAGTCAAAACCAGTATGTACACCCATGGTTACAGGATGCAGCCTCAGTGCAAATGATGAATCAGCAGCAGTCCACCAACCCACTTATAGATCCATGATTGGGAGTTTGCTTTATTTGACAGGTACTCGACCAGATATTACACATGCAGTAGGAATGGTTGGAAGATTTCAAGCCAACCCAAAGGAAACTCATCTTCAGGCAGTCAAAAGAATCTTCAAATATCTTCAAGGGACCCAAAACTATGGCTTATGGTATCCTAGAAATACTGATCTCACTCTTCATGCTTACACAGATGCAGATTGGGCTGGAAGTGTGGATGATAGGAAAAGCACAAGTGGAGGTGCTTTCTTCATGGGTTCCAGATTAGTATCTTGGTTCAGCAAGAAACAAAGTTCGATTGCCTTATCTACAGCTGAAGCAGAATATGTGGCTGCAGCATCTTGTTGCACACAACTTCTTTGGATGATGCAGACCTTGCAGGACTTTCAAATCACTTGCACTCCACCTGTCTCTATCTTATGTGATAATACAAGTGCAATCAGCATTTCAAAGAATCCAGTCATGCACTCAAAGACCAAGCACATACCAATCAAGTACCATTTTCTTCGGGAACAAGTGCTTGAACAGAAGGTCAAGTTGGAGTATGTTCCTTCTAAGGAGCAAGTTGCTGATATTCTCACAAAACCACTGCCCAGGGAAACTTTTGAATATCTCAGACAAAAGCTGGGAGTAGTTAATGCTTCATCCTGTTGTTGAAATTTGTTTGTTCTACAGAAAAGTTGGTATACGCAGGTTACGGAAGTAATATGAGCGTATACACGCGGATTCATGGTGGGAAAGTCGCGTGTATGCTGGACGCTTGTTGCAGAAAGAATATCCGCGTACATACGCTGTTTTATACAGGAGAAAACGCGTATATGAAGTTCTGAACAGCAAGGGAAAACTCTGAAGTTCTGAACAGCAATAGGAATGTCAGAATTATTCAGGCACAGTTTCAGGGAGTGCAACAGGCACAGGTTCAGGGGGAGCAGCTCAAAAGTCTCATAAAGCATTGTTGGCATTCAGATGTTTTTGGTTGTTGGTTTCAGGAGAAGGAGCTCAGAAAGAAATTCTAGTTGCTGATCTAACAAGATGTTTATCAGATGCTGCTGATGTCTTTCCTAAGTCTTGGTCTAGATCTGTTGTCTCTATGTCATGTATCTCTCTTGTCTCTTTTATGGTGTCAAGGTCATGTAACGGCCTTTGTTGGTTTCCCCACTATGCCTGGGATGAATGATGAAATGTTCATGTATTATCATGGTTAGGTGGATGAGTCAATATTGATGTATCCCCACTTGGTTGGGTGGATGAGTCATTTTTTTGTATATCCTCACTTAGTTGAGAAATGGATGTATGTATGAGTCTTTGGTGATAGGAAGGTCTTTTATGATGTATAGAGTCATGTTCTTCTTGAAGAACATCTTTTGCAGATCTTGCCTACAGTCAAGGGGAGCATGAACAGCACTTGGTGAGCAGGATGGATAGATTGGTACTCTTTGGCATTCACAAAGGGGGAGCACACTTGGAGATTTCAGCATGTATTCAGGGGGAGTATGGACAGCAGTATGGACAGCAGAAGGATTACCAAGGAAGAGAATATCTTGGTCCTCCCTTTTGCCCTTGATGTCAAAGGGGGAGAGTGACTTGGTGTGGTGGTTGCCATCAAGTCCAAAGGGGGAGATTGTTGGCATTATGGTTCAAGTGTTGTCCTTGATGGCAACTCACTCAGTGGATGGTACAGGTGCTCAAAGGTTAGTACAGGTGATGGCAACTCAATCAGAAGACAGATCTCAGTACAGCATGGCAAGAAAGCTCATACACGCTCTTTCGTTAAGCCCAAGTCGCGTGTACACGCAAGTTAGATTCAGAAAAAGCGCGTGTATGTGGAAAGGTTCCTTTGGTTCATGGTGGTTAGACCTTGGAAGTTGTGCCTATGATTTCGAACCATTATGTCTCGACGGGCGTGTCGATCCCTAGTTTTAAAGTTGATGGTATTGTGTTACTATGGTTTTGGCTCTTGGTATTGAGAAAGGCCTAAGGCTATATAAGGAGAAGAAGATCATTAGGCAAAGATCATCTTTCGACAAGGCATGAATATCTAAGAGAGAAAGAGATCTGATATGCAGGTTCTGAGTTGGTTGATCTGAGCTAAGGAGAGATCTCATCGGTTGATGGAGAACTAGATCTAAGGAGAGATCGGGATCAAATGGTTTGAAATGCACTATCATGATATGGTTGATTATGCGTATTTCTAGATCTGCATATTGTCGCAATGTTACGTTCTGAGTCTAACTAATATCTGGTACAGCTGCAAATTGAGAAAGTTTATTTTTAGATCTGTACGCAGGTTGGCTTCGGTAAAAGCGCGTGTATACGCGGTTTCTGCTCATTAAAGTAGCGTATATCTTTTGAAGCTTGATTTGAGTTTACAGTGGGGTCTGACTGTTATTACAGAGTTCTGTAGTCTGCTCTGTGTTCTGGTAACTGGTGATTGACAGGGTTCAGTGGTTCAGTGATTCAAAGTTGGGTTGTTTTATGCTTCAATGATCTGTTGTGAAAATTGAATGAATTGTGGTCTTCAGATTGTAATGTTGTGCTTCAGGAATATCCAAGTCTGAAAATGTATGAAAAGTGATACCTGGAAGAAGGAAGATTGTAGGTCAGCGCCTACGTACTAGTATCTTGGCTAGTACAAAAGAAAAAAGGGGGGTTGGAGCTCCCTTCCAAGGAAGTTTGGAGAACGAGAGAAGGTTGAAGCCTTCTGCAGGTTGTAGCCTGCGTACTGGTATAAGGCTGCACCAGTACAAAAGATTGTAAACTGAAGTTTCATATTAAGAAAGATAGAGACAACTTGCAGCAGGTGGTTTTCACCCACATTGGGTTTCCACCTTATATCTTGGTGTTCATGTGTGTGGCTTTTTATCTGTTCTGTTATACTGCACATGTTTACTGTTAATATGATGAATAATGTCCTGATGCACTTAATTGAAGAATAAGCCAACTAAATTGTGAGTTTTCTGCTTATACGTTGTTTTACTTCGTCACAGTAGCGTGTACACGCTGGTTCACTTAACTGAAGTAGCGTATATGTTTTTGGGCATTTGAAAAGTTTGATTAATCTGATAATACTGATTCACCCCCCCTCTCAGTATTATTTCCAACAATATCCTCCCCGAACTACACTGAGCTATGTTGATTATGTTTATATTTTTGTTTAGATGACATGGTATGTTTGGCAGGAACGAGATCAAAGATGACTAGAAAGATGGTAGACTAAAATTCCCGAGATTCTCCCTACGGATCAGATGAGCAATGTGGTGTTGGGAACTCTTCTGGCTTAGCAGACACATTGAAAATCTTGAAGCAAGAATTAAGAAGTTGCAAAGAAGATAATGAAAAAATCATGCAGGCATAGGAGAAACAAGCAGAAGTCAACGTAGAAATCCTTCAGAGTTATTGCAGAGACAGGGACCACTTCGGATCAGCCATGGAAAGAAGGACATAACTAATGGGGCATATGGTAGTAGATATCATGGTGGGCACAAGTCGGATAGGGATGACACGGTTAGAGATGACAGGTTCTTGGACACTCCGGATAGGAGAGGTGATGGACACATGTACTATTCTAGTTTTGGTTATGACAGGCACTATGATCGTCATCGTTATCATCCTTACAGGAGGAGTGACAGGGGATATTTGTCGGATGAGTTTAAGAAAGCTAAGCCACCTACTTTTGATGGATATTTGAAGAAGCCAGAGGATGCAGAGGCTTGGTTACTTGGGATGAAGAAGTTCTTAGAACTCCCAGATTACTCAGAGAACATGAAGGCCAGAATAACGACATTCAGTCTTAAAGGTAAATCCGATATTTGGTGGGAAGATTTAAGGCAGGTTAGAAACATTAGGACAAAGGAGTTGAGTTGACATGAATTCAAAAGACTTTTCAGGAATAGGTACTTATCATAAAGGTACCACGATAGTAAGGGAAAAGTTTTTTACGAGCTAAAGATGGGATCGATGAAAGATGAGGAGTATACGACTAAGTTCTTGGAGATATTGAGGTGTGTATCGTATCTTAAGGATGAGAAGGCTAAGGTTCAAAGATTTGTCATTGGATTTCCATTAGATTTTAGAGATGGGATTGAGTATGATGAGCCTCGGTCACTTGAGGAAGTTATTGGGAAACTAAAGCATTGTTATGAGTAGTCAAAGCGTAAGAATGAATCTCAACAAGGATGGAAAGGGAAAGATAAAGGTAAAGGTAAATGGCTGATGAGCCTCATTATTGAGTAATTATATGGGCCTTAATTGGCCTTAATTCATCTCCTAGCTTAGTCAAACAAACTATTCTCACAACTTATTGCATACTTTTGATTATATTTTGTTTATGAAATGAGTTAGGGTTGGATATTTGGCTTTGTGGTCTAATGTGCATATAATGCAGGAATAAGGGATGAATTCAAGGAACTATGGCAAAGATAAAGGATAAAAGGATAAATGCAAGGAACAATGGCAAATACCTTGGGTAAAACTAGAATGTGACAAGGGAGAGTAACTATAGGAGGTAAATCCTCCTCATTTACTACCCCTCCATTCAGATATTCCACCATTAGCTCGAAGTGCACACGACCATCACTTTGAAGAATAGAAGACAATCGAGCATGTGAAAAGGATAGAAAACAGTCTATCTTAAGTTGGGAGCCAAGCCTCCCCAATGGAAGGAAAGTCGTTAGAGAATTCAGGTGCATAAATAGAGAGGCTTAGGACCTCATTAGAATCCCGGACTTCTATTATAAAACTCTATTTTATTTCTGAGCTGCAAAGACTTGTGACAGTTTGCTCTGTAATCCATGGTTTTTCTAATAAGAATGAGTTTTGTTTAATCCAGCTCTGAGTTAACTCCGAGGGCTAAAGCTCTTGGGTTAGGGACCGACCCAAGCAGCCACAGCTCCTCTTTAATTTACATTTATGCTAGCACAAAGTTATGTTTTGTTCATTTGTTTAAATAGCTTCCTGGTTCTGTTTCCCTGCTTAAATAGGTTTTTGGTTTACTTGTTCATTTGCTTAAATAGATTCATGGTTTTTCATTAGTTATTTACTGAAGTATCTTTCTGGTTTTGTTCATCTACGGTGTGCTTTAGTTTAATTTCATTTATGCCTTCTTTTAGTTCACAGGTTAGTTAAAGGAAAAAAATCACTATCAAGTTGTGTGCAGGTGTCTCGGCCTCATCTCCTCCCTCTGGGACCATGAATTGAGGAAGGGACCCTCCAGCAACCCCAAAAACACAGTCTTTGGTTCTCGCATGAGCTATGGAGTTCACTGTTTAAAGCAGTGGTTTGTTCACCCGCACTGGTTCTCTCTGTCATTTTCATTTGAAACCACCTCCAACACATTCCTCATCCATCGCTTCATCGTCGTTTGATCACCAACAAACCTTCACAATCATCTTCCAATTCACTATTTTCTCCAATTGCTGCCTCACGTGGAATCTACCACTCACTCTATGAACTTTAAGTCCCCACCATCGATCTGCCTTGCCTGATCCAACGGTTATCGCTTCACCCGATCGCCAACTAGCTTGGCTTATCTCTGTCGTTGATCAGCCCCACCTGATCCAACAGCTATCGCGCGATATCGCGTCGATTTCTGCCCGATCGTTATCCACCCGAGGGCACGTGATGAGAGTGGTTTCTCTGTGCTACGTGTCGCCCAGTTAGGCTAATCGCGCAAAATTTTAGAAAACCACTTACAACTTTGAGGGCACGCGATAAACAACTTACCGCCCTCTAAACCTGCTCCATCATTTCTACACGTTTCTTTTGCCCGCGATCTAATCTCCATCGTCCATCTGCTGATTAATCCTATCCATCCATCTCTTGACTTAGCCTCCGCGATATAATCTCAGCCGTCCATCTGTGGTTAACCTTGTTCGCCCATATATCTACGTAACCTCCTGCGATCCAATCTTCGTCATTCATTTGCCTTTCACCCGACTGATCCAACGGTTCTTATGCATTATTGCTCCCTCACGTCCTCCTTTCACTAATTTTGACCTCCGATTGCTTTTTCTGCTTGAAACCTGATTTAGCCTAAGTTTCTTTGTTACAACTTAGTATAGTTTTGATTCTCTTTACTTTTGCAACTTAGATAATTAGCATTAGGTTAGTGTTGATTTGGCAATTCTTCTTAGCATAGCTGTTTAATTGGTTAGTTAGATTATGGTGTAAGTTTAGCATTTCATGTTGTTTTATTCATTACTGCGGTATAGTAGCTCTCTCTCATTATAAGTTTGCTCCCCTTCCATCAAAGAATTAAGCTTCTTCTGACTCTATAGAAGTTTGGCTTGGAACCCCTGGGGTCTCTTACTAGACAAATAGTGACAACAGGCAGGACCTTCACTTCTACTTGTGCATATAGCATTGTCACCTCCAAGTTTGTACGAACCCCGGGTTGATAAGTAAAGCTGGTAGCCCTGGGAGTTGCAACATTATTGTTGCAATACCTAGGCTCATCACTTTTTGGTGTCGTTGTTGGGGAGGTGTCTAAGTAGAAGTAATTACTGCTTTCTTCTATTTCTAGTCTCCAAACTTTCTTTTCTTCTACTTCTAGTCTTCAACTTTCTTCCATTAGTTTATTTCTGCAAAAGTAGTCTAGTTTCTTTCTTTCTTTCAGTTGTCATTATCTACTTTCCTTTCCATTTTGCAAGTACTTTCTAGCTTTAACAAAATCTTACAAAATCCAACCCAAAAACATTTCCTTTCATGCCTCGTAGGATTAGGGACACTTCAGGGAAATTATTGTCAAATACCCCCACTGCATCCAACATGAAACCTTCTCTCTTCTTCAGTGACAATGAATTGGAAGACCCTTTAGGTGAGCAACCTTACCTATTTAACAAACCTACAGAAGAAGAATAAGAGGAAGAACCCATTCCTATTGAACCAATGGCTAGAAACCAAAATGACAAGAGAGATAGAGAAAGAATTGAGAGTGCCTTCTCCATCAGGGAAACCAATGGGGACACCAAGATGAAGAATATAAGCCCCTCTACTCTACCTCATTTCCATGGCCTGACCACAGAGGACCCTGACACTTTCCTATTTGAATTTGTTGTTATATGCCAAACCTACAGATGATGAGAAAAAGTTAAAACTATTCCCATCTACCCTCAAGGATGTAGCATTGTGCTAGTTCATGGGTTTACCTAGAGATAGCATCACAACTTGGGCTCAGATGCAGCAGACTTTTAACAACAAATATAGGGACTATTGTAGGTAAAAGGACACTAAAGAAGAGCTTTTTAGGATGACCATAGGCCGGGATGAATCCCTAGAAGAATATGAAGAGATATTCTAGCTTAGTTACAAAAGGGCCAGGTGCACACTTGACCCCGAGTCACTAAAGTTGGTCTTGCTTATAGGAGTAAGGGAAGATTTTCTGGATACCTTAAATATGATAGCAGGAGGAGATGTCTACAAATTACCCTATGAGGATATTAAGATTATCTTTAGAAGCCATTCTAGGGCAGCCAGGAAAAAGAGTAGGGGTAGTTAACCTATGGCCATTACATCATCCTTTAACTTATCCATCAAAGGTGAAATTGGAAATATGATGGAAGATTTCAAGAGGGACATGATGCAAACCCTTGTCTTACAATTGGACACCATGAACATCAAAAGGAAGCAAGAGGAAGCAAAGAGAGCCTTGGCCATCTTTCGTCCTAGATTCACTAGGAGGCATCCTAGGAACGAATGTCCATTAAACTGTATTAAGATTTGCTCAGTCTGTGAAGAAAACCACTCCACAGACAAGTGCCCTTTCTTACCTGTACTCAAAACTGTATATCAAGGAGTTGAAGGGGTCACTGAGCAGCTTTGCTACATCAACCAAAGGAGACCTCCTGGGCCTAGACCATACTAACAGGGTATGCAAGGGCCATCCCATGCATATTACAACCCCAACCAAACCACAATTATACCTTCTTGGGGACCCCCTGATCATCCTTCCTAGTATACACCCCCTCCTTGGTCCTACGCATCTCAGTATCAACCCCAGCCAGCCAGCGAGTCATTTCAACCTTATGTTCAACCACAACATCAGTGGAATACCCCACCTCAGGGGTGGAGGCCCGAATTCAACAATGTTCCAGCCCTATTGCCTCCACCACCTACCCAACCACAACTCCTGCACAATGCTCCACCTAAGAAATCCCAAATGCCTGCCCAGCCAAATCTAAACCCAAACAATAGGCAGGCTCAACAAGCATACAGTGGAGAAACATCATACCTAGCTTATCTTGTAGAAATCTAGGAGATCAACCTAAGATCTGGGAGAATTATCCCAGAAACCCAACCTCCCTCTCCACATGGGGAGGTTAAGGAAGAAAGAGAGGAAAGCAACCTTAAATTAAATCCACCCTTTCCTCAAAGATTAACCCAACCACTCCAGCCTACCCTAGAAGAAAATGAACTTCTAGGAGAATTGAAAAATCTATGTGTAAATATCCTCCTTCTCCAAGCAATCAAAGATGTTCCTATTTACAATAAGTTGATTAAGGAGAAGTGCTTCAAACATCTAGGAAGAAGCAAAAGGGATTCCCATACCATTAATGTCATTGGGCAGTTGTCTGACTTAATGCTGGGGCAGGTAATATGTCCAAAATATTTGGACCTTGGAAGCCCTGTAGTAGATGTGCACATCAATGACACCATTGTCCCACACACTCTAATTGATCTTGGGGTTGCCATTAATGTGAAGACCAAGGACACCATGCTCAAACTCAGCCTCCAAGGGTCATTAAGGAAGACCACCATAGTTCTACAACTTGTAGACCGTTCCACAGTCACCCCCGAGGGAATTGTGGAGCATGTGATGGTCTCCATTGACTCTTGGGAGCACCCTGCATATTTCCTAGTTCTCTAGCCTAAGGCTAAGCTTATTGGTTACCCTCTCATCCTTGGGAGGCCATGGTTGGCCACAGCTGATGCTTACATTAGCTGCAGAGCTGGGAATATGACCATCAAGAATGGGCATATGTCCAAACAATTAGTGTTATACCCTCCTACTCAACCTTATCTAGAGCATGATTTACCTTTCTCGTTGGAGGAGGAGGAGGAAGATGAGGGTTATTATGCCCATATTTATACTTTGGAAGCAATCATATGAGGAGGACAACAAGATGAGGATGATTTAATTGAACACCTACTCCAAAGTCCAACTCTTAGTTCACTTCCATTAGAAGAAGAAGGGAAACCCATAAAAATCATCCAATTGACTTATGCTTAGCCAATTCCAACCCAATCTGTGTCAAAACCATAGAATTTGGCCTAGAGAAGACTTTGAACACTAACCCATCTCTTTCTAATTTAGAAGAGGAAAAGTTATGCCACATGTTGAGAGAGAACCTAGAAGCCTTCACTTGGAGTTATAAAGAAATGAAGGGAGTACACCCCTCAGTGTGTACTCACCACATATACATCAAAGAAGGTTGCAATCCAGTCAGGCAAGCACAAAGGAGGATGAATCCAACTCTTATAGACATAGTCAAAGAAGAACTGCAAAATCTGCTAGATGTAGGATTCATTTGCCCTTTCTCAGACACTGAGTGGGTCTCTCCTTTAGTTTTAGTTCCCAAGAAAAATGGGAAGTGGAGGATTTGTGTTGATTATAGGGAGTTGAACAAAGCCACAAAGAAGGATCATTTTCCCCTACCCTTCATTGACCAAGTGCTAGATGGCCTGGCACGGAAGAAGTTGTTTTCTTTCCTAGATGGATTCAGTGGGTGCAACTAAATCCAAATCTGCCCAGAAAACCAGGATAAGACCACCTTCACTTGTCCTTGGGGTACTTTTTCCTATAGGGTCCTCCCTTTTGGCCTATGCAATGCTCCTGCCACTTTCCAGAGAGCAGTCTTTAGTATTTTCGCTGAATTAGTACATGATGTTGTGGAAATCTATATGGATGATTTTACACCTTATGGTTGTGATTTCCAAGAAGCCCTGACTAACCTAGGCAAAGTATTACATAAATGCATTGAAATGAATCAGTCTCTTAGTCTAGAGAAGTGTGAATTCTAAATGAATGAAGGGACTGTGCTAGTTCATTCAATATCTCAGCAAGGACTGCAGGTGGACCCAAACAAAATAGCAATCATCCAAAGGGTCCCACCTCCACAAAAGCAAAGAGATGTCATAAGTTTCATAGGATTGGCTAGATACTACCAAAGGTTCATGAAGGACTTCAGCAAGTTGGCCTCTCCTTTGTTTGGATTGTTTGCCAAAGATTTTGAGTTTATATGGTCAAAGAGCTATCAAGAAGCCTTAGACATTCTAAAGGGTAGGTTAACTACTGCACCAATCATTAGAGGCCCAAATTTGGCCCTCCCCTTTCATATTCATGCTAATGCCTCACAGAAAGCCATAGGAGCAGCCTTAGGTCAGGAAGAGGAGAAATTTCCCTATGCCATCTATTTTATCAGTAAAAACCTGTCAAAGGTTGAGCTAAACTATACTGTGACTGAAAAGGAACTCCTGGCTGTTGTGCATTCACTGAACAAATTTAGGCATTACATTACAAGCTATCAAACATTTGTGCATATTGATCATGCTACAATCAAATATTTAATGAAAAAATCAGATGTTAATGCTAGAACCATAAGATGTTTTCTTCTATTACAGTAGTTTGAAGGAAAGTGTTGTTGTTGACTTTCTATCTAGAATGAATCTGCCTACAGGTGAAGAAGGAATGGTGGATGACCAGTTACCAGATGAGCATTTGTTTGCTATTTCAGTTCTCTCCCCATGGTTTGCTGATATAGCAAACTATCTGGTATCAGCACAGTTCCCACCAAACTTGCCCTCTAAAGAAAAGAGAAAGATAGTCAGAAAGAGCGTCCCCTTCACCTAGATTGGGGGCAATCTATTCAAACTTGGCCCAGATCAAATCTTAAGAAGGTGTGTAAGGGAAGAGGAAGTCTTTGACATCCTTCTGACCTGTCATGATGGGCCTTGTGGAGGTCACTTTGCAGCAAAGAGGACAACATTCAAAGTGTTGCAAGCAGGCTATTATTGGCCTACTCTTCATCAGGATGTGAAAAAGTATATTAGTCAGTGTGATCAGTGCCAGAGAATGGGAAAGATTAATCCAAGAGATGAAATGCCCCTACAACCTCAAGTGACTTTCGAGCCATTTGACAAGTGGGGCATGGACTTCATTGGGCCTATCAACCCTCCTTCAAAGAAAAAACAGCACACTATTGTGTGCACTGATTGTTTGACTAAGTGGGTTGAAACCAAAGCAATTAAGGAAACAATAGAAGAGAAGGTGGCTGAGTTCCTAAGGGACAATATATTCTACAAATTTGGGTACCCTAGAGAGCTAGTCACAGACCAAGGTAGCCAGTTTACCTCCAGCGTGATTGAAGAACTGCTCAACCATCACAAAATCAAGCATAGGACCTCCACTCCTTATCATCCACAATCTAATGGGCGAGTGGAGGTGACCAATAGGGCACTGGAGAACATCTTAACCATGGTAGTGAGAAGCAGTAAGAAGGATTGGGTAGAGAGACTAGTTGAGTCCACCTGAGCCTATAATACAACATGGAAGACCACCACTGGATTTACACCCTATGAGCTGGTCTATGGTAAAAAGGTTGTGTTGTCCATTGAATTTGAATATAACACATTGAGGATGGAAGCCCAACTAGATTTAGATCTCAGTCATGCACAAAAAGAAAGGTTGTTACATTTGAATGGCTTGGATGAATTCAGAATGTAGGCCCTCCTACATACAGAGATAGTTCAGCTTCAGAGGAAGATCTGGCATGACAAGCACATCAAGGAGAAGCAATTTCAAGAAGGAGATTGGGCATTGTTATATGATTCCAGGTTTAAAGACTTCAAGGGCAAGCTAAGGAAAAGATGGCTTGGACCTTATGTGGTGGAAAGATGCCATGACAATGGTTCAGTGCAAATCAGAACTATTGATGAATAAGCCATTCCATTGCTAGTTAATGGACACAAGTTGAAAATGTACAAGAGGCCTTTATCAAAACAAGAGTTCATTGATAGTATCAGTAAGACAATGATGATGGTAGATCAAGTTCCAACTCCTCCCTCATCAGGTCACTGAAAAAGGAAAAAACAAAAGAATAAGGATTTAGGTGAAAACCTCCATGAGGCACCTGAGTCCCATCTTTGGGTTGAAAACCTCATGAGGCGGCCCAAGGATGAGAAAAATGAAAAAGAGTAAGAAGATCCCTGGGTGAAAACCTTCCTTGAGGCGCCCAGGGAAGATATCTAGGGTGAAAACCTCTCTGAGGTAGCCTAGGTGTTTCTTTAAAATATATATATATATATATATATATATATATATATAATAAAAGAAAAAACATAATTGTTATTTGCAGGTGGGTGAAAAAGACAAGCAAGGAGCAAAGAGAAGATCCAGAGGGAACCATGCCTCACATATATTCATCTCCTCCACTCCTTATCATGCATCCCTCCATCAATTCTATTGTTTTTCACTTCATTGCTTCAATTTAGGTGAATATTGTGTTTTCTAACAGAATCACCTCAACCATTGACATCATCCCTACATCCACATACACTCCTACTCCCTCTGTCCATTCATTACAGCATCCTCACTGCACCAGCCAGCAACATGATCAAGAAATTCTAAGGGAGACACCAAACATTTCCAAGTGGTAATCCAAGAGCTCCACAGTAGCAACATCATCAAATCCAAGAGCTCCACAGCAACAGCAACAGCATCAAATCTTCAGTCACAGACACCTGCAAAAGCTAATAAACCATCAACAGGCAGTAGAGGAGGAAGAAGAATGACCATCAGTAGCACCTCTGATCTTTGACAACTGCAGCATGGCATCAAGACCACAAGTAAGTATCCCACTCACTCACTCATATGCATCATTTGATCAAAATTTGTAAAGGTTAAGAGGTAGTTGGTTTATAAGCGAAAAGGTGGCAAAAAGGAAATTCTTTAATAAGGAAAAATAGAATGCAAGAGTCCATAGATATAGTATTGTTATGGCAACCATTTGAGAATGCTTGAAGAACTAAGATTTGGGGTAGAAACACCAATGCACCAAAGACTTAGCATACCCTATTTCTTGATGCAATCACTCATAGACTCCAGCAACAAAGTAAAGGAAGGAAATTCCCAGCAGTTAGTTCACCATGGGTTGATCAGGATCCTCATTAAGGATGCCCTCCAAAACCTCAGGATCCCTATAAAATGGTCAGTCTTCAGAGACTTACCAGTAGAGGATGACATCAAAACCCTCATCTATGATGTTAGTCCTTCTGTCAGTGAGGAGGAGGCAAAACAAGAAGAAGATACAAAGCTAGATGGGATGAGATGAATAAAGAAGAAACTAATACAGAGGAACATGCTGAAACACAAGGAGGATGATGCTGAAACAAAAGAAGAAACTGATGGAGATGAGAAAGAACAAAAAGACAAAGAATATAAGAAAAATAGATAGGACATTTGTAGGAAAAGGAAAACCAGCTAGCGTGTATGGCCAGCCTCTCATTAGAGGTCATCCAGTGTAGGATGCCAGCTAAATCCTATACTCCTTACCTTAGAGAACAATGGTTGCAATTTCATATTAAAACACTAACACAAAGGAGCACCATGGCATTTTAGGACTACAAGCAGTTTATTGATCTTTGTGATCAAAGTGCACTAGAAGATAGGGCTAAAATGGCTGAGTTTTACTTGCACAACATGGCCCTCACAGACATGAATATTTGGGATTCTGAGCTAGGAGATCTACAATTCATAGCTTTGGCATCATGGAGGAACCATGAGTCAAGGGTTGCAGAGATGAAAAGAATATTGGCTTGAGATCAAAATGGACCTCTTTTCATCAGAGTTGAACAATCAAATCCCATGGCCCTAATCAACACACATAATCTAATTGCAAATAATCCCCAGCTAGCACTTAGATAGTTTGCTGCCCAAGAGCAAGCAATTTCGCATTTTGAGGATATGTTTAGGCTGCTAAGAGATGATAATATACATGCCTGCTAAAGGAGATGAAACACTGCCACACAGCTTGAAGATCAGAGAATATCACTTCCCTCAAAGGTTGAGAGAGGCACTCAACAGGACACCTATGTATAAGAAATCAATGCAAAGGTTGAAGGTCAATTGGATAGGCCTAAAACTCAGTCCACCACTACTCCTAGGGATGCTAGAAGGGAGAAAATAAGAAGAGGAACAAAGGTAGTGGGAAGAAGTAGAAAGGAAAGCAGGCTTCTATAAACAAGAAGAAGAGACCACAACAGAAGAATGGGATGTTAGAGAGGCTACTAGAGCCATGAAGGACATGGAAATTGACTAAGTTACTCAGAGGATGAACAACACTTTCAGTAGGGAGGTGATGATGAGCCTCACTATTGAGTAATTATATGGGCCTTAATTGGCCTTAATTCACCTCCTAGCTTAGTCAAACCAACTATTCTCACAACTTATTGCATACTTTTGACTATATTTTGTTTATGAAATGAGTTAGAGTTGGATATTTGGCTTTGTGATCTAATGTGCATATAATGCAGGAATAAGGGATGAATGCAAGGAACTATGGCAAAGATAAAGGATAAAAGGATAAATGCAAGGAAATATGGCAAAGATCTTGGGTAAAACTAGAATGGGTCAAGGGAGAGTAACTATAGGAGGTAAATCCTCCTCATTTACTACCCCTCCATTTAGATATTCCATCATCAGATCAGAGTGCACACAGCCATCACTTTGAAGATTAGAAGATAGCTAAGCATGTGAAAAGGACATAAAACAGTCTATCTTAAGTTGGGAGCCAAGCCTCTCTAATGGAAGGAAAGTCGTTAGAGACTTCAAATGTATAAATAGAGAGGCTTAGGACCTCATTAGGATCCCAGACTTCTATTGTAAAACTTTCTTTTATTTCTGAGCTGCAAATACTTGTGACAATTTGCTCTGTAATCCATGGTTTTTCTAATAAGAATGAGTTATGTTTAAGCCAACTCTGAGTTAACTCCAAGGGCTGAAGCTCTTGGGTTAGGGCCCGACCCAAGCAACCACGGATCCTCTTTACTGTACATTTATTCTAGCATAGAGTTATGTTCTGCTCATTTGTTTAAATAGCTTCCTGGTTTTGTTTACCTACTTAAATAGCTTTCTGATTTACTTGTTCATTTGCTTAAATAGATTCATGGTTTTTCATTGGTTATTTGCTGAAGTAGCTTTCTGGTTCTGTTCATCTGCGTTGTGCTTAAGTTTACTTTCATTTATACCTGCTTTCATTTCACAGGTTATTTAAAGGAAAAAGATCACAATTAGGTTATGCGCGGGTGTCTCGGCCTCATCTCCTCCCTCTGGGACCATGAATTGAGGAAGGGACCCTACAGCAACCCCAAAAACATAGTCTTTGGTTCTCGCATGAGCTATGGAGTTTGATGTTTAAAGCAGTTAATTGTTCACACGCACTGGTTCACTCTGTCATTTTCATTTGAAATCACCTCCATCACGTTTCACATCCATCACTTCATTGTCATCCGATCACCAACAAAGCTTCACAATCATCGTCTGATTCACTCTTTTCTCCAACTACTACCTCGCGTGGAGTCCACCACTCACTTTATGAACTTTAAGTCCCCACCGTCGATCTTCCTTGCCTAATCTGACAATTGTCGCTTCACACGATCGCCAACTAGCTTGGCTTATCTCCATCGTTGATCAGCCCCGCCTGATCCAACGGCTATCGCGTGATATCGTGTGGCTTTTTTTCCGATAGTTATCCGCCCGAGGGCACGCGATGAGAGTGGTTTCTCCGTTCTACGTGTCACCCAGTTAGGCTAATCCGGTAAAATTTTAGAAAATGAATTATAGCCTTGAGGGCGCACGATAAACAACTTACTGCCCTCTAAACCCGCTTTTTCATTTCCGCATGTTTCTTTTGCCCGAGATCTAATCTCCACCATCCATCCGTCGATTAATCTTGTCCATCCATCTCTTGACTTAGCCTCCGCGATATAATCTTAGCCATCCATCTTCGGTTAACCCTGTTTACCCATCTATCTATGTAACCTCCTGCGATCCAATCTCCACCGTTCATTTGTCTTTCACCCTACTGATCCAACGGTTCTTATGCACTGTTGCTCCCTCATGTCCTCCTTTCACTGATTTCAACCTCCAATTGCTTTTTCTGCTTGAAACTTGATTTAGCCTAAGTTTCTTTGTTACACCTTAGTCTAGTTTTGATGCTCTTTACTTCTGCAACTTAGATAATTAGCATTAGGTTAGTGTTGATTTAACAATTCTGCTTAGCATAGTTGTTTAATTGGTTAGTTAGGTTATGGTGTAAGTTTAGCATTTCATACTATTTTCTTCATTACTGCAGTAGAGTATCTCTCTCTTACAATAATTTTCCTCCCCTTCCATCAAAGAATTAAGCTTCTTCTGACTCTATAGAAGTTTGGCTTGGAACCCCTGGGGTCTCTTGCCAGACAAACAGTGACAATGGGCAGGACCTTCACTTCTACTTGTGCATATAGCACTGTCACCTCCAAGTTTGTATGAACCCCGGGTTGATAAGTAAACCTGGTAGCCCTGGGAGTTGTAGCATTATTGTTGCAATACCTAGGCTCATCAATGGCAATAAAAAAGAACAAGACCTCAAAATGCAAAAGAGAAAGAAAATGTTGCACCATACAAGAAGTTCAATGTAGCTAAACAGGGACATGGGCCACAACAATAGAATAGAAGTGATGGTACAAGACGTTTGAAGTGTTGGACATGTGGTAAGGAACATATTAAGAAGGATTGTCCACAAAATTAGGGTGGTAGGCCTCATATTTACAGTGCACAAGAGGCATAGACAGTTGGGGATGTTGAGCAGATCATTCCATGGAGTTATGCAGCGCTGGATAACAAGCAGGCAGAGCACCAGGCAACCGTTATCAAGATGGATCGTAAGATTTGTGATCAAGTTGTTTCCATTTTGATTGACCCTGGATCTAATTATAGTTATGTTAGTCCTGACTTAGTGGATAAGTGTGGTTTGAATAAAGAAGTGCACGTAGAATCTTGGTTAGTGCAGTTGGCTACAGGTAAAAAGAAGAGAGTATATCATTGGGTAAGAGCTTGTGTATTCGAGTTGAATGGTATGGCTACATCAACGCATTTGAATGTATTGTCGTTTGGATCATATAGTATGCTTTTGGGTATGGACTGGTTGTATCTTCACAGGAACAAACTGGATTGTTATGAAAAATCCATTAAGTGCTTGGATGACAATGGAGAACATAGAATCTTATAGGGTAAGAAGAAGGCAACATCAGTTAGAATGGTTACAACTATGCAGGCAAAGTGTAGTCGCAGAAAAGGGTGTGTGTTATTTGCAGTGCATATTTCTAGCGATAAAGGTAAGGATGTTGAGGATGTAGAGGTATTGAGCAGGTACTTGATCTTGCAACAGTTTCAGGATGTGTTTATGGCAAAGATTTCAGAGTTACCACCTCATAAAGAAGTGGACTTTTATATTTAATTGGCACCATACAGGATGAGCACTCTAGAGTTAGTAGAGTTAAAGTTGCAGTTGAAGGAAATGCTTGACAAGGGATACATTAGACCAAGTGTGTCATCTTGGGGTGCACCGATATTGTTTGTGAAGAATAAGGATGGCACTGTTAGGTCATGCATTGATTACATGTATTTGAACAAGGAAACCATCAAGAACAGGTACCCGTTGTCGAGGATTGATGAATTGTTCGATCAGTTGAAGGGAGCAACAATGTTCTCAAAGATTGATCTGAGATCTGAATATCATTAGGTACGCATTAAGGAAGAGGACATATACAAGACAACTTTTCGGACCAGGTACGAGCATTACAAGTTTATTGTAGTTCCATTTGGTTTGACTAATGCTCCAGCTACCTTTATGTGCTTGATGAATAGTGTATTGCGTCCTTGTCTAGACAAGTTTGTTATTGTGTTCATTGATGATACCTTGATATATTCTAAGAATGAGGAAGAGCATGTCGAGCATTTAGTAGTAGTGTTGAGATTGCTGAGAGAGCATTAGTTGTATGCTAAGCTTAGTAAATTCAGCTTCTTTCTGACAGAGGTACATTACTTAGGACATGTCGTTTCCAAGGAAGGTATAGCAGTGGATCTAGAGAATATAAGAGCTATCATGGAATGGGCAGCTCCTAGAAGTGTGGATGAGGTAAGATCATTTATGGGGTTAGCAGGTTACTACAAGAGGTTCATTGAGAACTTCTCTCGCATTTCATATCCTATTACATTATTTCAAAGGAAAGGTAAGAAGTTTGAATGGACAGAGGAAAGTGCAACAAGTTTTGAGCAGTTGAAGCAGTTTTTGATGAATGCTCTAGTTCTAAATATTATAGATCCAAACAAATAATTTGTGGTGTGTATAGATGCTTACAAGTGAGGGCTTAGTGGAGTCCTTATGTAGGAAGGACATGTAGTGTGCTATGAATCAAGGAAACTAAATGAGCACGAGCAAAACTATCTGACACATGATCTTGAGCTGGTAGCAATCATCCATGTGTTGAATATGTGGAGGCACTATCTTCTTGGCAAGAGGTTTGTATTGATGAGTGATCACAGTGGGTTGAGATACTTGTTTGATCGGTCGAATTTGAATGTCAGGCAAGCTAAATGGTTGGCCACGATCAGTGAGTTCCATTTTGAGATCAGATACATCAATGGTAAGGAGAACAGGGTTGCATATGCTCTTAGCAAGTGGATACGAGTGAATCATATAGAAACTATGAGTTCTTATGGGACAGTTCAGATACATCAAGGGTAAGGAGAACAAGGTTGCAGATGCTCTTAGCAGGTGGATACAGGTGAATCATATAGAAACTATGAGTTCTTATGGGACAAACTTACATGATCGTATATTACAGGTAGGTCAGCAGGATGACAAGTACATGGAGCTTATGCATAGGTTACAACAGGGTACATGTGATCAGGATGTGGACCATCGTCTCGTAACAGATGGATTTATAATATTTAGGGATAGGATATATGTGCCAGGAAGTAGTGAGCTCAAGAAGACTATCTTGATAGACTTTCATGTGAAATCGTATCCAGGTCACCCAAGATATCAAAAGACATTGAAATCAGTGAAAAAAAATTATTATTGGCCAAATCGAAAGAAGGATGTGGTAGAGTTTGTGGCTAGATGCTTAGACTGTCAGCAAATACAGACAGAATGTAAGCATCCAGGTGGACTACTATAGCCGATTGCAATTCCAGAAAGGAAATGGGAGGTCATTTACATGGATTTTATCACAGATTTGCCGAGGACATCTAGACTTCACGATTCCATCATGGTTGTGGTGGACAGGTTGACAAAGGTAGTGCACTTCATTCCAGTGAATTCTACTTATTCAGCTAGTGATGTAGCACAAGTCTTCATCAAAGATGTGGTCAGATTGCATGGTGTTCTGAAGAAGATTGTGTCATACAAGGATGCTAAGTTCATTTCCAAGTTTTGGAAGGAGTTGTTCGCAGGATTGCGGATAGAGTTGGCCTTCGGCACAACTTATCACCCATAGACAGACAGACAGACAAAGAGGGTCAACAAGACATTGGAGGACATGTTGAGGATGTATGTGATGCACTAACAACGAAAGTGGGAAGAGTATCTTCCACTGGTTGAGTTTGCTTACAACAATGGGTATCAAGAATGTTTGAGGATGAGTCTATTTCAGGCATTGTATGGGCGGAGTTGTAATACTCCCATCAATTGGAGTGATCCAGTTAACGGGGTGTTGATTGGACCGGCTATGTTGGCAGAGATGGAACAGGAAATAGGTTATCAATAAGAATCTAAAGGTAGCACAGGACAATCATAAAATTTATACAGATCAAAATAGGTTGTTTAAGGAGTTTCAGGTTGGGGAATAGGTGTACTTGCGTATCAAGACCCAGAAGAGCTCCTTGGGGATTGGATCATGTGTCAAGCTCGTACCTCAGTTTTGTGGACCTTTCAAGATTCTTGAAAGGATTGGACCAGTAACCTATCGACTTGCACTGCCTCCAATAATGAAAGTTCGTAATGTTTTCCATGTGTCATTGCTTAAGAAGTATGTTAAAGATGTTGATCATGTGATTGACTAGTTTGTATTGCAGGTGGAGCTAGATGGAGAATTCCAGCCAACCTCAATGTATATTGCAGAGAAAGATTCTCGTGCTTCGAAACCGAGCAATCAAGTAGGTTAAAGTGAAATGGAAGCACTTTGGGCCCGATGAAGCTACATGGGAGATGGCGGATCAAATGTGGGCTATGTATACTGCCTTATTTGTTGGTTGAGTGAATGCTTTTGGTATATGTTTCAGTATGATTTTTTGGTATATGTACATATGTATATCGATGTAAATACTACAATGAGTTGTGTTATAAAGCTCCAATAAGTGGTATGGGTTTCATGTCATCATGATTGTCATCTTGTTATGTTTTTCATGTTGGTTTTCTCTTCAACAGGTTGATCACTGTAAATACTGCTTCGAGCTAAGTTATAAAACTCCATGGGCAGTATGTTTTCCTTTCAACAGTCTTGTTGGTTGTATGTGTCATTGAACACCGAGGACGGTGTTCCCCCAAAGGGGTGGGTTCTGTAACACCCTGGAGAAAATTTAATGTAATAAAATTTAATAAAGGAAAAATAATAACCATGGTTATGGGACACTTATTCCAAGCTGAATTTTGGGCAAATCATCCTAGTGTGGGTGTTCATTTGGTTTATTATGGCTAAGGAAATTGACAAAGGCTTTGGAAAGGCATGAGACATTGATTAGCATTTTATTTATGAAAATAGTGGAAATTAGGAGAAAGGGAAGGTGAAAGATCACAGGTTACACATGAGGAGGTAAATGAAGGAAAATAATGGAAAAATGAAGAAAATAGAGGCCTCATTAGTAAAAAGGCTTTTGAGCATCAGTTTGTAACCTTTTGTGAGTTTAACCTTTTGTCAACTCCTTTTTGGATATCTCTCTCTCACTCTTGGACACTAAGATTTTTCTTGGAGCACTTTAGCATTGGATCAAGAAGGAAAAGAAGGAAAAGGAAAGCAAGGATCAAGAAAGGAAGAGTAGGATCAAGCAGCTACATCGGGATTATTTACATGTATCAAGTTGCATGAATGATTTCCTTGCTAGATTTAGCATGCATGGTTATGCATGTATGTTCTTGGCTATCTTGTTGTCATTGGCATGGGTTTTGTCAAGTGTGACAATGTTCTTCAGCCTTACCTTTCCATTTCCGGATGGCCACAGTGTGATGGGTTCTCATGTTTTTGGTCGAGTTGGATTGTTGGATGGATTCGAAACTGAGTGAGGTGGTCTCTAAAAGAAAGAACACATGGCCTAGTGACCCCTAAACCAGATTTTGGGATGCGGTAAAGCTGTATTTGTGTTACCTCGGTGGGCCTAGGAATCCTCGACCGATGAATGGCGGGATATACGATAAATCCTAGAGGTGGGTGCTCTCCATTAGGCCTAGGAATCCTTAGTCAGTGATTGGCATGATATACAGTAAAGCATGGAGGGTGGAGTCCCGATTAGGGCTTAGTGATCTAGTGTGGATTGCGGTAAAGCTTGGTTCTATTGATGAGGGTAAGGTGGTGTAGCCTCGGGAAGACTTGGTTGAGTTCTAGTTATGAGTCCCACATTCATGCTTGGAATATGGCATGGGGGTGATTCGCTGAAAGAAATATTTAGTTCAACCAATATATGGTTGAGTGGTTCATGGAAGTCCCAAACTTGGCTAGCTTTTGCATTCATTAATAAGAGTTCCTTCTCCTTGATATTTCATGTGTAAATGTACTGGTTTATATGTGGATTTTATGGTTGTTGTATCCTTATTATTTATGTTGTTTATATGTTGGGCATGAGTATGTTTTATGACAGTGATGATATATGAGTCTCATCGTGTTTTGATTTGTAAATGAATGAACAATAAATATATGACCTAATAGATGATAATGCAACTGACGTAATGAGGAATCAATGCTTCTTAGTGATTCTCAGATAATTATGAGACCCCTATGCTTAGATTTGTTGTTATGACCTATAGATTGCATATTTGTGACATGTTTGATGAAATTATTGTCATGGCTAGTAGGGGTCCAGTCAAGTCTTTGTTCGAGTATTTACATTAGTATCATTCTTTTGATGTTACTTTTCATTCCTGAAGGTTTCATGGAGTTCTGGGCAGTGGCCTGAGTCCTAGCCCTAGAAAAGTGGCTCAAAATATGGGATTGCAGGCTTAGAACTAGCTAAAAAAGACCCCAGTCGCTTGCATGCCCTTGTTGTGAGAGCAACTAGAGGTCCCAGTCGCACACATGCCTATTTCATGCAAGCAACTAAAGCTCTAGGTCAGTGATATGTTAAGTTTCCTCAGGGGTTGGTTGGCTCCTGGAGGTTCTGTAACATGTGTAGAAGGTCAGGTTGGTTGTGTTATGTCAGTTCCAATTCCTTAATTATACACAAGGAGTTGAATCAGATCATAGTAGCCTTTCGTCACATGTTTACCCCAATGGACTGGTTAACTTGGGTAAATGTGGGAGGAGGGTGTTACACAGTTCAAACATAGCTAGGGTTTATTAATTGTATTGCAAATGTGTGGATTTAAATTGAAATCATCTACAACTCCGAGTACTTCATTTCACATCTATAATAAGTTTGTAATGCTTGAAAATTAATGTATTGATATTTCTCTCATACCTTCACACAAGGGTTTCATGTTAACGATATATTGTTTTCAACTCTGCTATGAAAATTCCTATCATGCAAAGTTCTTGGGCAAGTGTTGAGACTTATCTGTGGTTTATATTATTTGACAATGTGAAACGATTTCCCAGACACTTGAATGCTTGATTCATTTAGCTTAACTTTTGCACATTACATCACTAATTTGTTGTTGTGAAAATTGATGTCCGGGGTTGTTTCTAATCTGAGTAGTGCTTTGAATTTTTGAAATGATAATTGGCATAACAAGTTACCTTGCTATCTCTTGAATTATTTGTGGTGTGAATCTCCTATAATAGTGAGAAGTGTTATCCATGAAATGTGTTTGGGGATAATTCTAGGGAAATTATAACTCTTACATCACCTGAACACATTGATGTACACAATGAACCAAGTTCTCTAGTGCATTATGTCAACATCACAATGATATTATCTTTGTTTAAAGGCATACAACACTGGTTTAATTTATGAGTTTCATTCTGTTCTCTTGGCATCACTTTCTAGTTGGTTTTTAAGCAATCTTCCATGATTTCAAAATACACATAAGACACCTCTAAAAGGAGAACTATGATATTGTTAATTATGTTATAAGTATGAACTCTAGGTACATGAAATCTGATATAATTTAGCCTTCTAAAAATGGTTTATGTCCTTTGATATAATTTTGTGCATGTTATATATGGTTTTTTCATTTTTGTTCCATGATGATAAATGCATAAATTGTGATTCCTCACAAGTATAATAAGTGGTCCATGTTTGATTTGATATGACATTTTATTTCATGAACACTTGAAATTTCCTTCAGCAATATTCACTTTTTCCTTTTCCAAAGCATTATGTCGATTAAGTTGTTGTTAAATTAATTATCCCTTTTTTTAACGATAAAATTATGTGTTTGGATACAAAACAATGTTACAACATTATAGAACTTAAAGAAATATATTACTAACAACTTCAAGATGTTATGAGGGGAAATTACAAAACTATAGGATGCCAACAAAATTACATCTCAATCGAGGCATTTAATGGTGTATACTTTGTAGATGGTGCCAAGAATGAGGAAAAAACTCATTACCATGGAAAACCGAATTGAAGGAGGGACCATGTCCTGATATTGAGCATCTTCAAGCCCCAATGTTGGGGAAACTTCATTTAAATTAGGAGGAATAGGAACAATAGGGAAGACAGATTTGACAAGTGAATAAGATTGATTAACATAAGCACAAGCTTGCTACAATTCTTCAACTTGCCCGTTCAAACTATCAATTTCGTCCTTCGCCCGATGGAGTTGTTACTTATGGTCAATTAATATCTCCAAGACTAAATCCATCTACACAGGCAATTGTTGATGATAGAATTAAAGGTGTAGAATGTTGTCACGAAGGTCAAATACTTCACTAAATGGAAAATTTGAAGATTTATGCCACCTTTTTGTCATATTCATAAAAAACCCAAGAAATTGATCCAGTAGTCAAGTTGTCCATGCACGAAAGTTTGCAATGAACATCCCTCGAACCATATTGGAAATGTGAATCATGAGAAATCTCTAAACATGAGCCATAATGTGGAGTCATAAACTATCATCATTTTGTGCATGCGTCCATTTGAATATTAGGATGGTCGGACGATAGGATGAGCCATCTAGATATATAATTGTAGTAGTCAGGGAGCTCGTGTTAACTCATGGCAATTTGCACCAAGACGTGACCCAAAGGTGTGCTCCAGGTGATACAAATGTGAGAGTACAAATGACAACATTGTCATGGTATGGGGCAAATAATCTCCTTACCATTGAATCGTAAGGTTTCTTCCACCCCATGAGTGGCATTCTTGGCTAAAAAAATGACTGCATTTTTTTTGTGCCTTAGGACATGGAATGCGAGGACCTAAGGAATGGAACCTAATTTCATTATGATGTGTTTGAAATTTGAGTGGAGTTTAGGATCAGTGGGAGAGTTTCCAAGGTGCATATGCTTAATAATATTTTTGGAGTCTACCACCACAAGTAATTTTTTGAGCCATAATTGCAAAGCGAGTGAGACTCCTTAAAGGAGAACATAAGATTTTGCCTGGTTCTTTGTGACTCTTCCAACATGAGTAGGAATTTTTTTCTTATCATTTCAAACAAATGAGAAACCCCCTTCCCTTCCCCCCTCCCCACACATACACTTATCACTTGTGAATTAAGTATCTTTAAAAAATAATCACATTGGTATATTCCCTCCCTATATCTTTGAGATCGAGCACCAAGTTTTGTTATCCAAGCTCATCTAGAATAAATTGCCTCTTTTACTACATTACCTAACTCAGTTTGGCCTTTAGGAAAACCCTCCCTAGGCTAGGAATACCACACCTTAGCCTTAAAGTGAGGAACAAGGCTACCAAGGTGATAGTGGGTGCCTTTTCTGGTAGTTGCCCCTTAGCTCTTCCACTGGGATTAGAATTTTTTCCTCTACATGAGAGTTTGAGTCCCAACACCTCTCAAAGTTACACGAAGACCTAGAGAGTTATGATGTTTAAATGAATGCTTTCAAGATTAAAATAATAAAAGAAATTCCATCTTCTAGATTGAAGAGGAATTATAAAAAGCACAAGCATCATAAGAATTAAAGTATTGCACCGAGAGAAGAGAGGTGCATCCTATGACCCAATATTGAGGAGATTGTAACATATATCCCACTATATCTAAAATAATATATGGAAAACTTAAAACAAAGTAACATGCATTTAATGTTGAAGTGAAAATAGTCATCTCTCTCTCTCTACTATTATGATACCATATTGATTATATATATATATGGATGGATATGAATTTATGATAATTTATCAAGTTCAAGTGAACAAGTTAATTAAAGTGATGTTTAGTAGGTTAGGTGAGATAATTGCCATATAGTCTACGTTGAAAATAAAGGATTGATTTAATTCTAGTAATAAAAGTGCATTTGATTGACAACAAGGAAATATTGCACACTCCAAGTTAATCGTGATCATGCGCTAAAAATGTTGAATTTCAATCTTTTTGGAAAGATTTGTAAATTGTCATTTTAGAGCTCTTCAGGAGTCTCTTGAGTTGATGTTTGATATTCAAGAAACCAAAGACTCAATTCCCTATATGAAACAATGACAAGTGTGGACTCTAATCATTGTCATTATGAGTGGTGAAGCATGTTATTTTGTATGGAGAGAACCTAGATATTGCACCATGTGAATACATCAATTGTGGTTGGGATTATCAAAATAGATAAGAACAAGCATGAACTAATAACAAAGTTTCATTTGTCATGACGATGGGACATCACCTAAGAGAAATCCAATTGATGAGTTTATCATCAACTTCCTAAAAGGATTGTGGCATAGATTTTTATTTTTATTTTTAAAAAACTGAACTCTAATTTATATATTTAAATCAACAATCCTCTGTATTCAACAACAAAAAATGGGCCCCCCAAAAAAAAACATAGTACGCGACATATTTTGTATCAAAAAATACGAAAAAAAATTAACAGGAGTGCGATAAATAAATATAGAGAAACCATCAAACGAATCATATCAACATTGATATCTATATTCGGGCACAAAATATAATCACAATCAAAAGATTAAATCCCCCTGACATTCCAGAAATGTGCACTAGAGGTCAACCCATAGGAAAATGACCTGAGCCCTGCAACGACCCGATCAAAAGGACTAGAACCCGATGCGCCCTGGATTCATATATAGACCTTCCATGGATAGATCATCCGCAAACTGGTTGAGATCACGATGTATATGGGAGAAAGTAACCAACTGGAAAAATCCCTTTATCTTGTGAATTTGTTGCATCCCACCAAGGCAGGGGCAAAAGATGTTTGTTTGTTGATCCAATCGATTGTAACTTCTGAATCACAAAAAATGTGCACCTAATTGAGATTCAACCACCTGGTATAATATAGGGATCCCCAGAGGGCAATGACCTCTGCCCTATTGTTTGTACCAACACCTGCATTACAACAAAATTTCAAAGAGTATTTTCGTGGCATAAATCCTTATGCTAACGAGGCATCCACAATGCTAAGACACCTTACTATAATATTGAAGTCAATTGATTGCAATGCGACTATGCTTGCTTGCTCAATATTACCCTCTCCTCCTTTATATGACCAATGTATTGTTGAGTATGTATATATATGTGTGTGTAAATAATAAAATTAAAAAAACACTAAAAATAATGTTTTGAAAATGTTCTAATGAGTACAAAACACTATTTATATTTACCCAAGCATAAATCCATCTATAAAATAATATCTAAGTCACCTTAACCTTAATAGCTAAGTAGTAATGTCAAGTCACCTTTTTTTTTTCCCATGGAAAAAAGTCGTAATTTCTATTGATGTATAAGAAATTACATTTTGTAGATGCTAAGGCATATGCATATGGAGGCAGAGTTGCCTGTCAAGTTCAAAAAAGGAAACTTTTGACCAGAAAGGTAATGAACAGTTATATCTCCACGCAGGGAGTCTGTTATCTGTTGTACTATATCTATGCCTTCTCTCTAACATAGAGAGAAACATGATCAAAATTGTAAGCCTTCTCTTCGCAGAGAGAGTAACTAAGTATCAAGATCTGGGTTATATATCCAAAGTCATAAATATAGACCAAAAAGATGTAAATACAAACATGTTATATAAAAGTTAATCAGAAAATATTGTAGGGCTTATGGCCCATTTTCTCTAGTATCCACAAAAGGTCTGTGATAACGCTGGTGGTAGGTCCCATCTATTTCCTCCTGGATCAGCCAGTCATTGCCCTGTCTAAGCGCTGCCTCTTTGGAGAGGTGATCTACCCCCGTATTTTGCTCCCTGTAAATGTGGCGACAGGTAAAGGAGTCAAAAGAAGATATCAATCTTTGTGCTTCTTCTAATATATGCCTCAATGAAAATGCATTACAGTGGGATGCATTATTTAACCAATTGCAAATGATTTTGGAATCACCAAACAGCTGTAGATGTCTGCAATTCTTTTCCAATGCAAAATGAATGAGATGTTTAGCAGTGCAGAGTTCAGCATAATTATTAGTTCCCCTGCCTAAATTTATTTGGATCTTGAAGCAATGTGATTCATTTAGGTAGAGAATGGCTCCTCCACCACAGCCTGCCTCCTGCGTAGAACCATCAAAGTATGCCCACGGTTTAGATTTGTCTATGATTTCAGGTATAATGGTGCGGGGAGGGGCATTGGAGTCCTCCTCGGGAAGTAGATCATAATCCCCAATGGTATGGAGCAGGATGACAGACCAATGGGGTATTTTGTGGTTGAAGATAGAATGATTTCTAGCAATCCAAAGTGACCGGCAAACTAGAAGAGGCATATTTCTGGACTTTCCATTTTGACTTTGACACCATGTACTCCAGGCATCCAGAATGTTGTGTCCATGCCAGAATTTTAAGCTAGGATAGTGAGAAATGATGGAATTCCATTGTGCCTTAGTGGTGGGGCAGTGTAGGAAGAGATGTTCAGTACTCTCTTCATCATTGCGACACAGGTGACACCAGAAAGGGCCATGGAAGGATCTTTTTATCAGATTTGTCCCTGTGGGTATCTTATCAAACAAAATATTCCACATTAGTAAGCGAGTACGAGGGGCCACCTTGAGCTTCCAGAGTAATCTCCAAGTCGGGTTTATGTTCAAGGGTTTGAATGGTTCCATTAATCTCAAATAACCCTCTTTTGGAGAATGTGTTCCGTGTTTGGAAAAGGCCCATATAATCTCATCCGGTCCTTTTGATAGTCGGATGTGTGCTTGTGTAAGAGCGTCCGTGTATTCCTGCCAATCAGGTCGCCACTGCATAGGGATGTCTAGATCACGAGCCGATTTCCAAGCCTGCTGTAGGAAAGAGGAATTGTATCTGTCACCGATGTGTTTAATGTGGGTGATACCCCTGCTGTGTAAATGCCTTATCAAGTCTGCCGGTAGTATGTGTGCATTGCCACAACCAACCCATGGGTCCGTGCCAATACGAACAGCATTTCCCTCCTTTATTCTCCATGTAATGCCTTCACGAAGGAGAGGTAATGCGTTTATAACCGCCTTCCATACATTGGAGATGTTGTTACTTGTTTTGTGCTACTGTCTGAACCAGTCCATCAGGTTCATGGGCCAAATGTATTTCATTTGTGCAAGCTGGGACCAGAGGCTGTTTGTAGTGATAAGATGCCAACCGAGTTTAGCTGCCAGAGCTTTGGAAAAAAGATCAAGCCTTTTGATGCCCCATCCTCCCCATCTCTTAGGCTTTGCAATAGTGTCCCATTTTACCCAGGCAAATAACCTACCCGGTTGATTGCCTTTCCATAAGAATCTGCAACATATACTTTGAAGCCTGTTCAATATACCTTTCAGTATCCAAGCCAGGGTCATCCAGAAAACAAGAGTGGCTTCAATCACAGCTTTAATAAGGACTAATCTACCTGCACGGGATAGATATTTATGGTACCAAACCTGAAGATGCATTTCCACTTTTGCAATAAGCCATGTCCAGTCCGCGATCGTGTATCCGTTAGGCTTAAGCCTAAAGCCCAAATATTTAAGATCGTCCTCCAGGTTCAGAGACGTAAAAGGGAAACGTTGTGAGGTAAAAATAATCTCATGTTGTGTGCAGCCAAAGGAAGTAATCATAGATTTGGCATCATTTATAGTCATCCCGGTTGCCTGTTGAAAAAGATTGAAGATATTCTGGAGGACCGTGGTGTCTCCAATACTGCCATTTAAAAAAATGAGAATGTCATCAACAAATAATAGATGGGTGAGATAAAAATTCTCAGAGATCTTAATGCCAACCAGTTGATTCCTATTGCGAGCAGATATGATGGCCCTGCTTAATCCTTCCATGATAAGTAAGAAAAGTAGGGGGGAGAGTGGGCATCCCTGCCTGAGACCCCTCTCCGAGAGGAAGAAAGATGTGGCTTCCCCATTTAATAACACATTGTAAGATACATCTTTAATGCAACTCATGATACATTTAATATATGCATATGGGAAGCCTAGGTGAGTCAGTAATAATCTTAAGTAGAGCCAATTAGCTCTATCAAAGGCCTTTGAGAGGTCCACCTTCAGAATCATGCCTTTCTGTTTCTTCATCTGCAAAGTGTGGAGGAGTTCCTGCGCTGTGGCAATAGCCTCATGAATCTGTCTGTGCTGAAGGAAAGCAAACTGCTCAAAGGATATGTGCCTGGAGAGGATAGGCTTCAGTCGGTTTGCTATGACCTTTGTGATAATCTTGTACAAACAGTTGCAGAGAGAGATGGGTCGAAAGTCATTGAAAGAGGAGGGGTTGTCAGATTTCGGAATGAGGGCAATGAAAGTGGATTTGATGGCCAGGGAAATTCTTCCACTCCTTCTACTGTCCTCCACAATCTTGAGTAAATCATCCCCCAGAATATCAAAAAAGCTATGTAGAACTCGATGGTCCACCCATCCAGCCCAGGGCTCTTGTCTTTTTTAAACCATTTTATAGTTGCCTCAAGCTCCTCCTTCGACACTTCCATCATCAGGTCCTCCGAGTCTTCCTGCTGTACAAATCTGGGAAAGTGTTCTGCAACCCACATGATTTCCATAATATTCACAGCTCTGGGCGCCTTGTAGATGCCTTTGAAGTGTTCAATGGCTAATCTAGCTAGATCCCATTAGGATGATACTGATTGTCCCTGATCGTTACGAAGTTCCCAAATAGTATTAATGGCCTTTCTGCCATTTGCAAACTTGTGAAAGAACTTGGTATTGTCATCTCCTTCAATGAGACAGATTGCCCTACTCCTGAGCCTCCAGCTCTCCTCCCTTTCCTTCAGAATTTGGGAATGCTTCGAGATGAGGGAGGTATAATGATCTTTACTTTCTTGTGATAGGAAAGTGCCATTAGAAGTGTCCTCATGTGTGGCAATGGCCATCTCTGCCTCCCTCAGGGTGTTATCATCATTTTTCCGTTTCTGGTGTGCCCAAATTTTGGAGATCCTCTTAAGTTCTGTCAATTTCCTGATAAAACCTTCTGTATGATCCTCACGTTCCTGTATAGGGTTGGATTTCCAGTAATTAGAGACCATTTGAATGTAGGAAGGATCCTTGAGCCAAGAGGCGTTGAATTTGAAGGGGCTTTTAATCCTCAGGTTTGAATCGTCCAATTCCAAAAATATTGGCCAATGATCAGAAATGCCTCCAGTGCCAACCCACTGTCGAATACGCGGATGCGAGCTTAAGAAAGCTTCTTTGATGAGAAATCTATCAAGTCTCCTTGCAAGGCTGTGGTCTCCACTGCGATTGTTTGTCCATGTATACTGAATCCTGGCCGATGGAATGTCTACCCACTGGTGCTCCTCAAGTAAGGTAGAGATGGTGTCTGTGAGGCCATCTACTTGGGCCGAGTGTCCCCAAGATTCACTGTATCCCAATGAAAAATTTAAATCTCCTCCAAGAATGATGTTGTCTGCCTGCAAGAATTCTGAGTCCAGAAGGGTTCTCCAAAAGTTTGCCCTATCCACACATGGACCATATACATTCATAATGCGCACTTCAGATTCTATAGAGTGGGCATATATATCCATGCCTATAAAGCCCCAACCTCCCCAAAAGTTCCTGAGCTCCATAGTCTTGTTGTATAGACCAATAGCAGTACCGCCAGATCTCCCAGATGCGTCCAGGGCGTGGAAGGTCCAATTCGGCAGCCAAGAATTAAGAGTAGAGATAAGAGAATCAGTCGAACAAAGAGTTTCTTGTAAGAATATAATGTCCAGCTGAGTCGAGGTGAGCAATCTTATGAGTGCTAGTTTTTTTGGAGGGCTAGCAAAACCTCTGCAATTGTAGGATAGGAACTTCATGGAGGGTGAGGCAGAGGGCCGTTTCTAGCTCTAAGGGCCCTATCAATAGTTTGTTGTCGCCCAAGGGCAACTTCTTCACCCGTAGTGTGTCTGGCTTTAGTGAGATGAGATGGACGACCCCTGGAGGGTTTATGGGAGGCAGGGGTAGTCTCAGGGTCCAAGCCATTCGCGTCACGTCCATGATCCTTTGATCTGGAACGGAGGGAATACCAAGGGGACACAGAGGGGGAGGGGATGGGAAGAGAAGGAAGGGAGGATGATGACAGAGATGGGATGCTGGGGGTGGTGATGGGGGGGGGGGGGGAAGAGAGCAGAGAAGAGAGGGGGGAGGGGAAAAACCCTGAGATCCAATAAACATCGAGGAGACCGAAAATGATAAAGTAGGAGGAGATGAACAAATGTATGATTGGGATGCAAGAGTTTCAGTTATACCAGATACAGGAGAAGAGAGAGAGGAGGATGTAGATAAGATACCTGACAGCGAGATGTTCTCCATAGTTGGACTGGTGTACGTTGGAGGAGGAGGCGAAGAAGGGTTTGTGGCAGAGTGACCCTTATCAGTGCCCACTGTCTCCAGTGTTCCCCGGGTGTCCTCTGCATCCTTGTCGATCTTTCCAGGTTCAGCGTCAATGTCATGTCGTGTAAGGTTACCACTGGGTTGTTCCGGCTCCAAGCCCTGTTCAGTACCCCTACTCTTTTGCAAGAGGGGAAATCCTTGTATAAGTGCCCCACTTTGTGGCATCTACGACAGCGATATGGAATGCCTTCATAATCGATGATCTGCTTTCGGGATGTGTCCCTCCACTGAATAGTGATGTACTCCTGTAGGCCGCCCCACGTATCAAGGTCGATAAGAATCCGAGCATATGCCATGATGCCCGTGTATTGATAGGACTTATCATAATCCATGTAGGAGCCTATAGCGTTGCCAATCCACTTGAATATGTCCTCAGACCAATATTGTAAAGGGAGACCCGGGAGCCGGATCCAAACTGGTCCAATACCAATTTGTTCAGTCTCTGGATCAAAAAGAGGCATCCAGCGCTTCAGAAGAACTGGGGCGTGTTCAAAGTGCCAGTAGGAGGACAATACCCAGTTGGTGTGATCAGCACAAGCAAATCTCAGTGCGAACCATCCCCTCACAAATGTCTGCATGAAGGGGATGTCCACCAGATGGTGACCCCATACCTCAGATGCCCAGGCCTTCAAACAGGCAGCCGTGTAATTTCATCCTCTGATGCACCCAACCAAGACTCTGTCGACGAAATCCATAGTCTCTCCCCACTGTATGTCCTCTTCGAGTCTGAGAAATATATCGTCCGCCTTGGACTTGTAACGCTTGTACTTCTTCTTAGAACCCTGAGGAGGTGGTTGATGTTGTACCCGGTTCGGAAGAGGGCCAGAAACCGCGGGGGGAGGGTAAGGGTTAGATGAGGAAGGGTTAGGGTTTCCAACGGAGGTAGGAATAGAATCGGCGAGGGGCAGAACGGCGGTAAAGCTGCCAGATGGTGGAGCAGATAAGGCCTGAGGGGAAAAACCGGCGTATCCGACGGTCACCGATGGGGGGGTAATCTGCTGGACCGGCACTCCAGATACCTGGATGTCCAAACCAGGGTTAGAATGAAGGCAGTCAGAGACGAAATCGAGGGAAGTCGGGGAATGAGGGGGGGTAGAAAGCGATGGCCAAGTAGGCGGGTCATCCGAGAGGACCACAGACTATGACTGTGACGGTTCCGCAAAGGAGAAAGAAGGGAAATTTCCGGAAAGGCCAGAGCTAAGCAAACCTGCAGATGCGGAATACGTGGAGCGCCAGATGGATACCCCTTCCAGCGGGTCTTCAGAGTAATCGACGACATCGAGGTCGTCCATGGTGACAGCTGCTCCTCGTAACGGAGGACACCTTGAAAGTGCTGGAGAACGGAGAGAAAAACAAAACCCGGAAAGCGGACAGCCAGAAAATAGTGAGCAGACCGTCGACAGGTAAACAGCCAGGTAAAAGAACGCAAACAGTAAAAACCCCCCTCAAAGCCCCAACAGGTTGAAAAATAGTTAACGGCGCTCAAGTCACCTTATTATAATATAATAATTAACTAATTACAAGGTGACTATATTTTCTTGCTCTACCTTACTGTCCCCTCTTGTACACAACCAATGTTAGGTTGAGTATTTATGTAAACAATAAAATCGTATACATAAAAATGACATTTTGAAAATGTTTTAACCAATGTAGAACCCTTATTTATATCTATACCAACATAAATTCAGCTAAATGTTGATTTATCACACATTGAGAGGACAAAAGAAAAGGAAGCAAAAACCTATCATGCTTGAAATTCTTGGGTTAAGATGGATTTATGTTTTTTTTAATAGTTGATGTTATTACAATTATTATTAAAAAATAATTCCTATCATCTATTACGAATCATTTTTTTCAATTTAACATATTAATTTTCCTCCTCCTCCTCCTCCTCTTCCTCCTTCTTCCTCTTTATGTATTTATTTATTTATTCACGAAGTAAAAGTTTTATATTGCATGTGAATAGAAGATTGCATTTTAATGCTTGAAGTCTAGTTTGGCCAATGACAGGGAAGGTCTGACCAGACACAAAATTTCAGTCTCTTCAAAAGAGCAGAAGACAAAAAACTAACCCTATATTTTGAAACCAAAAAGCTAAAACAAGTGGTTGGGCCTCTTTTATATTGATGATTACAAAACTAGGGCATGAGAGTAAAAATGAGAAATCTAAAAAATAATTAACAAAAGTTATTTGAATCGATGGCTTCTACTTGGATGAGCTCCTTGTCGTTGCTTGGAGAGCAACTTGGTTCATGAGGAATGCCCATGTGTTTTTCAATGTGACCAGATATTTAATTCATTGTTGCCAATTACCATTGCATTTTATCCAAAGAGAGAAGAATGTCCACCCTATGATTTTATTGTGTAGCATCGGTAGGTATTCCCACATGCCAATAAGCCTCCTAAGTCAGCCTAGAAAAATTATGGAAATAAAAAATAAAATTATAATTTGTGGGCTTCATATAGGCTCAATAACGGTCAAGTCATGCCCACCATAAAAGGGTGTGACCCTTGGTCAAAATCACCCACTTGACATGTATATTCATGAGGAGGCTCTTCATTTCACCCAACGAATGATCAACACATCATCTACGCAAGACAACTGCACATGTGAACATAAGAAGATCGAATTATTTATAGGTTACCAAGTTCTAGTTTGACTGAGTTTGACCATTGACTGAGGTTGAACGTAGTACATATTTTGACCGCAAATCTTGACCATAGGTCCAGGCATACTACAAGCTGAAATTTTGACTGTTGACCAGCATTGAATTTTGGTGTTTCTGGTGGTTTGACTAGTGTTGATTGGTTGGTATTTGACTGGTATCTGGGACTTGGATTTTGGCACAAATTTCTAAACAATTTATGTAAATGTGAACCTTGTTGAAAAATAATTTCTCCTAGAAGAAATGTTGTTGGGTTTTCTCCCAAGCATGGGTTTCCTAGGGAAAATGTGTTGTCTCTATTATCCATGGTTGTCTCTTTATGATATTACTATTTTCATTGCATTATTGTTGAGATTTTATGTGTATAACTGCTCAATGATATAAGTGACATGAGATAAAATTGTTAAAGATCATTACGAAGTAATTATCATATCAGAAAATTAGTTTATACTGTTCATCTTTGTAGAAAATTCAACATGGTATCAGAGCCTTGTCAAAAGAGCAATTATTAAAGTCAACCTAAGAAGAGAAGACTATATGTTCTTGAGAAACCAAGCTTGGTAGAGTTCTATTTGATCAATTATCCAAGGGAGGCCGAGTGAATTCTATATATAGGAAGAGATGCCAAATTCTGTCTAGAAATGAGATCTCGTTTTGTTTCTAAATTCCATTTTGTGCTCCAGTCTGGGTCAAAGTCAAGAAGTATCCATTCGAGATCTGGACAAAATTGAATATGTTCGGCTAAGAGGCATTTGAGGAGGGAGAGGCTATTTGGAAAGGACTGAGGGTAGGTTGGACAATTAGGGCCTCAGGCAAGCCAAGATAAAGAATAGTGTGATTGTAGAGGTGTAGTGGTTTGTTGTTGAAGTAAGGGTCTCAGAGCTTGTGAACAAGAGGGTCGAGGACTCGATGAGCCAACTAGAGGGCATCTGAAGTGAATTTACTAAAATTGACTGTGATTGAGGGTTGATAGGAGTGTTGGCGTAGAAAAGTGTTGATAAAAGTGGTCAGCCCAAGTGCCCAGATCAATTAAGGGAAAGCCTCCCTCATCTACTTCTATATAAAGGAAGAAATTATAGTGATGAGGTTATATGAGCCTTCTAGTATTTTTATTAAGAAATTCAAAAGCATGTGGGAGTGCCTAGATCTTTAATGAGAATGAGTATACCTCCTACAAGATACACACAGTGTATTGATCACGATGTTACTCTTGCCTTAGGATTGTGGGAGTTGACCTAATTCAAGTTGTTGCAATCGTTGAGAGGTTTTGAGGTGCAGGAAAGGGATTCTCATGTTCACAATTTGTTGGTAGCCCCACATGAGTTGTTACCTATATCATGAGTTTGATGTGATTATCCTTGCAAGATGCTCAAAACAACTCATTGAAGATTTTGATCCTTGGTGTTGGCTTGAGGGATGTTGAATTTCGGAAAGTTGCTTATGACTGGAAATTATGTTCCTTCATATTCACAGCTGGTCAGTGTTCTTCAAAGGTTTGAAATGTTATGATAAAATCTCGTGATGGATCAGTGACAAATTATTTTCAAGAGACAATGATTGGTTCTCTGATGGAATTACAAAGGGTGTCGATAAAAGTTGGAACACTTAGGGTTTGTAAACCCTATATAAGACTTGGAGCCTTGTGTTATCAACTAAGTTAACATCTAACTGCTTTAGATTGAAAGTTGGCCCTTCAATCTGGAGAGGGATCTCTCCTTAAAACTATACCTCTTGCGGTCACTTTAGCAATAGGTCATTAAGCTCATTGGCCAGATTTAATTGAGAAGAACTAAGGTTGGTTGGACTATAGGAAATTTCACCATTGGGCGTGGAGTTTGACCCAATCAATTTTATGTTAACCACAGGTTTAGTGAACGAGCATAAGCAAAAGCAAGATAATAACAACTCCTTTGTAAAGTTTTAGAAATCAGAGAATAGTAGAATATCTAAATCAGATAAAAACAGGGAATAAATACTTGAATAAACGAATCTGGAGCACACAAGTATGAATTCCAACTCAAAACTTTGTATTCAAATATTGAAGAACATATAAAACTCAGAAAACAAATAGGGATTCATAAACATATGAATTTTTACCACTTGTTCACATAAAATTGTTGTAAAAAAATATTTAATCACACACAACATGAAGGTTTTTTCCAAAAAATCCCAACCCTTGGTTTTTTGTCATTATCAACTTTATAGAGTAATTACAAAACCATAACCATGTTTTCAAAAAAAAACTTAATTACAAAGTCCAAAAATAACTTAGTAAATCTCTAATTAAAACTAAATACATTACATTGTTCAATCATAAAACAAAATGATAATATTTTGTATCTGAGAAATATGTTGTTGTTGAAGACCTGGTTGAAGCTAAGGATCCCCAAGTCGAATTTGATGAGGTGGCTCTCCAATTGAAAGTTGATTAGGCATTTTTCTAAATATAGAAAAAAATCTGGTGAATTCCTGAAAAATAAGCTAAAAATATCCATTTGAATCTCTCAAACTGTGATAGTTGCTATAAAATTGAGGGACATTTTTTTTCTCGATCTATTTGGAAACTACGCCTGAAGTTACTACCTATTACAAAAACAAAAAACAAAAAAAACAAAATATATATATATATATATATAATAAAATAAAATAAATTGCTAACATTTGATTTTTCAATGCCATTGTTTCCAATTTTACGAACCAACATTGACAAATTAATTGTTAGTGCTCGGGGGACCTGCTCCTTTGCTAACGTGTGATTTGTAAGAGCTTTGATTTATATATATATATATATTTTACAATTGCCACTGATAATCCAGTTGCCAAAGCTTTTATTCAACAAATTTAAAAATTGGCGTTGATAATCCATCTGTCAACGCCTTTATTCAACATTGTATAATTAGCGCTGACAATCCCATTGTCAACACCTTAAAAATTTTCAAATAATAAAAAATCGCACTACTGAACTTAAAGCTATGAAGAAAAACTTAGATAACACCTTGGATGAGAAAGTCTTATGCTTTGTGGGATGAAACCCTAGAGTAATACTTAGAGTGTTGGATGCAACCTAATTTGCATGATGAAGAAACCTTGTCCCTTACAAATCACGCAAGAAAGGAAAGAAACATGCATTAATAATTGGTGTTGAGTTCGAGGATGAGCATCCACCTCAGAAGAAGACAAGGAATGCAAGCATGGCGAGATTGCAGATGGACTTTATTAATTTCTTAAAGGAGGCAAGGATCAAGAGGGAGTTAACGATTCCCTACAACCCTCGTCAGTTTCTTAATTAAAAGACAAGTACTTCATGTCTTTCTCCCTTGATTATTATTATTTTATTCCTTGGTCAACCTCTTGTCTTTGTATTTTTTGCTTGGTTATAATTGTTTCTTCCATGACCTCTTTAATGAGGTTTATAGATATATCGCGAAGGTTTTTAAGGCAATGATTCTGGCAGCAAATGGTAGCATTGGAAGAACAAAGAAAAAATTGTGGTAAGAGGGTTCTCCTAGTAAGAGATAGTACAATGATATTTTTTGTCCAGTCTCCAATATAGGTTCTTGTATGACCAAGGGGTCAAGCACAAACTCAGCAGGGTGATTGTTGTTCAAAAGGAAGAAATTGTACAAATTGTTAGGACATACAAAATCGTGCCAGATGACAGGAAGAGCTTCCAGTTCCGAGGGAGCGAACCGTCAAGTAGAGTGGAAGAAGTAACTTCCCTAGATGATGACATGGCTTGAGATTATCAATATGCTCATATATAGAAGGTATATAGGATCAGTGTGCCTTCCCCTAGAAGACCATGGTAGAAGGACTTGCTTACATTATAGAGGGAGTAGCTACAGTAGAAGGAATTGCATACGTGGTAGAGGAAGTAGCTACAACATAAAAATTTGCTTCCATGATAAAGGGAGCAACCTGGACTACCACAAGAAGACATGCTTTGGTGCTAGAGGAAGTTGGCCTCGAAGATTAAAATGAATGATTTTGGTAGATACACTATTTCTTGGGATTGGATATTCAAATTTGGTGGATCCCACAATGTACATGCGGTTGATTGGATCTATGATGTACCTGGTTAACACCAAACTATATATTCGCTTTGTAGTGAGCACCGTGAACGAGTTTATGGTTGAGTTGAGGCATGTACAATGGGTGGAAGCAAAGAATGTGGTACTTATGTCATCAATTGGGTGTGGTTTGTTAATTACAAAACTAGTGCATGAGAGTAAAATGAGAAAATTAAAAGATAATTAAGAAGAGCTATTTGAATCAGTGACTTCTAATTGGATGGGCTGCTTGTTGTTGCTTGGAGAGCAACCTGATTCATGAGGGATGCCCATGTGTTTTTTAAGATGACCCAACCTTTGATTCATTGTTTCCAATTGCCATTACATTTTATCCAAAGAGAGGAATGTCCTCCTTGTTGATTTTTTTGTGTAACATTGGTAGCTATTCCTACATGTCAATAGGCCTCCTAAGCTGGCCTAGAAAAATTATGGAAAAATAATAATAATAATAATGATTTAATAATAATAATAATAAATAAATTATAATTTGTGGGCTTCATGTAGGCTCAATAAGAGTTAAGTCAGTGCCACCATGAAAGGATGTGACCCTTGGTCAAAGTCACCCACTTGACATGTATATATTTATGAAGAGACTCTTCATTTCACCTAATGAATGATCAACACATCATCCACATAATACAACCACACGTGTGAACAGAAGAAGACTGAATTATCTAAAGGTGACCTAGTTCTAGTTTGACCATTTGACAGAGGTTGATCACAGAACAATTTTGACTCCAAAGCTTGACCACATGTCTGAGCATACTATAGGTTGAACTTTTGACTTTTGACCAGTGTTGACTTTTGGTATTTCTAATGGTTTGAATAGTGCTAATTTTTTGGTATTTGACTAGGTTTCACTGGTAACATGGACTTGGATTTTGCCACAAAATTCTAGAAAATTTATGTAAACGTGAACCTTGTTGAAGAACAATTTCTCCTAGAAGAAAAGTTGTTGGGTTTTCTCCCAAGTTTGGGTTTCCCAAGGAAAATTTGTTGTCTCTATTGTGCATGGATGTCGCTTTATGATCTTACTATTTTCGTTGCATTACTGTCGATATTTTCTATGTATAATTGCTCAATGATATAAGTGAAATAAGATAAAATTGTTAAATATCATTAAGAAGTAATTATTAGATCAAAAAATTGGTTTCTATTATTCATCTTTGTAGAAAATTTAACATGGTATTAGAGCCTTGTTAAAAGAGAAACTATTAATATTAGCCTAAGAATAATACTATATGTTCTTGAGAAGTTGAACTTGAGAGAGTTATGTTTGATCAACTATCCAATGGAGGCCAAGTGAGTTTTGTTTGTAGGAATAGAGGCCAAATTATGTCTAGAAATGAGATTTGGTTCTAGTTTTGGAGTCTAATTTGTGCTCCAGTCTGGGCCTAAGTTAAGAAGGTATCCATTCAAGATCTAGACGGAGTTGAATAGACCAGGTTGAGAGGCATTTGAGGAGCTCGAGGCTGCTTGGAAAGGGATGAGGCTAGGCCGAACAATTAGGGCCTCAGACAGGCCGAGATAAAGAATAGTGTGATCACAAAGATGTAGTGGTTTATTGTTGAAGTAAGGGTCTTAAATCTTGTGAACAAGAGGGTCAAAGGACACTTGTGGAGGGTGGAGGATTGACTTAGCCATCTAGAGGGCATCTAAATTGAAGATAAGAAATTTGACTGTGATTGAGGGTTGATAGGGGTGTTGGTGTAGCAACATGTCGAGAAAAGTGGCCAGGCAAAGTGCCTAGGTCATTTAAGGAGAAAGCCTCCATCACCTACTTCTATATAAAGCAAGAAATTCTAGTGATGAGGCTAGATGAGCCTTCTAGTTTTTTTTAAGAACCTCAAAAACATGTGGGAACCCCCGTTCTTTAATGCTAATGAATATACCTCCTAAAAGATATACACAGGGTATTGATCACAATGTTACTCTTGCCTTGGGATCATGGGAGTTGACCTAAATCAAGTTGTTTCAATTGTCAAGAGGTTTTGAGGTGCAATAAAGGGATTCTCATGTTCACAAGTTGATCGCAACCCCACATGAGTTATTACCTAAATCATGAGTTTGATGTGATTATCCTTGCATGATGTTTTGAACAACTCATTGAAGATTTTGATCCTTGATGTTGGCTTGAGGGATGTTGGAGTTTGGCAAGTTGCTTATGACCCAAAGTTATGTTCCTTCATATTCATGTGAAAATTCCTGAATCTAACACATCAGAAACCCCTACTACAATTACTGGTTTACAATCTCCTACTTGTTCTTTACATTAACAAGTTATTTAATTGCATAAACATCGAAATAAACACTATTGTAGCCTTCACAGATATACAAATCATGCATTGAACTAAACAGAAACAATAACACAAGGGACACCGTTATTTTTGGACAATCGTCCCCGAAAAAAACCAATTCGAGAAAAATGGTGCAGCGTATAGAGGGTTTGTATTATTAAGAAGATCTCATGAATACAACTAGGGTGCCAAAAATGGCTCACCCAATAGAGAATATCCTCGGCAGTAGTACCTCTATCTGGAGACACATATTCAGGAAAATCAACAACCGAATGATCAAACCTCACAATGACTCTAACTGTTCCTTGTGCTGGACAAAAAAAGCTGCTCCAAGCACTGCTCTGGAACTGTGTCACTCCTCCAGAAGTTGTGTTACCCTATCCTGAATCAAAATCTGTTGATATGCTCCTAGCCTTCCCCACAGAATCTCAAAGTGTTGCCTTTGAAGCCCTCTACGACTTCTGCATCAGCCTCTACGGCCCTTTGCGTCAGCTCCTACGGCCTCTGCATCAGCCCTTCTAAGGCTTGCACTATCTCTCTCGACACTTCACTGCCTCTCTGCTATGTATTCTTCAGCCTTGGATGGAAATCCCTTGCTGAACTGCCCCTCACTACAACTGATCACTAACTTGATTTCCTCGGGAAACCTCACCCCAAAAAATCGAATTCTTGATCTCTCATAGTGTGTCTCCAACTGACCCTCAAGCCTCCTCTTATACTTTTCTTGTTGAGTCTTCAATAACCGAGATTAAGTCCCTAATCAATGACTAAGATTAGAACCGGCTTTGGCTTGTTCCTCGTCACTTAGAACTTTCTCACCCATATTATATTAATACACATTAATATTTTTATTGTCCTAAGTTTAGACTTAGGAACCCATTAAAAATATTAATTATTTTAATAACTCCTCGTTTGGGTGGAATTTCTCTAAAGGATTTATGGGTCTTGGATATCTCATGTGCCTTAGCCTCTCCACCACATTTCATGGCTATAGCAGATCCGATGCTACCAAAAGTCAACACTCCCTCTTAGCGAGGAATGTGCTCTAGCAATGCTTCACCATAGAAGCATCACACTGATCCTTCACATCGGTCCTTTGTGCTGATGATTGGTCTATTGCCCATCGTCTACTGCACTGCTGCAATCTATATTGCTTCCCATGACTGCGCCACTGCCACTGCTGCATCCTCTCAATATGCTGCATCATGCTGCCCATAACACTGCCACTACTAATTGTTGCACTGCAACTCAGTTGTTGAGAAGTAAGCAACTGAAAAGCCACCCAAATACTGACATGATGGTCAGTTTGGATGCCCCTTGACGCTGAAGCTACCTCTGCTGCTAATTTGTGTTGACCCTCTGATGCTACTACGTTGTTGTTATATCTTCTCTGTGCCTTCCGCACTGCTGCAACATTCCACTACGCTACTTCAGACTTTGGCACTCTAGCTCTGCCATTGTTGCTCCATCATCCTTCGCACCAACTGACTCTGTCATTCTGCTACTGTCATTAAGGGCTCCTGTAGCCGTATGTGATCCAAGAGTTTGGGCACCTCAAGCATCATGCCCTCGTTTTCTGTAGTCCTCTCGACTACAGCTCTATATCTCCCCACCTCTTCTCTAGAGGCGCATGAGCACCCATGGCACAATCGTCATCAATCTCGACATCCTTCTCCACCTTTATTGGAGCAGCCTTTGAGTCGGAAGCTTCTCCCTTGCCTTTCTTCCTGGGGCACTGAGAAGCATAATGTCTGAGCTCCCCATAGTTCAAGAACTTGACCTTGGAGATGTCTTTCTTCTTCCTCTTTTGTACCCCCTGTTGTCTCACTAATGCGAGAGTTGCATCCTCCTCCTCCTCTTCCTTCTTGATTCAAACTCCCTTGTCGCTACTCCCTGCCTTGGTCAATCTCCTGAGCTCTTCCTGTCGAAGAGCTGCCCACATCTCCTCCCAACTGGGGAGAGTCACCTACCCAAAATGCTTTGGAAAAATGTCTCCCAGTCCTCCGAGACTGCATTCAGAGCAGTTCTAACCATGAACTCTAGATCCACTGTAGACCCCACGGAAGTAGGCTGGTCACGAATTAATTGCAACCTAAGAAGGAACGAATCTATCTCCTCTCCTTTTCGCATCTGATATGACTTCAGCTGATTCTCCAATAACATATTTCGCTGCACGGAAGAGCCCTGGTATAAGGTGGTCAGCTTCTGCCACACCTCCCTTGTTGTGTTCTTCTCAGCAATATGTGGTATGACATGATCCTTGACCCCATCTAGGATCATGAATTTCACCTTCACCTTAGCCTCCTCATACTTCTCATTTGCATTAGGGTCATCTGAGATAACTATTGTTTTCAAGGTATAGTCCTTGATGTGATGTTTATCCAGGATTGCTAGGATCTTGGCCGTCTAGATGACAAAATTGGAAGCCCCATCCAATATGTCCTGGTCCCTGAATCCATTCACTTCCATCTCTGCTGCTCTTCTATAGACTCCCTCTGAGTCCTGATTTCCCTCTCAGAAATCCTCCGGCCAACTGTCGAATCACTCCTCTCCAATTCTCCTTTGCCGCTGCAACCCGAATCTAGATTTCTTGGCTAGAAATCCATCAAGGTAGTGCTTCCCTCTACCTTGATTCAACCTCCTTAGACATTGTTCTGCACTAACAGACACAACATCCCACCAACTCCACAAATCAAAATCTGCACATCTCCCTTAGCCCTGACAACTCGAAGAATCTGAGCCCTTCAAGCTCTGTGTAATCTCTGCATAGGCTCAATCTACCCTCCTCTGCCTCTGCGCTGGCCCTGATGGCTGACGTAGCTACTGCGTGGGTTCCTCCCAGCTACTGCGTCTTCGTCTCCCGGCTTAGAATGCTAACGCAGGCACTGCGTGAGCCTCTGCGTCACTCCCCCTCTTACCTCTTCAGCGCTGGGACAACATTGTCTTTCGGGACAACTGCTTCTCTGCTGCAATTTCTTAGATTTTCTCGACTAGTGTCTTCAGTCGCCTCTGATCTGCAATCACTCTGATACCATGTGAAAATTATTGAATCTAGCACATCATAAACCCCTACTGCAATTACTGGTTTACAATCTCCTACTTGTTCTTTATATTAACAAGTTATTTAATTGCATAAACATCGAAGTAAACATTATTACAGCCTTCACAGATATACAAATCATGCAGTGAAGTAAACATAAACAATAACACAAAGAACACCATTATTTTTGGACAATCATCCCTGGAAAAACCTAATTTGGGAAAAACGATGCAACATATAGAGGGTTTGTATCATTAAGCAGATTTCGTGAATACAACTAGGGTGCCAGAAATGGCTCACATAACAGATAATATCCTCTGCAGTAGTACCTCTATCCGAAGATAGATATTTCGGAAAATTAGAAACCGGATGATCAAACCCCACAACGACTCTGATTGTTCCTTGTGCTGGACAACAAAAGCTGCTCCAAGCACTGCTCTGGAACTGTGTCACTCCTCCAGAAGTTGCGTCACCCTATCCTAGCTCAGAATATGTTGATCTACTCCCAATCTACCCCACAGAATATCCCAGCGTTGCCTCTGAAGCCCTCTACAACTTCTGTGTCAGCCTCTACGACCCTTTGTGCCCTCTGCGTTAGCTCCTACGACCTCTGTGTCAGCCCTTCTAGGGCCTATGTTGTCTCTCCTGACACTTCACTGCTTCTCTGTTATGTATTCTTCAGCCTTGGATAGAAATCCCTTGCTGAACTGCCCCTCACTGCAACTAATCACTAACTCGAATTCCTCAGCAAACCTCGCCACAGAAAAATGAATTCTTGATTTCTCTTGGTGTGTCTCCAACTAACCCTCAAGCCTCCTCTTATACTTTTCCTGTTAAGTCTTCAACGGCCGAGATTAAGTCCCTAATCAATGGCTAAGATTAGAACTGGCTTAATCCTTGTCACTTAGAACTTTCTCACCCATATTATATTAATACACATTAATATTTTTATTTTCCTGAGTTTAGACTTGGGAACCCATTAAAAAGATTAATTATTTTAATAACTCCTCATCTGGGTGGAATTTCTCCAAACGATTTCTGGGCCTTGGAGATCTCATGTGCCTTAGCCTCTCCACCAAATTTCATGGCTAGAGCACATCCGATGCTACCAAAAATCAACAATTCACAGGTGGTCAATGTTCTTTAAAGGTTCAATATGTTGTGATAACATCTTGTGATGGATCAATGACAAATTCTTTTCAGAGACAATGATTGATTATGTGATGGAGTTGCAAGGGGTGTCGATAAAAGTTGGAATACTTAAGGTTTGTAAACCCTAGAGAAGACTTGGAGCCTTGGATGAAAATGTCTTATGGTTTGTGGGATGATACCTTGGAGCGAGACTTGGAGTGTTGGAATATGTAACCTAATTGCATGATGAAGAAACCCTATCCCTTCCAGATCATGCAAGAAAGGAAAGCGACATGCATTAACAAATAATGTTGAAGATGAGGATGAGTATCCACCTTGGAAGAAGATAAGGAACCCAAGCTTGATGAGATTGCAAGTGGACTTCATTAATTTATTCAAGGAGGCAAGGATCAAGAGGGAGTTCACGATTCCCTACGACCCTCAACGGTTTCATAATTAAAATACAGGTGCTTCATATCTTTCTCCCTTGATTATTATTATTTTATTCCTTGGTCAACCTCTTGCCTTTGTATCTTTTGCTTGGTTATAATTGTGTTTTCCATGACCTCCTACACGAGGTTTACAAGTATATCGTGAAGGTTGCCAACGAAACGATTATGGCAACAAATGGCAACATTGGGAATAATGAACCAAAGTATGTGGCAAGGGGGTTCTCATAGAAAGAGGGAGTGCAAGGATATTTTTGGTCTAGTCTTTGATGGATAGGTTCTTGTATGACCAAAGGCTCAAGCACAAACTCAACAAAGTGATTGGCGTTCGAAAGGATGAAATTGTACATGTTGTTAGGACATCCATGATCATGCCAAATGACAGGAAGAGCTCCCAGTTCTAAGGGAGCAAACCGTCACGCAGAGTGGAAGGAGAAACTTTCCTAGAGGATGACATGGGTTGAGATTGTTAAGATGCTCAAAGACAAAAGGTCTCTAGGAGCAGTTTTCCTTCCTTGAGAAGACTATGGTAGAAGGACTTGCTTACGTGACAGAGGGAGAAATTATAGCAAAAGGACTTGCTTATGCGACAGAGGGAGTAGCTACAACAAAAAGTTTTGCTTCCATGACAGAGGGATGAGACAGGAATACCACAAGAAAACATGTTTTAGTGTTAGAGGGAGTTGGCCTCAGAGATTAAAATGAAAGGTTGCGGGAGAAACACTATTTCTTGGGAATGGAGATTATGATTTGGTGGATCCCACAATGTATAGGCAGTTGATTGGATCCATGATGAACAACGTAAACTTTGAAACGGGAACTGATACTGTTACCCGTTTTGTAGAGATAACAAAAAAGTGACCCGATTTTGAAAAGCGGTGATGCAGAACACACATGTTTTTTTTAGAGCATAGTTTTTGGCACTTTAATTTTTTTTATGTACATTGTGTTTTAGAATGGTAGTGATTTTCTTGCTGATTTAAAAAAGTGGTTATTCTGCATCAAACCCTTTTTTTTAAAAGACCTATTTTTTGACTTTAAATTTTTTTATTGTATGAAATGTAAATAATTATTTTGTAAATTTAATAATTTTGGAAGTGGTCTTATTCTTTATTTTTATTTTATTTTTTTTTGGTAGTGAGGTTTTTATTGTTTTGCATATTTAAAGAAGAGGGTCGATATTTTGCATTTTCAATATTCTATATATTTATACATCGTTAATTAAATTTTCAATCCACATGAAATAATTGTCTCTAAAAAACAAATATATATATATATAAGACAAACAAAAAATGTTAAAAAAATTATCTCATAAACCATAAAAGAATTTGGAAAAAAAAACAAAACAAAATTAAAAAAAATTTAAAATATATATATATATATATATAATTAAGTAAGTAAGAATAGAAAAATTAAAAAAAAACATTAGCAAAAACTACGAAAATTTAAAAAAAAAAAAACTAGTTATTGAATTTAGGCTTCTGTGATCCATATCAATTTTTGAGAAGATTCTTCGGCGAAAATCACATAGAGATACTTTTGTCGACGCGTTTCGAACCAACCAGTGTGGTTCATCGTCAAGACAAGTTGAGTGAGCAGATCTCGCATTGCACATTAAATAGATAGGGCAGAATATCCAATGACCCAATTTTCTAGACAGGTAACGGCTAGAATGACAACAGCTAGATTGGACCGGGAAACGGCTAGTTTGACTTTGATAAGGGGTATAAACTTTATTTATTTAAATAAGTTAATTTAATATTCTTGTTAACGTAAATGGATCATTTTAATATATTAAGTAAATTATAAAATAGATTAATTTGAAATTGTTATTATAAATATTAAAACTATTTAATTAAATTCTAATTAAAATAAATTAATTTAAAATTGTTAGATATTATTTAGTTATAAAAGTTAAAATTAGAGTAAGCTATATAAATAGTTAATTATATTCTAATTAAAATATACGTCAAATATATATTAAAATAAAATTAATTTCATATTCTTAGTCAAAGAGTTTTTAGAAATATGAGTGTTAGAAACATATTACAATAATTAATTAGTAGTCTATTTATGGGTGAAAAATAATATATTAATTATAAAATAGATTAATTTTAAATTAAATTTATAAATTAATAATAAAATTAAATTAAGTTCCAATTAATAGTCCAAGAGGGCTTTTTATATTTTTTTATATATATTAGAGAATTCAAGTGTTAGAAAAATATTATCATATTAAAAATTAATTAATAGTTTATTTAAGGGAGAGGAAGAAAGGAAGACAACAACTAGGAGGAGAGGGCTGGGACCCAGCAACTACTGATCTCCCAACCATCCTCTCTATTGAGATTGTTCGGCCTTTTTTCAATCTCAAGGGCTTCCCTAAATTTCCGGTGATGGAATTGCGACACTTTAGCAATCACACTCGCTTCCTCGATGCAGACATGATGATTGGTTTTCTCCACATGCTCTGCTAAAGCGGAAGACTTGGTTCTCATATGCCTAAGGTCAGCTGCATGCTCACTAATCCTTTGATTAATGGAGCGACCAGTCTCACCAATATAGGGGATCCCACATGAACAAGGAATAATATAAACCCCTTTCATGTCCTTGGGGTCAATAGGATCCTTCACAGATCTGAGGGACTTACGAATGGTGTTAAGAGGTCTAAAGGTGGCGGGGACATTATGCTTCTTAAGAATCCTAGCAATCCTATCCGTGGTCCCTTGAACAAACGGAAGATGGACACCAGGAATCCGTTCTTTAGGTCCTCTTCTGGTTGACAAATTCTTAGCTGCTTTGAGGAAAGCCTTTTGTCCCATGAGCCTACTATAACCGTTCTCAACAAAGACATTAAGGAGATGGGATTTCTCCTCCTCAAAGCTCTTTTCATCAGAGATCCTTAAGGCACGAGTCGCAAGGGTATTGAGAACCCCCAACTTCTGGGCCAGGAAATGGTGGGAACTAGCATGAAGATATTGCTCCGTATGAGTTTTCTTGCGAAACACTCGGTGGGAGAGGGAACCATCCTTATTCTTAGAGATAAGAATATCAAGGAAAGGGAGGCAACCATCGACTTCTTATTCCTTAGTGAATTTAATGGTTGGGGATTGATTATTGAGCTGATCGAAGAAGAGATATAACTCCTCTTGGCCATGAGACTAGATGACATTAGTGTCATCCACATATCTTTTCCAAAGCTTGGGTAGGAGGCGAGCTGAGTTTAAAGCCTTGGATTCAAAATCTTCCATAAAAAGATTTGCAACAACAGGGGAAAGGGGTGAGCCCATGGCAACCCCACAGGTTTGCTCAAAGAACTCACCTTCAAAACTGAAAAAGGTCGAAGTGAGGCAGATCTCAACCAACCGAGCGGTATCAGGATCTGTTAGACGGTTGATTACTTCCATGGCCTCATTTATAGGGATGCAAGTGTAGAGGGAAACAACATCAAAACTGACAAGAATGTCTCCAGAGTCCAGCTTGATGTCCTTGAGCTCCTCAATAAAGGAAGTCGAGTCTTTAACGAAGGACCCTGTACGACCAACTAAGGGTTTAAGCTTCAAGGCAAGGAACTTTGCAAGAAGATAGGTAGGACCTCCAATGGTGTTGACAATGGGCCTAAGGGGAGCTCCTTCCTTATGAATTTTAGGGAGCCCATAGATTCTAGGCGTGATAGGATTGCTCTCAATGAGTTTATGGTGTAGGGGACTCACTGAGTTACTAGATTTAATGGCAAGGGCCACAATCCTGGAGATCTTCTTTAACGGGTTTTTGGGAAGCTTCTTATAACTACCACTATTATGAAGATGATCTAACATTTTATTGCGGTAGTCTTCCTTGTTAAGAATGACAGCAGCCCCACCTTTGTCAGCTTTCAGAACGACAATATCTTTGTTCTGATTTAAGGATTTTAAGGCTTCAAATTCATCCCTGCTAAGGTTGCTCTTGGGAGGCTTAGCCTTCCTTAGGATCACAGCACAATCCTGCCTAATAGTGTTCTTGATCCTATCAGGTAAACCCCGAATCCCAAATTCTATATCACAAATAATGTCATCCACAGGGATCTTCTTAGGGGCCAAGGCAAAGTTTAGACCTTTGCTTAGAACTTTAAAAACAGAAGGGGGAAAGGAGAAACCAGATAAATTGATAACTTTATTATTAAAATGAGAGGAAGGGGGAGGATTCATATCATTTAAATGATTCTTCCTAGATTTAGAGTTATTGTTTATATGTAAGTCAAGCATTGTTGACTTATTATTATTGTTAATTATCCTCCTATTCCTAGAACGATAATTATTTACTCCCTCATTATTATTTACAATGTTAATACTATCAATATTATTATTTTTAATAGTGTTATTATTTTTGTTATTACCAAAGAAATTAACCTTACTATTATTATTACTATTAATATTATTATTATTGCAAATATTATTATTATTATAATTTTTAATATTATTATCATCATTCTTAATTTATTATTAATATTATTATCATTATACTTATTATTATCTCCATTATTAATAACATCATTATTTTTATTAATAATAATAATATTATTATTATTAATATTATAATTCTTAATATTATTATTTCAATTAGTATTATAAATAAAATCGATATCAACATTATTTTTATTATCAACCTCACCTATTATCACATTATTACGACAATTAACTTGATTAAAATCATCGAACTTACTTATAAGGTTGATGGAAGAGCCCTGTGAATCTGAGCAGAAGCTACCAACGGACAAATGAAAAGGCTTGCAGGAAACCGGAACCGGTTCAGGATGGACCACGCGAGTGCCAGATCCGGCTACAAGGACCAGAGGATCCGCGCTAACAGACAGATTCGAGCAGATTCAAAGAGAAGGGTCAAGGGAAACCTGTGCGTTCGGCAGCGGATCAGAGCTTCCGGAGCCTAAAGAGCAGGGGCAACCGGGCTCGATCAAAGGGTGACTGGACCGCGTCTGAGTTAACAGAAATGGCTCAGCATTCTCGATCAAAGGGTGACTGGACCGCGTCTGAGTTAACAGAAATGGCTCAGCATTAACCCCGCAGGTGTACGGATCTGCCGAGCAAGAAAAAAAAAAAAAATATATATATATATATATAAAAACAAAAATAAACTAAAAAAACAAAACCAAATCAAACCAAACCAAAAAAATATGAAAATGGCTTTACGAATGAAATAAATAAACATTTACCGTTTTTAAAGAAATTCCTATTTTTGATTTTATATATATAATTAAAAAAAAAAAATTCAAATTATAAAAACAAAAAAAAATATTCAAATTATAAAAAACAAAAAAAATACGTATTTTTGATTTAAAAATAATGATAATAATTTATTTATTTTTATTAAACCTAAATTTTTTATTTAGAAAAAAAAATTAATTTAATTTTTTTTTAAACCATTTTTTTTATAATTAAAAAGAAAATTATAATTTATTTATTTTTCTTTCAATTTAAAAATACAAATCATTAAAAGTATTTTAATTTTTTTAAAAGGATTTAAATTTTTAATTTAAAATTAAAAAAATTAAAAATTAATATTTGTTTTTTAACGGTTTTTTTTAATTAAAAAAAAATGTGGCCCTCCACTCCCCGGCTGTCCGTGGTGGCACGGCCGTGAGCGAAGGGGCCTGCGTGCAGGCCCTCCGCCCGCGGCCGCGCCACCATGGACGGCCGGGGGGCGGGAGGGCGATTCCGGAGGGGCCTGCGTGTAGGCCCTCGGCCCACGGCTGCGCCACCACGGGCGGTCGGGGGGGTCCTTCTGCCCACGGCTGAGGGGCTTGCCCCCCGGCCGCCCGTGGTGGCGCGGCCGTGGGCGGAGGGGCCTGCACGGAATCGCCCTCCCACCCCCCAGTCGTCTGCGGTGGCGCAACTGTGGGCAGAGGGGCCTGCACGAAATTTCCCTCCAGCCCCCCGACCGCTGGTGGTGGTGCAGCCATGGGCGGAGGGGCCTGCACCTAGGCCTCTCCGCCTACGGCAGTGCCACCACGGGCAGCTGGGGAGAGGAGGGCCACAATTTTTTATTTTTTATTTTTTAATTAAAAAAAACCGTTAAAAAACAAATATTAATTTTTATTTATTTTTTAATAATTTTTTAAATTTTAAATTAAAAAATTAAATTTATTTTAAAAAATTAAAATATTTTTAATGATTTGTATTTTAAAAAAATGTTTAAAAAAAAAAAATTGTTTAAAAAAAAAAAATTATTTTTTTAAAATAAAAAATGTAGGTTTAATAAAAAATAATTCCCCGAATGCGGGTGTATAGCATAGAGCTCAGAAGGATGGCGGCGAAAAGGCATAGCAAGTGGCTCAACGCAAGTGCCAGCCGGCATCGCACAAACCATGATTTGATATCACCGTCAGTAAACATTAATGCAGCCATTACGTAGCTCACCAACTCCTGTAGATATGTAAGTATGGTGGATACTCTGCTCTGTAAGTTACTCTGTCCCGCTCCTCTCTCCAGCACTTGCAAGTTTGGCAAGGTGGAAGATAGCCCATGCTACCAGTGGTCTCAGAAACTAGACGAGGACAAGCGTAGGGGTTGGTATGCTTCCAACTCCCTTGGTCGCCACCTCTCAATCCTTTCCTCAGATGACTGTTTAATTCCTCCAGAATTCTTCAAAATGTCGAAGCTGCGAACCAGAATGATTAGCAGACGGGGCGGTTCACGGGGACGTGCCTCCCGTCAGCCCTCCTCTTCTACCTCAGAAACTTCGTCAGAGGCCTTGAATTTTCGGTTTGACAGGTATCCAGCAACAAGAAGCGGACGCGGCAGGGGTCGTGGGCGTTTCCTCTCAGACGAGCATTCTCTCCATCCCAACACCCAGACGGTGCGCTTCCGTTTCCCGTGCACCCTTGGCCGCTCCTCCATCACAGCCTCAGTTACTGTTGAGCTGAGTGAAGCTTCTGAGGATTGGGAGGCTGATAGTTCGGGACACCCTTCGGTTCCAAGAATGGAAGACCAGATGGCTACAATGCAGACTTTGAATGCTCAAAGGAACACCCAAGGCGGTTCAGCATCTCAGGCAGCGCCCTTCCAAGCTGGTCCTAGTGCCCCTTCAGGTGGAAGTCCTTCAGAAAAAGAGGGCCAACCCTCTGAAAGTGAAGACCCTGATCCTTATGGCTGCCGCATAGTCGAAGAACCACCTTCTGCACAGCATGAAGAATGATCAGGTCGGTGCCTCAAGGTTTTTGTCCAATTGTTGTTTGAAGTCGCTCACTCTCATCCAAATTCACAGCCTTTTCATGGTTCTAGCTCTCAGAACTTCGGTTTTCAATTTCGGCTTTACCGGTTACCCAGGTGTGGGCGGTTTACTTCTGTTCCAGTTCAGAATGTTAATGGGTCACTGTTTTGGCAGCGGTTGTGCTGTTCCTTTCTCTGGTCTTGGTATTCTGTCACTGTTTTTTAGATGTCTCAAGTCTCAAAGTAAGTCAGTATGCTGGGTTTTGGTCAATATCCCCAGCAATTTTTGTAAGCATGCCGATACAATGGCTAGAAATCTCGAGGCATTTGCCTCTCTGTAACAAAATTTTTGTATCAATATAGGAGTAGTCATATTAAAAAAAAAATGGTTTTTTTTTTTTTATAATTTGAATTTATTTTATTTTTTTTTAATATTAATTTTACTAGTTTTTTTATTTTTTTCGTTAATTTTCTATTTTTTTTTAAACTAGTTTGTTTTTAATTATTTTTTTCCTAGTTTTTGCTAATGTTTTTTTGTAATTTCTCTATTTTTACTTACTTAATTTTATATATATATATATATTTTAATTTTGTTTTTTTTCCAAATTCTTTTATGGTTTGTGAGATAATTTTTTTTAACATTTTTTATTTTTTATTTTTGTCTTTATATATATTTTTATATTTGTTTTTTTAAGTAATCAACATTTTTTTTTCTAAGTAAAAGTAATTTATTAATATGTACAGAAAGATACAAAGAGGACAAGGCCTCGACCAAGGTATCGTAGAGTATCAACAAAAACTAGACTGCCCCAACATTGGGGAAACCAGTCCAGTGAGAGCAGAAACCTCAAAAATGGTATCACTTCTCAAGTCCAGATCCCACAAAAGAAACAGTAAGATGGTTCCTTGATGAATAGTCCAGATAGGTTTCAAATTGCACCAAGCTGCGCGCGCTCCGTGACTACCTTGCTCCCGCCGGACTCGGCCCCTGCTGAACTGGGCGCGGCCAGTGCGATTGCTGGATCGATCGGGACAGTGGATCAGGATCCGTTCAGAATCGGACTATTGGGGATTGATCAGATTAGGTGCATGGGGCTTCTGCCCTGATCCCAGCTCTTTCCGAATGGCGAAAGAAGGTGAGCCCCTGCCTTCAGACCTAGATGCCTTCCGAGCCCTGGTTGCTGCATCTGAAAAGCGACCGATCTCGCTCTCGCAACAAAAGTTTGTGAAAAAGCTGGACAGCATCCCCTCGGTGTCTCTTCCGGCAGAAGAAGCATGCAGAACAGCGTTAAATCTAGCTGAAAGGGGTCTTATTGGCCAGTTCACAGGGCTATGGCCATCCCCGAAGGCAGTAGATGAATGGGTCAACCGAAACTGGATCCCGCTGGTCAAGGAAGGTATAAAAAGTCATTTCGTAGGCAAAGGGTTCTTCGTATTCGTGTTTGACAGCGAAGAAGATCGAAGCTTGATCTTCAGAAACGGACCTTATTTTATGGGCCCACGAGGGTTATACTTGAACAAATGGCACCCGGATTTTGATCCTGCTCAAGATGTTCCCACAGCGGTTCCAGTTTGGGTGCGCCTCCCACATCTCCCTCTTCATTGCTGGAGTCAGAGTTCGCTGAAATCCATTGGCAATGCCCTAGGCAGATATATAGATCAGGCTCCGAGGAAGGACCAGTTTTCTTGCGCCCGCATCTGCGTGGAAGTTGATCTAGAGGTCGGGCTCCCTGAAGCCATCAAACTAACAGTGGCAGACTGGTCGCACATTCAAGAACTAGACTATGAACAGTTGCCTTTTAAATGTCGACATTGCCACGAATACGGGCATTTTGTAAGGTATTGCAAAAAAAAAATAGAGGAAACAGCAGAAAAAGAAAAAGGCGATCAATGGAAGCAAGCAAAGAGAACAGCGAGCAGCAGGCAGAACAATAAAAACAAAGCAAAAGAGACAGGGAACAAATCAGGGCAAGAAGACACAAATAATCAAAACAGTGGAAGTAGAGAAGCTGAAAGCAGTGCTGGAGACAAAAATCCCTTCGAATCTCTCACTCCACCGGAAGATCCGCCAGAGGCCGAACCGGAAGATCCACCTCAGAAGAACAACGAGGATATCCAAGAGCCAGGTAATACTCCAAATCCGAATCCCAGCAACACTCCTTCTCCTTCTTATGCAGACATCATAAAACAAAAGAAGAAGAACCAAGAATACGCGGGTTCATCTGATGAAGAAATACTTGAAAGGCCACTAAAAAAAGTGGGTAGAAGAACAAACAGGGAAACCAGGGAAGAAGAATCAGAAAGGCAGAAAACCCTAGGCAGTCAAGCCACCATAGAAATGACCATCGGGAGAAACACAAGACCAAGGGCGTCCAAACCAGGAGGTCCCCCTTCATCAAGCGGTAAATGATGCAGTTGATCTCCTGGAACTGTAGGGGGCTGGGTAATCCCAATAAGGCAGAGGCTATCAAAGACTTACTGAAGATGGAAACCGCAGACATCCTAATGCTCCAGGAGACTAAGATAGAAGGGGAAGCCCTTCTAAACACCAGCACGTTGAAATGGAAATATGACTCAGGAAAGACTGTCAGTGCAAGGGGTTCGGCCGGTGGAATAGGCACGTTTTGGTCAAAAAACTCATTCACTTTGGAACGATCCACAGAGACCCAACATTGGATCCACACAGATCTGCGTCACACTGTAAGCAATCTCTCCTTAGCTCTTTTTAACTTGTATGTTCCTGTCCATTACGAAGAAAAGAGAGAGTGTTGGAGGACACTCATGGATTATATAGAACAGATCAACCCAACAAATATAGTCATTGGAGGTGATCTGAACATCATCCTAGATCCCAAAGAAAAAAGAGGAGGGATTAATTCTAGGGACCCCTTCATCAACACTGTGGGCAATCTGATTTTACAGTGGGACTTAGTTGATTTCAAACCTATAAAAGGCAAATACACCTGGTCCAATAATAGAACAGGAGAAAATCAAATCTCAGCTAGGCTGGATAGGTTTCTAATCAGTAGTACATTAATGCTGGATAACAGAATGGTTTTTTCCAAGATCCTCCCCAAGCTTACATCGGACCACAAGCCAATTCTTCTATGTATAAAAGAAGAAGAAGACCTCGGCCCTCTTCCATTCCGCTTCAGCCCTCTTTGGGCAGGTAAAGACGGATTCTACGGAACAGTTCAAACAGCATGGAGGATAGTTGTTCACGGATCCCCAAGTTATGTGTGGGAACAAAAAATAAAAAATACAAAAAAAGTTCTTAAAGACTGGATAAAAAAATCTATGCAAACCCCAACCAAACAAAGGAAGGAAGCAGTTCTTCAGCTGGAAAGAGTCCAATTCGAATTGGAGGAGAAAGATCCCTCTCCCACAGATTTAGCCATTGAAAAATCTGCCCAAAGGAATGCATATTGTTGTTTCAGAACTGAAGAAGAATATTGGCGCCTAAAGTCTAGAAGTTTGTGGCTCAAATCTGGAGATAGGAACACCAAATACTTTCATAGACAGTGCAGGGCACGAGTTTCCCGCAATCATATAGTAGAGATAACTAGCACAACCGGACAGTGTATAAAGGATTTTCACAAATCAAAGAAGCAGTGGTCACTCACTTTCAGAATCTTTTAAGCGCGGAAAGAAATGGAAATGAGGAGGATGCAGAGGAGTTCCTCACAACCATCCCAAACCTAGTCAATGAGGAGGATAATGACTCTCTGTTGAGCCCAGTCACGGAAGAGGAGATAACTAATGTAGTTTGGTCCATGGAACCGGATAAAGCTCCAGGACCCGACGGGTTCTCAGTTCACTTCTACAGAATTTGTTGGGAAATTATCAAAAACGATCTATTCAGAATGATAAGAGGAATCCTGAGGAAGGCAAAAGTAGGCGGAGGAATAAACTCTACCTTTCTCGCCTTAATTCCCAAGGAAACAAACCCAAGATCCTTTGACAGATATAGGCCGATTTCTCTCTGCAATTCATCTTATAAGATTGTGGCCAAGCTGCTGGCCAACATAATCAAGCCTCTTCTCCCAAAGCTCATCTCTCAGGCACAAGGAGGATTCGTAAAAGGCAGACAAATTCTGGACAATGTCATCCAGATCCAAGAAGCTCTCCATTCCAGTCTAACTCGGAAAGAACAAGGTATGATTATTAAATTGGATATGTGCAATGCCTTTGACCGTGTTAATCGCTCCTTTTTGTTTCAGGGTTCTAGCAGCTTTTGGCTTTAAACAGGATTTCATAAACCTCATCAAGGCATGTATAGAAAACGTTTGGATCGCCCCAATGGTGAATGGCAGACCAACTGAATTTTTTCTAGCAACCAGGGGATTGAGGCAGGGCTGCCCTCTTTCGCCCTTTCTCTACATTTTGATGGCTGATGTTCTAAGCCGTAAGCTAACTCAAGAGAAACAAATTGGAACCATTCCTGGGATAAGGATTGTTCAAGGCATAGCCCCGGTGAATCATGCGCTATTCGCTGATGATTCAATTCTGCTGGGGGGCGCATCCATGAGAATTGCAACTGCTTTCAAAACCATCCTTCAACAGTACTGTAACATCACCGGTGCGCTAGTCAGCGAAAGGAAAAGCGCAGTATACAGTTGGAACATCGATCAGCACGCTACAGACAGAATTGCCAACGTACTGGGGTTCAAAGGATATGCTCTGTGGGAAAAAATTAAATATCTCGGCTTACCATTGACGAGGGGATCCAATCGAAATCAATTATGGGAAGAGGTGATATCCAAATATAAAAAAAAGATAACAGCGTGGGGCGGAGTATGGCTCACTACTGGTGGCAAACTCACCCTCATCCGATCCGTGCTCTCCGCCCTGCCTACATACCAAGCCTCGTTGTTGTTGGCTCCAAAACAAATCACCGATCAAATAACCAGCATTATTCGAAACTTTCTTTGGAACGGAGGGAAAGGAAACAGAGATCGTTTCCACCTCATCAAATGGGAAACAGTGAAGCGTCCAATAGCAGAAGGCGGACTTCAAATCCGCGACCCCCAGCATGCAAATTTGGCTTTGGGCTGCAAACTCCTGTGGCAATTAATCACAGAGCCATCGCACCCAACCAGTCAGTTGCTGAACCTTAAATACTTGCAAAAGCAATCAATCTCAACATTCATTCCAGCGCATTCCCCAAGAGGAACGCAGGCCTGGAGGCTTTGTTGTAGAGGGGTCGATTTCTTCAGAAATCATTTATACAAAATCCCAGGAAACGGCAAAAATTCGCTTCTATGGAAAGATCGAATTATGAATCATCCCCCTCTCTCAACCATCAATGAAATCGCAGAGTTAAGAGCCTGGTTAATTTCTAAAGGAGTAAGGAAAATTGAGGATATAGTAGAGTGGGACTTCAATGGCAACTGGCAGCGTTGGTCATTGCCAATCATCCCAACTCACTTAAAAGAACAGTCAAAAATCCTTTTAGAGGCAATAACAGATTTTACACCAGTGCATAAGGAAGAGGAAGATTTATGGGGATGGGGAAAAACAGGAGAGTACACGGTCAAACAAGGCTATCTTCAAATGCAAGGAAAAAAGGAGTCACAGCACCCGGAATCAGTTTGGAAACAGATTTGGGAAAATTTCAGCATCCCCAAGATCAACTTCTTCAGCTGGACCTTATTCCACAATAAAATCTTGACCGGAGACAATCTGTGTAAAAGAAACATTGCAGGCCCGCATCGTTGCGCCCTCTGCAAGAACGCTCCAGAAACCTCAGTCCATCTGTTTATTGACTGTGAGTACGCACAGAAAGTTTGGAACAGCTTCTTGACAGGGTTGAATGTGAGACCCCCATCACACTGCCAGATCACAGAAATGTTTCTGTCTTGGAAAACTCGGTACCCCCACAGCATCAATGAAAAATCTCTTTGGCACAAGCTGTGGATTGCTGCACCGAAATATGTATGTTGGAAGTTGTGGCTTTCCAGGAATGAATCTGTCTTCAATCAAAAAGACATCAATGCAGAAGCTGTAGCAAAGCAGGCCAAGGATCTTCTTTTAGAAACTCTGAGACAAACCAGCGTCAAAGATAGCACCCTCAGAAATGAAGAAAAGGCTTGGCTGGAAGGCTTTTCACCCATGCCATTTACATCAGCCATCATCCGCCCAATCCACAAGGAAAACTGGCAGTTTAGAGACAACTCGGACAACTTTCAGAAGTGGTGGAAGTCACAAGGTAAATGCACAATATTCTTCGATGGGGCTTCGAAAGGAAATCCAGGCAGGTCAGGAGCAGGGGGAGTCATCTATTTTCAGAATGGGAGAAAAGAGGAATTCAGTTGGGGACTTGGGCTAAAAACCAACAATCAAGCAGAAGCACTCAGTCTATTAAAAGCTTGTCAACTGGCCAGAAAAGGAAACGCAAATGAAATTATAGTTTTTGGAGATTCAGAACTGCTGATAAGGTCTCTAATAAATAAGAAAGGCCTCAAAGATCCAGCCCTAAACAAGCAGCTAACAAGAGTAAACAGATTTATGAAGGAATTCTCATCAGCACAGCTCTTCCATATCCTCAGAGATTTAAACACTGAAGCAGACAGGTTAGCAAATGCAGGATGCACTCTTGAAAAAAGTATGATCAGCATAAATGCAGGGGCACTGAAAATGGCAATCATTCCCTAAAAGAGCTAGGAGGTCTAGAAAAAGCAGAGAAAAGCAATGAGAGAAACAATGAATTGTAATTCTTGCTCTGGCTTTGGCCATTCAAAAATAAAAATACTCGTTTTAGTTAAAAAAAAATAAAAAAATAGTCCAGATAGGAACACAGAACCCATGCAACACTAGCAAAAACCAAAAAGACTAGATAATGAACACCTGGGCAGCCACAGCCGGCCTCGAACTATCATCAGGCAGCCCCTGCCTATACTCCATCAGCCACATCCGCTGCCTGGAAGCCACATCACCTTAGTTGAGGTCAGCCGGAATGGGCTCCTCGATGATTGGGCAAGCCCACTCATCCGCCATGTCATCCACCACGTCCCTGGAAGCGCTGTCGTGTGGCTCTCCCCCACCTCCGTGAGTCTCTCCCCCACCTTCGTTATTTCATTATATATCGAAATACATTGAAAATGCATTGAAACTGGAATTTCTGCGGACCTCAAATATTATCAAATAATATTTAGAATACCGTTGGGTCCGCATCATCGCATCGCACATATGAAGGTGTAAAGGCTCCGCCCCTTGGTTTCCGCCGATGCGATATTGCGATGTGATCTGATCGCAATCACATATTGCTGTATGTAAAGGCCTTGCCCTTTGGGCTCCCCATTCTGCGATCCGCCGATGTGGTTTGGGCCGTCGATCCACGTGCGTGATCGACGGTCCTTGTTTAATCGCCGATCACCATAGCCATCGCAACCTGCATCATCACATCGGGTCCGCATCATCGCATCACACATATAAAGGTGTAAAGGCTCCGCCCCTTGGTTTCTGCCGATGCGATATTGCGATGCGATCTGATCGCAATCGCATATTGCTATATGTAAAGGCCTTGCACTTTGGTCTCCCCATTCTGCGATCCGCCGATGTGGTTTGGGCCGTCGATCCGCGTGCGCGATCGACGGTCCTCGTTTAATCGCCGATCACCATTGCCATCGTAGCCTGCATGGCAGGCCTTTCAAAACTCGAACCACCATGCTGAATGCCACCGAACAGGCCATGCGAGGTGAAGAGGGATTCATCCATCGCGTTCTTACCAGTATCCCTGCAATTACTGCGACTAGGAGTGCCTTCCTGAGTCATCTCCTTCTCAACTATTTCATTGAATTCCTTCATCTGTGCATCAGTTGCGATAGAAGATAATTCATTAGCTTTCAGAGTAGTGTTACTCTCCACCCCTATGTTGGCAAGAAGGTCAGCCACCTTATTGCCTTCCCGGTGAATATGTTTGAAATTAACTGCTCTGTGGGCTCTGAGCCAATCTTCAACAAGTTCCAGTCTTTCGGCTAGTCTCCAACTGTTGCCAATTTTGTTTGAGGGAGTCCCCTGCATAATTTTGTTCACCATATTTATTAGTATTTGAGAGTCGCCTTCAATGATGAGAGGTAAAAAATCATGTGACTGAGCTAAAAGGAGTCCTTGCCATAACCCTTCAAGCTCTGCTGAGTTATTAGAGTCCCATCCTTTCGAGCCTAGAAAAGTTAGAAGGATGGCCCCTTTATGATCTCTGAAAATTCCTCCAAACCCGGCTTTACCTGGATTGCCTTTTGAGGCTCCGTCGAAATTCAGTTGGAACACATTCTGAGGAGGAGGGATCCATTTGTCTGAGATTGGACTTTTTGCTATAGTTTTGGCTGAAATTTTCAATTCTTGATTCCAATGTAGATTCCAGTTGTCCCAAATAGTCTTTTCCTGTGGCAGTGAGGGAAGGTCGTCGTCATGCCAAGATTGGAGTAGAAGAGTTTCCTTGAGGTTTTGACAGACATTGTTCCAGATGATGTCCATAGGCGTTGACTGATTCTTGAAGATGCGTTTGTTTCTCTCCTTCCATATAGTCCACATAAGCAGGCCAGGGATAAGCTTCCATAAGGAGTTAAGAATCTTGCTCTTATAAGGATTTCTTACCCAATTGCGAACAGTGGTAGGGATGTCTTCCTTGATTCTGCTATCCCTTTGACATCTAAAACTGACTTTTTCCCAGAGCTTATGAGCCAGAGGGCATGTGTTCATGAGATGCAAAGTGGTTTCTTCTTCCTGATTGCAATTGGGGCAGATGGAAGGTCCATGAAAGTTTCTCTTCCGTAGATTATCCCAGGTGAGGATTTTGTTCTGACAAAGCAGCCAGAGGAAAGTGGACACCTTCGGCCATAAGTTGGGAGCCCAGATAGCTGTCCACAGTGGATCTTTGAATGCAGATTCTTTTATGATTATGTTGTAGGCTTCATGTGTTGTGAACATTCCCCTGTCTTCATATCCCCATCTAAGTACATCCTTCTTTTCTGAATATCTGATTTTCCGATTGGAGAGTTCCGTTCCCAGGATCAGCTGATCTGACTCCAGGCCATTCCGGATAATGTGATCAGGATTGACCCATTGCCTGAAGCCATGCGATAGGGTGGGCTTCCAATATTGATTGATCTTATCAAACCTGTGAGCTTCCCAATTGGGAATTTGGTGAGGATTAATCAAATCTTTTAATCTATGTTGTTGCTGCCAGGAGTCCTCCCAGAATCTCGCAATAGTACCGTCCCTGACCTCCCAGAAGCTATGCTGCTGAATTAGATTTTTATGTTGCTTTGCTGCATTCCAGACTAATGAACCCGGTCCTATATCAGTGAGTCGGATAAGATCCTCAGCAGGTCTGTTATTGGCATATTTGGCTGTCCATAGAGTGGCCCAAGGAGTGTGGGGTGCAGTGAGCCAGTTCCACCAGATACGTGCTCCCATAACAGCATTGCTATGATGAGGATCACGGAGCCCAGTCCCTCCTAAGTGCTTAGGAAGACAAACTTTTTCCCATTTAACAAGAGCCCATTTGCGTTTCTGACCTGAGTTACCCCATAGAAAGGATCGTTGGAGCTTTTTTATTTCTTTGAGAACCCATTTAGGCGCTGCTAAGATTGAGAAAAGATACAGCGGCATAGATTGAAGAACAGATTTGATTAAGACGAGGCGACTTGGCAAGTTGAGGGATCTGTGAGTCCAGGAAGAGAGACGTGCCTCTAATTTTTCAAGGAGCAAATTCCATGAGGAGTGTTTCAGGGCGACATCAGTAAGGGGAGCTCCTAGGTAGTTGGATGGAAGAGCGGCTATCGGGAAACCCAGAATTCGAGCAATGGAGGCTTGGGTAACTGCAGGGGTATGAAAGAAGAAAATTTGAGATTTGGCTTGGTTTATAGAAGCTCCAGAGGCAGCTGAAAAAAGGTTTAACAGAGATTTTAACTTGCGAGCTTCTTGGACTGAAGGGTGTGCATAAAGCATGTTATCGTCTACAAATTGCTGATGGGTGAAGGGAGGGGAGTTGGGAAAGGAGAGGCCTCATAGTTGCTGTGAGTGAAGTGCATCTTTGATGCATCTACCTAGACCTTCCGCCATGATAACAAACAAAAAGGGAGATAAGGGATCTCCTTGACGAATACCTCTAGAAGGATGAAAGGGGGAGGAAGGAATTCCATTGATTAGGATGGAGAAGAAGGTGGATGAAATGAGACTCATAACCCATCTAACCCATGGAGGGGAAAAACCAAAGGCATTTAGCATTTTTTGAATATAACTCCAGCTTAGACTATCAAATTCTTTTGATAGATCTATCTTAAGTAGCATACCTACTTTTTTATGCTGCTTCAAAGAGTGGATGATTTCGTGCGTTAGGATAATGCCATCCGTGATTTGCCTACCCTCCACATACCCTGATTGCTCTGGGGAGATAAGTAAAGGGAGCAACGGTTTAAGCCTTGAAGCAATGACTTTGGAGACTATTTTGTAAATGACATTGCACAGCGCTATAGGCCTGAATTTGTCAGGGGTTCTAGACTGCGCTTCTTTAGGAATGAGGGTAATGAAAGTGGCATTCATGGATGGGAGCATCCATCTGTTGGCTCTAGATTCTTCCACGACCTGCCAGACCTCCAATTTGATCATCTCCCAGAAATTGTGAAAGAAGTTAGAGGTAAACCCGTCAGGACCTGGCGCCTTTCCTTCTTTTAGCTGTTGGACTGCTTTTTCCACCTCCTGTAAAGTAATCGGCTGGAGGAGCAACTGATTATGTTCCTCAGTGATGATCTTTGGAATGGATTGGATTATTTTATCAATGGCCTCCGTCCTATCTGTTTGAGTCTCATGATGAACCTGTTTGAAGTATGTCAGAAGTTCTTGTTCTATGGCTGCATGGTCCTCAACTTTTTCTCCTTGACTGTTCTGTATATGGGTAATGGTGTTGGTCATTCTCCTTTGGATCGTAGAGTGGTGAAAGAACTTTGTATTCTTTTCACCTTCCTTTAGCCACCTGACCCGTGATTTTTGCCTCCAAAGAACTTCTTCTTGCTTGTCTCTTTCCAGGATTTGAGATTGTAGGTGTGTTTCCTGCTCCGAAAGCTGCTCTGTTCGCCCTTCTATGATGATTTTCTGTTGCAGTTCTGTCATTGCTTTATTTAGTGTTGTTTGTGCCTGGATTATATTCCCAAAGGTAGACTGGTTCCATTGTTTGATATGAAATTTGAGACTTTTTAGCTTTTGGTGGAATTGGAACATTTTTTATCCCTCCAAAGGCTTGAAGCTTTTCCAGATCGTGTTGACGAAGTTGTTGAAATCTGGATGTGACAGCCAGAAGGCTTCAAAGCGAAAGGGCTGACGTGCAGTGTTGCCTGGTCTGGTCCATTGGAGTGCGATTGGCCAATGATCAGAACCTGTGAGGGGCAAAATTGAGGCTGAGAGGTCTCCGCCTAAATGGATAGCATTATCAGAGAGAAGGAATCGATCTAATCGTGAGGCTATTTGATGAGGCTCTGCTCTTTTATTGTTCCAGGTAAAAACTCCATTATTGAAGGGTAGATCAATGAGCCAGTTATTCTGGATGAAGTCCTTTAGATGACAACTTTCTTTATCTAGTCTGCTTCTGCCTCCCCTTTTTTCCTCCAATTTGGTAATCATGTTGAAGCTCCCCCCGTGATCCAGAGTGGGTGGGTCCTTTCAGTGTTGATTATTGATAGAGTATTCAGTATGTCTATCTTTTGAGTAGCTTCCTGGGGAAAGTAAACATTTGTTAAATGCCCATGGATATTTGTCCCTGTTATATGGAACGAAGCCTGAATGAAGTGCTTGTTCGCTTGTAAGTTGGAGAGCGTGATTGTCTGTGCGTTCCAGATGATTGCAAGACCTCCTGATGCCCCTAATGCATCTACTGCAATTGCAGTACAACCTGGCCAAGCTTTGGCCATGGTTTTTTCTAGAGTTGCTGAGTTACACTTGGTTTCTTGTATGAAGAAAATGCTTGGTTTTTCTTGCTGAACCATGCTTTTTATCGATCTGTACTTCCCGGGGTTGTTAAGCCCTCTAATGTTCCATGAGATGAGCTTCATGATGAGATATTAGAGAGGGTAGTATAGTACTTCGTGAGCTTGGAGTATCTTCCGGATTCCACTAGCATTTCCCCGATGCGAATGGTTCGTTGAAGATCTGTTTTCCTTCCTCTTTTCTTGTTGTCTTTGTTGAGGATCTTTCCATCCCATTGGCTTCCAGGCTGTATTCCAAGGGTTCGCTGTCTCTGTGCTCTTGATAAAATTATTTCCAGATTGTCCAATTGTCTTTCTGGAATTTTGTCATAACTTTTTGTTTTACAGGCTTGCTCTAAGCCTAGAATATCCAGGTCTCCTATATCTATGCTTTCTGGTTCCTCTTCCATATTCTGGGTTTCATTCCTTTCTTCTGTATTTCCTTTTGTATCCTTCAGAGCAGTCTGCTCATTATCTACCTCCATACTTTGAGTGAGCCAGGCGGGAAAATCGTTGGGAGATGGAGAACTAAGGTCAACAGTTTGCTTTGATTTCTGAGGAATCACTGTGCTGGTGGAGGCTGAGTGAGCTTTTGACTTGGGCTGCTCCTTAGGGGGAGCCGGGGTTTCAAGATTGTTTAGATCTGGCTGAGCCAGGGACTCGAAGCTGTTCCTGGTACTCGGTTTGGGGGGGTTATCAGCAGTGGTCTTGGGATGAGATCCAGATTTTCTGAGATTCTTTCTGCGATGGGAGACTTTGGTGAATCCATCAGCATCTGATTTTCCGGAAGGAGGAGGGGCTGAGGTTTTCAGGTTAGATGGGCAATCTCGAAATAGATGACCAAGAGCGTGACATTTCCTACAGCGGAATGGAACATGTTCATAGTCGATAGATTGGATCCATTCAAAATCGTCATGAAAGAGACTTACCGCATCTGGCAGGGCATTGTTGAGGTGCATATAAACACATATACGCGCATATGAGGTGTATCTTCTAAGCTTAGTTTCCTCTGCAACTTTGACGAACTCGCCAAGACCATTGCCAATATCTTGTAATGATGCCTCATCCCAATACTCCAAAGGGAGGGAGTAGAGGCGGATCCAGACCGGAGCCCAACTGAGATCCTCTTTATCCGGGTTAAATCTCTCAACCCAATCTCTGAGGTACAGGCCAGCGGCGTTAAAGAAATACGACCCTCCATCAATGATTCTATTTCTATCCTCCAGACAGTTGAAAACCGCTGTGAAGAATCCCTTGGGGCCTAACTGCAGGGTAATGTGACCTTTCGGCTTCCATTTGGCTGCGATCCATCCCTGCAACACTTTTTCTGTGGGCCAAAAGCCAATAAACTTCCCTATCAGGGCATGATCCTTCATATATTGGATTTGTGTGTTGATCCTACAGCTGGGTAGCTCGATCTTTGGTCTCGTGGCTGCAACTGGCTTGCATGTGGTGGAGGTCGCTTTGGGGACCTCGTTAACTGTTTCTTTATCTCCTTGAGAGTCCTGTCCTTCTTCTATTTCCTCGTGGACTGTTTGTTTGCAGGCTTCCTCCTGCATTGGAACCTGTTCGTTGTCATTTGGGGGAGGCTCTGCGCCCTCCCCCTGAGGTTTACCCATGATTCGCTCACCTCCTTTGTCCGTTAGTAGTTTGTCTTGTAGCTGTAAGAGTTGGCAGGGTTTACTGCAAACCCTGCGGCCTGACGTTGCAGATTAGTCCTAAACCCTAGCTGCCATGAACGCCGCTCCAGCTCCCATCCCTAAAACTGAGCTCAATAGAAGCTCAAATTAGAAAGTTGTATATTCAAGTAATCAACATTTTAATCTTAATTTTAGTAGTTTTTAATTTTTTTTTGGTTAATTTTCTTTTCTTTTTTTTTAAATCTAGTTTGTTTTTAATTTTAATTTTTACTTTTTTTGTTTTTTTTCTATTTTTACCTGTTTATTTTTCTTTCTTTTTTTCTTTTTTCTTTTTTCTTTTTCTTTTACCAATTTTTTTATGGTTTACAAGATAATTTTTATATTTTTTTTCATTTTTTTTAAATATTTTTTTTTACTATTTATTTGTTTATAATTTTTTATTTTTTTTTAGTTTCTTAATTCTTACCATTAATTTCGTTTTTTTTTTTTTTACATTTTTATGATTGGTTTTTTTTTTTTAAGTATATATTTTAATTTATGTTTTGTTATTTTTTTTTAACTTTTTTTTTGTGTTCTTTTATTGTTTTAATTTTTATTTTTTAATTTAATGTTTTTTGGGGTCATGATAAAATATTTTACACCATTATTTCAAAATGTTGAAATTTTACTTTTGAAAAAAAAAAGTGTTCTCCCAGCATTAACACTTTTTGTTTTGAGGATAATTTTTGCGCAAAAAAATTGGTTTTCACCGCCATTTTTAAAACATGTTGAAAATTTACCCAAAAAAAAAAAAGTGTTATTCCAGCATCAACACTTTTCGTTTTTAGCACTGTTTTTGATGTTTTTTCGGGGTTTTTTGGCCAGAGTTCCCGTTTTGAGTTTATAGTTCCTGTTTCAAAGTTTACATTGTTGATGTACTTGGTTAACACAAGAACATATATTTGCTTTGTAGTGAGCACCCTGAACCAATTTATGGTTGAGCCGAGGCATGTACAGTGGATAACAGTAAAGCATGTGGTACCTGTATTGTACATTTGGATGTTGTTTGATGTAATTTTCCTAGCTAAAATATTCTAACACAACTTGCAATAAAATATTAAATTTATCTTTTAGGAATTTTGACAAGAACTTTGTGTGCAAGCTTTTCTTCGAACACTTTGTCTGCAAAACAAACAATCACTTACAACAAATATATTTTAAAGCACAACCATGCTTTTATTAACTTGATCAAGACATTTACATGGAGAATATCAATTTGAGAACTTGTAATACAACTCCAAAAAATAACTCTATCAATTATGTCCTCTTGTTGTTAGCACCTCGACACTCCTAGAATGATGAATTTGGTCTCCACCTGAACAAGCAATTTGACCCTTTTGGAATTGGCAAATCATCCCCTCCTGAGGTTAGAAATTCAACCCTCCAAAAAGAATGGATTTGGCCTCCTTATGAGATACGCAATGCACCCACTCCTGCAAATATAAAATCATCTCCCCCTTTTGAAACAGGCAATACAAATTCGGCCGTCCTCCGAAATAGGTAATTTGGCCTCAACAAAAATAAATTCATCCCTCAACAAATATTCTCAGCCTCTTGCCAATCAACTCGACCTCAAGGAATGAACTTGACCTCAACAAATAACTTGACCCCAACAAAGTAATTCAACCTCTTTAGCAAATGATGAACTTAACCTTTGACAAACGAACTTGGCAATCAATCTCAGTATGTGGAAAATGAACTCGACCTTCATAGAAATTCGACTGATTGAAAATGATGAAAAATGGAACTCGTCCCAATAACAATAATTCATCCTTTAAAAATTGAAGATAAATTCGGCCCTATGGGAAATTACTCCAAAATCACCTGCAAACTTTAAACACAGATGGAATATCAAAGTGATCTCCCCACGAGCCAAGTAGGGTGGCACTTTAGGTCCACTTAAATTAGTTGAAGAGCCAACCAGGGTGGCGCTCTAAGTCCACTAAAATCAGCTGAAGAGTTTCATTTGAAACCCTTGCACTAGGCTCGCCAAATAGATTCTCCAGAAATGATAGACAAAATAGAATGATTGAGAAGTGACCCGCTCTCCCTTTTTAAAGATTTGCTCGATCTTTCTCCAACCTTCTAGAAGCACCTTATTATTTTATTTTTAATCGATAAAGTCACCAAGTGAGTTTTTCTTATTTTCTCCAGGTGACTTTTGCCCGTTTTTGGCCTTTTCTACAATTAAATAATAAAAATAACTTCCCCCTCTTCTATCTAATATAGTGGCTTCTTCTCAGAGTGGAGGCTTCTATGAGAAGAGTAATTTTGTTATGTCATTTATGGATTAATAAAGTGACTTCTTATTAACTAATTAAAGTCACTTTTGACCCCGAAAAATGCTCAATTCACCGCCATGATCACACCACCCACCCCAAAGCCCCTTTTCATCATGCCTCATAGATATTTTCATCTTGATACCAACTAGTTATTACACTAAGGTGTTCCTCCAAATAATCAACCTTAAATAACACCTTCAACGTAAACAATTAAAATATGCAAGTGTTAATAACCCTGTTTTATGGGAATCGTCAGAATGCAATAGAACCAATGTTGAATTGTGCAAAACTGATCCCGATGATGAAATATGTCAAGTGATCCGAGTCGGATCCCATAAAACTCCTCCAAACACTTGGGGCTCACTAATGGAGTAATCTTGCTTCTACGATCTCGCTGACACAAGTTCTGGAAATCACCCCTAACCATATCACAAGGTAATCCAAAATTGGGGACATTACATTTGAGATATGTCTCAAGAGGTGGAGGCTACATGAATATACATATTCACGTAGAGGAAAAGTATATCACAACCAATATCACAAGTAATGAAGCAATGTGGCTTCAAAAGCCATAAGGACATCGTCAGGTCACTTCACCTAAGACGTGATGGATAGAGGATCAGTAGAGCTCCAATACATATCCATACATGAGAAAATTATGGACATACTTCAAAGATGAGCTTAGTATGATGTTGAATGTCTCCCTCATTGGAAGGGAATGATGAGGTCTTTGCAGGGTTGGGAAAACCATCTCTTGAAGCCATAAAAAACTTTCGCTGGGTCATAAAGGACTTTGACAAGGGGAGATGATACATTCACCTTTGAAGCTAGGAGGACTTGGCTAGGTTATAATGGAATTTGACCAAAAAGGTAAATGGCCCAAGGTAATTATAGGATTGGAAACATTTTCTCTTAAGAAGCCAAAAGGACTTGGCTAGATCATAAAAGACCTTGACCAAAGAAGATAGATGTAATTCACTTGAAAAGCCAGAAGGACTTGGTTAGGTCATAAAGGATTTTGACTAGAAGGGTGAATGGTCCAAGGGCATATTCTCTCCTAAGAAGGCAAAAGGACTTGGCTAGGTCACAGAGGACTTTGACCATATGAGATATATATATTTACCTAAGGAGCCATAATGGACTTTGGCCAAAGCTAAATGGCCCTAGATACTCATGTGCATGTGAGAGTTTACATTGCCCACTCCAGTACACAATTATCTATAGACATGCATGAACATGACAAACTCATGAAATTTTCTTAAGGAAGGAGAAATTTCAGCTAAAGGAAAGTCTGTTGCAACCAAGGAGAATATCTCCCTCGCTCAGAGGGAGTGTTGATTTTTTTTTGTAGCATCAACATGTATTCCCACATGCCAAAAGGCCTCCTAAGTCGACTTAGAAAAATTATGGAAATAAAAATTATAATTATAATTTGTGGGCTTCATGCAGGCTTAATAACAGTCAAGTCAGGCCCACCATGGAAGGGTGTGACCCTTGGTCAAAGTCCCCACTTGACATGTATATATTCATGAGGAGACTCTTCATTTCACCTGATGAATGATCAACACATCATCTACATAAGACAATTGCACGTGTGAACAAAAGAAGACCGAATTATTTGAAGTTAATTGAGTTTGACCATTGACTGAGGTTGACCACAATACAGATCTTGACCGCAAGTTTGAGCTGATTACATGCTGAAATTTTGATTGTTGACTAGCATTGACTTTTGGTATTTCTGGTGATCTAACCAATGTTGACTGACTGATATTTGACTAGGTTTGACTGGTATATTGGACTTGGATTTTGGCACAGTTTTCTAGGCAATTTTTATAATTGTGAACCTTGCTAAAGAACAATTTATCCTAAAAGAAAAGTTGATGGGTTTTCTCCCAAGTTTGGGTTTCCCATGGAAAATTTGTTGTCTCTATTGTGCATGGTTGTCTCTTTATGATCTTACCCTTTTCATTACATTACTGTTGATATTTTTTGTGTACAATCGCTCAATGATATAAGTGACATAGCATAAAATTGTTAAAGATCATTAGGAAGTAATTATCAGATAAAAAAAATGGTTTCTACTTTTCATATTTGTAGAAAATTCAACACTCCCTTCTTTTATTTTTGTCTATCAACACTCTTCTTAGGAGGAATTTGTGGTGTTAATAGATATCCACAATGTACATGTATTTATTATATCTTCCACAAGTATGACTGACACTTGAAACCTTACCAACAACTTCTGTTCACATTTCTGTGCCTATAAGGGTATGATGCTCTTTTGTTTATTCCTTTTCAACATGGGATAGCTCCTCTTGCACCGACTGTGGATTGAGTTCTCTTGACCGAGTTGCTAATATTTTAGCCCCTAATTGGGTACGCTGATGTGGCATGATGTCCTACTTTAGAGCGATTTGGAGCCCAAATTGGATTGAGAATCTGATAGGCTAGGAGTAGAAATCCATAGAGGAATTAGACTTGTGAGGAGAATAACCACCGAGAATGGAATCTTCCTTAGGAAGAGTTATGAGATGCCTTACACAGGAAGGATTGTCGATGACTTCTGGAGACAGAGAAGGCCCTCTCACACAAGTGAGCCCGTCGCCCTCACCCTGTACAAACACAACATACAACGCTAAAGCTAACAATAGTGACAAGTACAAAAATCTTCCCAGTAGAGAAGACCACAAACTTGTGGGACCAATCTCAATTGCCTTCCATTACCCAAAATTTAGGAAGAACTTGAAATGTCTAACAAGGCCGACTCAACTATTTCCTCCACAAATTGAATTGAGGCACTTGTAGTGTTAATAAGAGTTTAGAAATCAATAGGAAACAATAGTAGTGAGCCTGGTTTTCTTACCTAATTCCCTGATCGAGATGAAAGTGTGAGCACATGCCCAAAATAGTAACCTAAATAGGCATTATAGAGGCATAACCATGAACCACAACTACATAAGATATAAAAAACACTTAGATTGGGTGCACTGAGGAGGTTCCTTCCCTAAACAACCATCTTGAGACTTGAATCCCCATCAGAGACCACCCATTAATTGATGAAGAATGAATGGCTTGAGTTGTAAATGAGAACATAATCCCATTGCATGATACCCAATGAATGCAAGATTTATGAGTTTGGGAAAAATGACAAACTCCTTGGGTGAGTGTGTATCTGTTGTAGCCGCTACAACACCACCCAAAAATTTGGGCATATTCAAAATTTCGGGTACCCCACCACTTGCCCCAAGCTACTAGGGTTCTGATAAGGCCCCCAACCGGTTACTCTTCCCTCGACCTTGCCTATCCAACCCCTTTTGGTGTGCCCACTCACGTTTCATTTATTGCATCTGCACTTCATGTTTTATCTTAGATGTGTGCCTTAAGCTCGCATTAGGGTTTCGAAGGTTAATGGTTTTATGGGAAAAGGTGATCCCCCTCTTGTTTTAACCTAATTCACATCCCGTTGAGAGTGTGTTCCCATCGACATTGTTTGGCATCATGGAAGAAATTGTTACATGTCATAAGACCCTAGGTTCATGATTGATTCCTCATCTCGACATGCACATTAGGATTTGTTTTTCAAGGCTTTCATTCCCATGGATATTAAAAACCCTAGATCGTGGTAACCTATAGTAAAACCATCATAAATGTTTCAAGAGACTCGCTCTATGAGTGCATCATCCCTTGGGCATCATGTGTTATCAAAATCAATTGCAATTAATAGATCCATGAAAGCACTAGAAAGTTAAGTTGGCCTCCACACTTAAACGTGCTTTAATCAACTAATATAACTTATAACATCTTAATTGGGGTCATTTATTGTTCAGGCTTCTCAAATGAATTAGTGTATTGATTCATTTGGCTTTCACACAGAAATGTCACTATTGCAGAATAACTTATGTTTTATCTCGTCTTCTTTTTCAGGATGCCATGGAAGTACCTCGGACTATGCTATAGTGGCACAAGTAGTCCCTTGGCACGACTTCACTAAAACGCTCTGGTGCCAAGAGTTCCTTAATACATGGCATGGTGGATGTTTGAAATTATAAATGGGTTATGTTTCGGAGTACGAGCCATCATGATGCGCCCAAAAGTCGTATGGGAGGTCTTTGCACTCAGAAAATTAAAAAACCATAAAAATCCAACAAATAATCCGAAGCAAGGCACAAAGACGTAAATAATAAAAGGGATGGAAAGAATATGTCATTGAAGGTGCCATCGGAGGTGGAGATCAAAGAGAACGTTGAGCCCAACACGGTTATCTAGATGTTAGGTGGAAGCAACGCCTAGAGCACGGCAAAAGGGTCATATATTCCTTACGTTAAGTAGCTATAGCTTCACCAAAACAAATTGAAAATGGATCCTCAAAATAATAGAGGTTAATCATGAAAAGGCGTTGATGACGGCTTCGCAGCATTAGCTTGAAGCCCCATTTGTTTATTCAATGGCCTTTTAAAAAATTCAATGGGGCATGTATTTGTTAATCGCCGAAGTTGTATCAAAATAGAATCCCCAAGACGACCAATAGTCAACTTTGTGCACATCTCTATCTCATGTTCTATGCCGCCATTGCTTTCAGCGCTCCTCACTGTAGTGGAGATTTCCTCCGAGGTCTCATTGTCTTTTTAGTGCTTCTGAAAGTTCCGCAGAAGATATACAATCCGCCACTGCTACCACATTTTCCTTTGCAGGTTCTTGCTTTTACTAAGCTGGAGGTTGCATCAGTGTATACCACACCAGGAACATACACCCACGATCGGAAAATACCTATCCCTCTGCTTATGCCTGCGATGAGCTCTTATTTTTGTTAATGCGACCTGCTTCACCTGTACCTGCAATTTGAAATGGATTAATTTGCTTAACACTCGTAACAACACCAGTGCATTTTGCAGTGGTCAACGTAGTATGAGACTTGTTTTGCGTGCTTCTGATTCTCCATTTTGGTTCACAGTATTCAAACAGCAAGCACATTGGGAAGGTAAAGGAACGTATTTTTAATGCGTCGGAACAACAACTCCCTTCTTGTTTCCTTCCTTAATAGACAAACGTTATGTTATGTGCGCAGTCGTGGGATGCATGGTATCGCCACACGTAAAGGATCATGACCAACCTGCTATATGAGTTTTTAAAACTAGTGAGCATGTTGTGTGATTGTACAAACATCCACAAACTCGATGATTGGGAAAAGGCCGTAAGACTCAATGGATCAACACTATAGGTTGTAGAGTCACGTCTCATTTCCTTAGGAAAGATACCGAGGGGTGCGACTGGCTATGATTTCCGACCATTGTGACCCTGGTGAGCCTAACAACCACTGAAGTTGCTGAGCCACATTCAAGCATGCTTCCAGAAAGTGCAACCCCCTTCGAATGCGACTTTGCGACCTCTCCCAAGTCGCCAGGTCACAAAATCGCCCCTAAAGTAGGTAGAGATTGTTGCGATCTCTCTCGTACTGTGACTTATGCGACTATGCTACCGATTTTCAAGAATCCCCTCCAGCAAGTCATGAGGTCGTAGGCATGACCAACCATCCAAGTGCGACTTCCAGCAAAATGTGACTGTGCGACCTCTGGTAAGTCGTAAATGACCTCACAGATCGACTTTTCTCCCAAGGGTCACATTTTATTCAATGGATCATGAGGTTGTCTAACTTCTGCAAGTCACATTTCCAAATGTGATTGATTTAACAATTGTGAGGTTGTCGGATCCACACTTGCATCATGAAGATGACATGATTTGAATATGGTCTTCTCAAACGATTTCAAGATGTTGCATGGGGCAGTGAAAACGAGCATTATGTTTTTTTCCCTTAAAATAATGATGAGAATGTGCAACAACCATGAGACAAAAGAAATCATGAAGTAAATAGAGGACAAACAACTTTTTTCCGTTTACACGGGTGCACTGGTTACAAATCATCTCCTAGATAGCATAACCGATGGAAAAGGGAGATATTATCAATGTCCAAATGACAAGGGAGTTACGAAAGGGTTGTGCAACAATTTTCTTGATGGAGTTGCCTTTTATTCGGAATAGTGGAAGTTACATTACCAGTTTTTCTTATGAAATGCCATTCTCTTTGACTACTGTAATATTTGGATTGTGGATGAACATATATGGTATTGAGAAGAAACCTCCATAGTCATCCAACATCAAATTCAAGGGAGTTGGCCACATGCATTAGAGTGTTGGATCTTGAAGCAAGGGAAGTTATATGCCTCTTAGCATTGCATCTCCTGCATAGAAGATAACAAATGATCTGGGTCCTTCACCCTAAACAATTCTTGATGATTGATTAGAGCAAGGAGAGATATGGATAGTTCTTTCCGGAACTATTGTAAACATTTTGGAGCCCAGAGACACCCCATAAAGATTACATTAATTGAATGCACTGTAGCACAGGATAGGACTATCTAGGGGTCCAAAGTTGATTTCGGTTTTTCGTGATTATTGTTATTTATTTATCTATTGTTACATTTATGGTGTGGTTCTTCAATTATCATCGTGTATAACTATGGTTACTATCTTACAGGGTACAGGAGAGCGAGGACTTCAACCTATGAGGAGAAATCTAGGGTTACTTATGGGAAGACCTGCAGCTAGGATGCCTGACCAGTAAATAAGTCGGCTCAGCATAGCTGATCGAGACATGATGGCAACCACAATGGCATTCCATGCAACCAAGGAACCACACAATTTGGTCTTGTACTTTGGAAACCGCCTTGGTGACAAGCATTCTAGGGTCTATAAGAACCTTCTACATCTTCTTCTTCTTTTTATCATAATGTAAATGTTCTCCTATGATGCCAGCAGTTAAGCTGAGAGAAATTAAGCATGTACTAGGCAGTAGGCATGAGAGAGTAGTGAGGAAGCTCAAGAGGCATGAAGGTAGCTGAAAGGGCACGAGGGAAGGCCAAAGGTCATAGTAGGTGAATGGTCACCTGACCTCTATAAATGTGCCCTCATCCCTCATTGAATAAAGAGGGGGACTTTTAGCACTTGAGTTGAGGCAGAGATAGATAGCTGATGTATGCTTGAGAGCTAAGGTCACTCAGCTCTTGGTAGCTAGTAGAGTGGATATGCAGTGGGTTTAGGGTTGTGGCATCGGGCAACGGTATGAACAACCCATGTTCCACTATTGGGTATTGACCAATTGCATGATATGTATTTGAAGTTGCAGCAATATTAATAAGATTGCTTTCTTTTACCTTTTGCATTGATTCCCATGCTTACTTGTGGTGGTTGTATTATCTGTCTGGTACCTTCACCATATTTGTATGTGCGCTTGCATATATGCGAGATGTTATGTATTGATACATAGTGGTTGCATTTATGTTTCGGTTTTGAATCTGTGTTTACTTATCCCTTGCCATGTCGTTAACTTATGGTGAACTACTTTGCAATTGACCTCCAGCATATTCTTGTTTATTTCGCCCAATGGGGTTTTAGCTCACTAATCACTCTCATCGTTTATCCCTTCTTATTGTTGCTGTGAATTGTTGGTACCTCTTTCTGCAATTTGTCAATCTTGGGCTGATTTTGTTTCGCTGCCTGAGCACTTCATTCTTGCCCCACTCTAGCATCTTCTCATTTGATAACCAAAAGCAGAAAAAATTCATGGTGGCAGTCGGGCCCACATACTGGATGGGGCTCCTATCCCAAACGATGTGAGGTGTAATTGGGACTTCACACCGGGGAGACCCCTTAGTTGTTGGCGGTACATTTTGGCCCGTCAACAAATTGGCGCTAGAAGGAGGGCCAGATGACAAGCTGAGCCCTTGGAGCTTGCAGTTTAGTCTCATATATGTTAATGGCTCCGACCAGAATCTTGCTCCCGGGGTGTTTATCTGGTTTGTCTATTTTTCGGTCTTCCATACTCCAAGAGCAACTCCATCACTTGTCCCAGTTAAAGTTTGATGGTTAGGATGGAACACCTTTAATCAAGCACATTTCTGATTTCCTCGAGTTTTGTGAATCCTTTGAGATCGACAATGAAGAGTTCGCTTGTGTGTTTTTCTCCCTCACCCTTGAAGGTCATGCCAAGCAATGGTGCCACACATTGCCAGCGGCGTCCATTCATTCGTTCGAGCAACTCGTCGGTAAGCTCCAACAAGCATTTGACAGGTACGATTTTCAAGATGTGTTAAAGAGGATAAATGAGCTTAGGATGAAACCTGAGGAATCTTTAAAGGATTTTTCTTTCAGATATGTGCATCTTTGCTTTGAATTTCCTGAAAGTGATGTCGACTGGGTGTATTTGAATATAAATTTTCAATGATTGGTTCTTGTTTCTTTACAACATTTTCAATTAGATACAAGTCATGTTTCGCATGAGTATCATCATAATTTGCAGATTGCAAAGCATCCAGATTCTACCTGTAATTTTGTTTTGCCTGTCTCTGTGAATTTGGAACAACCTCAAACTCCCGAGGAAGAGATTACTCTTTGTGGAATGTCTTATCCTCCACTTGACTTGTTACATAATAATATTGCGGCCGTAAATGGTTGAAATGATGAACAATGCTTTCTGGGAAATAGATCTGATGGTCTCGCCTCTAAATCCCTCATACATTCTTTTGGTCTTGAATCTAAAAATCACATAACATCTCTTCTGATTGAGTCCATGCAACATACGTTGCACTATATCCCGGGATCTCATTCACCTGCGCACAATGGCTTTGGTCTTGCCTCAAGTAAAGTTGACAGTCCTATCAAATCCACAGACCACATCGGGCCTGCAAATCCATCTTTCCCTTTGGTGAACACAAATAGGAAGGATGTGAGTCTGGGTCCGATCGATGCCCCTTTATCTAACTCTGTGCATCCATTCTACACTGATTTAGCCCATGGGTATACTACACATGCAGTTCTTTTAGATCATTCACATCTTTATCTTGCTCGTATTGATTGCAATCATGTACATGGGGGTGATGTTTCACAGTCAAGAGATGCAGATGTTGAACCCCTTATGTCTGATCTTTGCCACTCACAGTTTTTAACAGGTGAAGAAGAGGGCCATGCATCTCACCCAGCTCAAGCTGGGTCTCTCATTGATCCCTTTTTCAGCAATTCTCATTTTACCAGAAATATATTCACTCACACCTCTGGTGATTTTCCTACTTATCTACGAAGCCCCCAGAATTTGATGTCCCATCTTTTGTACATTTAGGGACTGATCAGGAAGTTGAGGCACTTCATCTTCCATTGATGGTTATGTCAAGTTCTCACGTTCCTTACGAGACCCTTGAACCAATTCGAATTAGGGTTTCTGAAATTAGGGTTTTTGCACATCACGCTCCTCACAACATTTTCTCTTCGGATGCGAGCTCATCTTGGAAATCGTATGATTTGGGCAATGTCTCTCTGAGCAAATATTTCCATCACCTTTCAACTGATACGCATCAACCCCTATATCCTAATTGGTTTGCTAAAGGGAGTGCTCTGGCCATTGTCTCGAATCCTTTTGAGTGTCTCCCAGCCAATACAGTTTGTCAACATACACAATCAAGTGATACCTTACAATCTCCTATATGGGAGGGTGCCAATCACCTGATCTCCCCTTTGCCTGACACTCTTGCAATTGATTCAGTTCATTCTCAGCAATCTAAAGAGTCTCATTTGTCGAGCTGTCAATTTGTCAATATTCAGACGATGAATCCAATTCACAATATTTTCACTCATAGTTGTCTGGTCACAACCAACAATAACCATATACACCCATCTACAAATCTTGCGAAGCTACCAATATTGGATGGCGTGTCATTTAAAGTTTCAGAGGTTGGCCAGGACGATGAGGCACTTCAGCTTCCGCTGATGGTTATGTCAGGTCCTCACGTCCTTGATGAAGTCCATGAACAATTTCAAACTAGGGTTTATGAAATTAGGGTTTCTGTGTTTGAATCCTCATGGATCTCAGTTACACCCGACAAAGGCCCCTCTTTTCAGGGTTATCAAGTTGATCATCCTCTACATCATGATAAGGTTGCTGATCGGATCAATCTGGCAGATTCCTTTACTAGCTGGCAGCATCGTGCCTTACTTGCATTGGATTTAGGGTTAAGCATTTATCTGATAATCATCATATGAGGGACATTAGTTAAAGATTTATTGAATAAAGGTATTACAGACTCATGTGCTAGTGTGTGTTCTGTGTTATTCAAGCAACGGATCGATCAGATTGCCAATACACAGACATTTAAATGGAAAGACAGCCGAGAAATATAGTAAGCAAATATAAGAACACAAGAAATTAATAAGGAGTTCACCCTATTCTCCAGGGCTACATCTCTGGTCCAGCTTTCAGTGGTGGCCTTGTTTTATTGTGTCTTTAAGTAGAGAAATTACAATGCAGGGACTCAATGTGAGTTCTCCTGAAGCATGTTTGCTTAGCAGGGTGGTTCTTGGATTTCCCAAGCCACTGGAGTGCACAGACTCTGTTTTGCCCACCAGCTCTATGACCTTCTGGTCTACAATGGAAAGAGCCCAATGTGGTGCTCAGTTCGGACAGATCCTCTCTGGGATGGCTTGGATCTCTCAAGCCTCTGGTGCTCGATGCTGCCTTTGGTCAGCTCGTCCCTCAGTCTTCTGCTGCTTTGCTTTACTGTCTTCTTTCTCTGTGTACCGTCCTCCTCTCGGGGTTCTGGTTTCTTTGTCTCTCTGACTGACTACCTTTCCTGTGTATTATGTCTATGTTCATGGCTTTTAGCCATTCGTCTCCAAGACTGTTCGGTTCCTCTTTCGCCTCTATCGATTCACCTTCTGTAGCTACGCTTGGAGTTCCCTGTTCGACGTCATCATCAGCGCTCAGGGAGTGGCCACATGTCCTCCTGTAACTCGCGGCAGCCTGCTTTGTTGGTTCATTTCTTCAGTTACTTCGTGGATGAAGTCTTCCTCCATCGTGGTGGTCAAACGGACCTCAAATCATTACAAATCGCGGTGTATTCCCTCGTCGATTCCGCTTCCTCCATCGAGCGTGATCTCAACCGTCCGATCTGGGGCCTCCAGATCCGATGCCATACACATGTTTCACGCGGTTGACTTGCTCGACTGATAGCACGCGATCAACGTCAGTTTTCTCTCACCTCCGCTTGCCACGCGTCAATCATTGAGTGGAATCGCTCCGCTTTCCTCCAAAACTGCTTACAGTTTGAGGGCGCCCCGATCAATACCGTCGGTTTCCAGAGCACGCGTCCCGCCTGTGTCCTTTTAGCGCTTTTCACCCGCGGTTCTCTGACTCCCCATGCGTCCGGGTGCTCGGGGCTACTCCATTTCAGCCCTGTTCGCCCAGCGATGCGCGATTAAAAATCACCTCCTTAACCCAATCCGGGGCTCCCAGGGGCTACTTTGACCTCCCGCACAGTCTCCATGGGCCTCGGTCAGCGTGCTTTGACTGAGGTCCTCGTCATTCCACGCTGGCTGCCATTGCCACTGGTTCAGGGTGTTTTTAATCGTTGTTTTGGAATTCTTATAGATTTGTCCCGACCTGATACAGTCATGGTTCTATGACAGTTCTTTATGGATCCAATTCTGATCATGGCCTTCCCACTAAAAAAGCTTTTGGACCACCAAAAGTTGGTTTTTTTTAAGCATCGACTAAGTGAGGGTATTGCTTTCTCACTTGCCCAATCTCAATCCACTTTGCACTGCTCGACTTTGAACCTTTGAGCCCAATTCTGGGGTACTCAACATCTCCCCTGTGCGTCGTCCTCACCTTCCTGTCCAGCACTGTGTCTTCCTGCAATTCATTAAGATATTTAGGTAGCAGGTCATCAATAGAAGGCAACTGACTCTGCTCTTCAAGGTCCTCAATCATTGAAGGTTCAAACAATCTCAAGCAATCTGCATTTATGACTGAGTAGATGTGCATGTAAGCTGGTAAATCAAGGTGAAAATCATTTTCACCAATCTTCTCAAGTATCCTAAAAGGTCCATACCTGATAGGCTTTAGCTTTTTACCTTCACCTTGCATCCTGTCCTTGCTGATATACAGCCAGACTTGGTCTCTAACTTGAAAACTATGCTCCATCCGATGCTTGTCATGCCTAGCCTTATACTTGGCTTGGCTCTTTTCCAGCTGTTCTTGTACTGCCTGGTGGATCTCCTGGATCTGTTCAATGAACCTAGTTGCCTTGTCCACATCACTGTGTCCATCAATCATGGTATCTTTACCAAAGACAAAATCCAAAGGAGACCTTGGTGTGAAACCAAAACAGGTTTCAAAAGGAGATCTCTGTGTAGAAGAATGCTTTGCTCTATTGTAAGCATGTTGCACATAACACAAGTGTTCATCCCAAATCTTAGGATGTTTGCTGCAATAACTTCTCAGTAACTGGATCACTACCCTGTTTACTACTTCTGTCTGGCCATCTGTTTGTGGATGAAAAGCTGTGCTTTTCTTCAGTTTGGTGTCCATCAGTTCCCATAGATTCAACCAAAACTTCCCCACAAATCGGGTGTCTTGATCAGATACAATCGAAGTGGGTAATCCAAAATGAACCCATGCATGTTCAAAGAACAATTTTGCAGTCTGTTTAGTTATAATCTGTTTATTACAAGGTATCAAAATACACATTTTACTGAACCTATCCACAATAACATATAAATAATCATGACCTCTCCTAGATTTAGGCAATCCTCCAACAAAATCCATGGAAACACTTTCCCAAGGGTGAGAAGGAACTGGCAATGGAGTTTACAAGCCTAGTTTTCTATTGCTGGGCTTGCTTTTAGCACACATAGCAGACCCTCTTACATATCTAGAAATTGTCTCATTAATTTTTGGCCAATAGCAGAACCTTTGCAACTATTTTACTTACCCCAAAGTGACCTGATACCAGAGAAGTGTGTGCTTCCCTAATTATCTTTATCCTCTTAGTTTGTGGAATGCAGAGTTTCCCACAATGATATAAGAGTCGGTCCTTCACATGATAGTCCAATTCTTCTAATCTTCTGCCTTGACTCAAAGTTGCATATACATCCTTAAAGTCCATATCCTGAGAATATTGTTCTATGTAGCTTTCATGTAACACAGAATTATGCTTAAGTATGGTGGATGCATTTATAATGGGTCTGGATAACATGTCTGCAACCTTGTTATGTATGCTCTTTTTATATCTGATGACTAAATGAAACTATTGTAGAAAACCCATCCATCTGTAATGTCTTGACTGCTACAACTTAGTTTGGGAGTGTAGATATTGAAGTGGTTGATGATCAGTATGTATTACTGTCTCTTTGCCCATTAAGTAATGTTTCCACTTTTTCACACTCTGAACTAATGCATACAATTATTTATCATATGTAGGATAGTTAACTACTGCAGGATTAAAAGTCTCAGAATGATAACATATGGGTTTACCATGCTGTGTCAACACTGCTCCCATGGCATAGTCACTGGCATCAGTTTGGATCTCAAATGGTCTTTGTAGATCTAGCAGTGCTAGTACAAGTGTTGTACTAATCCTTTCTTTCAAGGTGTCGAAGGCTTTCTGATGTTTGCCTCCCCACTGAAACACCTTATTCAATCCTGTTAAAGCATGTAAGGGAGCTGCAATTGAGGAAAAGTTAGAAATGAACTTCCTCCAATATTGTGCTGCTCCTAAGAAGCTTCTTACTTCTATAGCTGACCTGGGTTTAGGCCAATTCACAATGACTACCACCTTAGAGGGATCTATTTTCAATTCACCTCCCCCTACTGTATGACCCAAGTAGTTTAGAGATGTTTTTCCAAATTCACATTTTGAGAGTTTAACATAAAGTTTTTCTCTTTTCAAAACATCTAATGTCTGCTTAACATGCTTTAAATGTTCTTCCCACGTTTTACTAAAAATCAGAATGTCATCCAGATACACAATAACAAAGTCATCAAGAAAAGGTCTAAACATCATTCATTAATCTCATGAAAGTAGCAAGAGCATTAGTTAAGCCAAAAGGCATAACCAGCCATTCATACAATCCCTGCTTTGTTTTAAAAGCAGTCTTCCATGCATCTTGCTCTGCAACTCTGACCTAATGGTATCCACTGTGCAAATCCAGCTTGGTGAAATAAACAACTTCCTTTAATTGATCTAAAAGGCCATCTATGCGAGGAAGGGGATAACGATTTTTTATTGTTATCTTATTCAGTGCTCGGTAATCAATGCACATTCTCCACCAGCCATCTTTTCTTTCTCACCAAAACGATTGGTGACCCACATGGTGATGTGCTAGGCCTGATGAACCCTTTCTCGAGCAACTCCTGCACCTGCTTCTTGATTTCAGCATTCTCTAAAGCAGACAACCTGTACATCCCAATGTTAGGCAATGGAACATCTTGCTGCAAAATAATATCATGTACTATTCCCTTTTTGGGTGGTAGACTTTTAGGTTCTTGAAACAAGACATCATACTCTGAAACAACCTTTTCTATATCAGCTCGTTGTTCAGCATTACAACCCTCAAATACATTGGTTTTATCAATTTTCTTTTCCTTTACAACCATCAGTAAGAATTGTTTGCATGAATTTATCATTCCTTTCATCTGCCCTGAGTTTATGAGAGTATAATTATTCTTGAGCTTATGAGCTCTTACAAAGTATTCGATTCCATCTTTAACAAGTAGATACTTGTTCTTAGCTCTATAGAAAATAGTCTTTCTATCATACAAGTAAGGACTTCCTAAAACAATTCCACATATATCCAAAGGAATTATGTCTAACTCAACCTCATCTACAAATGCTGACCCAAAAGAAAACTTGAGTTTGCACTGTCTAGTCACTTGTAGTTGTGCTTTATCATTCAACCATCCTAATGGGCATGGTTTCTTGTGAGGTGTAGTTGCTAATCCCAATTTCTTTACAATTGCTTCATAAATTAAATTTACTTGTGAGCCACTATCAAACAAACTATCAATCTTTTGATTTTTGGAAATAACTCGAATATGGAAAATCTCATGTTTTTTTCTCTCATTTTCTTCATCAATAACAGATTGAGCAGAATTACTAGTAGATGCTTCAGAATTCTTACCTTTTATACCTGTGGCTGCTATAGTTGTTTCATCTCCCGAGTCTGACCCCAAATCTTTCTGAATAGCTGCAGCAGTCTTCTTCTTCTTGCCCTCAGACTTCTTAGGTCTCAGCTCTGGATGCAGAATCCAACAATGCTCATCATCATGCCCATCCTTTTTACAGTGAGTGCATGAAACTTTACTTTTTTGTGCAGTGTTAGCCTTCCTTGCTTTCCAATTCTGCTTTCTTTTCTCCTTGCTCTTAGTTACAGTGGGTTGGGATGGTCCCCCAACTTCTGGATTTCCATTCTTTCCTCTAGCTTCTAGATGAGTAGCTTGTACAGATACCTCATCTATACTAGTGGGATTAAACATGAGGATGGTATGCCTCATGTAGCTGTGTAGACCACCAATGTACTTCAAAAGAGTCTCTGGTGAGTCTAGTGAGATACCCAACATCAATGCTCTCTTTCTAAATTCTTGAGTATACTCTTGCACACTTTGCCCTTTCAACCGTCGAAGAGTTTGCCAACTCATCATGGTTTGTTGCATGTAGGCCAATGGATAGAACTGCTTTTTGATTGCAGCAACAAACTCACTCTAGACAGAGATGGTCTTACCATGTCTTTTCATATCAGCTTGGGTTCTGCCTTCCCACCAAACCAAGGCAGTGCCTCCTAGGCGTAGGCTTGCCAGTTAAATCTTACTCTTGCTTGAGTCTATGTTCTCTACCCTGCAATACACATCAATTTGTCTAATCCAATTGTCCAACTTTTCAACATTTAGCTCTCCATCATATATAGGCAAATCAAATTTAACATCTAGCTTGATCAAAGATGCTTTCTTATTATGCACAGGGTTATTAGGAGGTGTGAGAAAGCTTTCCTCTTTCCCCTTTCCTTTGGAGTGGTCTTGGTAGTGAGACTCATCTTCTTCTTTATCTTGTTTAGAGCCTGATGAATCTTCAACCTTATGCTTTCTAAAGTCCCTATACATTTCTTCTACCATAGACTTTATAGCTAGGAAACTTTCTATGAATTGAGGGTTTGGCCCCACAGAACCTTCCTCTGACATTGTCTTCCGAGGATAGACTCTCCCAATTTCAGGATTAGTTTCCACCAACTCTCCTTCTCCTAATTTGAGCTTTGATCTAGTGAGCATTCACAACTAAACCAACACAAGCTTGTCTAACCTTACAGCCTAAAGCTCTGATACCACTTGATCTGATAATCACCCTATGAGTGACATCAGTTAAAGATTTATTGAATAAAGGTATTACAGACTCATGTGTTGGTGTGTGTTCTGTGTTATTTAAGCAACGGATCGATCAGATTGCCAATACATAGACATTTAAATGGAAAGACAGCCGAGAAATACAGTAAGCAAATATAAGAACACAAAAAATTAATAAGGAGTTCACCCTATTCTCCAGGGCTACATCTTTGGTCCAGCTTTCAGTGGTGACCTTGTTTTATTGTGTCTTTGAGCAGAGAAATTACAATGTAGGGACTCAATGTGAGTTCTCCTGAAGCAGGTTTGCTTGGCAGGGTGGTTCTTGGATTTCCCAAGCCACTGGAGTGCACAGACTCTGTTTTGCCCACCAGCTCTGTGACCTTCTGGTCTACAGTGGAAAGAGCCCAATGTGGTGCTCAGTCCAGACATATCCTCTCTGGGATGGCTTGGATCTCTCAAGCCTCTGGTGCTCGATGCTGCCTTTGGTCAGCTCGACCCTTTGTCTTCTGCTGCTTTGCTTTACTGTCTTCTTTCTCTGTGTATCGTCCTCCTCTCGGGGTTTTGGTTTCTCTGTCTCTTTGACTGATTAACTTGCCTGTGTATTATGTCTCTGTTCATGGCTTTTAGCCATTCGTCTCCAAGACTGTTTGGTTCCTCTTCCGCCTCTGTCGATTCACCTTCTACAACTGCGCTTGGAGTTCCCTGTTCGATGTCATCATCAGCGCTCAGGGAGTGGCCACATGTCCTCCTGTAACTCGCGCCAACCTACTTCGTCGGTTCATTTCTTCAGTTAATTCGTGGATGAAGTCTTCCTCCACCGTGGCGGTCAAACGAACCTCAAATCTTTACAAATCGTGGCGTATTCCCTCGTCGATTCCGCTTCCTCCATCGGGCGCGATCTCAACCGTCCGATCTGGGGCCTCCAGATCTGACACCATACGCACATTTCGCGTGGTTGACTTGCTCAACCGATAACGTGCGATCAACGACAGTTTTCTCTCACCTCCGCTTGCCACGCGTCGATCGTTGAGTGGAATCGCTATGCTTTCCTCCAAAACCGCTTACCGTTTAATGGCACCCCGATCAATACCGCCGGTTTCCAGAGTGCGGGTCCCGCCTGTGTCCTTTTAGTGCTTTTTTCCTTTTCACCCGCTGTTCTCCGACTCCCCACGCATGTGGGTGCTTGTGGCTACTCCATTTCAACCCTGTTCGCGTAAAAAATCACCTCCTTTTCCCGATCCGGAGCTCCCAGGCGCTACTTTGACCTCCCGTGCAGTCTCCATGGGCCTCGGTTAGCGTGCTTTGACCAAGGTCCTCGTCGTTCCACACTGGCTGCCATTGCCACTGGTTCAGGGTGTTTTTGATTGCTGTTTTGGAATTCTTAGAGATTTGTCCCAACCTGATACAGTCATGGTTCTGTGACAGTTCTTTATGGATCCAATTCGGATCAAGCATAAACGAATGTATGTTATGGCTGGAAGACTATAAATTTCATGCTTGTGGTTCGGTTTACCAGGATTAGGTTGCAGTTCACCTTGAAAGATTTTCTCTGACACATTTCCCTGTAGGTGGACGAGGTGTTCTTGTTGTTGTGCGTGCTTTACAGGTAAACATGTTATATTTTGCACAACTCTTTCCACAAATTCTAATTGCTGTCATCTTTGTTTTTGCAGGTTGGGAACTGCTATGGTGGCTACATTGGAAGTCTGATTTCACATAACTCGACCTATGCTTTGGTTAAATTAGGATTTAGGGCTTTAGACTAGTTAGGGTTTAGTTTTGCTTATTAGTTCGTTGATTAGAGTTTGCTTTATGATTTAAATTCGTCATTTTCTATACTGTTGGTAGTTAGTTCCCTGCTTGCTATTTTTGCAATCATGTCCTTGCATTTGTTTATTGTTGCATGGCATTCATGAAATCTTTGCATATGCATTGCATTGGTCCTTTAATTCCAATTGGTTGATCTCTTCTGCACATAGCATTACATTGCGTCATTAGCCCTGTCTGTTGCATTACATCATACACTTTCCTTCTCGCTTGGCACACACTCACCTTTGACCTAGCCTGGAAATTTCCTCCATGTTGCATGTCGCTGCATGAGCCTTCATGAACCTGAAGTTTTCAAACCTGTGGTGCCGTGAATAGCTTTCTCACACCTTTTTCTCTCGCTCCAAAGTGCATTGTTTCGTCCTCTTCACACCTGTTCGAAAGCCCTAGGAGAGTTTCCTGGTCACCTTAACCCTAGGACTGAAACCCTAGCCCTAATGATGGTGTGAAGTTGTGATGGTTACACCGATGAGTAGCCTCTCTTGGAACCAATCATCAAAGTTGCATCCTGGAGATCTCTCCTACGAGTCTAATTTATTAACAGGGAAAATAAGAACAAATTTCTCATGGGGAACCCTAATCTGTTTGAATGACCTATACCCATATCCTAAACCTCATGCTCAGCATGGTCTTGATTGTTTCAATGACTTGTGTTTGTTGTTCACTTGCTAATTGGAAATGAGATGTGGAAGCTTGGCATAAGGGCAAACCTAAATCAGGATATCTCTTAGTTTCTGTCAAACAAGAAACAACCTCTCTTGCTCGTAAAATAAGTCGGGATCCCTCATCTGCCCTGGCGCAATGAACACCCAGAAATAAGTGCAAATGCACATGTAAAAGAAAATGAAACCAAATAAAGGGTAAAGGATCAAGAAAGGCTTCTTGCACAGAGAGGTAATGCAATGACTCCGTCGGGGTACTGACTAGGCTCGCTGGCAGTGGAGCAACGTTTGTGATTTATTGAAGTGACTCCACCGGGGTACTGTCCAGGCCCGTTGGCAGTGGAGCAACACCAAAAACTTATTTTTAAAATTCTGAATACAATAAGCCCTATGCCTTGTTCTTTGCATCATCATCAACTACCGGCATGTGTGAACTGTCAATTGGGTGTTTACTGACTGATAAGACCTAGCTGAGGCACGAGGGAAGGCATATCTGCACAGGTCAAGGCATCGCAAGAGGTGCCCATAGCAATAGTTCAATACTTCCCTCGCATCAATACCTAAACCCAAACTAATTTAGGAATGTTGACAAAGACACTGGATTCTACCAGTGGTTCGCCAATTGTTGTAGCTGCTACAACACCACCTAAAAATTTGGGCATATTCAAAATTTCGGGTACCCCACCACTTGCCCCAAGCTACTAGGGTTCCGATAAGGCCCCCAACCAGTTACTCTTCCCTCAACCTTACCTATCCAACCCCTTTTGGTGCGCCCACTCATGTTTCATACATTGCATCCGCACTTCATGTTTTATCTCAGACGCGTGCCTTAAGCTCGTATTAAGGTTTCGAAGGCTAATGGCTTTATGGGAAAAGGTGATCCCCCTCTTGTTTTAACCTAATTCGTATCTCGTTGAGAGTTTGTTCCCATCGACATTGTCGGGCATCATGGAAGAAATTGTTACATGTCATAGGACCCTAGGTTCATGATTGATTCCTCATCTCGGCATGCACATTAGGATTTGTTTTTCAAGGTTTTCGTTCCCATGGATATTCAAAACCCTAGATTGTGGTAGCCTATAGTCAAACCATCATAAATGTTTCAAGAGACGTGCTCTATGAGTGCATCATCCCTCGGGCATCATGTGTTATCAAAATCAATTGTAATTAATAGATCCATAAAAGCACCGGAATGTTAAGTTGGCCTCCAAACTTAAACGCGCTCTTATCAACTAATATAACTTATAACATCTTAATTGGGGTCATTTATTGTTCAGGCTTCTCAAACGAATTAGTGTATTGATTCATTTGACTTTCACACAGAAATGTCACTTTTGCAGAATAACTTATCTTTCATCTCGCCTTCTTTTTCAGGATGCCCTGGAAGTACCTCACACTATGCTATAATGGCACAAGTAGTCCCTTCGCACGACTTCACTAAAACGATACCAAGAGTTCCTTAATACATGGCATGGTGGATGTTTGAAATTATAAATGGGTTATGTTTCAGAGTGCGAGCCATCATGATGCGCCCAAAAGTCGTATGGGAGGTCTCTGCACTTAGAAAATTAAAAACCATAAAAATCCAACAAACAATCCGAAGCAAGGCATGGGGACGTAAATAATAAAAGGGATGGAAAGCATATGTCATTGAAGATGCCATTGTAGGTGCATATCAAAGAGAACGTTGAGCCCAACACGGTTATCTAGATGCAAGGTGGAAGCAACGCCTCGAGCACAGCAATAGGATCATATATTCCTTACGTGAAGTAGCTATATCTTTGCCAAAACAAATTTTGAAAAGGGATCCTCAAAATAATAGAAGTTAATAATGAAAAGGCGTTGATGACGGCTTCGCAGCATTAGCTTGAAGCCCAATTTGTTTATTCAACGACCTTTTAAAAAATTCAACTTGGCATGTATTTTTTATTCGCTGAAGTTGCATCAAAATAGAATCCCCAGGATGACCAGTAGTCAACTTTCTACACATTTCTATCTCTTGTTCTATACCGCCATTGCTTCCAGCATTCCTCACTGCAGCAGAGTTTTCCTCCAAGGTCTCATTAGGTTTTCAGTGCTTCTGAAAGTTCGACAGAAGATATATAGTCCGTCGCTGCTGCCACATTTTCCTTTGCAGGTTCTTGCTTTTACTAAGATGGAGGTTGCATTAGTGTATACGACACCGGGAACATATGCCCACGATCAGTAAATACCTATCCATCTGCTTGTGCCTGCGATGACCTCTTATTTTTGTTAATGCGACCTGCTTCACCTGTACCTGCAATTTGAAATGGATTAATTTGCTTGACACTCATAACAACACAGTGTATTTTACAGTGGTCAGCGTAGTATGAGACCTGTTCTGCGGTGCTTCTGATTCTCCATTCTGGTTTATAGTATTCAAACAACGAGCACAGTGGGAAGGTAAAGGAACGTGTTTTTAATGCATCGGAACAACAACTCCCTTTTTGTTTCCTTCCTTAATAGACAAACGTTATGCTATGTGAGTAGTCGTGGGATGCGTGGTATCGCCACACACAAAGGATCATGACTAGCCTATTGTATGAGTTTTTTTAAAAAGCTAGTGAGCATGTTGTGCGATTGTACAAACATCCACAAACTCAATGATTGGGAAAAGGCTGTAAGACTCAGTAGATCAACATTATAGGTCGCAAAGTCACATCTCATTTCCTTAGGCAAGATATTGAGGGGTGCGACTGGCTATGATTTCCGACCATTGTGACCCCGATGAGCCTAATGACCACTGAAGTTGTTGAGCCACATTCAAGCATGCTTCCAAAAAGTGTGACCCCCTTCGAATGCGACTTTGCGACCTCTCCCAAGTCGCCAAGGTCGCAAAATCGCCCCTAAAGTAGGCAGAGATTGGTGCGACCTCTCCCGTCCTGCGACTATGCAACCGATTTTCAAGAATCCCCTCTAGCAAGTTGCGAGGTCACAGGCGTGACCAGCCATCCAAGTGTGACTTCCAACAAAACACGACTATGCGACATCTGGTAAGTCACATTTCCACCGGGGTCGCACAATTACATTTTATGCCTCAGGGAAGCAGCCAAAAGATGCGACTTTGTTGTAACACGACTATGCGACCTTCATAAGTCGCAAATGACCTCATAGATCAACTTTTCTCCCAAGGGTCACATTTTATTCAATGGATCATGAGGTTGTCGAACTTCTGCAAGTCGCATTTCCAAATGTGATTGATTTAACGATTGTGAGGTTGCGGGATCCACACTTGGGTCATGAAGATGACATGATTTGAATAGGGTCTTCTCAAACCATTTCGAGATGTTGCATGGGGCAGTGAAAATGAGCATTATGCTTTTTCCCTTAAAATAATGATGAGAATGTGCAACAACCACGAGACAAAAGAAATCATGAAGTAAATAAAGGACAAACAATTTTTGCCCGTTTACAGGGGTGCACTGGTTACAAATCATCTCTTGGATAGCATTACTGATGGAAAAGGGAGATATTATCAATGTCCAAATGACAAGGGAGTTATAGAAGGGTTGTGCAACAATTTTCTTGATGGAGTTGCCTTTTATTTGGAATAATGGAAGTTACATTACCAATTTTTCTTATGAAATGCCATTCTCTTTGACTACTGTAATATTTGGATTGTGGATGAACATATATGGTATTGAGAAGAAACCTCCATAGTCATCCAACATCAAATTCAAGGGAGTTGGCCACATGCATTAGAGTGTTGGATCTTGAAGCCCGGGAAGCTATATGCCTCTTAGCATTGCATCTCCTCCATAGAAGATAACAAATGCTCTGGGTCCTTCACCCTAAACACTTCTTGATGATTGATTAGAGAAAGGAGAGATATGGATAGTTCTTTCGGGAACTATTGTAAACATTTTGGAGCCCAGAGAGACCCCATAAAGATCTCATTAATGGATTGCATTGTAGCACAAGATAGGACTATCCAGGGGTCCAAATTTCATTTTGGTTTTTTGTGATTATTGTTATTTATTTATCTATTGTTACATTTATGGTGTGGTTCTTCAATTATCATCATGTATAACTATGGTTACTGTCTTATAGGGTACAGGAGAGCGAGGACTCTGACCTATGAGGAGAGATCTAGGGTCACTTATGGGAAGACCTATAGCTAAGATGCCCGACTAGTAAATAAGTCAGCTCAGCATAGCTGATTGAGACACGATGGCAACCGAAATGACATTCCATGCAGCCAAGGAACCACACAATTTGGTCTTGTACTCTGGAAACCGCCTTGATGACAAGCATTCTAGGGTCTATAAGAACCCTCTACATCTTCTTCTTCTTTTTATCATAATGTAAATGTTCTCCTACGATGCCATCTTTTAAGCTGAGAGAAATTAAGCTTGTACTAGGCAGTAGGCATGAGAGAGTAGCGAGGAAGCTCAAGAGGCATGAAGGTAGCTAAAAGGGCATGGGGAAAGGCCAATGGTCACGATAGGTGAATGGTCACCTGACCTCTATAAATGTGCCCTCATCCCTCGCTGAATATGGAGGGGGACTTTTAGCACTCGAGTTGAGGCAAAGATAGATAGTTGATGTATACTTGAGAGCTATGGTCACTCAGCTCTTGGTAGCTAGTAGAGTGGATCTGCAGTGGGTTTAGGGTTGTGGCATCGGGCAACAGTATGAACAACCCATGTTCCACTATTGGGTATTGACCAATTGCATGATATGTATTTGAAGTTGCAACAATATTAATAAGATTGTTTTCTTTTACCTTTTGCACTGATTCCCATGCTTACTCATGGTGGTTGTATTAGCTATCTGGTACCTTCACCATATTTGTATGTGTGCTTGCATATATGCGAGATGTTATGTACTGATACATAGTGGTTGCATTTATGTTTTGCTTTCGAATCTGTGTTTACTTGTCCCTTGCCATGTCGGTAACCTATGGTGAACTACTTTGCAATTGACCTTTGACATGTTCCTGTTTATTATGCCCGATGGGGTTTTAGCTCACTAATCCCTCTCATCGTTTATCTCTTCTTATCGTTGCTGTGACTTGTTGGCACCTCTTTCTGTAATTTGTCAATCTTGGGTTGATTTTGTTTCGCTGCCCAAGCACTTCATTCTTGCCCCACTCTGGCATCTTCTCATTTGATAACCAAGAGTAGAAAAAATTCATGGTGGCAGCCGGGCCCACATACCGGATGAGGCTCCTATCCTAAACGGTGTGAGGTCTAATTGGGACTTCACATCGGGGAGACCCCTTAGTCGTTGGCGGTACATTTTGACCCATCAATAGTATCCATCCCAATTATGTTCACGTGATTGTACATCCAACCATCAAATAATGATTGCAATGTTTAAGAATGAACTTCGTGTAGATTATTGGGAGGTAGCTGAATAGGCTCCCCATGTTCAAATGCACTTTTATGGAGGCGTGCTACCGCATCCCACTAGCATGTTGCCTAGTGGGATGGATGTAATCCGCCCCCCACCATTTCTTGAATTGAACACCCCATCCGTGGAAGTCGTGTGTTGCTGTGCATGAGACCAACACTCCTATTTGAGTGTAGAATCTGCCAGAGAGTGCCATAAGGCAGAGAAATTTGAAGCTCAAGTTGAGCAACCTTGATTGGCAAGTTGATTCACAATTTTATTTCCTAGATTGTCTGATATGAGTGGGAATGATCATAGAAATGGAGAGGAGGAGCGAGGCAACCTAAGTGAGGATACCTTAAAGTCTCCAACTAAATTTTACATATTAATATTATAAACGAACACCTTTGCAATAATGTAAATATTCCTAACTACTCTCATACAATTAATTATATAACTTATGATATTTACAAAATTATAACATCGAGATAAACATGATTAGAGTATATGAATTTCCCTTATTTTTTAAAGCATTATCTACTATTATTTTCACTATTGTGTTTAAAAAAATTACGGAGTCTAGAAAAATTACGGAGTCTAGAAAAACATGTTTAGAGAGTATATAAACTCCCTCCATATTAAAAACATAATTAGTTTATCAAAAATTTTAATTTGAAATATCTTTTGCATTCATCACATAGACATTTATATTGCCAAAGTGTTTAAAACATTGGTAAAAAACATGGTTTACAAAGAATTTGGTTAGATGGATAATAATGAGTTAGTGCAATAATATGGATTTTAATCTTCCAAACTTCTTCTTACATTAATAATAAACGATGAGTCATAGTTATAAAAATAATTAATAATATGTTTAATCAAAGCTGAAAACAAAAGTAAAGTAGCCACCTCCAAGCCCGTGTCGTCTAGTGTTCTCCAGTCGAAAAGTTCCTAAATGTTACTCAAATTAAAGGAAATTTCAGGGGATCAAATTAAAGGAAATTTCAGGGGAATGCCCTTTTCTCTTAGTTATTTTCTCATCTGTTGTGTAGGTGAAGCTCTGGTCCTTGTGATGCTCTGTGTTTCCCTCGCTGCGAAGGAAAGAATCGTTCAGGTAAGGGTGGGTGCGGGGTGTTGGTGCGGGGTTAACACCGTTGAATTCATGGAAGATACTCTGATTCTCGTCGCCTCCATTAATCCCGACATATTTACAGTCGAAAATGGTCCATTTCAGGTTTAACGAGCAAGCCCAGGATGGCTACTCAAGATGTCGAGATGAAGGACTCAACAGCCGCGGTCTCCAATTCTTCTGCGCCATCGCCTCCTCCGGTTCTTACGCGTAAGTTCTATGAGATTTTGCCATTGCAGGTAGTGCCTGTTTTGCCCGTGTTTGTGTTGAAATTGAGGCATATTTGTGGGTGTTGCAGATCTGAAGAATGTGGCGGCGTTGATCGAGAAGGGGGTGGTTACAAAGGAGGTGCGTCTGATGATCCGCGCTATCCGTCACATTATGACTCTGAGGAGGAAGATTAAGGCCCCCCACGTGTTGGCCTTTCTGAAAAACCTTCTTCCTCCTGGTTCCGAGGTCGCTTCTCGGCTCTTACCATATTTTCCCAAGGTATGATATTTGAATCCCTGTATTCTTCGCAGAAAAGTTTTTTTTTTTTGAATGTCCACGGATAACCGAAATAGGTCAACGGGATTCGGAAGAACAACATTTGGAAACAGCAACATAGAGTGTATAGAGTATCTCCTACATAGATTAGCTCTAATACTGATGTCGTTTTGGGCTCTGCACTAGATTGTGGATCTTTGTATTTTCATTACGAACCCTCTCTGTAAAATAATGAATGTTGGGAGTCTGATTACTGGGCTTCTAGTGCCCCCTGGCACACGAGAGTTAGCATTGCTAATCTACTCTCGTTTTTGAGTAAGTCTACAGGTTTAGGCTTGTAAGTATTTCAACAGCTAATTTATGTCTCTATAATCATATCCATGGTTGATGTTAGTCATGTAAGCTGACAGATAAGGTTTTACTTTTATTACTTATTCTTAACATGTTACAAGATTTAAATTTTCAACAGTCTATTTGCAAAATAGTTATCCCCATTTGATCTAAGTGTAATGACTAACTACCACATTAATCTTTATGGAAGGCTGATTTTATGACCATTTGTAACCCTCAAGCAGGAGTTGGATTGTATCACTCTTGCAAAACTTTGCTATGAGATCAAAGATGACATGCTTTGGCCGCACATCTGTGTCTTATGTTTGTTGATGTTTTTGATACAGAATTATGAACTCAAGTGTTTGTTAGGTTGTCCGACAGTGGTTATTACAGGGGATTTTCAATTCCCATAGTATTAGCCCTCGCTGTTTTTTTTAATAAATAATCTTTTGTTGTAAAGCAGCTTCTGGCAATCTCTAAATATACATGTCTTCAAGTAGGCTTTAAGGCTTTGACTGCTTTGACATATCCCTGGATGGACTATTCAGCCCATCCATATACATGGAAACTACTTGCAGAGGAGAAATAATCTCTACAAGTGGGGTGCCTTGGCGGAACTCTTTCATGCGGCCTCTCTGATTCTTATTTTGAGGGTTAAGAAGCAATCATCTAGGGTGTAAGCGTCAAAGTTGTGATAAAAAGCAGTCACAGATTCAGCCCTTTTGTGTTTCTTCAAATGCAGATCCTTCCAGGTGTGGGGTGGAAAATTGGATTTCCTGATAATCCTTCGTATGATTAAATGAAAGAAACTTGACAATTTTCCTATTGAAGCCCCTTGATTTAGTCTCTCTTTTGACCCTATCAAACTTGGGATTGGGAACACTCTCAAGATGCCACTAATTGATACGGTTTCTTTCTTTTTTAACTTGATTGTCATGATTCCCATGATTTACCATTCTCCCATTAATGTTCCCTGCAAAGGGGTTTCAATCATGATCATTTGTATTCACCCCCCTTTTGTAGTCTTGGGATTCAACCCCCCTTTTGTAGTCTTGGGGTCTTTGCTGACCTTCACCACTACTCTCGCCTGCCTGTATCCTTCTGTCAATTGCTATAATCATTATACACAGGGCTTGGTTCATTTGTTCCATGGTGTCCCTTGTTGTATTCAAGTGAGTCCTTGATAGTGTAATTTATGTCCTCTAATTATCCTCCCATGAGTAACTTAGAATGAAGCCATAGTTGGTATTCATCCCTGTTATGAACCTAAATCGAGATATGTTTTTATTTCAAAAACCATAAGAGACTCACAGTATAAAACTATTACCTGGATACTATTATCTATAATCTGAAGCTAATAGGGTGCTAACAATAGTAAACAACAGAAAAAACATGAGAAATAAACTCAACACCAGCAACAACAATGCAGTAATAACAGTAGAAATTCCAGCAATATTCAGCAATACATTTGATAACTGATTCTAGAGGACTAATTGCAGAATCAAGTCTGCAGTAGTTACTGGCAACAGCAACTGGATACTCAAAATACACAGCACACAAAACTGAAAGCTTCATGAGAACATAGGGATGCCAACTCAGGTCAACTCCAAGGGAAGTATGGTCGCTGCTTCAATTTTTTTTGTTGACATGCTACCTGCAATAATATGGCTCTGAAAAGCCCTCTACACTAATGCCTAAGAACCCTTTTTATAGCTGATTATCCCACTTTAGCATCAGTAATCTTCATGTCAGATAACTAGGCTTTATAGAAAGCTTCATTAACTAACAGAAAATGTGTAACCATGTAACCTAAAATTTATCTTAACATGAAGTCTGTTAACTGACAGGAATTTATAAATGACTCCAAATTTTGAATGATCCACATAAATTTCTAGTGATTCTCATATAGCACCAATAACTATCATTAAAAGCAGATATCTTTAGACATCGTATCAACACATATGTAAAAGTTTTTGTGATAATCAAAGGTCTTAATTAAACATTAAGTACTAGTTGAAATATGAAATTTAAATTAATTAAATTGTAAAATGATGTAGAATGATGATTGAATAATGTTACAAATTTAAGTTACAACTCAAATTTCCAACCCATAATTAGAATATTAATTCTTTATACTCTGAGAAACAACAGTAACAAATGTAATGTCCCAAACAAACCTTCAAGCGTAATTATAACCTTCCAAGCAAATGTTTCCAAAATTATTTATAAAATTTTCTGTCACCTCTTTACAGACACTTTGAAGGCAAACTCAGAAATATGATATCACAGAGATTCTGTCAAAACGGTTTATGTGCAAACTGGAATGAGGCAAAGAAAAATCTTTTATTAAGAACAATTGCCAGGTATTACAATGTTATTTGCAGAGAATACATCTGGGTTTTAACACCAGAAGACAGCTCGATTGTGCTGATCTGGAAATGTTCTTGAAAACCAAATATACTGCCACAGTTATGTCTCTAAAGAGAAGCTACAGATCTGAACATGGCAATCAATTGTCTCCTTGAAATGCAGTCCCTTTTTGTCAACCAAACCATTCAGCCTCCTCCATAATTTATAGCGCTGTAGCTACCAATAAATCGACCCTCCTTATATACAGAGATAGGAACAATTCGATCCATAAGTCTGCCACAGTGATCTGCAATTCGATCCTTTGTTTGTGGCTGGTATCAGTGTGTCCTGAGTGGAATGATAGTTGGGGATTTGATGGTTCAACTCCACCCTTGATGCACAGCTCACTTTGTTTCTGGAACAATGATGTGGTACAGCAACCCAAGCGGCTCAATTCTTTGCCAATTCTGGAGTGAGGTTATGACAGGGAATTTGGGCCCTCCTTTTGTGCAATAAATCGGCCTCCCAAGATTGCTTCTAATGACAAATGACTTGGCCTCCTCGTTGAAGGAAACATTGGAAGAAAATGATGTTGGAACCCTCGATCTTTGAAGGAAACATTGGAAGAAAATGATGTTGGAACCCTCGATCTTTGAAGGAAACGATATGATCTGGTATCTGCTGATCATTCTCCTAATCGTCTGCCAAAATCAATCTTCAAGCCTGAGGAATGGGTAGTTTTTTGGCCTCCCTATTTTGTCTCCACCTTGGCACCAAGTAAGAGTACTCGGCCCCTTATTTCTGCTTGGAATTCGCCCTTCTGTGTGGAGAAGACTGTCGGCCCTCTAGAAGATAGATCACGGCCTTGACTTGTTGCTCGGACAGAAATAATTTCGAGAATCAATCTCTTTCTCGGCCCTCCTAGAAAACAATTTTGCGTGGCCTCCTGGAATAAGATGAATGGCACTGCAAACTGGAATTTGAAGCCAATAATCTCCTGCAAAATACAAAGGATGATGCCAACAAACCCCTGCAGCAGATTAAAATCAGATCTCAAAAATAATCAAAGGAGGAATTCTGCTAGGGTGGCAAATGATGTCCACCGAAGATGGAAAGAATCTAACTAGGGTGGCAAGAAATCTATCGAAGCTAGTGACAGTTTCTTCAGAAACCCTTGACAGTGAACTCACTTGAGCTCCTAACCAATAGCAAATGATATGTCGAAATAAAATGATCAATCATTGAGCTCCAACCTCCTTTTATAATCTCTCATTGAGACTTCTCCAAGCTTCTAGATCTTCTTTTAATATTATTTTATTGAAAAAGTCACTTTTTTCCTCCTAAGTGACTTTTGCCCCTTTTTAATAATAAAATGCTTTGCTCCTTTTTTATTAATTATTACTTACCCTCTTTATTTAATAATATCAAAGTTGGGTAATTTTCCCCATGGTCTCCTAGATAATTTTCTCCTTTCTCTAGCATATAGGAGACAATTAGGCGAGAGGAAATAATAGCTCCAAATTCAAGAAATAGGGGACATTACAGTCCTCCCTGCCCAAAATTGCTTTTCCTCAAGCAATTTGAGTCTGGAATGCTGTATTATCTGCCCAGCTTTCATGGCATCTAAAATTAGAGTAGATGGGTCCTTCTTTACCATTGCCCCATCTTCTACTAGAACCTTCACAACGCACCCTGCCATTGGCACAACTGCTGATCCGTTAATGCTTGGAATGAATCTGTCAGACTGCTTTTTAGTTTGGACACCCTCTCCACCATGATATTTTGTTATATTCCACATGAAATGAGGGTGATAGTTGTCATACCAAATATGTGTTTGTTCGGTGAGTTCTTAGAATAGACTGCCAAAGATACATTGTCGGTAACCCTATCAGAATGTTGTTTAAAGTTGTCTTTCCCAGCAGCTGTAATATCTCTAACCATCATTTCAGAGTAACTGCCATTTTCAATCTTGAGACAGTTCTCGTCATCCTTTCCATTCATTACAAGGATTCCTAAAGGTATGGAGTCCATGTCAATTCCTTTGCCCTTCCAATTCATCTGGATAGCACTCTTCAGGGCATGGTTGATTTGGAAAGCTGTAGTAGCATACCATAATGAAGTCAATCTCTATCTGGAGAGGCCATTGACTTCCAGTTGCTCACACTTACAATTACATGCAGCTGTCAAAACTGCACCAAATCTAGCATCTTCCAACTCACATTTTATTAACTCTTCGTTGTAGTCAGGAAACAGATCACTTTTGAGGTGCTCAATGAAATTTGCTTTATGTTGACCTCCTGAAAAGGTACATTGTCCAACAAGGTCCTTGAGGAAGTTAACATTAGCTGATGCACCAGCAACCTGAAATTTTGACAGACAGTCCTTCAATTCAACCGTGGCAATGGACTTGGTTGTCTCCCAGTCGTAATTTTGGGGCCATACAAGACTACAGGCAGCATGAATTAACCTCCCTGCTGGTATTGATACAAGGTTTCCTGTAAGCATGGGTGCATTCTTTGTAGTGTCAAGGCTAAGCCGCCCATGTTCCCCTTTTGTCACAGAGAGCCATGTGATTATTGCTACTACACATCCAACAACTGTCTCTACTATGGCTCCTACTGCATTCGCCTTCCTCAACAGGAGCATAAAAGCTATGGGTATTACCACGGAACCAATCAGCATTCCCATGGCTACATACATCCATCCAAACGAAATGCCAGCCTTGTTCAGTGCCACTGCTAGGATCCTCATAAAGCATCCAAAGATGAGTGCCACTGCCTGAAAATCTTTGAGAATCTGCTTTCCATTGGCATTGGGATTGATACGAGTGTGTTTGACGTCATAAGTACAAATTCAAGATACTGCAATAAGTTCTGAGGGACCATCATATGTCGTGGCCATAAATAGCATTGTAAGAAATAATACTGCACCAAGATGCACTGATGTTGATGATGAAAGTGGAACAGCAACAAACAAGATCATCCAACAAGTAACTTTTATGGGTAGAATATGTCCAAGTTGCTATAACACTGACCCAATATCCATTGTCTACAAAAACAGTGCCAAAGTTGCCAAAAACAAAGCCACCTAAACTCAACCTTGTGAGATATAAGCCTCTGTAGCCAGTTTCTCATATACAACCTTTGGAATCCCCAGCTCACTGCTTGCTGCATATACCCAATATGCAAATATTACCAATACCAAATGAACAATTACTGAATGTATATGGCTAGCTAGGAAGGTAGCTTTTAGTCCTCTAGCAATTGTGTAAACAAGGACACTCAGAGGTATTAGGAAGCTCGCACCATAGGTATTTACACTAGTAAGCATTTCCACACTAGCAGATCCTCCCAAAAGTAACATTGTTGTTACAATAATGTTTGTCAAGAAACAAAAAAATGTGTGCAGAAAAAATCCATCTAGCTCGAATAATCACACAAACAGTGTGTGCATAAGGAGCCTTCCTTTTGATTTTGATAGTTATTATTCCAAAAAGAATTACCTGAACCATGTCATCACTTGCATACCAGAAAGGGCCACTAATTCCATACTCCCGAGCAACATTGGAACTCTCATTGACACCAGCTATTTCCAAATTACAGTAAGATAATTGGACTACCAGCTGATGCAAAATCTGTGCTGCCCAATTGGGGATTTTAATGCAAGTCTCTACTGTGGAAGTTCCAGAAGTAATACAAGAAGTTTACCATCTGTCCAGATGCAAAGCTAATTTATTGTCTCCCCATACCCGTGCTGATGCGGCTGCAGAAGGTAAGGGTGCACTCATTTGATGCATGAGTCTTGATTTCATCAATGCATTAATCACATCTCATATTGCTGCTAATGAAACTGGTTTCTTAGCATCAATCTCTGCACTTAGAAAGAGACGAATTTCTGCAATCCTTTCCTCCCTGGTCTGCTTATATATTGAGTGACTATATGTAACTATAGGTTGTTCCCCAAGTATTATAGGATGACATACTGATCCCTTCTGTTTCCCATTACTGGCTGACTCTAGGGTTATTCTTGAAGAGTAAAACAGAAAAGATGCTTTGGCAACATGTAAAGAGTCCCAAACTTCTCCACTGCTGCTTTGTAAAGCAGGCAAGAATGCTGGATGAAATTATGATGATAACATTGTTGTTAGAGAAGCTTCCCAAACATTTGGTATACCCTTTGAAGACAATGATTCTCCCATCTTGAATCTGTAAGACATCTTCAGACAAACCAGATTGAGTACTTCCCCTTTAAATAGTGATATAACAACATCAGCATTACAAAGCTCTGAATCTTCAAGAATGAAGGGTCTAAATTCTTGTTTTAAAAGGTTTATTTCTCCTGGAAAACACAATAGTGGATTGCAACAATTCCAACCTCTGCTGCCTATCATCCTTGGGAAAAGGCTTCAGAACTTGCACATACACAATTCTGGTGGCTTGACACAGACCCCAGTAAATTGATCTAAGCCTTTATGCCTGATTCACTCATATTGATCCCTTCAACAGCTCCAATGATTTCATTTAGTGTGTGGCTCGGCTAGATATCATATCAGGATCTAGTACACAGTTAGGAGGCACTGAAAGACAGTCAGAAGCCTGCACACTTAGTTTCTCTAGTGTTTTCCTAGGTATTTGTTCCAATACAACTGGATTTTTCATTGCCATTTTTAGACATATATCAGTCCCTTTTTCCCTTGGGGTCTCCAGAGATTGTGGTTGCTCAATCACAGATATTGATCCACCCAGGGAACCTACATAGCCAATGTGTTTCTTTTCTGCTTGAACTCTTTCAACTTCTGAGATCTTTTTATTCTTTTGTGGCTTCAGGTGTTTGGTTTCAGATCTGCAATCTCCTTCATTCTTCGCTGTCTCTGCTTCAGGGTTTTTAGCTTTGCAATTCTTTTCTTTCCTTGATAATAGCCACACCTCAATCTGCTCTAACATGTTTGCGAAGCGTCGGTCGTAATTTTCAATTTTTTGATGTGGATGCATTTTTCCCATAGCCTTCAATTCTGGTCCTCCAATTTCTCTCATTGATATCACCCACAGCTGGTCAGAGTCGTGCTCTGATACCACTGTAACGTCCTAAACAAATCTTCAAGCGCAATTATAACCCCTTCCAAGCAAATGTTTCCAAAAATATTTATAAAATTTTCTCTGACACCTCTTTACAGACACATTGAAGGCAAACTCAGAAATAAGATATCACGGAGATTCTGTCAAAACAGTTTATGTGCAAACTGGAACTAGACAAAGAAAAATATTTTATTAAGAACAATTGCCAGGTATTATAATATTATTTGCAGAGAATGCACCTGGGTTTTAACACCAGAAGACACAGCTCGATTGTGCTAATCTGGAAATGCTATTGAAAACCAAATATACTGCTACAGGTATGTCTCTAAAGAGAAGCTACAGATCCGAACATTGCAATCAATTGTCTCCTTGAAATGCAGTCCCTTCCTGTCAACCAAACCATTCGGCCTCCTCCGAAATTTCTAGTGCTGTAGCTACCAATAACTCGGTCCTCATATACAGAGATAGGACAATTCGATCCACAAGTATGCCACAGTGATCTGCAATTCGATCCCTTGTTTGTGACTGGCATCAGTGTGTCCTGAGCGGAATGATGGTTGGGGATTTGATGGTTCAGCCCCACCCTTCATGCACAGCCCAGTTTGTTTCTGGAACAATGATGTGCTACAGCAACCCAAGCAGCTCAATCCTTTGCCAATTCTGGAGCGAGGTTATGACAGGGAATTCGGGCCCTCATTTTGTGCAATAATTCGGCCTCCCAAGGTTGCTTCTAATGCCAAATGACTTGGCCTCCTTGTTGAAGGAAACATTGGAAGAAAATGATGTTGAAACTGTCGATCTTTGAAGGAAACGATATGATCTGGTATCTGCTGATTGTTCTCCTAATTGTCTGCCAAAATCAATCTTCAAGCCTGAGGAATGGGTAGCTTTTTGGCCTCCCTATTTTGTCTTCCCCTTGGCACCAAGTAAGAGTACTCGGCCCCTTATTTCTGCTTGGAATTCGTCCCTCTGTGTGGAGAAGATTCTTGGCTCTCTAGAAGATAGATCACGGCCTTGACTTGTTGCTCGGACACTAAAATAATTTCCAGAATCAATCTCTTACTCGGTCCTCCTAGAAAACAATTATGCGTGGCGTCCTGGAATAAGATGAATGACCCTGCAAACTGGAATTTGAAGCCAATAATCTCCTGCGAAATACAAAGGATGATGCCAACAAACCCCTGCAGCAGATTAAGATCAGATCTCAAAAATAATCAAAGAAGAAATTCCAGTAGGGTGGCAAGAAATCCACCGAAGCTAGTGTGAGAGTTTCTTCAGAAACCCTTGATAGCGAACTCACTTGAGCTCCTAACCAATAGCAAATGATATATAGAAATAAAATGATCAATCGTTGAGCTCCAACCTCCTTTTATAATCTCTCACTGAGACTTCTCCAAGCTTCTAGATCTTGTTTTATTGAAGAAGTCACTTTTCTCCTCAGTGATTTTTTCTCCTTTGTAATAATAAAATGCTTTGCCCCTTTTTCTATTATTTATTATTTACCCTTTTTATTTAATAATATCAAAATTGGGTAATTTTCCCCATGGTCTAGATAATTTTCTTCTCTCTCTAGCGAGTCTAGCCTATAGGAGACAATTAGGTGAGAGGAAATAATAACTGCAAATTCAAGAAATAGGGGACATTACACGAAATTACGAAACTAATAGTAACTGAGAATTCTAATATGATAATTATAACATTTGAACATTCAACTTTTCAAGCCAAAAATTGGGTATTCATCTGTAGTTGCTTCATCTCGTTTAAGTTTATTTTTAGTTTTTACATCTTCCAAGTCTTTTGTCAACATGCTCCCCAAGATCTCATTGCTCTCAATCTCTAGTTTGGAATCATCTGTAATGGAAGGTTAATCAATGAGGCCATCTTGTTCAGTTTCTTCATCTACACAAGCGACACCATCATTGAATTGGTCCCATATTTAATGCAGATTTTGGTAAGACAATGGGAGGCTTTCAAGAGGTGCCACTTGCATCTCCTGAGGTGTCTCCATGTACTCAATACATTAGGGGACATAGAGATGTGCTCCGTACCCTAAGGGTCTCAATCGGATTTGAATGTGTGAACTCTGGCCTCCTTGTTGGTAACATGCCTTACACCATTGGTTGACATAATTGATCTAACCCTTCGGGCTATTATTTATAGTTTATGTATTTAATTTATAATATAATAATAATTAAATAAACTCTAATATCAAGTTTAAACCTCCCTTAAATAATGAATAAACTCTAATATAAGCAATATGTGAACTCATCAAGTATTCCTTCTTATGAACATCGAGTCTTTAACCATGAATTCATGTACAACAATATCTTAAGAGATGGAGAGACATGCCCCCTACCTTGGGAGTGGGGACTTGATTTGATTTGAATATGTGACCTATGGCCTCCAGGCCTCTTTGTTGGCGACCATTTAGTGCAATGTTCTCCAGAGCCCTCGTGATTGAGGCACCCCTTGGGCCCTAACAACTTTGTGGACCTCTTTTGCAATATTTGTCTTGAGTCTCAATTAATGAGTTTGCAATTGGCTGACCTCACTGGTGAATGAAAATTTTCTGCCATATCTATCATCTCTCTTTTGATTGAAGACTATGAACTGGTTCTCAGCTCCCGTCCATAGGAAATAAGCCATGTTTTTAGGTGGAATCCTAAGTTCTAACACACCATACTGTAATGAAAAATACATATGACTTTGTATTGGTTTGTTCTCTGTGTGCATGGTCTATTGATCGTGATTAGTGCCACGCTGTTTAGAGCTCTTGCAATTGAGGCCCTCCTTTTACCTAATGACCTTACCATAATTGTTTGGTGTGATGAGTTTGCATTTGGCAATGAATGTCGACAATGAATTTGTTTTGCTGGATGTATCATATCTCTCTAGTCCAAAGACTCTTAATTGGTACTTGATGCAGGTCCTCAGGGATTTGGTCATATTTTGAGGCTAAATTGTACAGTATGGTATGATACTGCCAAAGATAGTTGAATTTGTATTTGTCCTGTATTTGTGTATAGGATGGCCTTGTATATGGTAACTAGGGTATATGACTTCTCTCACTTAAAGATTTTGGGTAAAAGAGGGACCTTTTAAGGATTGGAAATGTATCTAGAAAGGATTTGTTTTAAGGAGCATCTAGAGAAGATGGCCTCTCGGAGTTGATCACTGGTGATGATCCACCACCTTTTGATGATGCTGAAGTTTATCGAAAACAGTTCCTTACAGAGCATTTGTTCAATAATTATGAGTACTTTGACCTGTTTAGATCATCCATTGGCTAGCCTTCTTTGTTTTCAGTGATGGTTGTAACCTATAGTATGTATCTTACTATTTTCAATTTTGCAAGGGCTTCAAAATACTGTTGTAAGTTTTAGTTCATAATGCCTGGCTCATAATTTTAAAAATTTATTATGTTCAAGAATAAAGTATCCCAAATGTTCAGACATATTATTGATCATTAATGATATAGATGATTTATTACATATCTATGTAATTCATAGCACATACTATTTATCTTAAAAAATATGTATTTTATTAAAAAAATCATATATATTTAATTTACCGTACTGAGAACTCCATATCCATACTGGAGACTCCTGGCAACACTGCTTTTTGAGTCAATATAGAGAATAGCCTTGGGTAATTTCCAAATCTATATGTTTGGTAGTCAATAAGTTCATAGGTAATTTGCTGCAATGAAAGCTATGTCATTGTTCTTGACTCTTATTGCTTCTATAGATCTATTGGAACATTGTTGGTAGTGACCTTATAGGTTTTCATTGCTTGCACATTATTTATTAATTAATATTATACTGGGCTCATTCCCTTGATTCCTAGAAAACACAAATTGTTGTGAGTTTGGATAAACCTGTTGAAGAGCATGGAATTTTAGGGCTTTTATATTGTATAAGAAACTAGCTAGATTGCAACCTACATAAAATGTGATGGCTAAATGTTTAATTTACTAGTAAGTTAAATTTCATGCATGCTCAGTAGTTTTTACGTAATTTGTTACTATATTCTGAGAGGAATTATGGGTCATCTGTTAAATTTGAGTTTAGTTGGTTCGGAGGGTGCCAGTTTCAGGACATCATTTTTACTTTAGGAAGTAGAATCTAGCATGATTGGCAATTTAACGTTGGATGCCACATGCTTGGGGTAATGGAAATAAATGGATGATACAGGATTCTAAATAATTGTAGGAGTGGATAAAGGATGTCAAACTTATAGCCAAGAAATCATCTTCATCTTTGATCTTCAAGATTATTTATTCTATTACTTTTACACTTATTCAATCTGGATGACGTGTGAAAGATACTTTCTTGAGAATTATAGAAGAATTGGATTGCCTTAAATATCTAGCTGACTTGTGCATGTCTTATTCATAGCTTCTGGTTGCTGGATCCTCATCAGTGAGATAACACCTGTAAACATTTAAACTTCAAACAAATATTGAAGATGCCTATGAGAATGTTGAAACCTTAAATGATAACTGTGCTTCTGTACCTTAAGATCAGAGTTGGTCAAGATCCATTTGTTTCTGTGAATATGCCTGTCAGTACAATCTTTTTTGATCCAACATGTTTGCATGTCTTATTCATAGCTTCTGGTTCCCGGATCCTCATCGGCTATACAACACCTGTAAACATTTAAACTTCAAACAAATATTGCAAAATACAAGGAGAATGTTGAAACCCCAAATGATAACTTTGCTTCTGTACCTTAAGATCAGAGTCAGTCAAGATACATTCGTTTCTGTGAACATGCCTGGCTGTATAATCTTCTTTGATCCATCCATTTGATCTTATACAGCCATAAAATGTTCATATGGGTAAAAAACACATGCAAATTCAAATATTGCACCCCAGATGAAATAAAATTATCTTGATGCCCATTTATGACCAAAATAGGTCAGTCACACTTAATAGAATCATGGAGGTTTTTGCTTATTGAATTTGAAATGTGGGATGTTATTGTGGCAGGAAGACGAGAAGGATATGGAAGTTGACAGTCCTTCATCGACAAGTCAAACTATTCCATCTAAGCACACCATTCTTCCTGAGCTGGAAATTTTTGCTTACTTGTTAGTGTTGATATTCTTGATTGACCAAAAACAGTACAATGAGGTGAGTTAAGATTCTGAGAGAGAGAGAGAGAGCATATTGAGCTAATTTCAAAATTTGTCAAGTTGCTTTCTTATTTAATATTTTATTTTTTAAAGTGCTGATTAATATTGTTTAAGTTTGAACTGTCTCCTCATAGTAAAAGAGCATGCCTTATTCTGCAGGCCAAAAATTGCTCTTCAGCTGCAATTTCTAGATTGAAGCAATTGAACCGAAGAACACTAGATGTTTTGGCTGCTAGATTATACTTTTATTACTCATATAGCTATGAGTTGACAGATTCCCTTGTTGAAATCAGAGGGTAGGTAATACCATTGAAATTGTTCAATGGCCTTTGCATTAAATCCTTTTAAAAATGAAAAACTGATGCTCATGTAAACATCATCTTGTGGTGTCAGTACACTTCTTGCGTTACATCGAACTGCAACACTGCGACATGATGAGCTGGGTCAGGTATGGCTGATTTGTAATAAATATTTCAGTTTTAACTTTTAATTTGATTATTTTCATGGTAAGCAATAAATTTGGCCGTGTACTATTTATTATACTGAAGTCAAATGCTCTGTGTTGGGTTTTTGATCAGGAAACATTGCTGAATCTCCTGCTTCGAAATTACTTGCACTACAACCTTTATGACCAGGCAGAGAAATTACGATCCAAAGCTCCGCGGTTTGAAGCTCATTCAAATCAACAAGTATGCAATGACTTTGTATAATTTTCATTTGTACATAGTGTTGTGATCAGTGGAGATATCCCTCTAACTTGTATATGGTGGTCTTTTAGTTTTGTCGGTATTTGTACTACTTGGGTAGAATACGAACAATACAGCTAGAGTACACAGATGCAAAAGAGAGTCTATTACAAGCAGCTCGTAAAGCGCCAGCATCTGCTCGGGGCTTCCGTATTCAGTGCAATAAATGGGCTGCAATTGTTCGCCTGCTTCTTGGTGAAATTCCAGAGAGAACAACTTTCATGCAGAATGGCATGAAGAAAGCTTTGAGTCCCTACTTTGAGCTTACCAATGTATGTACCATTGGATATTTGATTTCAGCATTCATTCTACTGTTGTATTTCAAGTGATTATGGGGTTGCACATTTAACTCTGACCTGCATTGATTCTAATTCTAAATGATTTAAATGTAATGGTACAGGCTGTTCGTATAGGCGATTTAGAACTTTTCCGTAGTGTGGCGGATAAATATTCAAAGACATTCAGTTCAGATAGAACACACAATTTGATTGTACGGTTACGACACAATGTGATAAGAACTGGACTTCGGAATATCAGCATTTCTTATTCCCGAATTTCTCTGGTTGATGTTGCTGCTAAATTGAGGCTCAACTCAGCCACTCCCGTGGCAGATGCTCAGAGCATTGTTGCAAAAGCAATTCGTGATGGTGCAATTGATGCAACTATTGACCATGCAAATGGGTGGATGCTCTCTAAAGAGACTGGTGATGTCTATTCCACAAATGAGCCTCAACTCGCATTCAATTCTCGAATAGCTTTCTGTCTTAACATGCACAATGAAGCTGTGAGGGCTTTGCGATTCCCTCCTAATGCACACAAAAAGGAGAGAGAAAGTGCTGAGAAACGCAGAGAAAGGCAGCAGCAGGAGCAAGAACTTGCAAAGCATATTGCTGAGGAAGATGACGATGAATTTTAGATTAAGGTATTCAAAAACATCAATTTGCAGAGTTGTTTTTGGACAGAGAACTTTAGGATTTATTGCAAAAGTGCTTTACGGCATAACTTGTGGAAACAGAAGTAATGTTGTCACCTGCATATTTCACGAACCTGTACTAGACAGCAATTATGTTCTTTGACACTGAAAAGCCTTCCCATTTTTCTGTAGTTAGCTTGGCTAGAGAAATTCAAGGTTTATGGATTCCCATGTTTTGCTTAACTTATTTATAGATTCAATAATGGCTTGTTTTATTATGTTTCTCTATACAAACTTTCTGATAAGTTTTATTGTATGGTTTTCTGGCCAAACATGTCCAGAATTATATTTCTACAGATAAAATATAAGTTTAGTAGCTGGTCTCTCTCTCTCTCTCTCTTAAACAATGATAGCATTGTATTAGAAAAAGCAGCTGTGGCCAAAATGGAGTCTTGTAATAGAAAGCGAGTATAATGGCTGCAGCCCATAAACAAATTGACAATGTCTTCTTTTTTTTGAAAATCCCTACGTCTGTTTGACCAAGTTCTAGATTGGCTAGCATGGAACAAACTGACCTACTAACATAATAACCCCACAAAACATGCTAAACATGCAAATTTTGGATGCTGGCCCATGAAGGGCATTCTCTGTCGCCTGAATTTCCTTGGGGTATTCATAGTGCCTGTCCAGTCCTGATTTCTCTGCAGGGCTTGTGTCCTTCTGCAGCTTCCAGTTTCAAATTGGGAGATAAGCAAGAAATCAAGAATACAAGCTACCAATGACCACCTCATCTGTACCCATTTTGGGGGTAAGGTTTTGAGTGCAGGAGTCTCTGTGAGAATACAAGCCCGATCACCTTGGCTACTTGCCGCTAGACCACACTCCTCCGGGGGATTGGTATGCAATTTTTTTTTATTTCACACTTCAATTGATGACCTTGCAATGCCTTCTGTAACGTGTAAGGGCCCATTTGCTACAGTTTATTTGCTCCTGCTACTTTCGTGTACACCATGGTACGATTATGAGAAACGGAAAATGAAAGAATTCATTGTTGACGGTGAAAGAAAAATAGCAGGGTGAATTAGCGTCAGAGGTTGTGTAAAGACTTCACATTTGTAAGTAATTAGGTTGGATTCTTTGCAGTGAACACAGAAGGAAAGTGATTAGTTATATAAATATTCCTAATGGGAATTGGCTGGCAGGGATATGGCTTAGGCAGGTAAGAGAGCATAGCATAGAGGGTGGGCGTGTAGCTAGTTAGGTGGTGCAGGGCAGACAGGTTTTTATGCTCTGTTCAAGGTAAGGTCATTCATTTGTTTGGCTTGGACTGGATAGATTTCTTTCTTGGCCTTACCTTTGCAATGCTCTTTGAGGTTCTGAAAGAAAGCGCTTTCAGTAACTAGAGAGAGATCATAAGGCAAGCATAATTACGTATATAAAACATAGGAAGCATGTCGCTAATTGCCCTGCCTACTTCCTCCTTGTAGTACAGAGAGATACTGGCCAGAATAGAATGGGGTGGCTCCGCTCGCTCTGTAATGTGCATGGCAAGGATTTCTTCGTCAGGGCATGTATCGTGGGGAGGCATAGGCATGTCCCTTTTACATTCAAGATCTGTATTGAGGCAGGGCAGTTAGAAGCTTATGCGGGATAGCCAGCCAGGCCACTATTGATTACTTCAATTCCCCTATTTGATCAACCTCCCTCTATTTTATTAGGGCCTCGGTTGGGTGGGTATAGATAAGTGGTAAAATAGAGCAAGCTTGTGGGGGTTTAACTTATAGGGAAGGGGGCCTTCCACACCACCCTTTCACTTTCCAATTTGACAGGTCCCAAGGCTTCCAATTTACAACTCTCTCTCATTATTGCTTGTCTTGTGTTCCCTCTCTTCTTTCTGCCTGCCATGCCATCCACCCACACACATCCATTGGGGTCTGTATGGTAGCTGCCCATCACCCGATGGTGAATTTGAATACATGGACCTTCCTTCGTCCAAATTTCCCTCTATCCCCCGATTGATCGATGTTGACCCTCCTAGTGTGATCAAGCAATAGGTGACCAGTCATGCCATCCAGCAATTGCATCCATCGGAGCAAAGGACTATGGTTGATCCCTCCCTACTATGGGATTTGTACGGCTTCCAAACCAGAGCATGATAAGTAAAAGGTGGTTCAAATAAGGCAGGGAGCATCAGTTATAGGCTTAGGCGATACAGATAATGACTTGGTAGTTTGGCAGGTAACTTCTCTACTTAGGCGGGTGAGCTCAAACCCTCCTATTCAAAGTCCATTCCCCTCAAAGCAAGTTTGGTGTAGGGTGGGTCTGGTTGATAAAAAACCACCTTAAACACGGTGGATAAAGGCACTACGTGTTTTTCCGGGTTCGGAAGGTATTTTCCAGATGGGGTCCCGAACTATCTATTGTATATAGTCAAATTGATTCAGGCCTGGGTGCCTTCATCATTAAGTCAAGGGTTGAAGTGATTAAAAGCTTCTGAGATGCAATTTAAAATAAGGCAAAACCCTCGTGTTGAGTGGGTCAGACAGGTATGGTCCATCGGGGTTGATAGCTCTCTGTTTTATTTAGGTAAATAGCTGATTTCATGCATTTCATGTAATGTTAGAACTTAGCACCTTCCTTCCAATAAGGCAGGAAGCATAAGTTCTAGGCTTATGCGGGTGAGGTTGAAAACCTATTAAAAGTCCATCGGCACCCAAACAATGAGTTTATAATTGCAAGAATCGCCCTCAAAAGGCACCTTGATAAATAAGATCCCCATATCAAACTAAAGGTTAAGTGCGCAGCAAGAAGATCGATAAGAAGTGTATAAAGATAATCCAATACACTAACCCAGAGATATAACTAAAAAGGCAGGCACCCTTCGAAAGAAGATCCCATAAAAGGTGGGGGGTGCTAAAGAATACAAAACTCAAGACGGTATCTAAAATCCTATCCATAAAAAGGTTGACGGTATCTAAAATCCTATCCATAAAAAGGTTGATCAAGACAAGAATCGTCCTCAGAAGGTGGTTTATAAAGAAGATCCCATATTAAACTGGTAACCAGAGAAGATCCCGAAATAACGTATATAAAGACTGTCCGATATCAACCGGCGAGGCTTCGTCGTGATAAGGAAGATCCCTGAATCCAATGAATGACCTGGCTGGCACAAAGGGAAGCAAGTTTCTCAATAATAGTATTAGTGCCCATTGCATATTCCACAAAAGGGTTGGTGGAGGGATCAAGAATCTAAGCGGTTCCCATTACTGACTAGTGGTATCTGTCCAACATAAAGTAATTCTGTAGGGTCTAAGTCACCTTCATGTGCTGACCCCCACCCCAATCTCTTAATTCTGGCTGTAGTTTCTCAATCCAAGAAGGCAGTTCCCACGCACAATCCAACAAAAGATTGTTTCATTTCTGTGTCAGCCACTTCCATTAATCCATTAAGCTGAATCATTCATTTCTTCCCTAAAGGAATGGCTGTATAGTGGTACCTTAAGTCTGCTAGGTCTGATATAAAGAGTTGAGGATTGTAGAGATTCCCATCATAAAAAGGCACCTGGTTGGATTGTTCTGGTCGATCTGAAAAGCCCTCGCAAAATGCGAATTTTATAAAGAAGAATTGGGTTTGTACGGGTAGCTACCAACGACTGCCAAATCTTACTTTAAGGTTTATTCCAGGCATTTGCTTCTCTGTATCTGCATGAATGGCCTGAACTCCTGTCCAATTCTTAGAAAGTCCTCAATTGAGCAGCGGTCTCCACAGCATACCTGTTCGACTTGTAGATTTCTTCCATGCGTCATGTCACCAACAACATTGGAGTTCCGAATGCACCATGACTTCTGGACTTCTGCCACACCCTGTTCACACCACCTCTTTTGTTGTCTACCATCCACCAACTCACACATTACAGTGACTGTTTCTGCATTGAGTTGTTGCTACCTCAATGCCAGGAAAATCCCAGATCGACTACCTACCAACTAGGACACCAATGCCAGCCAAAAAAAATGCAGAGGCCTTTTCCCCACCACAATCCTTGATGTGAAATAACTAATGCAAGCCCTTGGGCTCGTACACAGATTAGCAGAAAGAGGGAGGGGAAATCGCTGAACCTGTGACCAGAATTAAACAACACGGAGAGGAGATGATCTTTTCGGATCTGCAAGAATAATTAAACCACGAGTGAAGAGGAGCTGATCCACCATGCACTTGATAAATGAGAAAATTGGCAGTCGGTTGCATCAGGGATTGAGGTGTGAAATAGAGGCTATAACCCATTACCCTGCTGGACTTGCAATACGAGACACTTGTGCACAGCTTATATTGGGAACTCAATATTAATAAATGTCGTGGAAGGGGGATGAAATGATGAGACCCCCTTTTTCTTGTGGATCTTTTACTAAGGTTTGTTCCTATATTTTTTAGGTGGCCTGCCTCCTTATTATGGACTTCCAACACTTGATAATACGATATTTCTTTGTAAGTGTATGGCCAGTCTAAGATTATTTGAACTCAACGAGATAAACAAGGATTTTCAGGGTTGATAGATGGGGGGACCTCATAATAATTAAGGAATCCCCTACTATTACATGATTCACCGCTTGCTCGTTTAGCAAATGCGAACCTTGAAGTGAAGTGCTACCATCGCCTCTGCATTATTATTGGTGACAATACCTAGTCTCCAAGCAAAGTCTATTTCCACTTTTCCTAAGGGATAAAAAATGATCTCCGCTCTACCCCTAGTTTTAGTAGCTAATGTTGCAGAATATATCAAAAGATTACTTGTATTACATTTTCAAGAAAAGTCAACGCTGCAAAGGAAAAGGATGATAAATGTACCCTGCCAGTGCAAACTTTTGTCAAATTTTTACAGATAGCTGTCATCCCTTCTAGTATTTTTCCTCTTGATTCCAGCATGGAGTTAGCTTGGTCAAAAGTCTTCACAAGTTAGCTGTTGCTTTGGATATCCACTATTTCTAACATTAATTTAAATAGAACTATTTTTATAGAAATGACCTGTGGACAGGACATCTTTTTACATATCTGGTCCCATAGACTAGATATAGTCTCGTGGACGTTAAAATTTCATTTCATATTTGGTCGTTTGCTAAGTGTGTAGATCTTAATAACATTTCTTGAAATTTCATTTCATATTTGGTCGTTTTCTAAGTGTGTATATCTTAATAACATTTCTTGGATTTCATTTCATATCTTAAAATTTCATTTCATATTTGGTCGTTTTCTAAGTGTGTATATCTTAATAACATTTCTTGGATTTCATTTCATATTTGGTCGTTTTCTAAGTGTGTAGATCTTAATAACATTCCTTGGTAATTTTCTGCATGAGCTATACGTTGTGCTTGCATTCTTCTTCGACACTACATATGGAGGGAGAATTGTTTGGTTGCCTCGCGACATCTTTTTCCAATTTCACGTTTTCATGTGTATAAATTGGGATTTCTTTGTCGATAATAAATTTTGCCCATTATGGGTAAAAAGCTTTTAAATAAATATTATGTGAGAAATTTGGTGTGCACTTTAGTTTCTGTTCCTTTCAGGTGCACGTCCCAGATTTATCAATTCTGATCTTTCCGTTTCATTAAACAATAAGAGCGGAAGAATGAGCGGAAGAATGAACATGCCTGTGAGATGGTTTTTTATCACAAGCTGTTATTTAGAGTTAGTGCTTGTTGTCTTCCTGTGTGCTAGGTTGACATTCATTAACGTGGAGGGGTTTGATAGGGACATGGGATTTAGTGCAGTGCGATGTTTTTCTTTTGTTTTCATATATTTTTTTTGAGATACTGCACTATATAAAGGTTGGTACAAAACTAGGAATCAATATGCACAAAACATAGGGTCATAAATCTTATCTCCATGGTGGAAAAACCAAAGTAAAATTGACCTCGTAACAATGAAATTGTTTCGTAAGTGAAATCGTAACAATGAAATTGTTTCGTAGGTGCATTTCACTTGCATCCTCATAGATATTGGAAGAATTTTGGTCACACCTATTTGTGTGACTTGAATGTTTCTTGGGGGCAGCTTTTGGTGGTTTTGATGTTATATTTTTTTTTAATGTTTTTTTTTGGAGTTTTCTTTGTGAGTTTGAAATTACCATTTTGTTATTTGGTTCACTTGAACATGAGTATGCATCTTTGTGTGATACTCTCTAGAATGTTATGAACCATGTGTATGAAAAATTGTAATAAGTCAATGGATATAATCTATTTTGAGGGGAGATCTCTTTTTACAACGATTTCAATACAAAAGACAATATGAGATGATCCTAACTTTATGTCTCTTTGGTATATATATAAGAGATCTATTTTGAGGGGAGATCTCTTTTTACAACGGTTTCAATACAAAAGACAATATGAGATGATCCTAACTTTATGTCTCTTTGGTATATATATAAGAGACAAATGATACAATTATAATGAAACAAAAGACAGTATGAGATGATCCTAACTTTATGTCTCTTTGGTATATATATAAGAGACAAATGATACAATTATAATGAAAGTTTATAGTGAAAGGCTTTTGTCGATCTACTAATATAAGATTAGAAATGTAATAATTCAATCTCTAGGGCTTAATAAGGAGTTTTTGTGTTTAACATGCCCCTCCCCCTCAAACAAGTGTTTTTTCATAACACTAGGCGTTTCTACATGAATAATTCATCTTTCTAGGTTGCCTTTTCCATTGGTAGGTGTTGAATTTTCTACAAGAGTGAAGACCAAACTTTGATTTTTTGATCTGATAATTACTTCCTAATGATTTCCAATCAATTTTTTTTTGTCACTTATATCATTGAGCAATTGGTTGAATAGATTAGCACTAGCATTATATTATTGAGCAATTATGCACACAGAATCTCAACAATAATGCAATGAAAACAATAGGATCACAAAGAGAAAACCATGCACAATAGCGACAACAAATCTATCTTGGGAAAAACACAACAACTCTTCTATAAGGAGAATTTGTTCTTCAACAATATTTACAATTCTAATAATACTTTAGAAATCTGTGCCAAAATCCAAGTCCAAGATATTAGTCAAACTTGGTCAAATACATGCTAGTCAATGTTGGCCAACATTTTGAATTTCAACTTGAGTCCAAGTTCAGTGTTGTTGGTAACAATGGTTGACTATGGCATAAAAATGCGGTCGAAGTGTTCCTCTTTTGCGGCCAAATTTGCCCCTTTCTTTGAGGTCAAATTTAGTCAAATTCATGGTACACAATGGATTCTCGATCAAAAAGAGCAGATTCAACTTAGTTAAATGACAACTTCTTTATCTTGGTCAAACTTCATATTTCCTCCTCTTGACTTTGTACGTGTGATAAGGCTCAAAGAGTAGGTGCCCACATGATGTCTCAACTCTTGCTATGTCATAAATTATTGGTATATTTGGCTTGTGGGTTGCTGGAGATACTCTTGGTGTTATAGTGACAGTTGGAAGCTTTGATCCCAAGCATTGCTTAGATTATTCCAATGTTTTGTGGATTCACCATGGTTTATAAAAATTTGATAGTCAAGTGGTTGAGAGCATGGCTTGTTCTCCCATCCATTCAGGTTCAATTTCAAGGCACATGTTGGGCCTATTGTAATAAGGCTCGAAGAATAGGCACCCCTACCCACGTAATGTCTTGGATTTTGCTAAGTCATAAGTTATTGGTATATTTGGCTTCTGCGCTGCTAAATATACTATTGGTGTTATAGTGGTAGTTGGAATATTTGGACCTAGATTCACTACTAATTCACCACGATTAAAAAAACACAATAGAAAAAATTGTATTCAAGAAAATTATATTTCAAGTAATAGGGAACTTTAAAATTTGTAAAAATTAGTGAGCTTTTTCTAATGCGAATCCTAAGATGACTAGCATATCTAACCTATGGCTTCAGTGGTTGCGACTCAAGGGCATCTAAGCCGTCAAAATCACCTGGTGATCATCCCTGCCCTAGGCCACACCAGCCCTTAACATAGCTAGATTTTTTCCGATTGTGTTTCGAATCGATAACCTTACACCACAGAGTACCTTAACAAAACACCATGTCACTGTCTACTCTATGCCTTGTGGTTGAGGTTTTTCCAATTTTAAAAAGAAAGAAAAATTACATTTTATGAAGATATTATAAACCCCCCAAGCATTTTATAAATATATGATAAGGCCCCTTCCAATTTTGGAGGGGTTAATGCAATCTTTGCAAAATGGAAAAACAAGGAATCAATATGGACAAAACATCGGGTCATAAATCCTATCTCTCTGATGGAAAAACCAAAGTAAAATTGACCTTTCAACAATGAAATTGTTTCATAGGTGAATTTCACTTGATGATATTGCCTTCAATATATGCATCCTCATTGATATTGGAAGAATTTTGGTCACACATACTTTTGTGACTTAGCACTGTCATATTTCTTAGGGTGCACATTCTTGAGGTTTTGACGTTTTATTGTTTTTGTCTTTTGGAGTTTTCTTTGTGAGTTTGAATTTACCATTTTGTTGTTTGGTCCACCTAAACATGATTGATTATGCATCTTCGTGTGTTACTCTATGGAATGTTATGAACCATGTGTCTAAAAAATTATAACAAGTAAATGGATATAATCCATTTTGAGGGGAGATCTCCTTTTACAATGAATTCAATACACAAGACAATATGAGATGATCCTAAGATTATGTCTCTTTAGTATATATATAGGAGACAAATAATACAATCATAATGAAAGAGTATAGTGAAAGGTTTTGGTTGATTTAATAATATAACATTAGAAATGTATTAACTCAATATTTAGGGCTTAATAAAAAGTTGTGTGTTTAGCACGCCCCTCCCCCTCAAACAAGTATTTTTCTTAACACTATGCGTTTCTACATGAATAACTCGCTTTCCCACACTGTCTCTTCCACTAGGAGGTGTTGAATTTTCTACAAGAATGAAGGGTAGAAACTGTTTTTCTGATCTGATAATTACTTCCTAATGAATCAATTTATCTTATGTCACTTATATCATTGAGCAATTATACAAAGAAAATTCAACAGTAATGCAATGAAAATAGTAGGATCATAAAGAGGCAATCGTACATGATAGAGACAACAAATTTACCTGGGAAAAACCTAACAACTTTTCTTCTAAGCAAAAATTATTCTTCAACAATATTTACAATTCCAATACTCTAGAAATCTATGCCAAAATCCAAGTCCAAGATACCAATCGAACTTGGTCAAATACCAGCTAGTCAATGTTGGTCAAACCACCAAAAATCAACGAAATTGACGTTGGTCAATAGTTTGAATTTTGGTTTGAGGTAAGGCTCGGTCCTGTAGTCAAAGGGTTTGAGGTCATCTATGGTTAGATGTGGCCAAAATATGTCGTCAAAGTCTTCCTCTTATGTGGTCAAACTTGCCCCTTTCTTTGCGGTTAAATTCAATCGATTTCTTGGTAGAACAACATATTCTAGGTCAAACAAAACAGATCTAACTTGGTCAAATGGTAGCTTCTTTATCTCAATCAAACTTTAAATGTCCTCCTCTTGACTTCGCACACGTAGATTAGAAAATGGAAAAATGTGTGATTCAAATTTGTCAAATGAGAAAGTCAACTTGTGTATTTATATTTGTCAAATGGGTGCCCTTTTGACCAAGGGTCACACCCTTTCATGGTGGGGCCAACTTCATAGTTTGGGGCCTACATGAAGCCTAAAAACTGAAATTTATAAATTTTCATTTTCATAATTTTCCTTGGCTAACTTGGGAGGTCTTTTGGCATGCGGGAATACTTCTCGATGTTACACAAAAATCAACAATCCCTCTTAGCGAGGGAGGTATTCTCTGCAACATATTTCCCTTCGCTGAAATTTCTCCTTGAGAAAAGTTCATGAGCTTGTCATGTTGATGCATGTCTATAAGATAACTCCATTTTGGAGTGGGCAATGTAACTCTTCATATGTACATGAGTATCCGGGGATTTTGGCCAATGTCCTTTATGGCTCCTTAGGCAAATGTATCAATCTTCTATGGTCACGACCTAGCCAAGTCCTTTTGGCATCCAAATTCTTTTGGCTTCTCAGGGGAGAATTTTCCTTTGGATCATTCACCTTTATGGTCAAAGTCCTTTATGACCTAGCCAAGTACTTTTGGATTCAAAGGTGAATTACATTTATCTCCTTTGGTTGACCTAGCCAAGTGCTTCTCGCAGCCAAGTCCTTTTGGCTTCCAAGGAGAAGATTTGCCCAATCTTATAATTTCCCTTGGTCATTCAGCGCTGGTTGACCTACCCAAGTCCTTCTAGCTTCAAAGGTGAATGTATCCTATAATTTTCCCTTGTAATGCCTTGGGTCATTCACCTTTTTGGTCAAAGTCCTTTATGACCTATCAAAGACCTTACGGCTTCAAAGATGAACGTGTTCAACTCCCTTGGTCAAAGCCCTTTATGAGCCAACCAATGTCCTTCATGGCTTTAGGATTTGATTTTCCCAATCTTGCAAAGACCTCATCATTCCCTTCCAATGAGGGAGACATTCAACATCATACTAAGCTCGTCTTTGAAGTATGTCCACAATATGCTCATCTGTGGATATGTGCTAGAGCTTTACTGCTCCTCTTTGCATCTCGTCTCAAATGAATTGACTTAGCCATGTCATTTTGGCTTCTGAAGCCACATTGCTTCATGACTTGCGATATTCCTACAAAGACTCACTTCACCTCCTGAGACATCTCAAACCACATCCAACTATACAACACAAATACCACATGCTTTGCTACCATCCACTACACATCCCTCGACTCAACCATAAACTAGTTTAGGGTGCTTACTGCAAAGCGAATATCTAACATGATGTTAACCAGGTACATTACGAATCCAATCAACTTCATGTACATCACGGGATTCCCAATTTTGAAACTCCAATCCTAATAAGTAGCGTATCTAGAAGAATCCTTTATTTCAATCTTTGAGGCCAATTTCCTTTGACACTAAAGTATGCCTTCTTATGGTAGTCCTGGTTGCTCCTTTTGTCACAGAACCAAATTCCCTTGCCATTGCTGCTCCCTCTATCACGCATGCAAGTCCTTCCGTTGTAGTTGTAAGCAAGTCCTTTTGATGTAGCTGCTCCCTCTATCATGTAAGCAAGTCATTCTGCTATGATCTCCTCAGAGAAGGCATACTTCTCCTAAAAACCTTCTATATTTGAGCATCTAGTCTGAAAATTTAAATCCCATGACATCTTCTTGGAAGGCTACCCCTTCGACATTGCCTGATTGTTGGTTCCCTTGGAACTGGAAGCTCTTCCTATTGTTGAACACGATCCTGGATGTTAATTTGTACAATTTCTTATTTCGAACACCAAACATCCTTAAGAGTATGACCCTCTGTGGTAGGAGCTAAAATCCTCTTGTAGTCCACTCCCTCTTACTGGGAGAACCCTCTTATCAAAAACTTTGCTTTGTTCTTCTCGATGTTGCTAGAATCATTGCCTTGACAACCTTCACGATGTACCTTCAAACCTCATTCAGGTTGCCATGAAAGAAATAATTATAACCAAACAAAAAAATACAAATACAAGAGTCTGACCAAGGAAAAACAACAATAATTCAGGGAGAAGATATGAAGTACTTATCTCTTGATTTAGAAAAAACACTGTTAAGCATTGTAAGAAATTTCCATTTCCCTCTTGATCCTTGCCTCGCAGAAATAAATGAAGTTCATTTGTAATCTCCTCATCCTCAACATTAGTTGCTTATGCTGCTTTCCTTCCTTGCATGATTTGTAAGGGCTAGGGTTTCTTCATTCCATGCATTAGGCTTAACAAGCCATTCATTGAGCTATCTAGCCATACCAAAGGTTCATCAACAAGCTAGTATCAACACCAAGTCATTCCATATGTTAAGTATACATTACACCAACTCTACTTGCTTTCAGTACTCCAAGTCTTCCTCTAGGGTTTACAAACACTAAGTCTTCCATTTTTTGTACCACACAAGGATAAGGACACCTATCAATACCTTTTGCAACTTCACCAAACTTCTCATGTGCAAATTATACCCTCTATAGTCACATATTCAATCATTGTCTCTTGAAAGAAATTTGTCACTGATTCATCACAAGACACCATCACAACATCTCAAATCTTTAAAGAACATTGACCACTTGTGAATTTGAAGGAAAATAATTATGGGTCACAAGAAACTTGCCAAACTCTAATATCCTTCAAGCCACCATCATGGATCAAAATCCCTTGTGTATATCTTTGTAGGAGTTGTACTCAAATATCTGGGTACTCCCTTATGCTTTTGAGTCTCTAGAGAGATTATCTAGCCTCATCACTAGAATTTATTGCCTTATAAAAACTAGGCGAGGGAGGATTTCTCTTCAACTCCCTCTGGCTTACATGATCCTAAAACTTGTTCTTTTCCTAGTTTTTCAAGATCTCAATCAAGTGTAAAGACTTCATGGCGAACAAAAACAAACTCAACTCCTTCAGAAGGTTCTTGGTTGTTCGTCCTTAATGTTTGAGACCTTCGACCTCCTTTTGAACCCACTATGGTCATGTTCCTACGGCAAGAAAACCCTAAAACAAACAAAATACATATGTCGGCGCCATGCTTTTCCTTTAAAGCCAGAGACTGCAACAGTTCTAGGACAATGGAATGAAAAAAATGAACAATAATAAAAACCTTCTCCTTCCTGAGCACATTATAGTATTTGGTTATATTAGCAATTACAAGTTATCTGACACATGATTCCCAAAGCCTTTCTCAAAATGTTCAAATCTAGGCTCATTCTGCCATCATTCCATATTGGTTTAATGTTATCAGTTATTGTTCTTGTATTTACGGTAGGCATATGTTGTACCTCTTCCTCCTTTGGTTCTCAATGGTAGCATGTTCTCGACTAAACTTTTTTCTTCCAATTCAAGTACCTTTATAAATGGTTTCAGTGGCTGTTTAATGCCTCACCTTAAATCGTTGCTTCAACGTAGCCATATGTAATCTAGTCTCCTTTCAATTGCATCCATTGCAAGTATGTTTTGGATTATGCTTAGGAGTTGGTCACATGATGAGAACTTGTGCTATATCGATGTCTCTTTTCCGCCTGCTAGTACTATGCTGAACTTACCCATATTATGGGGGTATGGGTATTCCCATTGAAAGTGCTCTCAGTATGTTGTATGAGAGATATGAACAAACCCAATTGCTAGAATAATGGGGATACACAAATTCCCATGTCAAATGTCTCCTATTGTTATTGTTGTCGGCCTCTTTATTTGATCAACTTGTTGCTCATTGTCAACTTGCTATGATTCTCCTTCCTTGTAGCCTTTTCCAACTAAGTTGTCCTTAAAAAATGTTAGGAAAAACACTGAGGTGGGGGGGGCGGGGGGAATCAATATTTTTAATTCAGTTTAACTTTCAATTTCCCATTTAGAACTCTGTAAGCTATTGTTCTTCATGAAACCCATGTGTGTACATGATTTCAGTGAAATAAAGTCGCGTATATCCAATTTAGTTAATTTTTTATAAATTCCATTAGTGATCTAACTTAACCAGTGCATCATTGTTTCTTTAGTTATTCATTATGCAATGACCATGAATAGTAAAGAGCAGATAAATGATCGACACATAAGAAACACATCAACATATGAGGACACCAAGATTTTAGGTGGAAACCCAATGTGAGAGAAAACTGCCGCCTCTGTCGTCTCTGTGTTCTTTTATTATAAAGAAAGACTTCATTACATCTTGTACTTGCACAAACTCTTACCATTGCGCAAACACCCACCTGCAAGAGGCTACAACCTCCACTCGTTCTCCAACACCCATTGGAAGGGAGCTACAACACCCTGATTTGGTTTACCGGCTCCTATTGTAAGGGGGATCCTACCACCTCGCTGAAGGCTCCAACCCTCAGCAGCTTGTTGACCACGTTTCAAAATGTTTCACACTCGATCCACCTGTGTCAAATACACATCAAAACATGTAGGCCAACTTTCATCAAATTTTCAAACTAGACCTAGACCACATTATGCTCAGTACCAAACTGAATACAGAATCTAAAATACAATCACTGAAGCACTGTAAACCAAGTTTATCACTGTGACATCACCCCACTAAACACTGAAGCAAACCAATCACTGAATTTCAACCAACCATTGCAACTAGATCAAATCAATGCACAACCAAACCAATCAACGGATACAAGCCATCCTGATTAAGACATCATTGACAAACAACAAAAAATACAACAAAACTCATCAAATGTCATCATTAAGTAATACTGGAAACCCTGATAAGATTTAACTCGGAATATATACTCAAATGTGACTACGCAGACCTACATATATACATACTTATTATATGCAACACCCGCACACAAATTTCAATGTACTGAAAAATATATCTCAGAATATATGCGCAACTAAACAAAAACAGATCCACATATGTACACGACTATCTAGAAGTAAATCTGAATACAAATATTAAATTATTGAAACAAAATTTCACTGCAATCACAATTCACATTCCACAAACTTCACAGTCAAAACTACACATTTTTGAAAACACATTCAGATCACAACATCACTATAACCAAAAATTTATCATTGTTAGCATATATTTCAACATATCTTTAGATCTTTGAGGTTTGAGTCTTCTCCTTGCTCCCTGGTGCACACATGTTCCAGATCAGATCACACAAAAAAAAATCCATTACTTGCACACTTAAATTTTTGATCTCCATCTCATATAAATTTTTCCTTTACCAATACCTTAGGCAAATCCTTTGGTAATGTCGTTAGTATTCATTGATGGGATCAAATAGAGGTTGTTGCCACAATTACTATGGACAATTACCATGGTAATAGCCTACGATATTCAATTTTCCACTGTTTGGATTATGTACGCAACTTTTGTTCACAGAACCTGCGTATGTACACGACTCTTCTTCACAGGAACCACGTATACTTCTCAAACATCACATTTTTCATTCATTTGTAGATAAACCAATATTTCTTTTCCACATGTTCTATAATATCTGTACCAATATTCCATAATCACCATATTATGAGGATTATGTATGCAACTTTTGTTCACAGAACCTGCGTATGTACACGACTCTTCTTCACAGGAACCACGTATACTTCTCAAACATCACATTTGTCATTCATTTGTAGATAAACCAATATTTCTTTTCCACATGTTCTATAATATCTGTACCAATATTCCATAATCACCATATTATGATTAAGTTGGCATCAAGTACATATTTGTCAAATAGGTTGCCACCAAGGACAACACATTAGCCATAATTCCAACAAAAAAATGGTCATAGACTTTGGCTAGTTTCTCTCTTGATTATTATGATTCTTCTAGGGATTGTTTTCTTACTTCAATGGATGATATTTTACTAAGCTATGATACAATTGAATTCTCTATAAGAATGAATAGTAGAAACTAATTTTTTGATCCGATAATTACTTCCTAATGATTTCCAATCAATTTATCTTATGACACTTATATCATTGAGAAATTATGCATATAAAATCTTTGAAAAGTGATGGTAGGGGATTGGAAATGAGGGATTCTAAACTATGGATCAAAGTCCTAATCCATTGGGCCTAATAGTAATGCAATGAAAACAATAATATCATAAAGAGACAACCATGCACAATAAAGACAATAAATTTATCTTAGGAAAACCCAACCTTGGGAAAAACCCAACAACTTTTCTTCTAAGGAGAAATTGTTCTTCAACAATATTTACAATTCCAAGTATATTCTAAAAATCTATTCCAAAAACCAAGTCCAAGATACCAATCAAACCTGGTCAAATACCAGCTAGTTAATGTTAGTCAAACCACCAAAAAATCAGAGAAATCAATGTTGGTTAATGCTGGTCAACAATACGAATTTTGGCTTGAGGTTAAGTGACGCAGGAAAAACCTACCATACCCACAGTATGCATATAAAATTCATAATCTCATCTATCCCAGGAATTTCAATGACCTGCCTAGTCAAACCTTCATAAATTAAGGTTTAAGGCCCCTTAATTAAATCTCATGCGGAACGATTTAACAACTAACCCCAGTCTGATCCTTAGTTAATCCTGTTTCGCGGAACCTTATAACTCAACCCTTCATCCTTTATAATAACTTTGGTTAATTCTATAACCGCGCATATTAACCAAACCCCCCTCTACGTGCCAACTCATCATATATCACAATCGCGGAGTTTCAAAGGACTCAATAGAATATGCATTCAGAACTCTCGATTTGCGATATGTGATTGCCCTTTTCCACCGTTGATTTCGTCCACCAGATCAACGACTGTCGCAATATCACATCACACCAACATGTGACTTCATCGCATTCCTAAGACGACTCCTCTCGCATGCGATATGCGATAACACAACCAGACTCCAAATAAAATAAAATCGCGCCTATAACCTTCTCAGGTCTGCTCTCCACAAATCTTATCACTTCAATCTCCACCGTCGATCTTATCTTTAATCTGACAGTTGATGTCTTCCCCGATCAACAGAGCTGCTCAGTGATCCTGCGCTGTAGATCAAAACCCATTTGATCCAATGGTCCACAACGATATCGCACGGACCACTTGCACGATGTTTAACCGGCCTTACAGAGCCGATAAGGATTATAAAACCTTAATCTATAAATGTTCGGGTCCGCCCTTGAAGTTAAAGTCCGATCTCTTTATGGCCCGATATCCGTTGGATGACGGAGGCCATCAAATCCTACGGTCTGTGGCCCTTCAACTAGCACGCGGGTTATCAGCCAACTTAACCCTGCAGTTGACTGTGACGTAAGCGTTGAATGTGGGATCGATGGTTAAAATCAAGTGTGGGCCTTCAACCACAATCAAGGAATCTCGTACTCTCCTACCCCCGCTGCGGTTGCTAATCATCGTCGATCTATCAGATCTGTCAATTTGACGATCTAGATCGATTCCCGCCTTTCACCTTCCACAAGTACTTGGATTTAATCTCCGCCGTTCATTTCTTTTACTTATGTGGCACGACTTAATCTTGGTCGCCCATCGCCTTCAGCCTCGTTCGTTGATCTTTAGATCCAACGACTCCTGTGCATCGTTACCTCATTTCTTCGTCCTTCTCTTTACTTTGGTTTTATGCCGTTTCTTCAATGTTCTTTTGTGGTTTTGGCTTTCTTCAGGGTTCTGGTCCTTCGCTGTTCTGCCACACAACTCTCTCCTGAGCTTAACTTTGCGTATTCCTTAACCACTGTCTCTCCGAAATTTACTTTGATCCTTCAATTAGATTCAATGACACGATCCTTCATCCTCACTTCTTTTTGTATTCTGCCCGAACTCCACTTGCATACATATACTATGCAGAACCTCTAATTCACACATAATTTATCATTCAATACTCAAACCACACACTTACACAGTTTAGGAATTAAATATATATATATATATATATATATATAACAAATGATTACATAATGAGACTCTCTGTCTCTCTGGCTTGATTTTCTCTTCAGTGGCCTTTGTTTTCCTACCCGCTGTAGGCTTACAATCAAACCTATCTAACTCTCGACTTGATTGACTAACTAGCTAACCCCTGACTATGCCTTTTAGGCTTACATTTATACAAAAGGATTCTACAACCAATTCCCGGTTTAGATCCACAATCTTCTCAAGAAAATCCTAAAGTCTCTTTATTATCTCTAAGGATCATCTCTAATCCACAAAATCATGAACTAACTCCTAATCTACGTTTTACAATTAATTCTCAAATCTCTCAATCTCTCAACTATCCCGATTCTCTCATGTTTTCCTACATTCAAGAATATTTACTAGTATGCCTCACTATACTCAATTAAATCCCTATTCTAGCTTCTCTCATTAAAATCACTCAAAACCTTAATAATTACATTAATTCAAAACATAGGAAACCAACTTCCTTGAAAACACAAGACCCCCTATGTATACTAAGATACAATGATATTATTGAGCTGAATGCTCCTGCATCATTAAGCTCGGTCTTGCGATCAAAGGGTCTATGCTCAACTATGGTTGACTGTGGCCAAAATCTGCAGTCAAAGTCTTCCTCTTCTATTGTCAAACTTTCCCCTTTCTCCATGGTGAAATTTAGTCACATTATCAGTCAAACACAACACGTTCTTGATCAAATAGAGCATATCCAACTCGATCAAATGGTATCTTTTTTATTTGGGTCAAACTTTAGATCTCCTCCTCTTGACTTCGCACGTGTGGATTAGAAAATGGAAAAATGTGTGTGATTCGAATTGGTTGAACGAGGAAGTCAACTTATGTATTTATATTTGTCAAATGGGTGCCCTTTTGAACTAGGGTCACACCCTTTCATGGTGGGGTTGACTTGGCAGTTTAGGGCCTACATGAATCCCAAAAAATATAATTTTTAATTTTTAATTTTCATAATTTTCCTTGGTTGACTTAGGAGGCATTTTGACATGTGAGAATGCCTACCGATGCTACGCAAAAATCAATAGTAGGTTATTCGATTTGATGAGGTACTTAATAAATGCGCCATTTCACAATTACTTAATCCTATTTTAGGGATTGGGTATGGTTCTAGTACAATTTCTTCTTATTCATTAATCTCTATTAAAATAATTTGGATTGGGATCTTTTCATCGATTACATTCTTTAGGCAAGAAATATGGAAGATTGGATGTACACATGAAGATGGAGGAAACTTCAATTTGTGAGTCATATTTTCAATTTTATGCAACACCTTGTAGGGGTTATAATACTTGGGTGAATTTATTTTCCTTTTGTCACTTGAGGGACATCTATTTACATGGTTGTAGCCGCAAGAATACTCAATCACTTGCTTCAAAATCCCTTTCACTATGATGTTTGTTAGGATATTCCGACACAGGAAACAATTAAGTATAACTTGGTCTAATGTATAGTTAGCTAAAGTGTGCTTTTTTAGCATGTACTTTTTGTAACTTACAATATGACGGTCACGATATGTTCTAGACATGAAGTGATCCCATAATTCATTCTCTCCTTAGTATTACCGATACTTGATCTGTGGCTTAACACTCAATTGATCCATGATCTTTATTTAAAGAGCATGGAGGGTCCTTTTTTTGAAACTGTTTATGAGAAATGCTTATGTAAATTTTATTTATTTTTATTAATAATATTCCCTGAAGTGGCTGCGTTGGCTTAGGCCATGGACTGTTTCCCTCTTTGAGGGTTTTAACCACGTCAAGAACACTAGTGTACTGATTTGTGATCTGTTTATGAGCGATGTCATTTGGTGTTCAATCTAAGGAACTTACCTTGTAAATTCCTACATGGTATCAGAGCGATTCGAGGGCCACATTTGTTGGTGATCCAAATCTAAAGATGGTACAACTGCATCCGACTGCCATTTCCTAGATCTACTGTTTCTGATCGCTTTCAGGCTGCGAGAACTGCTCTATTGTGTTAAGAGCATATGTTCCAATGAGGAACCCCTTTTGTTTCACTCGAAAAGGTTTCCGGTAGCCCTAGCTACCTCATTTTTTTTATAACAAGAACGGGTAATGGATATATTGCCAAAGGTGGAGCAAGCTCCTATTACAATTAACTGTAACTTAAAAAAACTGAGCAATGAGAGTGATCTGGGAATGTAGTCCCTTCTCCATTGCTTATATTCAAAAATTCATTGAGATCTTTAGTTATTCTTGAATACTGTCTTATGTATTGTCCCTCTAGAAAAGCAAATTTACATAACATTGGTCATTCTGCTTGTTATTCCTTCTACTTACTGTTCCTTCTGCTTGCCGCTCCGACTTCTTGTTGTACCTTCAGCTTGCTGTTCCTTGTTCTTGCTGTTGTTCCTTCACCCACTGTTCCTTCGGATGTTGTTCCTTCTGCTGTTGTTCCTTTTGTTTGCTTTTCCTTCGGGTCGCTGTTCCTTTGGATGCTGTTCCTTCGAGTTTTGTTCCCTTTGCTGCTGTTCCTTATGCTTGCTATTCATTCAGATGCTGTTACTTCGGCTTGCTATTCCTTTTGCAACTGTTCCTTTTTCTTGCTGTTCCATCTGCGTGATGTTCCTTCTGTTTACTGTTCCTTCTGCTTGCTATTCCTTCTGCTACTGTTCCCTCTGCTTGCTGTTCCTTATGCTTGTTGTTCCTTCTGCTAGCTGTTCCTTCCGCTGCTGTTCCTTCTGAAGCTGTTCCTTATGCTTGCTGTTCATTCTGCTTTTTGCTTGGTGTTCCTGAATGTGACTTGTTGAATTCCTAAAACAACTCTCACTCTGAATATTGGGGCCAGTGAGTGCAGATTTGTCCGCTGTAGGATGGTTAAGGCAAGGAATGAGTTGCGCAGGGTCCTCCATTAAGGCTGAGAATTCCTTGGGACAACAGACAACCTTTGTTTGCCAGCGAATCTACTTGCTTATTTAATTCCCGCAGAATGTGGTATGAGTCGACTGTGTCAAATTCTTTCAATAAGTTTCGAATTTGCTGCAAGGTTTTGTTTAAAGCAGGGTTACGAAAATGATCTTCGGAGTTTAAGAGATTAATCAGAAGCTCCGAGTCTTCGAATATTTGAATTGTTTTATATCCTAGCTCCTTCGCAATCTGGCATGCTTTTAAGAGACTGTAACTCTCTGCTTGATTGTTCGAACTTATGCCTAGACCCCAACTGAAGCTAGTTTTATTCGATCTATCCGGGGAGAGAATCAATCCTTCTGCACCTGCAGTTCCTGGGTTCCCCTTGGACGCTCCATCGAAGAAGATAGTGGCTTTTGAGGTCCCCTGCCACCACTTGAGAAATTCACCTTCAGTGAGACGCAATCGCCAAGTTGGAGCTGACTGTATCTTTCCTATCACTTGACGCGTAGAATCCTATCCACTCAGAAGCTTCTAGTGGTAGAGGGAAGGCAAAGAATGTTTTATCTACTATTTCCAACAGGATGGCTTTAACTTTGGCAGCCACTTCCATTGAGTTCGGGAACCTGTTGTTGAAAACACAATCGTTTCTAGCCAACCATACTTTCCACCAAAGGCATTTTGGAATAGCTTGCCAAATGTTTTTCCAGACTGCGTTTTTAGTTTTTTTCTCCGGGTTTTGATTTGCCCAGGAGGTGAAGAGGGCGACGACTGATATCTAGGGGGGGGGACACTAAGTCTGTGGAGGACCATCTTCCAGACTGCTTGTGTGAAATCGCAGTCAACCATTAAGTGGTCAGAGGTTTCGATAGTAGAATTGCATAGGCTGCATCTAAAGGGGCCGTGGAATCCTCTTTTGGTCAGATTTTCTCCTGTTAGAGCCTTTTTGTGCATGAGTAACCAAGTGAAAAAATTCACCTTTGGTAGACTAAAGGGGGACCAAACGGATTTCCAGAGCTTCGGTGTTAGCAAAGGGGCATGTATAGCTTGTAAAGAGGAGAATCCTTGAGCTGCTGTATATATTCCGGTTCTTCCCCACCCCCATTTGTCTTTGGATGAGCGATGGACAGGGGCGAGACCAGAGAGTGCTACACATAACAAGTTTTTTTGGGATTCCAGGTGGTCAGGAACCCCTGGAAAAGTCCATCCTGCCCAGTTCCCTTTGCTATCCCAAGAACAAATATCTGCTAGCCGAAGGAGACCTTTGTTCACTAGCCAGATCTTTATATCGTTGCAGGAGTTTAGGGTGGCCAAAGGGGCATTCCCTTGTATAGTATCCTCCCATAGTAATGTTCTTTTTCCATTACCTAGACCCTAGCTACTTCATTTTTAAGATGTAAAGGTATATAGTATTTATTTGGAGTTATAGTTATTTATTTCTCTGTTTATTTCGGTTTATAGTCATCTATAAATTTTTTATTACCAGATCTATACCTTTCATTTCTGCGTATGCTCTTTGTCCCGCGATTATGCGATTTGGGCAAACCGGAAACATAAATAAATGATTTTTCTCATCGTATGTTCTTTTTCGCTGCGCTTTAGTGTGATTTCAGAAAATCAGAAACATTGAGGAAAATATCTAATTTATGGGGGAGTAACCCCTAATCTAACTTTAAGCCATAAGGCTTGGATACTTTTGCTTGTTTGCTTGGTTTTTGTGGTTTTTTTTTTGTTTTGTAGGCAAAAATGAGTTTTTCAAGCAAGCACGCATTCCAAAGTTCTGATGAAAAAATAAAATAAAATAAAACTTCTTCCTTTCCAACAATTACTAAATCTTTTAACTATCTCACTTAATCTAAAATTACTTTATGAGAATAGAGGTCTTGAGTTCAAGCATTTCCTTTTGTTCAGTTACTTTTCAAAAAACACATGTAGCTTATGTTTTAAAGTTACTTTATGTAAAAGTGTTCTCACCCATTATAAAAAGTGAGTCACTTATAATTCTAAAGTCACTTTATCTTTTATTTAAGTTACAATTTAGTTGATAGTTCATAAAGTAACATTGTAAAAATGACTTTGATCCAGGTGGATGTTGGTGGCCACCCACCTATCCCATTTGGACCCCCACAACTGTCTCTTTCAGTCTTTTCAGTTTCCTAAATTGCAGCATAGTTTACTATTTTTAGTAGTTTTTCGGGTCCTGAACTTCCGGAGCCGTTTTGAGGCCCTAAACGACGTTTTTTTGGGAAATCTGGGACAACATGGATCCACCCAAAGTCGTAGTACTCGGATAGATCTTTCTAACGAGCTATTGTACGCGTCAAACGGAGATTGTATGCCAAAGTTACAACCCCGGGAAATTGATGTACCAATTTACCCAAACGGGGCCCACAATTTGGCGTTTCGTCTTCTAGGGTTAGGTTTTGAGATGTGAAGGGTTTTCCATTGTTTCTCAACAATAAATAGGTCTTCGAGCCTCATTGTAACACAGTTCGGAACAGTTCAGAGGCATGTAGCCACCACATCTCTTCTCAGAGATAAACTACCATCGCCCTAGCTAGTTTATTTCCATTACTGTTTGTAAGCATATTTCAGTATTTTACATTAATGAAATGAAGTATTATTTCCGCTGCATATCTGTGTTTATGGTTATCTCTGTAATTTGTTGCGTTCCTGTTTAAAGTCCGGATCAGTGGTATCAGAGCGGTTTGATTTTTCTCTGTTTTTCTTTGCATGTCCCCAACGAGGTCGGGATATAAGGAGTTAGGGCTTGAAATGGTCGAACCTTTGCAAGACCAGCCTCGCAAATCCTGACGGCCTCCCATGGCAGATGAGAAGAAAGACGAGGGGTCAGGAGATCCTATCAAAATCTTGCTTGAAGAAGCCCTCGAGCGACAACGAAACGCGATGATGGACAACTTTGCCCAGATCCTCAGCGGCTACCCAAAAGTGATGCATCGGCTTCTAGCAGCAACTCTGGAAACGCCACGCCCTTTAAGGTACAAGTTAATTTTGAAATCCCCATATTTGAGGGTCAAATAGATGCAGATGCCGTAGATAAATGGTTAAATATGCTAGAGGGTTATTTTTCTGCTTATGAATTTTCGAGTCGGGAAAAGATTGTTTTCGCTCTTCTCAAAGCAACCCCCCACGTCAAGGACTGGTGGGAAACTTACTGCGAGCAGAAGGATGAAAGTACAGGCTCACTATTTTCAGCTGCACCCACTTGGAATGACTTCTGGGATGCCATCAAGGAGCAGTACTACCCTGTCAAAAGCTACGAGGACAAATACATCAAATGGACTACATTGCGGCAGGGACGAGACGAAGATGTGCCAGAGTTCACAAACATTTTTCATACCCTTCGCACATAGTTGGGTATCAAAGATTCTGAGCTTCATCTGGTACTCAAATACCGTGGCTGCCTGCACAGATACATCTAGGAATAGATGGTGTTCTTGAACATCTCCTTGCTCGGCACGGCGTACCGATACGCTGTCAAAATCGAGCACAAGTTCAAAAAAAAGAAGCGAGACTTTGGATCTGCAAATCCGAAGCCCAAAGGACAAAGCCAAGGCGGGGTGACCCAAGACAACCCGTCGAAGCCGCAAGAAAAGAAAAACACCATGAAGCCGAAGAAGGACACAGGGAAGTGGTGTGAGTTCCACAAGAGTCCCATTCATAACACAAGTGAGTGTCGGACCAAGCAGTCGCTGGTGGCTGAGTTGCAGGCTTCCGAATTAGATGCATGTTCCAACCCTGAGCCAAAACCTGACGAGGGGAATGGAAAAGGGAAGCAGATCATTGATGCGGATCCCAGTGCCACTGTTGCTGCCGCCAAGATCCAGAAATATGAGCCCGAAAATCCAGAGGAAGGGGAGCGTCTTTTCCACTCACAGATGTGGGTGAAGGGTTCACCGCTACAATTCATTGTCGACAGTGGCAGCCAAAAGAACCTCGTTTCAACAGAGGTCGTGAAGCGGTTGGGCCTACCGACTACACCACACCCACAACCGTACAGTATTGGGTGGCTTCATGAAGGACGAGAACTCAAAGTTCGCCAGCAGTGCCGCCTTCCCTACAACATCAAGCCCTTCACAGACGAGGTATTGTGTGATGTTACACCTCTGGATGTTTGTGATGTATTATTAGGCCAACCATACTTGTGGAGGCGACATGCTGTGTATGAGTCAAGGCCTCGTGCTGTCATTATTTCTTTAAATAATTCATTATACAGGATACCGGAGGTAGCCCCACCTACTGCCACATCTTTGATCACTGCTAAGAAAGGCAGCAAGCTCATCTCCCAGACCAGGAAATTTATCTGTCTGGTTCACTCCCAAAGTAAGGGGAAGATCGTTGCTACATCCATGACCCCTGCAAAGGGTTCCTCCATGCAGCAGCAGCAACAAAGGGATACGGTCATGACAGAACACAGGAACAACTTCTCCTCACCCACAGAGATACCACACAAGTTTTAGGTGGGCAACAAAGTTTGGTTGCATCTGCAGAGAGAACGCCTTACCAGAACCCATCAGAAGCTCAGACCACTCCGACATGGTCCTTACACCAGTACCAAGGCTACGGGCAACAATGCTTTGAAGCACAACATTCCTCCATTCCTTCGCTTGCACCGAGTGTTCAATGTGGACCATCGTCGACCATGCTTTCCACCATTTCTGGACACATCAGAGATTGCAGAACAGCTCACCAGAGACCCAACTCAGCAGAAGCTTCCTCATCTCAGGGAGGAACTCAACGCAATGGGGACCATTGCTTCCTAAGGGGGGAGGAATGATCCAGGTGGATGTTGGTGGCCACCCACCTATCCCATTTGGACCCCCACAACTGTCTCTTTCAGTCTTTTCAGTTTCCTAAATTGCAGCTTAGTTTATTATTTTTAGCAGTTTTTCGGATCCTGAACTTCTGGAGCCGTTTTGAGGCCCTAAACGACGTTTTTTGGGAAATCTGGGGCAACATGGGTCCATGGACCCATGTTGCCTCCCAAAGTGGTAGTACTCGGATAGATCTTTATAACGAGCTATCGTACGCGTCAAACGGAGATCGTATGCCAAAGTTACGACCCCGGGAAATTGATGTACCAATTTACCCAAACGGGGCCCACAATTTGGCGTTTCGTCTGAAGGGTTTTCCATTGTTTCTCAACAATAAATAGGCCTTCGAGCCTCATTGTAACACAGTTCGGAACAGTTCAGAGGCATGTAGCCACCACATCTCTTCCCAGAGATAAGCTACCATCACCATAGCTAGTTTATTTCCATTATTGTTTGTAAGCATATTTCAGTATTTTACATTAATGAAATGAAGTATTATTTCCACCGCATATCTCTGTTTATGGTTATTTCTGTAATTTGTTGTGTTCCTGTTTAAAGTCCGGATCAGACTTTCACTTATTTATAAAAGTGGGTCACATAAAGTAATCTTTTTCTAAAAGTGAGCTAATTATATTAAGTTTGTAAAAAGAGGAGATTTTTTTTTAATATAACATTATCATCAACTTCCAAACATTCACGTGGCAGCGTCAACAACTTTTCTTTAAAAAACCATAATTTTTTTCATCCAGAAGCCGTTTTCAGAGCCGTTTTTTTGAATCGACCTAATTTTTTGATATATTTCCATTAGAACACTTAGTTTCAACATCTACAACTTCAGTTTATTTTAAAATGGAAAGTCCATGCCTAGTTATTCTTAACAACACCAACTACTTCCAATGGCTATCCTACATGGTGGATTTACTTAAAAGTAAATGTCTTTATAGAATAACCTCAGGCCAAGAGTCTAAACATAAAGATGAAGATAAGCTAGCCAAATGGGAAAATAAGGATACCCATGATGAAGCAATGAAAAATCTCAGTACTATTTTTGGAATTAAAAATGAAATTAGAGCCCATCAACTCGAAAATGATTTGCTTATTTTGGACTCCAATAATTTTTCTTCCATTGAATATTTTTTGTCCAAGTTCAAGACCCTTAGACTTCTCTTGGAAGGTGTTGAGGTTAAGAAAAAATATGGTAGCCTTATTTATTCCATTCTTACTAAGTTAGGACCAGCGTACTCTGTGTTTGTTTCCACCTTCCATTCCATTAGAGAAGCCTTTATTTCCCAAGGAAAAGACTACAAGTCCCCCTCTTTTGATGCCTTTTGTAATTCTTTAATAAGAGAACAAGAAAAACTCTTACATCTTGGTAGTTTTAATACTGGAAACTCTTCTAAGAAAGCCTTAGCAGCCCAACAACAACCAAGTTAAAAGAATCCTAAGAATCAACATCCTAAAAGAACGGTCTTAAGTAATTTCAGTCTCAAAATGAAAAATCAACTCAAAAAAATGAGAAGGCGAATAAAAACAAAGGGAAAAAGACTGATAAACATTGCAACTTTTGTAATTGTGATGGCCACTTAGAATCCAAATGCTTTAATAAGATGGAAGCCTTGGAAGCCACAATGAAGAAACATAACATCCATTTGGAGCACTCTTCAACTTCAACTTCATCTTCAAGAATATCACTTTCTGCTTGTGGTGGTCAAGCATCTCGGTATGATTATGCGCTAAATGTATCTTCTTTTTCTTGTTCTCATGAGTGGCTCGTTGATTCTGGAGCTTCTTATCACATGGCCAAAAACAAAGCCATGCTTTCTTCTTTAAATGATTGTAACACCAAAAATATATATGTTGGTGATGATAGATCTCTTAGTTTGTAGGGTCTGGAACTATTCATCTTGACAATGGTCAATTTAATGATGTATTATGTGTTCCTACCTTATCTTGCAACCTTCTATCTGTATATCAGATAACTCATTCAAGTGAAGGTAAAACCGTCGAATTTTCACCTCATGATGTTGTAATTAAGGACCTAAGAGATCCTAGAGAGATTTTAGCTACTGGCATTGGTGATGATTCTACAAGGTTGTATAAGTTTGACAACTTTGGGTCATCAAATCTTCCCTCAGTATTTGTTGCTCATAATGATGAAGTGAGCAAACTTTGGCATGAGCGATTTGGTCACTTAAAACTATCGCTCCCTTCAAAATCTATGCAAAGAAAATATGGTGACAGGTCTTCCTATGGTATCTTGCAGAGATTGTGTTTGTTCCGGATTTGTACTCAGAAAACTTCATCGGGATAGTTTTGAAAAACGTGCCTCTTGGCACACCTCAGCCCCTTTACAACTTGTGCATAGTGATTTATGTGGTCCACTTCCAGTTTTTTTATTCTCTGGTTACAAATATTTCTTAACTTTCATTGATGATTTCTCAAGACACATTGGGTATACTTCTTAAAACTCAAGACTGAATTATTTAACATGTTCTTGGCCTTTAAGACCTTTGTTGAGAAATAATCTGGACATCAAATTATTAAGCTAAGATTTGATAATGGAAAAGAATACGTTAACAACAAATTCATAAACTTTTGCACTAAGCATGGAATTCGATTGCAACAAACTGTTCCATATACTCCACAACAAAATGGTGTAGATGAAAGGAAGAATCACACCTTTAAGGAAATGGCTAATTGTATGCTTAAATCTAAAGGACTTAGTCTTATTTTTTTGGGCAGAAACAATTAACTATGCAAATTACATAGTAAATCACACTCCTACTAAGGTTTTAAAGAATACCACTCCAGAAAAAGCATGGAGCTCAATTAAACCAGATGTAAGTCACTTTCGTGTTTTTGGAAGTGAAGCATGGGCCCATATTCCAGATGAGAAACATGAAGCCTTAGAACTTAAGAGTGAAAAATGTATTTTTGTTGGGTATTCTGAAAATGTCAAAGGATATAGACTTCTTCAACCTAACTCCAAAAATATTATCATTAGAAGAGATGTAAATTTTGATAAAAATATATCAGCCTATGAGCCTAGTTCGGCGGATGTTCCACCTCTCTCTACCTATTCTACTTCTGAAAATATTATTCTTGAGATGATGACAATGAGGATGACAATCCTCTCCCACCTTCTCAGGATCTTCCTTCGTCTCCTCAGCTTCCAAAATGGGTTCGCACTACTCGAGATGCAATAGGTGCTCTTGCAGGTGATCTTGTAGATCAACATCATACACGTTCTCATTTCGATAGAGCCTCTTCTTTATCAGCTCCAGCTTCAACGAATTATGATCCTGGCACCTTTGCTAAAGCTTCAGGCCATCCAGATTGGGACACAACTATGAATGAAGAATATCGTTCATTATTTACAAATGATACATGAGACCTTGTTCCTCTTTCCAAGGGACGAAATTTTTTTAGGTGAAAATGGGTTTACAAAACCAAGTTTGGACAAGATGGAAAAGTTGATAAAAATAAAGCTCGTCTTGTTGCTAAGGGTTTTTCACAAGTTGAAGGCATTGACTATACTAAAACTGTCTCCCCTATTTCCAAAATGAACTCTATCCACCTTGTTCTTTCCCTTGCTACCTCTTTCAAATGGGAAGTCCATCAGATGGATGTTAAATTCGCCTTCTTGCATGGGGACTTGCATGAATAAATCTATATGGAACAACCTCCTGGCTTTATAAAAAAATACTCTAGCCTTGTATGTTGTCTTGAGAAATCCCTTTATGGTCTCAAGCAAGCCCCTCGGGATTACTATGCCAAAATGGATAGATTTTTTTTAGATACTGGTTTTTCTAGGTGTCATTATGACAATACTATCTACACCAAGAAAGTGGGTGAGTCCCTAATCATTATTATTCTTTATGTTGATGATCTTATCCTTACTGGTAGTGATCCAAACCTTATAAACCATGTGAAGTCTAGCCTTAAAAAGAAGTTTGAAATGACAGACTTAGGACACTTGCATTATTTTCTTGGTCTTCAAGTCTTGCAATCCAAAGAAGGTATTTCCCTTTCTTAGTCCAAGTATGCCTGTGATCTTCTACACCACTTTCACATGGAAGACTGTAAGCCAACCCCTTCTCCCTTTCAGTCTGGAGTCAAACTTTCAGTCACTTGTACTTCCCCTGAAGTTGATGCTACCTTATACCGTTAGCTTGTTGGAAAACTTTTGTATCTGACCCATACCCATCCTGACCTTTCCTTTGTTGTTGGCCTTGTTGCTCGATTTATGCACAAACCACATGAAAGTCATTGGAAAGTAGCTAAAAGAATACTTCGTTATGTTTGAGGTATAATTTAGTTTGGGATTCATTGTAGTGCAATAATCTCCTCAATTGGTTGGTTTCACTAATTCTGATTGCGCTGGTGACCCTGATGATCCGAAGTCTATTGCAGATTATGTCTTTACTCTTGGTTCTTGACCTATTACATGAGATTGCAAGAAACAAAGTTCCATTTCTCTTTCTTTAGCAAAAGCAGAGTATTGTGGCGCTGTTGAAGCTAGTAAGGAAGCCATGTGGCTTTGTCAAATCTTGGCAGAGTTTGGTTTTCAACAGAAACATCAGACTAATTCAAATATGCAAAGATCCAGTCCAACATCAGTACAACAAACACATTGAAATACACATGCACTTCATAAGAAAGCTCATTCATGACCATGTTCTTGAAATGCAATATTGTTCAACCGATGATCAAGTTGCAGACATCTTTACAAAGGCTCTCACAGAGGCGAAGTTTATTAAACTTTGATTTATGGTTGGAGTTCAGGAAGTTGTCATTATGGGGGGTTAGGCTCTAATGCCTCCTTACTTCTCCTATTGTGTCATCTTGGTACATCCTTCAATCCTATCTCAAGTTGTTCTTAAGGGGGGATGTTAGGATATTCCAACACATAGGAAATAATTAAGTATAACTTGGTCTAATGTATAGTTAGGTAAAGTGTTGTTCTTTAGTATGTACTTTTTGTAACTTACAATTCGACGGTCACGATATGTTCTAGACATGAAGTGATCCGATGGTTCATTCTCTCCTTGGTATTACCGATACTTGATCTGTGGCTTAACACCCGATTGGTCCATGATATCTATTTAAAGAGAATGGAGGGTCATTTGTCTGAAATCATATATGAGAGAATCTTATGTAAATTTTCTTTCTTTTTATTAATAATATTGCTTGAAGTGGTCGCGTTGGCTTAGTCCATGGACTGTTTCCCTCTTTGAGGGTTTTAACCATGTCAAGAATACTGGTGCACTGATCTGTGATCTATTTGTGAGCGGTGTCCTTTGGTGTTCAATCTAAGGAACTTACCCTGTAAATTCCTACAATGTTGATATACTTATTTCTTCATCTTATTTTGTGATATAACTCAGTTTTTATTAAATAGTTTGAGAACCTCTTGTTGGTCCCGTAAGTTGTCCTACACCGCTTGAACCTTTACAATCTCTTTCAAGGGTGATGTGATGGATGGAGGATGATATCCACAAAGGCATTCTTGATGTTATACCACCTTTTACGAAATGGAACCACCTGATCCATTGATTATTTATTAGTTGCAAAGCAACGAAGCTATCCTTCTAAACATTTATTCACATTCTTAGTTTTCCCATCGGATTGAGGAAAGTAAGATGCACTGTCAATCATTTGAATACCCAAACAAGAAAATTAATACTTGTCACTTACAATAATATTTGGGATTCCATGTAGTTTTTGGATTGTTTCCATCAATGTTGTTTCCATTGTATTTGCTTTAAAATGATGAGAAAGAGTGAAAAAAGGGGCATACTTTTTCAATGATCGACTACCACCATAATGACATTCTTTCCTTCAAATGTTGGTAAACTTATAATAAAATCCATTGAAACCTTTTTCCAACGTTGTCTTGATATAGGTAATGGTTGTAGAAGATTATGGGTCTTGCTTGTCTCTCCCTTATTCTATTGGAAAACTACATTCCAACCACATGTTTTGAACATAATTTTTAATACCTTTCTAGAAAAATTCCTTCTTGATGCTGTAGTAAGTTTTCAAGAACCCTAATGTCCTCCTATAGGAGAAGTGTGAAATTCCAAAATTACCTTTTTTATTCAGTTGGGAATTCTTATATAAATATAGGTAATTTTGATACCTCAATAGATCATTTTTCTACACAAATTTATCTAATACACTTGGGTCCTCTCATAGTTGCTTCAATTTTCTCTTTGCTTCTTCCACCCAATAAGATTTCAAAATAGAAATAACACACAATAAACCCTTTGTTTCTTCCTCTTTCCTTGAGAGTGCATGTGCCATCATATATATATACATATATATAATTTCGAAATCATAACCAAACATATCTGTAACCCATTTTTGTTTCTCCTTGAAGATAATTGTTGTTTCAAGAAGTAATTCAAACTATCATGATATGTTTTTACTTTGAAATGTCTCCCTGTTAGCTAAGGGTGCCATGTTCTAACCACATGTAATAAATTGGTTAACATTTATTTTTTATAAATGAGTGTGAGAAAGTTTTTTCATTTAAGTTGACTTCTCTCAAAAGTAGGGGGCTTCCTTCTTGCATTAAAACTGCAACAATTCCATGGCCTGAGGTATCACACTCCATAATAAAAGTTATTGTGAAGCCAAGTGTGGCTAGGACATAAGTTGTACACATAGCCTCCTTAGTTTTTTTAAAGGATTTTGTTGCTTTTTGCGTCTAAGAAAATGCTTCCTTATTTACTAATGTTGATAGAGGTGTTGCTATTGGACTATAATTCTTGAAAATCTTGCTGTAATAGCCAATCAATCTTAAGAATCTGATAAGTTTCTTCGAGATTTTTAGGATAGACCATTCCATTATAGCTTTAATTTTGTTAAGGTCTACTTTGACATGTTTGTGATATATAATATAATCTAAGTATTCCACTTCTTGAACCCAAAAGGTACACTCAGAAGGTTTTGCATATGGTTTTTTCTCTTTCGATAGTTCTAAAACCTTGTCAACATGCTGCACATGCTTTCCCAAGATCTGCTATAAATTAGTATGCCATCAAAAAACACTTACACAATTTTTTTAAGGAATGGTTCAAAAATAGAATTCATCAAGCTTTGAAAGTAAATTATAAAGTCCAAATGAAAATACAAAACACACAATGAATTTCTTGTGTTCTAATGGCCGTTTTGGGAATATTTTCTCGCTTCATTCTGATTTGATAATATCTTGAACAATATTCAACTTATAAAATAATATTTTTCCATGCAATTCATCTAATAATTCATCAATGACAAGAATAAGAAACTTATCTTTGATGGTCATTTTATTGTATTGTTTATAATTTGGACACGTTCCGTGAACCATCCTTTTTTGTAACCATAATCATTGGTGAAGAGAAAACACTTTGGCTAAGTTAAATGATGCTGACCTCTAATGTTTCTTGAATCAAACTCTCATCTCACTTTTCTATGCATATGGATTATTGTGACGAGTCCCATCAATCGATACATTTCAAAGATCATTATGCCATCCTCCAGCCTTAAAACTATCCTTCTCTTACGTTAATTCACATTTTTTGTTATATTATGATTAGTAAGAGGAGTAAAAGGTGTTTGTCATAGTATGTGGCTTAATGTGGTTTAATTGTATGAAAATGAAGCATTTTGAGGCTATTACTATGCAGGGGCTTGATGGAGACAACTAGGAGAGAATCTAGGGGGTTTGTCCACCTCCTTAACTCCCTAAACTTGGCTTGGGATCACAATATCCTCTCTCACCAATTCGAGTTCATTGGAAACCGAGTGACTCCTAGTGCAAGTGAAGATCAAGAGGGACAAGATCCACCATTTTTGAGATCAAGGAGGGAACCACTCCTACTTTCAAGGGAGATGTTTTAGCTTCCCTTTTGTATAAATAAACTAGAAGAAGAGAACATTAGGATTCAAATTTTTTGTTCAGCTAGGTGTAGCTATTGAGCTTCAAGCTTGACATTGTTACTTACTTTTATGTGATGTATTAGACTTGCATTTTTTGAAATTGGGAAGTTGGATTTTAAGCTGCATTTGAGTTAGTTTCAGAGTGATGACCCTTGTGTTTGGGCCCAACCCAAATGCTTTGGTCCCTCTTCTTGTACTTATGTTTCTTCTTGATTCCAAGCAGTTTATAGTTTCTTGCATTTGAGTAGAGATTAATCTATAAAAGCCCGTGGTTGCAATGTCTACACCACCTCTCTCGTGGGAGGATGAGTGGAAGGATTCACAACTACAGTGCAAAAATATTGGTATTATGATTTCTTGGAAATAGATTAGTGTTAGTTGTCCTGTTTTGAATTTTATTTCTGTAGCTTAGAAGTCAGTTTAGTGATGAGATCAGTGGTATTGCATAAATTAGATGCTATTTAAATCAACTCATCTTTTCCATCATAATTTATTTCATTTATTGTAGGGTTGGTTGATCTGCAGGGAAGGGTACCTTTACCACTTCCATCTTGAGCTCCTTCATCTTCTACTTCCACTTCCAAATTCTGTCCCAAAACCTTTCTTTATAAGCCATTCTGCCTATTATACTGAGATCACTCATCCTAGTGCAAGACAAGCCTCTGAGAAGTCCTAAGCTTGGATAGGGGCTCAAAACAACCTCCCTCCATTTGTTTAAGCTTCCATACACCTCTCCATACCCTCAGAACAACATTTTCACCTCCAAAAACCACTCGGATGGCCTCTTGTGGCATGTAGCATTACATGCCTCCTGTAGAAAATTTGTAGCATCACTTTCCTTCATCAGTTTTGATCCCCACTACAGCTTTGGCTTAGTCTAGATGAATGATAACCCCCAACTGTGATTTTATGATCAGGGGGAGCTCCTAGGCCACTCCAACCAATGCTTTCCTTCACTGCAAAAACATATAGAGTTATTTTTAATCACAAGTATGATGCAAGTAGGTTAATAATTTACAAGCAAGTGTGAACTAAGTAGATGGTACATGAAATTCTGATTTGTTTGATGAATTGTGCAAGACATAATAGTTTCCTTTTTGCAATTATATTTGGTAGTTTGATGGATTTGGCAAGATAAGATAGCTTTCTTTTTGCAAGTAGATTAGTCTTTGTCCTTTCATGAGTTGATTAGTTAGAATTTACAAGTTGAGTCAATGAAATCTCCACTTTCATAGCTAGAAGTAATTTCAAATTGTACCTTTATCAAAAGCTTTCGTTCTAATTCAATAGGATAAATGGTCTTTGAGCACTTATGGTCTAATTTCATAACTGAGGTTGGCATGAGTGGATTCCTATTTGGTTGTGCATATAGCACTGTCATCTCGAAGTTTGTACAAACCTCAGGTTGATAATTTGAGTTGAGGAGCCCTTGGGAGTTGCAACATTCTTGTTGCAATACTAGGGCTCACAACGTTTTGACGTCGTTACTGGGGAGGTGTCTAAGTAGATGTTGTTTTTGCTTAAGCATTATTTTCTGTTTTGCATACAATGTTTAAAAAATTAAAAAAAATTCAAAAAAATATTTCTTTCATGCCTCGTAGGAGTAGGGTTAATCAAGGAAAAGTTTTACCAAAAACATCCACACCCTCAAAAAACCAACCTTCACTCTCTTCGGTGACTGTGAGCTTCCCTCTCTGGCTGTAGGGGAGTTAGAAGACCCTCTAGTTGAAAAACCTCAAATTTTTGAAGAACCTATTGGGGAAGAAGAAGAACCCACTTCACTTACCCAAACTATGGCTGAAAACAAGGACAATGAGGTTTTCCTTATTAGAGGGACTAATGGAGAGGATATATTGAAGAACATAAGCCCTACTACTCTTCCATACTTCCATGGCTTAGCCTCTGAGGATCTTGATACTTTCATGTTTGAATTTTCTATTGTCTGTAGGACCCATGACTATGCCTCTAATGACAAGAAGTTGAATTTATTCCCCTCTACCCTTAAATATGCATCCTTGTGCTGGTTTATGCGTCTACCTGGGGGTAGCATCACTACTTGGGCCCAAATGCAACATGCCTTTATTAGCAAGTACAAGGACTATCGCAAATCCAAAGAGACCAAGGAAGAAATCTTTAGGATGACTCTTGGACCTGAGGAATCCTTAGAAGACTATGAGGATATATTTCAACTTAGTTATCGAAGGGACAACTACACTCTTGATCCTGAATCACTAAAACTAGTTCTTCACCGAGGGATCAGGGAGGATATGTTAGAAACCCTCAACATGTTGTCTAGAGGAGATATCTATAGACTATCAGTCATCCTATGATCGCATTAACACTGTGTTCAAGAATCACTCCAAGGCTTCCAGTAAGAAGGGTAGGGCTAGTCAAGGCTTGGTCAGGTTCTCTCCCTCCACAACATCCATTAAGAATGAGGTAGGTAACATGTTGGAGGATTTAAAGAGTGAAATGTTGCATACCTTTGTGTTGAAAATGGATACCATGAAAATCAAAAGAACGTAGGAGGAGGCAGAAAGGGAAATAACTATTTTCTATCCTAGATGCACCAAAATACATCCTAGGAATGAATGCCCATTGAATGTCATAGAAGTCTTCCTAGTCCGTGAAGAAAATCATGCAACAGACAAATGACCTTCTTTGCCAGGACTAAAATATGTATATTAAGGGGCAGAAAGGGGGTCAGAGAAACTTTGTTTCATCAATCAAAGAAGACCTCAAGGACCTTGTCCATATCAACAAGGCATGTAAGGTGCACACTACTCTTATTATAATCCAAATCATAATGCACCCTTGCAACTTTGGTACTCTTCTACTCATCCATCCTGGTCCACATCTCCTTCTTGGCCTTATGGTCCTCCATATCCTCATCAACATGTCAACCACCATTTTCAGCCATATCCACCCCAATCTTCTCATTGGGGAAACCCATCACAAGGGTGGAGGCCTCAATTTAACCAACCTCATGCTTTACTACCTCCCCCGTAACCCCAACCACAACTCACTCATCCTACTCCACCTAATAAACCTCAAATATCTGCCCAACCAAATTTGAACCTGAACAACAAGCAAGCACAAGTCTACAATGGAGAGACATCTTATCCTGCTTATGTTGTGGAAATACAGGAGATCAACCTTCGGTCTGGGAGAGTGCTTCCAGATAACCACCCACCTTCTCCACCTGAAGAGCTTGAATAAGCAGAGGAATAGGGTGTTCCTCAAGTCAATCAACCTCCTTTTCTTGAGAGGTTGATCCACCCTAGCCAACACACCCCAAAAGAGGTTAAACTTCTGAGAGAATTGAAGAATTTGTGTGTTAAGATACCCATTCTCTAGGCTATTAAAGATGTTCCCATCTATAATAAGCTCATCAAGGAGAAATGTTTCAAAAATCATGGGAGAATAAAAAGAGACACCCCCACCATAAATGTTGTTGGGAAATTATCTGATTTGATGCTTGGGAGGGTGATCTTCCCGAAATATCTAGAACTTGGAAGCCCTATAGTAGATGTGCACATTGATGGCCTTATAAGCCCTAACACCCTGATTGATCTTGGGGCCGCAATCAATGCAATGACTAAGGAAACCATGTTAAAGCTAAACCTCCAAGGGGCTTTGTGAAATATCACCACAATGTTGCATCTTGCAGACAGATCCATAGTAGCTCCTAATGGAATTATTGAAGATGTTATGGTATCCATTGAATCTTGGGAGTATCCTACTGATTTCCTGGTTCTCTAGCCCAAAACTAAGTTTAATGGCTATCCTCTCATCTTGGTAAGGCCATGGTTAGCCACTGCTGATGCTTACATTAGTTGTAGGGTTGGGAACATGACCATTAAGAATGGACATTTGTCTAAACAATTGGTATTGTATCCTCTTTCTTAACCTTATATTAAGCATGACTTAACCTTGTGGTTAGAAGAGGAGGAAGAAGATGAACTATATCACACCATGCCCCATCCAATCTACACTTTGGACATTATTACAAGAGGGGGGCAACCTGATGAAAATAATCTCATTGACCATATCCTTCAGAATAAACCTCCCACTCCCATACCAATTGATGAGTTGATGAAATAAGCTAGGAATAATCCTTGGGTTGAATTATGCCCTATTTTCTCAATTTCAGATCATGTCAAGATTGTAGAATTTGGCTCATCCATAAATTTAAAGATCAACCCTTCTCTCTTGGCCAAACATGAAGAACAATTGTGCAAGTGCTGAGGCAACACTTCGATGATTTTGCTTGGGACTACAAGGAAATGAAAGGTGTGCATACCTAAATTTTTACTTACCATATTTACATCAAGGAGGGATACAAGTATGTGCACCAACCCTAGAGGAGGATGAACCTAGCTCTTAAGGACATTGTGAAATAAGAACTGCAAAAACTACTAGACACAGGGTTCATATATCCCATTTCAGATAGTGAGTGGGTGTCACCTACTGTATTAATTCCTATGAAGAATGGTAAATGGATAATCAATGTGGATTACTGGGAACTAACCAAGGCTACAAAGAAGGACCATTTTCCCTTCCCCTTCATTGGCCAATTCCTAGATGGCCTTGCATGGAAACAACTCTTCTCCTTCTTGGATGGATTTAGTGGATACAATCAAATTTAGATCAGCCCCGAAGACCAAGATAAGACCACATTCACATGTCCTTGGGGTACCTTTTCTTATAGATTTATTTCATTTGGTTTGTGCAATGCCCCTGCTACTTTCCAGAGGGAAGTTTTGAGTATTTTTTCTGAATTGATTCATGACTTTGTTGAAATATACATGGATGATTTCACTCCTTATGGATGTGACTTCCATGAATATTTCTCCAACTTGTGCAAGGTTTTGAAGAAATACATTGAAATGAATCTATCTCTAAGCCCTGAGAAATGTGAGTTCTTGATGAGTGAGGGGACTATCCTTGGACATTCCATACCGAAGGAAGGGATACAGGTAGACCCAAACAAAATTTCCATCAATAAAAGGGTCCCTACCCCTTAGAATAAAAGAGATGTTAAGAGCTTCTTGGGACTATTTGGGTATTATAGGAGATTCACCAAAGAGTTTAGTAAATTGGCTTCACCTTTGTTTGGTTTACTGGCCAAAAAAACAGATTTTTGTTAGACCAACAATTGTCAAGAGGCCCTTGAAGTGTTGAAAGAAAAGTTGACCATTGCACCCATTCTAAGGCGTCCCAACTAGGCATTTCCTTTCCATATCCATACCGATGCATCAAAAAAAGCTGTGGGGGGAGGCTTGGGAAAAGTAGAGGATAAGTTTCCTTATGCTATTTATTTCGTTAGTAAGAATTTGTCTAAAGATGAGCTGAATTACACTGTCACTAATAAAGAACTCTTAGCTATAGTACATTCTTTAAACAAATTTAGGCACTATATCATTGGGTACCAAACTTTTGTTCATACTGATCATGCAACCATTAAATATTTGATGATAAGAAGGAATATTTCAAGTTAAACCTCTAATGATGATTAAGAAGCAAAAAAAATTCACACAAGAGACTAATCAATACAAAATTTCCTTAGAAAAACCCTAAACAACTCAAAGGAACAAGCACACCACTCAATCAAAGAACTTAAAGGGACAAGCACACCACTCAATCAAATTGGGTTTCAAACCTCTCAAGCACAACAATTTGGGTGAGGGGCTTCAATGCAATTTCAACACATAGGACACTTTCCACATGGAAGATATGCAGAGGAGTATTCACAGTTAAGGAACAAATATTAGTTCGATTTTGCACCTGTGAAAGGAGTTTGGTCTTTAGATTGACAAAATATGTAGTGTTGTTTGGAAACGCAACAAATTTGCCTCCTTTGCGCAACACCTTAGCACAAACACACCACAATTTTCCAATGCAAATAAATAGGAAATAAGCGACCTTGGATGAAGGTAAAAGTTCAAATAATCTCCCAAAATAGCCTGGATCAGAATTAATAGCAATGATTATGATTTGAAATGGAAATGATGAATGCGCAACACCTCTTGGAAAGTGAAACGCTTGAGAAAACACAACGAACTACTTTTGACCGATGTACTCTTGCTGAGGTCATGACCTCTCATGAAATGACATCTAAACTGACTAAAAAACTTCCAAATTTGTGCCCATGATGAAAAAGCATGGCAACAAAAATCTTTTGTCATGATTTATTTGATGTAACTTGACCTCTAGACTTAAGTGACTAACTCATGATGACCAAGGATTTTTATGACATGATCCTTTTGTACTCTTCCATGGTGACCAATGACTTCCTATGATTATCCATTTAATAATGAAGCCTCATGACTTTATACATTTAGACTTTTAGCAAAATAGACAGACTTTACATGACACTTAATCCAAATCTAGACCTCTTTAAACCATAATAGTCAGGTCATCATGACTGATATTTACAAGTTGACCTCAAAAAAATAGAAAGACTAACATGACCAAGATTACTATAATATATGACCCTAACATAGGCTCTAATGGGGATGACATCCTCCCTGTGAGGTGCCAAGAACACCGTAGACCATGTGCCTAACCATTGGGTTGTTCCCAATCTTGAAACCTTCAAATTGATTGTTGCTATGATCTGCAACCAATTTATTATGTAACCAAATCCATTAAAACCAGAATCATTGTACAAACCGAAAATGAATGATAAAAAGTGCCGATCTTCTAAAAAAACTGTTGGAAACTGTCACACTATTGAAAAAGTTGCTCAGAGTGCTGATCTTATTCACACTCATACCCACTCTAACTGATCCACAAGTTGCTTGATCAAGTGAAGCCAAAAACTCAGTGTAACCATGAAAGAAAATGGCTTGATGACTTGCTTTCAATTTTTTCAAATATAAATAATTTTTTTACAATTGGAAACTCAAAATTCAATTGAAATTGATAATCATAATCCATAAATACAAGAAAATTCATCTTCCTTGATGAATGCAACAAATTGGCAAAAGGGTCTTCAATAATCTAAAACATTACCCTCTTTTGAAGGCCAGCAAAAATACAAGCACTCCCTTCTTTTTCGGTCGCTAGTTGTTCTATTTCATCTAATGCAAGATCTTTGTCAAAATGAAAGAAAACAATCTGTTCATCACACTTATCATTTGCATAAAGGAAAATAATAGTGTGTTCTTGAAAATCTGCAATTGAGGCAACCACAAATTGAATAACAAAAATATCTACATCCACGGGGTCTAGAACAACTTGCTCTTCTTCATTAGTTTCTTGCAACTATGGAGTATAATTGTCATTATTTAGCTCATTACTTTCACGAACAACATATTCATCCTCATTTAAAGTGAGCTCACTATTTTGAGTTTCTATACATGGACTTTTAGAACTCAGAATTTGATAAGATTGTTCTTGGAATAAAGACCCACGAAATAAAAGGGCTGATGAAAATTTTGATTGTCCATCCTGTTCTTTCACTTGGTGACTTAACATTTGACAAGACTACTGCAAATTTTCTTCAAACTCAGCAAATTTTCTTCAAACTCAGAATATGAATCATAACTGTTTGCATCAGAATATTGATCTACTTCATTTTTAGGCAAGGGAAAAGATACTATTTGCTGGAAATTTTCTTGTGTATCAAGGCTACTAAACTCTACTAGTTCTTCCTCCTGATCACTTAAAAACTGACAAGACTTCTGAACATGTTCATTCAACACAAGAGAAGAAACATGAACATCTACATCAAGATCCTGATAAACTTTATTGATAGTTAAGGAAGAAACTACTACCAACTGAGAATTTTCTTGAGTGTCATGGTAGCTAGCTTCTACATTTTGACCTTGATGATGGAAAATTTTCTCATGCAAAGCCTCTAGTATCTCTTTGTCCATGAACTGATCATCTTCATAAAAACTCTCCAAATGCTCAATAAATTTTTTAAAATGAGTGCAACAGTCTTTGACCAACAACAAGGAAGGATGACATTCTTTATATCTCTCATAAAACACTGTATGAAAATCTCTAAGAGAATATAAACAAGAATTTGGAAAGCTTTCATACCATGATTGTGCATTTCCCTCCAAGGATACCATGAACATATTTATGAGACAATCTTCATAAAATTCAACCTTAAGTCTACGTACAAGCATGCAAAATTTGACCAAATGAAGAGCAACATCATCTCCTTTCTAATCTCAAAATTTTGGTAAATAAGTTTGGTAATCTACATGAGGCATGCGATTTGGAAAACATGAAATATGCATACGATTTAAAGGAGAATACCTTGTAGATATAGAACTCATCTTGAGCAAGTAGAATTTCTAGTAAAACCCTGATTTTTGGATCCTGCTGCCAGTAGAGTCTTTGGATCAGGTTGAAACTTGATTGGAGTTACCGGGTTAATGGTAAAACCTTCATGTGTCCAACTTTTGTCCACCATCAAAAATCAAATCTAAAACTTTGATGATATTTCCCGGGGAAACTGGAACCTTTCACTCCCTGACAATGATGCTAGAATTGTTAGCACTCCATAATTTCCTTAGGCTAAGGAGAGAAATTTCAGAGGTAACCACAAACCACTTTTAGGGTAGAATCTAGCCCTTCTAGTCTTGGAGAGGGATCTCTCACCTAGGTTGTTCAACTAATTTGATATTAGGCTAGGTATAGTGGTCAATAAGGTCTGTTTTCAAAGGTTTGCTGGTAAGAAAGGAGACAGATCCATTGGGCATGGAGTCATGTCAAATTTATTATTTGTCCAGTGATAAGATGAAGAAAGAAAGGGTTTTTCCACAAGGGCAAGGAGGTAGTCTTGGTGATGGAATTGATTTGTTGTAGGAGGGTGTGTGAGGAAACAAAATGGAAACAACACCAAGAGCATCAAACTATAGATAAATTTTGAATGTTGTTTTTATGAAGAAAACATAGATCACTTGGTAAAACTAAATCAGAGCACCTTTTAGATGAATTATGAGATAAAAATCTGGTTCTTCCAAGCATGAATATATATATATATTCAAGAGATTAAAAAATATAAGACAAACTTACAACATGAAAGAAACACAACACCACCAAGATCTGACACAGGAATTCCTGCAAATCACCTTCTGTCTTTCATTCACTGGAAACAATATTCAGAAATACGATGCACACAAAGTCTCTTTCTCTCCTATGTGACTAACTGAACCCTCTTCTTAGCTTTCGACATATTATATATACAAAAAATATTCAATTCCCAGCTATCCAGGTCAAATTTTTCAAAAGGAAACTAGTCAATAAGCTATATACATCGAAATGTTCACCTACTTTGAATAAAAATAGGAACTAATTAACTAATGCAGTTTTATGCTTAATACATCATTAAAATTAGAAATACTCATAACAAAACACTAACAATACCATCCTAAGGAGTAATTCCACCTAAAAACATGATTAAAAAACCTTTGGAACCCAAAAATTTCGAATTTACAAGGCGACTGTGTAAAAAACGTAGCATCTGCTGCAAAAGTCCCAGTTTCGCAACACCTCAAGTTATATATATTTGTGTCCTTCTAACAAAAAGGAGAAACTAGGTAGTCTCAAAATATCCCTATGATGGTAATGAACTCCTGAAACATCCTTTGAAATGGTTGCAGACCTCTTAATCACCTGATCCCCTTGGCTGGCAATGTAGTATACTTTCGCAACAAACTGTCAACTTTTGCAACAAATTCAAAATTCTGAGCATATGATGGCTTCTTCTAATATGAAGTGCTATAGGAAACATATACGAGTTGTGGAATCCTTATAACACCCCACAAGACAATATAAACCTCAAATTGCACCATCTCATCAGCATAAAGGACCATATAAAATGTGCAGCATGTCCTTGTTGCGTTTTTTGCAAACTCCACCAAAACTGACCTATTTTTGACTTCTTGAGCAAAAGAGACAAAATTTGGAGCTTAGTGGCATCCACCTGATGAATATTTACCTTTGTGCTGCTTCTGCTAGTATATCCAACTTTCCCCTCTTCCTCTTTCTTCTAGATTTCTTGGCCTCAATCAACTGTTGTTTTACTAATCTGAGTCTCCTTTTCAAGACCAAATTCTGTGTATACAAATTTCTCACTTTCCTATGCAGAGGAAAGGTCCACTTTAACTTATGTTTAGCCTTATCAAGGATAGGTTCAACAACTTGTAATTGATTAAATAAACTCATCTTATCCCTTTGATATTTTTTCTGCAAGCCAATCTACTTGCTGCTGAACTCCTTCAAGCTGTTCCAACAGTCTTTCAAACTCTTTCTGCTCATAAAAAATCACCTTATGTTCTGGTTGAATAATCTCCTTCATTTGCATTTCCATCTTGTTAGTTTTTGGGTATGTTCTATGCTAGAGCAATTTATTAAAATTTTCACAGTTAGCAATCACATCAGCATTATGATAAACTGCAGATAGAACATAAATATAAAACGCAGAAGACAAGCCAAGACAAGAGGACACAAGATGTGGCGCGAGCCAGGGACAAACCCCACAACATGTGGGGAAACCGTTGATCAATTCTTCTTTTATCTTCAAAGTTCAGCAGAGAAAGAGAGAGAGAGTACATTTACAACAGAAGTCAACACTTTGACTTGTCTAGATCTGAGCATAGATCATTTCGTATAGTGATGAGATCAATTGAAGACATTCTGCTTCAACTGATTCTCCAAGGTGACGACTTCACCTATCGTAGTCCATATGCTGCACACAACTATGTGACACCATGTTGTACTGTCACATGTATTGAACCTTGATGACTGAGCTGCTCCTGCTCTCATCATCATGCTGCCCACTGTTTCATTCATCATCATGCTGCCCTTGCTAATGTACGTCATTCATCATCATGTTGCCTTTGCTTAGCATGCCCATTTACACTGCATCTTTCCTCATCATGAACTGAGACTGTCATCTTTATCATTCTCATTATGTAGAGACTATAACCATCAGAAACATTACTGCTTATGATCCTTGTCATGGTGACTGCATATTAATATGCTGAGCAAATATACGGTACTGATATTTAGATTGAGATCACAGATCTGAATATTGTGCATCATGGAAACTTATTTCATCAACACGATTCTGCAGAGATAGTTTGCTGAGAGTTCTACCACTGTTGTTCATTGTGTTGGAGCTGCTACACATATGCCACCGTCTCACTGCTGTTCCATTGTGTTAGGGTTGCTACATGTATGCCACCGTATAATTGAAAACCTTTTCCTCACTGTGACTGCGAATGCACTATTGTGAGAGAACCGAGATATGTTTATCTGACTGTATCACTGCGGCTACCATGTTATGTATGCGCTCTACCTGCGGTTCTTCCGAGCTTGTTATCACTGCGGCTACATGCTATACCTTACAACATATTAGTGAAGCTAGAGACAAAGTCGTGACTATATTGGAGACGAAACCATGTATTGCAGTGTCAGGACTACTGCGTCAAGGGATCACATATGACTGAGCTGAGATCTGTTATGTTGAGACTATAATATGCCGAGGAAACCATATTCGAACAAAGATCCATACCAATACATTACGCAGAGGAATCATACTAGAATACAAGATTAGTCTCACATCTAATTATAGAGAATTGAACTAAGATTCAATATAATACATCACATAGAATTAGTGTCAATATCATTGTAGAGAATTAGGGCATGTACCAATGCGAGAGAATTATATATAGGCCTGTAGTTTCTACGTGAGAAATCTTGAGGCAAAGCGAGGAGAATATAGTCTAGGACCAATGCGAATGAAGACCTGAGGTGCAAGACTACTAATTCATTTTGGTGCGAAGTCGGGTTTTGTAGTATATATGACCATGTGAGCTCTTGTCCTGTAATGAATGCGAGCTAGAATTCTAAACCATCAAAGAGAAGAACTTGAACCCATCTGAAATCTCAGAACCATCCATTGCCTGCGTATACATAACTCCAACGTATAACTGCCAGAACCTCCTCTGCGTTATATATGTGTGTCCAGTGTATACATAACTCTAGCGTATAACTGCCAGAACCTCCTCTGCGTTATACATGTGTGTCCAGCGTATACATAACTCCTTGCACAGCGTATACATAACTCCAGCGTATGATTGCACAACGTATGACTTCATGACTGCGTTCTCCTTTAGGGCATCATACTAGGCCGGCGTAATCCAGTGTGAATCTCCTTCTCCAAAAACCCAAGACGTGGAGAGGAGATCACTTGAAGTGAGTTACTAAATGACTTCAAATCCTCCTCTATTTATACTAAAAACATAGAGGTTGAATAGACACGTTGGCTGGGCTTCTAGAGCCTACATAAGAGCTGGTCGGCTTGATAATAATTACATAAACAAAATAAATTCGTATCTCCATAAATACTTATCGGAATCGGATGATCTTTGGATTAATCCTACACCTCTCGACGAGAGGGATCCAATAAAAATATCAGCTGCCATAAATAAGCTGATCCACATGGAGTTTGGCCCTAGTTGCCAATTTAACATTCCCTCTCAACTAGGGAGAAATCCATCCGCTGATCCATATGTACGATTGTACTATCTCTGCCATTAGTGCCTTACACTACTCTGCCTAGCTCTCCTGGCTCAGCTCAGCTCTGCTCATCTCCCTTGAACTATGAAGAAGAAGAATTGATCGAGAATGAGTCATATCATTCTCTACTGACTTGAAGTCAGTGTCAGAGTGCATACCACTGGTCCCAGACCAGTCTCAACTGACTCGAAGTCAGCTTCATAGTAAGTACCACTGGTTCCAGACCAGTATCGCAGGCTCAGAGAGTGTACTACTGGTCCCAGACCAGTCTCAACCGACCTGAAGTCAGTGTCATAGTATGTACCACTCTCACTGGTCCCAGACCAGTCCTGCACTGACACGAAGTCAGTCTCGGAGTATGTACCACTGGTCCCAGACCAGTCTCAGCCGACCCGAAGTCAGCGTCAAAGTATGTACAACTCCTACCACTGGTCCCAGACCAGTATTATTGATCCCATATCAATGGAGGACATCCTAGCGTAGGGAGTACGGTAGATACAAAGATGCATCCATCGGTATTACTATGGTCCCTAACTTCATTTCCCTGCTCATTGATCAGATGAGAGGTACTTCCCATGAGTCCCAGACTGCATGGGTAGGAAGCCTCGACAGGAGAACTTAATCAATCCTGTCCTCACAGGAGAACACATTAATCCTGCTACAATTTCCATGGAGAACACATCAATCCAGGCTGCCATGGAGAACACATCAATCCAGGCTGCCATGGAGAACACATCAATCCAGGCCTCACAGGAGAACACATCAATCCTGCTATAATCGCCATGGAGAACACATCAATCCAGGCCTCACAGGAGAACACATCAATCCTGCTACAATCGCCATGGAGGACACATCAATCCAGGCCTCACAGGAGAACTAATCATGCTGCTACACAAGAGAGCGAATCATCTTGTCCTACAAGAGAGCGAATCATCTTGTTTTAGTGCGCACCACCAGGGGAGGGTGAGTCACCCTGTGGTCGTATATTGCTCCAATAGAATTGCAAGCCCCCCAAAGCTCCTAGAGCTCAATGTATGCAGCATGCAGGACCCTTTTACAAAGGTCTCTCGACGACTCCAAGTCGTTCGGGAAAATCACAAATTTGATCTTTCCTCAGGGCTCTGTCCTGTACATCATCTCAGTGTGATGAAGCCTCCTTGATCATCGACTTACCATATCCCAGATAAGGCAGTAATTGATGTCTATCTGTTGGAGAAATTGTCAAATACGGGATTCCTCAATAATCGAATCCCATCTCTGGTTGTCACAGAGAATCACAGTGGTATTCATCATGTGTACAAACAGCTCACTGAAGAGCTTCAGCAACCAGACAGCCTCACAGAAGGTCATACTATCAGCAATGTATTCTGCCTTGGTGGTGCTCAGAGTCATCGACTTCTGCTTCCTGCTCATCCAGGATATCAAGGCAGATTCCAAACAGCATTGAGAAGTGCTCTAGTGATCCTCCATACTTCCTGCCCACTCATCATTCGAATAATCATGTGGTTTCATATTTCCGGCAGTGTATCTCAATTCATGAGAGATTGTGCCCTGAAGATATCTTAGAAGATTCTTGGCACCAATCTAGTGAGGCTCAACCAAATATGAGCTCACCATGCTAACTGCAACATAGATGTCCAGACGGAGGTTCTCCAAGAACATCAACGCGAATGAGTTTATGAAACTCAGAGGCATTTCCCAAATCTGGTCCGACATCATTACCATATAACTTCTGAAAGTTAAGATCCTCGAGGCAGTCACAAGCTTGCATCTTATCTTCCCACATTCAGAATCCAACTCCCTCTGTCTCCTATAAATGAGAGGGTCTGCACCTGTCAGACATAGGTGCTGGTACGAGAGGTTTCTCATCCACAACCTTCGAGTAATGGTTTGGATCGGTTTCACTCCTAGTGAATCTCATCTGCATTAGACAGCTATCAATCCTCTCATATTATGCCTGAGGTGTTTTTCATCAAGCCATAGAGGGTTTTCTTCCACCTGTATACATGAGATTCCTTGATCATGATTCTCAAACTCCTCGGGTTGTTCCAAACCTGTGAACCTGCTGCATGAGGGGAATGGTACCCTTATAATATTTTCCTTTGTTACATTTCAGACATGTACCTACATGCTTCCTTTTGAATTCAGGCATCCGAGTCACCATTTGACTCACAGACCTCTAGAGCTGAGTCAATGGACATGGTTCCCAGTGGACTTCCTGCAACTTGATACAACCCTGAACTCAAAAACATCTTTAAAAGATCTATTTTCAAACACGTACCTTTCCATCGATAAGTGTCGCCCTGCAATCTTTGACTTCCATTTCCGAGATGGACATCAGGTTCGATCAGGTACATAAAAGAGATTTTGGGGTTCCTTGCTTTCGTGGAAGAGTCGACCATTTCCTTGATGACCTGCATTATCAGTCATTCTTTTGATCATTGAAGATGTCCCAGGAATGATTGTTATCTACATCAAGAGATGTGTCTCTGCCATTCGGACACTCCTTCGCATAACGACTGAACTTATTTCAACAAGGCATCTGCCTTTCCTTCCACCCTTAGATCCGAACTTCCCAATGAAGTGATCTTAAGATGGACCATCAGAATCTTCCGCTGCGCCATTCTGATAACATTCTCTGCTTCCACCTCACCCTTAGTGAATGAGAAGAGGGATAATGATCCCATTGATCCTTTTGTCCTGTCCCAACTGTATTTGGTGATTGCTCTTTCACTCTTGCTTGGGCATTGTCTTCACCTCAGCTATGATACCATGTTAGTTTTTGGGTATGTTCTATGCTAGAGCAATTTATTAAAATTTTCACAGTTAGCAATCACATCAACATTACGATAAACTGCAGATAGAACATAAATATAAAACACAAAAGACAAGCCAAGACAAGAGGACATAAGATGTGGCACGAGCCAGGGACAAACCCCACAACGTGTGGGGAAACCCTTGATCAATTCTTCTTTTATCTTCAAAGTTCAGCAGAGAAAGAGAGAGAGAGTACATTTACAACAGAAGTCAACACTTTGACTTGTCTAGATCTGAGCATAGATCATTTCGTATAGCGATGAGATCAATTGAAGACATTCTGCTTCAACTGATTCTCTAAGGTGACGACTTCACCTATCGTAGTCCATTTGCTGCACACAACTATGTGACACCATGTTGCACTGTCACATGTATTGAACCTTGATGACTGAGCTGCTCCTGCTCTCATCATCATGCTGCCCACTGTTTCATTCATCATCATGCTGCCCTTGCTAATGTACGTCATTCATCATCATGTTGCCCTTGCTTAGCATGCCCATTTACACTGCATCTTTCCTCATCATGAACTGAGACTGTTCATCTTTATCATTCTCATTATGTAGAGACTATAACCATCAGAAACATTACTACTTATGATCCTTGTCATGGTGACTGCATATTAATATGCTGAGAAAATATACGGTACTGATATTTAGATTGAGATCACAGATCTGAATATTGTGCATCATGGAAACTTATTTCATCAACACGATTCTGCAGAGATAGTTTGCCGAGAGTTATATCACTGTTGTTCATTGTGTTGGAGCTGCTACACATATGCCACCGTCTCACTGCTGTTCCATTGTGTTAGGGCTGCTACATGTATGCCACCGTATAATTGAAAACCTTTTCCTCACTGTGACTGCGAATGCACTATTGTGAGAGCACCGAGATATGTTTATCTGACTGTATCACTGCGGCTACCATGTTATGTATGCGGCTCTACCTGCGGTTCTTCCGAGCTTGTTATCACTGCGGCTACATGCTATACCTTACAACATATTAGTGAAGCTAGAGACAAAGTCGTGACTATATTGGAGACGAAACCATGTATTGCAATGTCAGGGCTACTGCGTCAAGGGATCACATATGACTGAGCTGAGATCTGTTATGTTGAGACTATAATATGCCGAGGAAACCATATTCGAACAGAGATCCATACCAATACATTACGCAGAGGAATCATACTAGAATACAAGATTAGTCTCACATCTAATTATAGAGAATTGAACTGAGATTCAATATAATACATCACATAGAATTAGTGTCAATATCATTGCAGAGAATTAGGGCATGTACCAATGCGAGAGAATTATATATAGGCCTGTAGTTTCTACGTGAGAAATCTTGAGGCAAAGCGAGGAGAATATAGTCTAGGACCAATGCGAATGAAGACCTGAGGTGCAAGACTACTAATTCATTTTGGTGCGAAGTCGGGTTTTGTAGTATATATGACCATGTGAGCTCTTGTCCTGTAATGAATGCGAGCTAGAATTCTAAACCATCAAAGAGAAGAACTCGAACCCATCTGAAATCTCAGAACCATCCATTGCCTGCGTATACATAACTCCAGCGTATAACTGCCAGAACCTCCTCTGCGTTATATATGTGTGTCCAGTGTATACATAACTCCAACGTATAACTGCCAGAACCTCCTCTGCGTTATATATGTGTGTCCAACGTATACATAACTCCTTGCACAACGTATACATAACTCCAGCGTATACATAACTCCTTGCACAACGTATACATAACTCCAGCGTATGATTGCACAACGTATGACTTCATGACTGCGTTCTCCGTTAGGGCATCATACTAGGCCGGCGTAATCTAGTGTGAATCTCCTTCTCCAAAAACCCAAGACGTGGAGAGGAGATCACTTGAAGTGAGATACCAAATGACTTCGAATCCTCCTCTATTTATACTAAAAACGTAGAGATTGAATAGACACGTCGGGTGGGCTTCTAGAGCCTACATAAGAGCTGGTCGGCTTGATAATAATTACATAAACAAAATAAATTCGTATCTCCATAAATACTTATCGGAATCGGATGATCTTTGGATCAATCCTACACCTCTCGACGAGAGGGATCCAATAAAAATATCAGCTGCCATAAATAAACTGATCCACCCAATTTAACACATCTTGGCAACAAACGTAGTTCTAGGTATCCTTGACTTCTCAATTGTCCCCTTCACATCTTCAACACTTATGATCTGTTTACTTTTCCCTTTAATAACATGTACCAATGCTCTCCTTGATGGTTCTCCTTCATTGGGTTGAGAAAATTCTTGTGATACTTTCTGCCTGAGTTCTCTATTTTATTGTTGCAAATATTCTACCATTAGATGAGCCTTGTCCAACTGATCTTGCAGGTCCTTAATTTTATGATCCCTTTCATTATCTTCCACTTCTTCATGTGCACTTTTTGATATCTCAACAACTTGAACAGGTGTAGAGCCTATAGGCAATCTCTTGGATGAAGATCTTATTTTTGCTCCCCTAGCCATGTGTTCTACTTCAGGTGAGAAGTGAAGTTTCTCGACACTTATTTTGTCAACTGATTTGTTCTTAATCAAAGGTTTTTTGACCAAGCCAATTGCTGCAGATGAGGTCTCTTTGTTTGTCTCTCATAGTCCTTTGGCTATCATAGGACTGTGTCATCCAACCTGAAGAAATCAATAATACTTTCCGTGATTGCTCCCTCTTATCAAGTTCTTTTATCACCAACAATTTAATCAATGAAAAATGAGATAAGCTAGGTTCACTCTAACTCCCCTTTGCTTGTGTTGAAGAATATAGGGAAACGTAGAGTAGTGTGATTCTTTGTTACTTGATAACAATTTGTGGAGTATTTTTACTTTTCATTATTAGCTTATTCTTCTTCTTCTTCTTATTAGTGCACATGTGTGTACTTCATCAAACTACTACCAAAACATAAAAACAAGAAGACAAGATGTTGGCTCTCTGCCAGGGCCAAAACCTCTCTTCTCTTGAGAGGAAAACCCTTTCGTGAATTTATCTTATTGAAGCTTCTATTGATCAATGCTAAACCCTATACCCCTGACAAAGAGTACCCTCCAAGCACAATTCAAGTGCTTCCTTCTTTCTGCACCTTCTTCCCTGACACTTCTTCCGACACTTTGTTCTTTGACACGTCGTTCTCCTTCTTCCAACACTTCATTCTCTTACTATGAATCTTGTCTAGAGATAGACTTTCTTTGAGTCTTCTAGATGAGATGTTCCTCTTCTATCCCTTTCTCAAGTATACTTCAACTTTGACAAACCGAAATCCTTCTTCAGTGTATGACAGTTCTACTGTTTTGCTGCCCTAGTTTCTCAAACGTGTGGGAGGATTACTAGGTATTATCTACCCTTCTGTTCTTCGCTTGAGTGTCTTTCTTGCATGTTGGAGTAGGAGGCCTTGTAGGCCTAGTTAATAGCCCAAACAAGGAGGAATATAGAGTTGTGATCTTACTTCTGATATGGCCGTAGACTATCCTTCATTTCCTCACACGTGTGACTGTGTATACCCTAGAAAACAGTCCCTTAATCTTCGCTGTACTTCCTCCTTTACTTCGCTGCCCTAGTAGACCCTTTACCTCGACTTCCTTCGTGCTTCTTGTTCTATTTCTGTTGTGGATTTCAAAGCCAAATTGGTGCATTCTATTTGGAGTGGACAACCTCTATAAATAGAGGACTATCCCTCCATTTAGGCCGACTAGTCCTCTTAATTATAGGTTGACTTTGAGGGAAGTTTGGTGGCTGATTTGTTGAGTAGACTTCAGATAGTTTCCATGGTGGTGTAGCATGCTTGAAGGAGCTTCTTGATGGTTCCATAACATAGGAGTGGACTTGAATTTTCTTGGAGGTTTTCCCTTTAACTTTAATATATATTTATACATGATGTAACATGCCCTTAAGGCCTTCAACATTTCCTTTTGACTATTTGACTCACCTATAGCACTTTGACATGTGCTAGACCTACTTCAATGAGAAAGAAACTCATTGACATATATTATAAAATAATATTTCTTTTCTTGAATAAGTACAAATATAAAAAGTACATTTATGAAGACTGAACCTAGTTACACTTTCCTTCAACACTCCCTCTTAACTAGGGAGGTATTCATACAACATTACAAGGTGTTTGGCTATTATCAATCTTGAATAATTCACATAAGAGAAACCAGATTAGCAATCCATATGTTATAGAATCATATCCATTAACATTGTCATAGTGCAAGGCCTTGACTAATAGCTCCATCTCTCTACGAGACCATGAGCTACAATGCTGGCGAGACCAATGATTTATAAACACCTTCATCATTGTCTCTCAAGGTACATACCCACCCGGGTGTTCTCTGAGCATGAACTTCTAGGACTATTCTTATCTTGGGTTGCCAGCTCTCAAAGAATATCGGTCCTCTTGCCTACTCTTGTCTTGGATGCCCTACACATCCTCAAAGAGTATTGGATTCTAGATGATTACCTAATCCTCCCATTATTTATTCCCAAGTGAAGACAAAAATGTTGTGTATATCTTCTATCTAGATTTCCATTCATGGCATTCATCTAGACTTACGACTGTTAGTCCTGGTCTAGTGTATGCCCCATGAAATGGAAACCACAATTGTCACTCCTTTGTAATCAGGGGTGATTCAAAACTCCCTCTTTATCAGGGACTTGTCAGAGCTCGCTCTTAACTGGGGACTCTTTCCTTCATCAACAACTTCTTCTTCGTGGGTCCTTTAGCTACTTGATCTCCTTCCTTTCTTGATGTCATGAAGTCTTTGTTCGAACTTCTTCTAGGTAGGGAACCATCCATCAATCACTTTCCTTCTTGGTTTGTCATGTCATTGCTTCCTTCGTGGAAAGTGGATTTCATGTCATATATCAGGTTTTCTTGTCATCTTGTCTACTTGTTTGTCATCTTGTCCATGCTTCAGAATATTCTTCTCATGGATGCTTCATTGTACTTGCTTGTTTACATGATTCGACCTAGTAGCCCATCATGACCTCATCTTGATATTGATTCAACATTTCTTTTTATTTTGTTGGATGGCTTCTTCATCAAGACATCTATGTAGAGTAGAATCAGTTATCTTCACCTTTTATATCTCCAAGGCATTCATAGGTGTCAAGGGTCCTTTATTCCTTTATCAGAGTTGTCTTGCCTTCTTTCAGTAGATATATTCAAAGTATCTTGTCAGATAGTGATTCTCGATGATCATGGCATTCTTCCACATGCTTGATCTCTTTCTTCATTTGTTTCTTATAAGATAGATAGGTCAATCATCTAATGCTTCTTGTGAGAGCATTCCTTCATTGCTTGCTTCCTGGACTTGTCAGCGTTTCTTCTTTCTTCTTAGTCAACTATGTTATACTCCTTATGTGAGAATATTCTTTTGTTGACCTTCATAGCATTGTAGTACATGCCTTCGAGAATCTCCTTGGTGAAAGAGATTCTTTCATACTTGATCATGTTATAGAACTATTCCCATGACTCAATAATATACAAATGATAACATGACTAAACTTTGATGCATACATACCTCATCTTGATTCCCCTTTGATCATCCTTTGGTGTGGCCCTTCTTTGTTCATCTTATCTTTCCTGAATATCATCCTTTTATTGAATCCCATGAATGGGATTCCCAATGAGATATCTACTTTGGTCCATGAAACTTCTTTTGAATATTCCATTATACGATCTTAAAGACCCCTGCCTTGCAAATGTTTCTTTTCTTTTGACGATGGAGGTCTTCTAAGATTCTTAATCATGATCAATATTTATTTCATGGTGGATGAGGTCACTAGGTATGATCCTTCTATATGAATATATTGAGCTATATCTACCACACTCCAATATTATAGAAGATATTTATACCAATGCATTTTTATTCTTATTATAAATGCTACACCTTCATGAGTATCTAGAACTCTATGTACTACATGCTTCTAGATTCTAGAAGATGTTTCTAGCCATGTAATTTTATTCTATTCCTACATTCTCCTATACTACTCAAAACTTTGAAAGAAGTCTAGAAGTAAAGATCTTGACCTAGTCATAGTAGAGATCTGGAGGATCTTCCTTCTTTTGCTTCTTTCTTTCTTCTCTAATCTCTTGAGTTATGTGAGCTTCTTCCCTCTTCCTTTTGTTGTTGTTGTCCTTCTCAAGATTAGGACAATTACTTTTGTAGTGTCCATATTCTTGGCATCCAAAACATTGGATTTTGGACATGTCTTTGTTGTTTGTTCTTCATGGACCAATCTTGACAAATTTACCCTTTATTTTGGTCATGGTAGAAAATTCTTGCTCCTTTTATCCCACATCTTCTTTTCCCTTAAGTTTGTATTCCTTTGTCCTGTATAGAGACCACATTTCACCATGAGTGGTTGATTCCTTCTTGGCATATATGCTTGATGTGAAGTTTCCCCATTCCTCAAGTAGAGAATTGAGTACTACTGTTGTCATCTCTTTATCAGACATGACTTCCCCAAGCTCTTGGAGTTGATCTCTCATTTCAGATATTTTCATGAAGTAGGGAGCTATTCCTTCCTCTGTTTTCTTAATATTGTATAATTCATTCCTTAGAGATATCACTTCTCTAGTTGTAGATATTGAGAATAGCTCTACTAGCTTATCATAAATTTCTTTCGATGTCTCAAACTTGGAGACATAAGGAATGAGAGAGTCTTTGATTGATTATATCAGAATCCTTTGAGATCTTGCCTCATCCTTATTGTACTTGGCTAAGGCTTGAGTTTGTTCCTTAGCAGGAATAGTGATATTCCCTTTGACATGCTCTAGGAGTTCATTCTCCTTGAGTAGTAGATCAATCGTCTTCTTCCATGCAAGAAAGTTATTGGTACCTACCAATTTATTGCTTTCCTTGCAAAAAGACATTGGTATATTTTCAAAAGGGGACATGTACTTACTTGATAGATTTTGAGATGTAATGGATTTAATTCCTCCTTGAAGGCTAGATGTCTTGTCTTCCTTGGATCTTGATGTTATTCAGGTTGCCTTCTCCAAGTGTACTTGCTTGATTGTAGAATTTACTTTAAGACTTGTAGCTTGATGTAGGTGCCTTTATGTAAGGCTCTTCTTCTAGCTTTGTAGACCTACTTGATGAATGATGGATTGTGGCCCCTTCTTGTTCTTGAAGTGATTGATACTTCTAGGCTTGATGCTTCAACTTTGTATATGCTTCTCCTTGAAGAGTGTTCTTGAGTTTCCATTTCCTTGATGTGCCACCTTAGCTCCGATGCCATGTTGAAGAATCTAGGGCAAAGTAGTGTAGTGTGATTCTTGGTTACTTGATAAAAATTTGTGGATTATTTCTACTTTTCCTTATTAGCTTATTCTTGTTATTTTTATTAGTGCATATGTGTGTACTTCATGAAACTGCTATCAAAACATAAAAACAAGGACACAAGATGTTGGCTCTCTACCAGGGCCAAAACCTCTCTTCTCTTGAGAGGAAAACCATTTCGTGAATTTCTCTTATTGAAGCTTCTATTGATCAATTCCAAACCATATACCCCTAACAAAGATTATCCTCCAAGCATAAGTCAAGTCCTTCCTTCTTTCTGCACCTTATTCCCTGACACTTTGAAACTTCATTCTCCTTTTCTGACACTTTGTTTTCTTACTATGAATCTTGTCTAGAGATAGACTTTCTTTGAGTGAGTATTCTAGATGAGATGTTCCTCTTATATCCCTTGCTCAAGTATACTTCAACTTTGACCAACCGAAATCCTTCTTGAGTGTATGATTGTTTTGCTGTTCTGCTGCCCTAGTTTCTCACACGTGTGGGAGGATTACTGGGTGTTATCTGCCCTTCTCTTCTTCACTTGAGTGTCTTTCTTCCACACTGGAGTAGGAGGCCTTGTAGGCCTAGTTACTAGCCCAAACAAGGAGGAATATAGAGCTGTGATCTTACTGTTGATATGGCAGCAGAATATCCTTCATTTCCTCGCACGTGTGACTGTGTATACCCTAGAAAACAATCCCTTAATCTTCATTGTACTTCCTCCTTTACTTCACTCCCATAGTGGTGAGCTCCAGTATTGTAGCAATAATGCTACAACTCATGGGGCTTCCTGTCTCTTAATTTTATCAACCCGGTAGTTCGTACAAACTTGGAAGCGACGGTGCTGTATGCACAAGTACTAGCTCTTGTCGCAGCTGTCACTTGGTCAGCTGGCACAAGTCCGCTAGGGCTCAAGCCAACTTCTATAGGCTCTCAGAAGAAGCTTGTTAAATGATGGACGAAAGCTAGCTCAAAGAAGACTAATCTACTTGGAAAAAATGAACTGAAAGCAAATCAAAACATGGAAACCCTAGGAAACCCTAATTTAACTAGTCTAACCTCTAGGATGCAAAGAATGTGAAGGAAACTTCTACCAATGATGCCATTACTTCTAATAAGTGAAAATGCATGAATCTAATCTACTTGCATCTTAAAAGACAAGTTTTTGTATTTTTTTCTTTAAGTGGATGGAGTGATTGTGATTTTGTGCTTATTAGGGTTTGGTTGTGCAGATATGATGCGGAAGGAAGGAAAGCTTGGGAAAGGTTGGGGAGGCTAGGAGAGGTCCCCAGAGATCCTTAGCATCAGTCCACAGAGGTTCCTCACGTTCAGAGGCTCAGCAACCGAGTGAGTGGCCTCCTACAGGATGTCTGCAGGGGATTCTACAGGAAACGCAGGGGTTTCTACAGGAAGGTCTGCAATTCTTCTACAGGATGTTCTGAAATGGGATGTTTGAGGATGGATGGTTGATGGAAGATGCATGGATGGTTATGGAGGTAGGATGGGGGTCTGAAGTGACCCAGGAACTGATGGATGGAGTGGTGAGGTGATGTGGAAAGCTGACTTGGCTTGAAGGTGGTTGAGACAACAATGGGGAAGAAGGTAAGGTTACTTGGCAAAAGAGAAGATGGGAGATGAGGGAACAGACTTGGTGATGGAGGAGCTGATCTGAACGAGGCTCAAATGAACGAGGAGGTGATGAAGATGCCCTGCATAGTGGTTACTTGATCAAACCAACTACATCTTGCATGCAATCGAAATATCATGTGATCTATCTAACAAGTTAATGAAATCGGTGGACAGCAACCTTATTCATGAAAAGAATCACGTACAACCTGTGAACAAAACATTATCAAAGAGATATAAACGCATGAATAACTCCTACCAATCTATCTTAAACATAAGAAACTACTTTAACCATCAAAAGCAACCTAAGTAACACAACATGAATTAAATCTAAAGAGCAGATTTTTTCTCAAGAACGCAACAAACACACATAAAGAGAAACAAGGGAGGTACTGGGCGCTTGAGATGGGCCCAACCCCAAGAGCTACAACCTCCCATGAAAGATTTAGAGCTGGTGCAAAGCTGGATCCATCTTTATTAATCAAGAAATGAAAAGTACATCAAAACTGTCCACAAGGAGAACTTGAACATGAGCTGAAAGCAAAGCTAATCTATTGCATAAAAATCGAACTACAAACTAGCTAACTAATGGCTAAAACAAAATGACTAACTAGCTACAAAATGACTACCCACTAGCTAACCAAAATGAGGCCCTAAGCCTTCTTATTTATACAATTTGAGGACCCAACAGTCCTCCTAAAATTTAGGGACTTGGCTGCCCAAGACTTGTAGTTAACAGCAGTCCTACTTGACTTGCTTGGCTGCCCTTGTGCTCATTGATTTGGTGGCCTTTGAACTCCGAGCTGATGGTGGAGAATTCGAGGTAAGGGCCCATAAATGAGGGGGACACCTTCCTACAAATCCTCTAGCTTGTTCTCCCACGAATTTGGCTGCCAAGTGCTCATTAAGACCTTCAATTTTGTCTCCAAGTTGACCAAAAAGGCTACACAAAGCACCCATTAGACTTGTTGGCATAATGACTAACCAAATTCACTCTATTAACATAAAAATAATCAAAAACATGCAATAAACAAATGAGAATGGTGGACTAAGCCAAATTAGGAGGTTGAATGAGCCCAAATAATTGTACATTTTTGGGGCTCATCATCACCCCCCTACTGAAAGTGTTGCTCATCCTCTGAGCAACCAAATCTCTCCCCTTGTCTTTGATGGCCTTGGTGACTTCCTTGGCTAGCATCTCGGCCGATTTCTCCTTTGGCTTCCCGCTTTTCAGACTTTCCTGTAGAAACTGTTCGCTGGCTTCCTGTAGAAACAGTCTTTGTCTTCCTGTAGAAGCAGTCTGCTAACCTCCTGTAGAACCAATTTTCTCTGATTTTGCCTGCGGTATTGTCTCAACTTGTTCTGTTTTAGTGGCTTGTTGAAGGCTTACATTCACAGGTACACTGATAGTTTCACCAGATGGATTGGACTCAGACACTGCATCATTCAAATTTGAAATTGCTTTTTCCTCTTCTCTGAAAATCTACTTGCTCTGCAATGCTGTTTGTTAATACATCCTTTGTCTTAGAAGCTTCAAAATTTTCAGTTCCCTTTAGATATGCAGAATCATTTGCCAAGACATCCTCCATTTCTGCTGCTTTTCTTAGTGCCCTCAGCCTTGGTATGAGTGTGCAAGTATATTCTTGTAGAAGGCTGAACCATGATCAGATTATGTCCAAACCTTGAAATTTAAACGGCCCCTCTGAAAAATGGTAGCTGCATGCAGAGCCTCAGTCAATCTTCACTGATAAGTACATTGTTTGCACAACCCAAAGGAATGCATAGAAATCTATTATACCGGTCAGAACAACAAATGAGTATGACATGATGGGCATGTAGCCAAAATATGAAATTCTAGAAACAAGTTTTGTCATCTCCAGCTTGGTGAATAAATAGAACGTGGCATAGAGAAACAAGTAGAATGCGGAGGAGCCTGCAGTCAAATAAGATTTCCACCAACGGTTGTAATCTTCACTGCACATTTCAACGTAGCACAAGATAACAGTGATTTCTGCACATGTAACCATGAGGATCACAAAGACAATGAACAGGAACCCAAATATACAATAGGACTGATGCAGCCCTATTGAAGTTAATCTGAAGAACAATCCAATGGATACAATTCCAAACCATAAAAGGACTGAGGCAAACATAGTCTCGAAAGGAACTATACCAACTGATTTTTTCCATAGCAGTGCATTGAGAATAAAGAAAATGCAAAAGGAAATGCATGGAAACAAGAATGTGGCCTTCAGCATATTCCTCCTTTCTCCTCGTTTTGAGCTTGAACTTTTCTAAAAATCCCGTGGTCAGCCAACAGAAGCATCAACCCACAGAAGCGCCTCATGTTTTCTCTCTGCAGGGCTGTTTTCTGCCTTTCCTGTAGACGACATCCTGTAGAAACGCCTGTAGAGCGTGATTCGGCCTTTGAGTGAGCCCGCTGCACTAGAGAAATTTGAAAATAGGTAGGAAACTCAGCGGAGGACGATAGATTAAGCCGATTGTGGAAGCAGAGGATGTATTCTTTGAGTGAACATGATGCAAGTGCAAGTTGGCAACCATCTGTGAGTTTCAGCTGAGCGTTGATTAATGTTTGCGTGATTTGTGGTGAAGGAGTGCAGTGGCCAAGCGTGCATGGTTTTTTAGAACTGCAGTAATGTCATGAACTGCTGTTGTTATTTATTTTTTCTCTGCTTGTATTCAATTCCATTAGTTGCACTTAGAGTTTAGAATATCCCCAACTGACTGTGTTTTGTTTTTGAACTTCACGTGAATGGCTGATCCATGCATGCGTGATTTTTGCCTTGCTGAGTGCAATTGAACGTGGCTCCCTTCTTGGCTGAATCCACTCATCTCATTCATTCATGCATTGCTTTAGATTAGATCTATGCAAATAGATGAACAAGGTTAAGTCACGTACCTGCAAGTTAAACGGCTGATTGTGAAGCGTGTTGCTGCATGCATGTGTTGATCTTCATTTGCTGCATGTATGGTGGCTTGACTGATGATTTATGGCTGTTTTTTCTTGTGCAGGTGCCCTCTGGACGGATCTAAGCTGCACGAGTTCATTTCCACGTTCAACTCTGCCCGTTCAAGCTGCTGCTGCTGCATGGTCACAACCAGAACTTCTTTTTGCCATTTCTCCCAAACGGTAGATCGGTTTGATCTGAAACTTGGTGAGCATGTTCCTACCATCCTTATGCATCTCCCATAGCAAATTCGTGATCAATGGATGCACGGATTTCGAGAAAAATGGAAAATGGCTGAAGATTTCAGAGCTTGATTTCTCGGAAACCGTGCATCGGAATCGGCTGAAACTGCTTGGGTAGGCTTCTATCACCCATGTGCATCTCCCCATGAAACAGGTTTTGAAACAAATGCACGGTTATGGAGAAAATGCAAAAATGGCTGATGGTGATGGAGACTGATTTCTTGGAAACCGTGCACCAGAATTGCATGAAACTGCTCAGGCATGTTGTCATCAACCTTGTACAATTCCCCATAAAACGGTTTGTCAAATGGATGCATGGTTTTCAAGTTATGGCATAAACAAATTCTGCTCTATGGATTTTTGCCTCAAGGCGTTTTGCATGTGCTTGCATGGGATGACAAAATGAGTTTTGGCTGTGATGCAGGTATGGAGATGATGGAGGAGGAGTTGGAAGATTGCATGAGGGCTTCTGAACCCTTGAGGAAGCTACCATGCTTGCCAAACCACTTTTTGAAATGCATGCCTAGTTTCCCACAATTTCTACAGGAAGTTCCTGTAGAAGCACAATGAGGAGCACAAGGAGGTGAACGAATGATGGAGAAAGGCAAGGGATGGACACACAAGTGCTTGTAGGCCTAATCAACAGATTCCCACCATTAGATTCACTTTTCAAATTGGATTTGGCTCGTCCAAAGGTTCTACAGGATGTTTCCTGTTGAAATACAGAGCTTCCTGTAGAAGACACAGTTTTGAGGAAAGAAGCATAATGACATGAAAAAAATGATGGAAAAGGGGTGAGGAATGGAAACATGGATGTGGGTAGGCCTCATGGACATATTCCAAGCCTTCAGGTCCTCCTCGGAGATCAATTTGGCTTTTTTGTAAGCTTCCTGTAGAAGATACGAAACTTCCTGTAGAAGGCACAAAAACTCCTTTGTCTTTGTGTTGAGTGATCCACCTGACCTACAATGTCCTTCTTGCAACCTGCAATGTCATTGCTGCAACATGAAATTATTCAATGGAGATTAGCTTTTTATTTTTTCTTTTTTTTTTTTTTTTTTTTTTTTTGAAAAACAACTAGGGTGCCCCATGGAGGTTTTCACCCTAATTGCCTGCCCTGGGCGCCTCCAAGGGAGGTTTTCACCCAGAGATCTTATTCTCTTTTCTCTTTTTTCCCAACCCATTGACCGCCTCATGGAGGTTTTCAATCAATGAGCCAATCTAAGGCGCCTCTGAGGAGGTTTTCACCTTAGATTTTTATTTTCTTTATTTTCATTTTATTTTCCTCTTTTTTTCTCTTTTTTTTCATTTTTCTACCCTAACCTACTTGAAAAACAAAATCATTTTCAAGTATAAGAATACTTCCAATGGAGCCATGTGCACATCAAGATTAGAGACAAAATGATGTGAAGGCTCGGAATGCATGCTTTGACAACTATCCAAATTTCAGAGACAAAATGATCTGACTTTGAAAGTACAAAACATAGCTGAGGAAGAGAGTACTGCTGCAACTTAGTGACTGTCTGGAACCATGTCTCAATATAGCTTTGATATCCTTGGTCCTTTTTCTGATCTGGATCATTCTTCATGTCACCTTCTATCATGACTTTCTCATCTTCCTCCTTTTGCTGATCTTTCTCTTGAATACATGGAGGATTTGATGGTAACCATGAGGAGGCTTTCTCGATCTCTGATTCTGATCTCTTTTCTTCATCAAGTGCAGCCCATGGTTCTTTGATCTCCTCTTTTGAATCTTCTTTTGCTGGATGTGATCCTTCAATGGTTTCAAGATGATCTCTTTTTTGGAATGCTTTTCCTGAGCTTTGGTGAACATCATTGAGCTCACGAGGAATCATTTGCACATGTTGTGCCTCAGATTTGCAATGGGGTTGAGCTGCTCCATTGCATGGTTTTGGAAATGGAGGTACGGGTAGCTGAGTGGAGGTGTGAAATTGAGATGGAGATGGATGGCATTGTGGTTGGGTAGGCATTTGGGGTTGCCTTGGTGGAGGAGGAGGCGATGGTTGTGGATGAGCAGGTGGTGGAGGAAAATGAGTGGGATGAGAGTTGTACTGGGGCCTCCACCCCTGATAAGGTGCATTCCACTGAGGCTGTGGCTGAGCATAAGAGTGAAATGAATGAGCAACTGGTTGGGCATAATATGGATCTGTGAAGGAACAAGGAGGATATGACCAAGGAGGAGGTGTAGACCAGGAAGGATGAGCAGGGGGACCCCAAGAAGGCATGAAGGTGGCTTGGTAAGGGTCATAATAGGTCTCGGGTGTCCCTTGTAGTTCCTGCTGGTAGGGTACGGGTCCATGTGGCCTCCTTTGGTTCATATAACAGAGTGATTCAGTGGCTCCCTTGGCTCTTTGATATGTAGCTTTGATTCTGGGCAAGGAAGGGCACTGATCTGTAGGATGGTATTCTTCACAGATGAAACACACTTCTAGAGAGTGCATTGGACATTCGTTCCAAGGATGCTTTCTAGTGCACCTAGGACAAAAAATGGCCAAAGCCCTCTTGGCTTCTTCTTGCTTCTTTTGGATCCGCAAGGTATCTAGTTGCATGGCAAGAAACTGCCTCATATCACTCTTGAAACCTTCGATCTGATTTTCAAATTCATCTTTGGACAAGGGACTGCTCCAATCATTTCTGCTTGTAGCCATTTGCTTCAGAGGAGTGTTTCTTTCTTCTTCTCCCCTAGAGGTTCTTCAGATATGTCTTGATTGTCCACCCAGGGGTTCTTTTCATCACAGCCATCGAAGAAGAACGTTGGCTGTGTGAAGCAGTGGGGGGGTTGTGCAATCATTTTTCTAACTTATCTCTACTCCTACAAAGCATGAAATGAAATCTTTTTGGTTGTTTTTTTCTTTTTTCTACTTCTACTTGCAAAACTGAAATAGATTGAACTGCAACTAACTATCTTGCTGAAATGAAAATGCGGAATTGAAATGAAAGCAGGAAAGGACTAATCTATTTTGCTCAAATGAAATTGCAGGAATGAAATGCTAGGCTACGCTTGCGAAATTGAAATGCTAATCTACGCTTGCAGAAATGAAATTGCGGAATTGAAATGCTAATCTACGCTTGCGGAAACGAAATTGCGGAATTGAAATGCTAATCTATGAAAGCAAGAAATGCGAATCTATGAAAGCAGGAAATTCTAATCTATGAAAGCAGGAAATGCTAATCTATGAAAGCAGGAAATGTCTATGCTACTTTTGCAGAATGGAAATGAAGTAAACTACTTAGCAGAAGGTTGTAGTAGAAAATAGAAGAATAGCAACAATCACCAATACTCTGCCGCTTCCCCGGCAACGGCGCCAAAAAGATGGTGAGCTCCAGTATTGTAGCAATAATGCTACAACTCCTAGGGCTTCCTGTCTCTTAATTTTATCAACCCGGTAGTTCGTACAAACTTGGAAGCGACGGTGCTGTATGCACAAGTACTAGCTCTTGTCGCAGCTGTCACTTGGTCAGCTGGCACAAGTCCGCTAGGGCTCAAGCCAACTTCTATAGGCTCTCAGAAGAAGCTTGTTAAATGATGGACGAAAGCTAGCTCAAAGAAGACTAATCTACTTGGCAAAAATGAACTGAAAGCAAATCAAAACATGGAAACCCTAGGAAACCCTAATTTAACTAGTCTAACCTCTAGGATGCAAAGAATGTGAAGGAAACTTCTACCAATGATGCCATTACTTCTAATAAGTGAAAATGCATGAATCTAATCTACTTGCATCTTAAAAGACATGTTTTTGTATTTTTTTCTTTAAGTGGATGGAGTGATTGTGATTTTGTGCTTATTAGGGTTTGGTTGTGCAGATGTGATGCGGAAGGAAGGAAAGCTTGGGAAAGGTTGGGGAGGCTAGGAGAGGTCCCCAGAGATCCTTAGCATCAGTCCACAGAGGTTCCTCACGTTCAGAGGCTCAGCAACCGAGTGAGTGGCCTCCTACAGGATGTCTGCAGGGGATTCTACAGGAAACGCAGGGGTTTCTACAGGAAGGTCTGCAATTCTTCTACAGGATGTTCTGAAATGGGATGTTTGAGGATGGATGGTTGATGGAAGATGCATGGATGGTTATGGAGGTAGGATGGGGGTCTGAAGTGACCCAGGAACTGATGGATGGAGTGGTGAGGTGATGTGGAAAGCTGACTTGGCTTGAAGGTGGTTGAGACAACAATGGGGAAGAAGGTAAGGTTACTTGGCAAAAGAGAAGATGGGAGATGAGGGAACAAACTTGGTGATGGAGGAGCTGATCTGAACAAGGCTCAAATGAACGAGGAGGTGATGAAGATGCCCTGCATAGTGGTTACTTGATCAAACCAACTACATCTTGCATGCAATCGAAATATCATGTGATCTATCTAACAAGTTAATGAAATCGGTGGACAACAACCTTATTCATGAAAAGAATCACGTACAACCTGTGAAAAAAACATTATCAAAGAGATATAAATGCATGAATAACTCCTACCAATCTATCTTAAACATAAGAAACTACTTTAACCATCAAAAGCAACCTAAGTAACACAGCATGAATTAAATCTAAAGAGCAGATTTTTTCTCAAGAACGCAGCAAACACACATAAAGAGAAACAAGGGAGGTACTGGGCGCTTGAGATGGGCCCAACCCCAAGAGCTACAGCCTCCCATGAAAGATTTAGAGCTGGTGCAAAGCTGGATCCATCTTTATTAATCAAGAAATGAAAAGTACATCAAAACTGTCCACAAGGAGAACTTGAACATGAGCTGAAAGAAAAGCTAATCTATTGCATAAAAGTCGAACTACAAACTAGCTAACTAATGGCTAAAACAAAATGACTAACTAGCTACAAAATGACTACCCACTAGCTAACCAAAATGAGGCCCTAAGCCTTCTTATTTATACAATTTGAGGACCCAACAGTGCTCCTAAAATTTAGGGACTTGGCTGCCCAAGACTTGTAGTTAATAGCAGTCCTACTTGACTTTCTTGGCTGCCCTTGTGCTCATTGATTTGGTGGCCTTTGAACTCCGAGCTGATGGTGGAGAATTCGAGGTAAGGGCCCATAAATGAGGGGGACACCTTCCTACAAATCCTCTAGCTTGTTCTCCCACGAATTTGGCTGCCAAGTGCTCATTAAGACCTTCAATTTTGTCTCCAAGTTGACCAAAAAGGCTACACAAAGCACCCATTAGACTTGTTGGCATAATGACTAACCAAATTCACTCTATTAACATAAAAATAATAAAAAACATGCAATAAACAAATGAGAATGGTGGACTAAGCCAAATTAGGAGGTTGAATGAGCCCAAATAATTGTACATTTTTGGGGCTCATCACATAGTAGACCCTTTACCTCAACTTCCTTCATTCTTCTTGTTCTCTTTCTCTTGTGGATTTCATAGCCAAATTGGTGCATTCTATTTGGAGTGGAAAACCTCTATAAATAGAGGAATGTCCCTCCATTTAGGCCGACTAGTCCTCCTAATTGTAGGATGACTTTGACGGCAGCTTGGTGGCTGATTTGTTGAGCATACTACGGATAGTTTCCATGGTGGTGTAACATGCTTGAAGGAACTTCTTTATGGTGCCATAACATAGGAGTGGACTTGAATTTTCTTGTAGGTTTTTCATTTAACTTTAATATATATTTATACATGGTGTAACATGCCCTTAAGGCCTACAAAATTTCCTTTTGACGATTTGTCTCACCTATAGCACTTTGACATGTGCTAGACCTACTTCAATGAGAAAGAAATTCATTGACATATATTATAAAATAATATTTATTTTCTTGAATAAGTACAAATATCAAAAGTACATTTATGAAGACCGAACCTAGTTACACTTTCCTTGAACAACTTGAACTCTGTCAGCCATTTTTCTAAGACTCCTAAGTAAATAGTAAGGAAGATTCAAAGGTTTCCTACTTGTAAAATGCATTAGAAGCCTAATATGATATTGATAAACTTTGTTGAACCTCCCTTCACATGTAAAATACCTTTGAATCACCTCCAACAATTTACTATGGTGGTCCTGTAGATATCTCCTTGGAACAACAAACCCATACCCCTCCTGGTATTGTGGTTTCAGAAAGTCTTTGAAATGAGCCAAATCTAACTCCATACCCTTAAACCATTCCTCACCATGTAAAGGGATCTTAGTGGCATCAACTATTGATTGCGCTGTGACTAGAAAAGTAAGTGTTCCAACCTTCGCCTGCAATCCATCAAAACCCTTGGCAAACTCCTTAGTCAATTGTAGATTGTACCCTTGAATATTTTCACAAAACCTCAAACACCTGACATACTAAAAAACCATTATGATGGCTGGGTATGTATTAATAAATGTGAAATATTGTGGCTCAAACCAAACAATGGTGCCTCCCTTGTGGTTCTTTTCCTCTGGAGTTGACATGATTTTTTTTGTAGCAGTCAATAGTCTAGGGTTTTAAAGCAACTTGTTTTGTGCAACAATGTAGGAGTAATGATAAGAAGGAATCTTTCAAGTTAAACCTATGATGATGATTAAGAAACAACAAACTTCACACAAGAGACTAATCAATACATACTTTCTTCAGAAAAACCCTAAACAACTTGCAAATTTTTAACTGCTGATAGAGAACTTAAAGGGACAGGCGCAACACCTTGTGAGAAGCGCAACGCTCAAGGAAATTAGGTTTCAAACACCTCTCAAGCACAATAGTTAGGGTGAGGGGCTTCAATGCAATTTCAACACATAAGACACTTTTCACATGGAAGCTCTGCAGAAGAGAATGCAACCTTGGAAACAAAGAAATGCAAAATATAATGACTGTGTGGTATCACAACAATTAGGAGAAAGCATAGTGATTTGAGAAAGCACAATTAATTAAAAAAACACAGTGAGGATGAATTTGCTATTTTTGCAGGTTTTGAATAGTTTTAGCTGGCTCATGCATGCAACTTAAAATTTATTCATAGCTAAGGAACAAATATTAGTTCGATTTTTCACCTGTGAAAGGAGTTTGGTCTTTAGATTGAAAAGAAAAGTGGTGCTGTGTGGAAACACTTCGCCCTTGCCTCCTTTTTGTAGCACCTTAGCACGACCACACCACAGGTTTCCAATGCGAATAAACAGGAAATGAGAAATCTTGGATGAAGGTAAAAGTTAAAATAATCTCCCAAAATGGCCTGGAGAAGAATTGATAGCAATGATTGCATTTTGAAATGGAAATGATGAATGAGAAACACCTCCTGGAAAGTGCAACACTTGAGAAAACACAACAAACTTTCCTTTTGATTGTTGCACTCTTGGTGAGGTCGTGACCTTGTCATTAAATGACATCTAAACTGACTAAAAAAAAGCACGATAACAAAAATATTTTGTCATGATTTCTTTGATGTAACTTGACCTCTATACTTAGGTGACTAACCCATGAGAACCAAGGATTTTTATGACATGATCCTTTTGTACTCTTCCATGGTGACCAATAACTTTCTATGATTACCCCTTTAATAATCAAGCTTCATGACTTTAGACATTTGGAATTTTAGCAAAATAGGCAGACTTTACATGACACTTAGTCCAAAGCTAGACCTCTTTAAACCATAATAGTAAGGTCATAATGACTGATATTTACAAGTTGACCTTAGATAAATAGAAATACTAACATGACCAAGATTACTATAATATAGGACCCTAACACTCGACAAGTTTGTTAGCAGGAACAAGAAAGATTAGGTAGAGAGACTAGTAGAGGCCACTTGGGCCTACAATACCACTTGGAAAACCACCACTGGATTCACTCCATATAATTTGGTTTATGGGAAGAAATATCTGCTTTCTATTGAGTTTAAATATAAAACTTTGAGAATGGAATCTTAGTTGGACTTAGATTTCACCACAACACAACAAAAAATGATGCTCCAACTAAATGGCTTAGATGAGTTCAAAATGCAAGCTCTCTTACAAACTGAAGTCATACAACTGGAAAGGAAGATCTGGCATGACAAGCATATCAAGGAAAAGAATTTTCAAGAAGGGGATTGGGCCCTGTTATATGATTCTAGGTTCAAATATTTTAAAGGGAAGCTAATGACAAGATGGTTGGGTCCATACCTAGTGGAAAAGTGTCATGAAAATGGACCTGTCCAGATCAGAACCGTTGATGAGGAAGGCATTCCATTTCTTGTAAATGGGTATAGGTTGAAGTTATATAGAATACCTCTGTCCAAGGAGGAAATCATCAGTTCAATCAGAAAAGAATTAAATGTGATTGGGAGTCTCATAGCTTCTAGTCCACAAAATTCCTAGAAATTTGAAAAAAATAAAAAAATAAAAAGGCCTGGATGGAAACCTATATGAGGCATCTAAGGCCAATTCCAGGGTTCAAAACCTCTCTGAGGTAGTCCAAGAGCAAAAAAAAGGACAAAAAATAAAGATCCCTAGTTGAAAACCTCCCTTGAGGCACCTAGGGAAAGCATGCAGGTTGAAAACCGCCTTTGAGGCAGCCTGTGTGTCTCAATAAAAATAAAAAAAAATAAGAAAGAAAAAAGGGAGAACAAGGAAGAATCTTATATCATAATCGCTAACCTTTCTTTTGTTTTATAGAATTATACACTGTGGTAGATTTCATGGCTACAGGTCAAGATCTACAAGCTATCATCCATTCCTCAATCCATACACCTCATAACTATCCTCTCCATTCATATTATTATCTCTCGCCACCATCCCATCATCAAGAAATCCAAATTTCATCTCCTCTCTGTGATGCTACAAGGACCTGTATTGCTATAGGAAGGTCCTGTAATGCTACAGGAGGAGCCCGTGTATCTATAGGAGGGAGATATGAGGAGGAAAACAACCCAAGAGACCATCCTGACTCTGAAAAATGATAAATATGGTCCTCCTATGACTTTTACATCATCCATACATCACCCATTCACTCCATTCACTAAAAGTTTGCTCAAATTCTCCACTCCGTCCTACCTTGAGAAAAAACATAGAAGCTACATTGTATACACTACTCCTCTATGAATCTAACCCTATCCTCATAGCTTATCATCATCTCTCCTATCTCCCTCATGCAAACTGAAGACTTCAAGGGGAGAACAAAACACTGCTACAGGAAGCAACTTCTCCTGTGGTAGCCTGTGTAGCCACTCAAAAATCAGTGATATTGTTTTTTCTCCCACCTCCAGAAGGGATGATGAAGCTTTGTTTGCAGCTATAAAGAGACCCCTCATTCTCAAGAAGGATTTCCACCAACAAAAACAAATTGGATATCAGAAGAGGCGGTTGAAAACACACAACAAAAGCAACATTCAAGGTAGCATCAAGAATGAAGACATGCACAATAACTAAGTCAAAGAGGTAAACTCCCTTGATCAAATGATATATGATCGAACTCCAACATGAAAACATTTTCAGCAGTTCGATCCATAGGTAGGCTTAAGTATGGAAACCTTGATCTCCTCCCTCTGCATAAAAATGACAAAAATGTGTTTTGAGTGAGAAAATGTGTTTTAATGGGTTGGAGGTGGCAAGTGAACTTGGCCACCCTTGACTAGTAAACTCAAGTGTGAGTTAACTCATCCATGCAACGTGGAAATTTAAACTCAAAATGAAGTGGTGTCCTCGAAGAGTGGGGTGATAATCATGAGGGAGAAATGATTACAATTAGTGGGGACAATGGTTTGAAATAGGAAAATTGTTTTAATTCCAAGTCACTGGAGAGCACCAAGATTTTGACCAAAAGAGGATATTATGTGTTGGCTCAACTTAATTTGCACCATCACTCATTCCAAAAATAGGTAGATGAAGGACGAGCTAGTGAATCGAGCAGCCTAGAGTTCCACCGAGGAGCTTTAAACCTTGTCTAGAAGTGCTACAGGAGAAAGTTGTAGGCATACCTGCAATTGCTATAGGAGAGCTAAGAGGAGCTACAAGAGGAGTTGGGAGGAGAAAAATGAGTCACAATGGCTCGATACTGTATCAAAACCTTCATGCACACCCATAATTTCTTTGATAAGAAGTAAGCGACTCCCTCTTTCTTTGTTTATACACCCAATTTCATGAGGAGTCTACTTGAAATTAAGAGCCTATAGAAGTCAATTGATCAGTAGGGGGTATTTTTGGAAGTTTGCTGTGGTTAAGATAAGAGAAAATAGTTTGGTTGATATCAATTCAAGCACCCTTCTTCCTCACTATTACCAAGCACTGTACCACTGTTTCACCACTAAGGATGTTTGATATTTTTTTGAATTCCACACCTACATAAAATCAAGGAGTAACAAGGAAGAGTTGGGACGAGGATTTAACAGAAGGGAACCCTCCGACACCAGGATAATTCACCAACACCCTCCTGTAGTTGACATCTTTAGAAAACACCAGTGGTTGGGTTAGTTTGAGTTGCTAAAGGAGTATGATGATGATCTTTCCCATGAATTTTCCAAGATCATCATCATACTCCCAATAGAAATAGTTGGCCATCTCTCTCAGTCCTAAAACCATCAGCAGAGTGACCACTTTTCCTCTAGGAATTAGACGGAGAAAAGAAGACACGCAATCAAGTGTCATAACAAGGAAAACCTTCTTCCTTTCAAAAGAGAAGCCTTTAGAAGACAACAACGGAGTGAGAAGAGAAAGCCTGCCTTACCCTTGGGATGAGGTAGATTACCATATCCTTAAATATATATCTTTTGAAGGGAGATTAAGTGTGCCTAACACTTCAAGCTACTCTAGGAGCTAAGATTCAAGGTACAATCACCCCTTTCTCAAAGACTTAGTGCCCTCATTTCCTCCTGCAGTCAATCATGGAGATGAGTCAGAAGGTAATGGAAGGAAAAGACTCAACTCACCATGGCTTCATCAAGTCGATAGTGGTGGATGCTCTGAACCACTTGAGAATCCATGTAATATGGAACAAATTTGTGGACATGGATAGGGAGACATTCATAGAAACACAAGCCCTCACATCATGAGAGACACAAACCTCTACTATTAGAGGAAGATACGGAAAACATAGTAAGAAGAAGGAGAAAAGATAGAGGAGGAAGAGGCAACAAGAACATGAAGAAGAAAGAAAAACAAAGGAAAAATAGGCAGCAAAGACATAAGAAGGAGAAGCAGAGATGAAAAGAGGAGGGGGAGAAGAAAGGAGAAGAAAGAGTAAGCCCTGAGGAGACTTCTCCACCCCAAGGAGCAAAAGACACTGAATAAGAAGTAGCTGCAAATTTAAATACACTTGGCACTCCTGTCAAGCCCAAGAGGAAGCAATGAAGACCAAGTCAAATGTATTTCATAACTAGGAAGAGCACTAGAATTAGATAAGGGAAGCCATAATCTCCTACAAATGTTCCTATAATTATTGATGAGTCACCTTGCAAAAAGGAAGAAATAAGACCCAATGAAGGAAAAATTGAGGAGGTCAATCCTCGTAAAATCAAAACCAAGTCACCTATAACACCTGTGAGTAGGTATAACACCCTTAAAGAAGCCAAGGACACAATCTGCCTTTGTGGAATAAGAAAAAGAGAAGCTATAGGAGAATCGAGGTTTTCTACAGGAGAGACAAGATTTGCTACAGGAGGGGCAGAGTCTGCTACAGGCATGACATGGGAAGCTACAGGAGCACAAGAAAGAGTTACAAGAGGAAGCCATCAACTCAAATATTGTTGTAAAATACCTACAAGAGCTCCAAGAACCTAGCCCACAACTTAGATTGAGATTATACTACAAATTCATTCAAGGAGGAAGGATTATCCTTGAAAAATTTGCAATCCCACTCCTTTATGAGCTGGAGATAAAGAGAGTTAGAACCCATAGGTGGATGCAAATTGATGAGTCTAATAATCTAGAGGATGTAGGCCTCGTGGAAGAAAAGTTCATTGAAATGGGAAAATAGTTAAGTGATTTGAGAATGAGAGAGTCTATGATGAAGGAGAAACTATAAGCATAAAACATGAGGTTGAGAGAGAGGCTGCAGGAGAAAGAAACACAACTTGCCACCATGGAAAGTCTCTCCATGGAAGCACTACAATGTAGAAAACCATCAAATTCTTATGCCCTCTTTCTTAAAGAACAATGGTTGTAGTTCCAAATCAAAACTTTGGCACAATATGGATCTCTGCCTTTTTAGGACTACATGTAGTTCATTGAATTTTGCAACCAAACTAACATGGAAGACATGGAAAAATTCGTTGAATTTTATATGCACAACCTCATTTTGACAAATATGAATTTTTGGGATCCCAATTCAAGATTGGGAGATATGCAGCTGATGGATTTAGCATCCTGGATGACTCATGAGGAGACAAGATCTAAGGAGGTGAAAAAGGTAATGGAAAAGGAGGGGAAGGAACCATTGTATATTAGAGCAGAGCTCATGAGCCCAAAGTCCTTCATTAGAAATCATGACATCATCTCCAATGATGCTGCTTTATCACCCAAATACATTGCTACCTAGGAGCAAGCCATTCTACACTTTGAAGACACATTCAAGATGTTGGGAACATAAATTCTGCAAGCTTTCCAAAGGAGATGGCATGTCTTACCCTCATCCTACATATCAAATAATATCACTCTCTTGAAAGGCTAAGGAATTCCTTGGAGAGAACACCATTGTACAAGAGGATCATGCAGAGGATGAAAATCAGGTGGATAGGACTCAAACTCAGTCCACCCTTGCTGCTAGGCTTACAAGAAGGAAGAGATGAAGCAGAAGAGCAGAAGGAGTGGACAAAGATAGAGAGGAATGCAGGTTTTTACCCCCAAGAGGGCACACCATTTGAGGAGCCTTGGGATGTCAGGGAGGCCACCAGGGCCATGAAATAACTGCACATGGATGAATGATTTGCTCAGAGGATGAGCAACACCTTCAACATAGGGGTGATGATGAGTCCCATAAATAGGTACATTTTGAAGATCATTATGCCATCCTCCAACCTTAAAACTATCCTTCTCTTACATTAATTCACATTTTTTTTTTATATTATGCTTAGTAAGAGAAGTAAAAGTTGTTTGTCTTAGTATGTGGCCTAATGTGGTTTAATTGCAGGAAAATGAATCATTTTTGATGCTATTACTATGCAGGGGATTGATGGAGACAATTAGGAGATAATCTAGGGGGTTTGTCCACCTCCTTAACTCCCTAAACTAGGCTTGGGATCACAATATCCTCACTCGCCAATTCGAGTTCATTGTTAACCAAGTGACTCCTAGTCCAAGTGAATATCAAGAGGGACAAGATCCGCCATTTTTTAGATCAAGGAGGGAACCACTCTTAATTTCAAGGGCACTGCTTCAATTACCATTTTGTATAAACAAACTAGAAGAAGAGCTCATTAGGATTTGATGTTTTTTTTCATTTAGGTGTGGCTATTGAGCTTCAAGCTTGAAATTATTACTTCAAAATTTTATGTGATGTATTAGACCTGCACTTTTTGATAATGGGAATTTGGATTTTAAGATGCATCTGATTTAGTTTTAAAGGGCCAAGATCTTTGGGTTTGGGCCCAACCTAGAGGCTTTGGTCCCTTTTCTTGTACTTATGTCTTTTATTGATTCGAAGTAGTTCATAGTTTCTTGCATTTGAGTAGAGATTAATCTATAAAATTCCATGGTTGCAACCTCTACACCACCTCTCTTGTGGGAGAATGAGTGGAAGGATTCACAACCACAATCCAAAAATATCGTGTTTATGATTTATTGGAAATAGATTAGTGTTAGTTTTCCTATTTTACATTTTCTTTATATGGCTTAGAATTCAGTTTAGTGATTAGATCAATGGTATTGCATGAATTAGTTGTTATTTAAATTCAATTCATCTTTTCCATCATAAGTTATTTCATTTTGTTAATGATAAATGGATGCATGAATGTGATTGATTGCAGGGCTAGTTAATCTGTAGGGAAGGGACACTTTACCACTTCCATATTGAGCTCCTTCATCTTCTCCTTCCACTTCCAAATTTTGTCCCAAAACCCTATTTTATAAGCCATTCTTCCTAGTATACAAAGATCACTCATCCTAGTGCAAGACATGCCTCTGAGAGGTCCTGAGCTTGGCTAGGGGCTCAAACCAACCTCCCTCCATTTTCTTGAACTTCCATCCACCTCTCCATACCCTTAGAACAACATTTTCAGCTCCAAAAACCGCTTGGATGCCCTCCTGTAGAATTACAAGCCTCCAATAGCAAACTTGTAGCATCATTTTCCTTCATCATTTTTATCTCCACTGCAACTTTGACTTAGTCTAGATGAATGATGACCCCGACCTGTAATTTTATGATCAGGGGAAGCTCCCAGGCCACTCCAACCAATCCTTTCCTTCACTGCAAAAACAAGGTAGTGTTAGTTTTTTTTTATCACAAGTATGATGCAAGTAGGTTAATGATTTACAAATAAGTGTGAACTAGGTCGATGGTACATGCAATTTTGATTTTAATTTGATGAATTATGCAAGGCATAATAATTTCCTTTCTGCAAGTAGATTTGGTAGTTTGAATTTTGAAGGATAAAATAGTTTTCTTTCTGCAAGTAGATTAGTCTTTGTCCTTTCACGATTTGATTATTTAGAATTTACAAGTTGAGTCAATGGAATCTCCACTTTCATAGCTAGAAGTATTTCCAATTGCACCTTTATCAACAAGATTTGATTCTAATTCAGTAGGATAAATAGTCTCCAATCACTTCTGTTCTAATGTCATAAATGAGGGTGGCATGAGTGGAATCCTATTTGCTGTGCATATAACACTGTCACCTCAAAGTTTGTATGAACCCCAGGTTGATAATTTGAGTTGAGGAGCCCTTAGTGTTATCACTCCATAATTTCCCTAGGTCGAGGAGAGAAATCTAGAGGTAACCACAAAACCAGTTTTAAAGCTGGGATCTAGCCCTTCCAGCTTCAGAGAGGGATCTCTTTGTCTGTTTTAGATTTCTGCTTCAGATTTTAGGCAAGTTATTTAAGTTTGAGTTGGGTTTTTCAAAAGTTTGGTTGAAAGACATTGGAAAAGTCCATTGGGCATGGAGTCATAAAATTTTGAGTAATCAATCATAAAATGACAGAGGAACTGTAACAGGGCAGGGTAGGAAAACTCTTGGATCTTATAGAGTGCTTGTGGTATGAATAAGATGAATCATATTTAGGATCAATTTAAATATAGAGCATACACGGATGAATTCTATACTTAAATATCAAAAGAAAACATTGATATTGTTAACAAGCCAGAGCAGAGTACACTTAAGCAAATTCGACCCTTAATCTTCTTGCAACAATAAGGAGGGGAAAAACATATGGAAACTAAGGAAAAGAAACAATTTTACATGAAAGAACACATCACCAATTGCTTGACATGGGAATCCTAGAACAAAACTCTCTATATTTCTATAAATTGATCACTTTGAGTACAATCCACGACTTACATCAATGTACAACTCTTTTCTTCATGCATAATCCAACATAATCCAACACATTCCAACCCTTAATAAGTCTTATTACAACATATTTATAGACTATCTTGAATAAATTCAGACTTCAAATCAAACTCATTACAAAAATAATATCTACTAAAAACATGTAGATATTTCTAAAACATAACTAAATAATAGGAATTCTGGACAAATTTGGCCGTTCTGTTGAATCTTTGAAGGAAATTTGTCGCTGACTGTCTAGAAAAAATAACTGAACAATATACTAAAAATAAAAACAATCACTAGAAAAGTGCAAGAAATATGGAACTGCTGGGAAAATATTTAGCCTTCAAATATGAAATTGGTTCATTAATGTTGATCCTCTACCTTTAAATCTGGAGTGGTTATAGTTGTTTTCGCATAAGCTGTGAGCTTCCCATTCCAAACTATCATCCCCTCTTTTCTTGCGATTTCAACAGCTTCCGACCCATCTATCTGTTAACACTTCTACATGGTCTTATTGGAGAAGTTTCCAATTTATTTGCCTTCCCCTTTGGCATTTATTTCATATATAACTGGGCCAATGACTGTCAACTTAATGCTATCGATGCCCCTTTATAACGTAATTTAATGTGAATTTCCATTTTTATCCTAGCTCCCTTTGCTTTAAACCTTCTTTCATTTCTTCGCCATAAGACCGAGGGCTGTGACCATTCGGCCTAGCCTTGAGGTGCTAAGTATTTTTATTAGTTTTTGGGGGCTATTCCTTTATAATCTTCTTTAAGCCCTTATTCTTTAAAACTTAACGAATGCCCTCTAGCCCCTCTATCAAAACTTTTCAATCAGAGCTTTTCAAGTGGAAAGTGTTACGAAATGCCGATATCCTCAACCTCTGATTTGTGACCTCCGATATGACATCATCACTACCACGTGGCACATCGTGAGTGGTGACATGTGTCACCTTGATTTTCCCCCTTAGGACCCCTCAAAATGCCAAAATTGCCTGCCATGTGTCCTTCTGTACTGCCACATCATGCTGACATCAGATGCCACGTAGCTTTATCAGAACCAATCATATTCTGCCATGGGTCCTTTATCAGAACCAATCATATTCCACCATGTGTCCCTTATCGGAACCAATCATATTGCGCCACGCGTCCCACTAGAGGAGAGAGAAAAGGCTCATCTTGCTTTGGTTTTGCGATGAATTTCTTTGTTAATCTATTTAGGCATTCCTCGACGGTTGAACACTATGTACGCTTTTTTCCCGGCAGTTTAACAATATCAATTCTTTTTTCCTGACAATTTAACACTATCAACCCCTTGTATATCACAACATTTCATATCGCACTTTTTAAATGTAGTCACATTGTTTAAGCCGTTGATTTCCGGTTGCCGATATGTGATATGCCCTAGACTTGCAATTCGTCGATCACTGATTGTCGATATGCCATATGCCTTCGACATACAATATGCGATTGTCAATTGCCTTGGACCTTTGATCGTCGATTTCCACTTGCTTCAATGTGCCTGGTAGGTGTCCTTTTAATATGAAAACATTGGAAATTCTCCGATGTCACACCGAGCTAACACAAGGCAGAAGAAAAATACCCAAAACTTAGAATTTTTTCATGCTTTTCCTTTATATTATGGTTTTGAGGAGAAAAAATTCAACTAGCTCTATCTTTTGATCTAGAAGTCGGTTTGAAGAACTGGATATATCGTTGGAAAGATGCTTCTGAGAATTTTCCAATGAAAATCCCTCCAATATGATCTGAACCAGACTTTATATTAAAAAAACCATCCAAAATTTCAGATATATCTTGACCACAAGAATTCAAGAACTAAATGGCTTCTTTGACAAGTAAACCTTTAGGCTATGACACCTTAGTGATACATAGGCTAAAATTGACCATCAAATTCTCTAAATTAATAATAGGAAGGAGACACTTCAACCCTAAATTATATGACCCTAACATTGGCTCCAATGTGGATGACATCCTCCTTGTGAGGTGTCAAGAGCACCGTAGATCAATAGCCTTCTCCCTTGGGAAATGGAATAAAAAACAAAAAAAACTAAAACTCAACTGGCTACAAAACTAAAAAATTTAAAGGAAATAATAAATTTGACAACAGATCACCAAAGTCTTAGGGAATTCTCCTCGGGCTTCAAACGTTGGTGATGGTTTTCCACACCTGCTAAAAGTATATACACTAGGTGATCTCTTCTCCCCAATGTAGCCAATCCATCAAATGGCTACTTGAATGGGTTTTTCTCACAGTTACCTTGAGCAGACATAAGAAGAAAGAGAATGGAAACTCAAATCTCAAATTGAATCCTATCTTTGCATTGGTGAACAAAACAAGATCTACCTTGACTGATAATTCCAAGAGGCTTGTAAAAAGATCTTGAAATGATTTATCTTTGAAATTCAGCTCATCCAACATATTACAATTTTTCTCTAGGTGGTCTACATACCGGGAATACCAACATTTATACTCATTCTTGCTTCTATGAAATTTCAACTTATAGCTGTCATGATAGGGCTGAATTTTTTCATGTGACTTTTGTAATGAAACCACTACTGGACAAAACAATGATGCTGGCTGCCAAACTAAGTCTTCATCACCCTTGTTTTCAAGTTCACATCTGACTAAATGAGAGAGAAATTTGATTGCAGAAACCATACAAAAGATCGAATATTGTATCATTGAAAACTGAAGAGGGTTGATGCAATTTATTGTGTATTGGTTCCAAAGAGACTATAGGCCCCTCTCTAAGCTCACCATCCTTTGCTCCAGTGATAGTTTTAACATTTTTCTTCAAGAACTCAAATGAACCAAAACTTAATGGCACATAACCACCTTGAATTAATTCACAATGTTCTTCATGTTTCAACCCTCCAACCACATCTTCAATCTCATGGTTACTCAATGGCTGTGATTTTTAATTGAAAGAGTCTTCCATATAACAAATAATAGGGTCATCAAATACATGAAAAGGTTGTTGCCAATCTATGCTATTGTCAACTTGCCTCCCTGATTCATTAGTAATCTTATAATTTTCTTTCAACAATTCAAATGAAGAAAAATATAAGGGTAGAGGGTTTCCATCAGCTAACTCATTTTTTTCCTCTTGTTTGATGTCAAGACTATGAGATTGTTGACTTATAACACTATGAAAGTTTGTTTTCAATGATTGAAATGAAGCAAAACACAAGGGAAAATTTTCTTCACCTGATTCGGTATCTTCTTCATGTTATTCATTGCTGTCTTCAAGTGAGTATATAAAACAATCAATATGTAGCTCATGTTGACATGAATCAACAATTTCTCCTTCTACAAAATCTGCTTGGAAAGGAGGTCTTCTTTGTTTCTCGCTAACAATAGGTTTGTTTTGCAAAGTGATTTTTTCCATTAACCTTTGCATGATTTTCACTAATGCATCCATATTATTGTCTGATGATGGAGGAAAATCCTCCTTAACCACTCCCCTTCTTTCAGCTTCCATTTTGGCCCTTTTGATCAACATATTTGCTTCTATATCAACAACATTTTTCTGCATTTCTTCCAAAGTTTCTAGGTTTCTTTCCCTTAATTGATAGGTTATCTCTGCATCAAATCCATCCAGATAGTGAAGTAAAGCCAATCCTGGGGGAGGCTTTATGTCTTTTAGGATGGAATTGTAAACCTTATTGAATCTAGTTGAGAAATCTTGGAACGATTCTCTCAATTGCCTCTCTAGATTCCTATACTCAGCCATAATCTGGAAAGGGTTACTTTTAACCTCCCATATATCAAGGAAAGTGTGCTCAAATCTAGTCCTCTGTACCATTTTCTGACCTCTCTAGCTAGGCTTTGGGCAAAAAGCCCCATCTTAACATCATAAAAATCAACTTCTTCAACATATAAAAAGTCATCCATTTTGTGTGTGTGTTGTTGTGCTGTAGTGGGTCCAGTGCCATCAAATTTAGGCAACCTTTGACCATAGTTCTGCAGTAAATCATGTAAAGGAGCTTGCAGATCTAATGGAGCATATCAAAGAGCAACCATGACTATGCTTTTTTGAGATGGAATTGTATTTATTTGACTATGATTATCATTTGGATCTTGTTCAGGATCACTAATACAATAAGGAGATGCATTTGCAGCTTCAAAGGAATGATATACAATTTTAAAGGGAGAATTATTTGCAAATTTGTAATCTTCTTTTGGATAAAATAGGTAAAGGAAAATCCTTTTGACATATTCAGGAAAGGACATAAGGTAGCTGATGAGAAAGAATACCTGATACCTGATTTTTCTACAATGTCCTTCCATTCTTCTGTCAACAAGTTTCATTCTCCAGTGGAGTCTCTAAATCTGAATGTAATAATGATTGGAATCACCAGGTGAATGTTTCGGCCTTTTTGTGTCTGATCACTGTCCACCATCAACAATCAAATCTAAAACTTGATGATCTTTCCTGGGGAAGATAGAAACTTTCGTGTCCCCAGTATGGTCACCAAAATGTTATCACTCTGTAATTTCCCTAGGTTGAGGAGAGAAACCCAAAGGTAACCACAAAACCAATTTTAAAGCTAACATCTAGCCCTTCCAGCTTCAGAGAGTGATCTCTTTGTCTGATTTAGATTTATGCTTCAGATTTTAGGCAAGTTATTTAAGTTCGAGTTGGGTTTTTCAAAATTTTGGTTGAAAGATGTTGGAAAAGTCCATTGGGCACTGGGTCATAAAATTTTGAGTAATCAATCATAAAATGATAGAGGAACTGTAACAGGGCAGGGTAGGCAAACTCTTGGATCTTATAGAGTGCTTGTGGTATGGATAAGATGAATAAGATTTAGGATCAATTTAAATATAAAGCATACACGGATGAATTCTATACTTAAATCTTAGAAGAAAAAATTCATACTGTTAACAAGCCAGAGTAGAGTACACTTAAGCAAATTCAGCCCTTAATCCTCTTGCAACAATAAGGAGGGGAAAACATATGGAAACTGAGAAAAGAAAACAATTTTACATGAAAGAACACATCACCAATTGCTTGACACGAGAATCTTGGAACAAAGCTCTCTGTATTTCTGTAAATTGATCAATTTTAGTACAATCCATGACTTACATCAATGTACAACTCTTTTCTTCATGCATAATCCAACATAATCCAACACATTCCAACCCTTAATAAGTCTTATTATAACACATTTATAGGCTATTTCGAATAAATTCAGACTTCAAATCAAACTCATTAAAAAAATAACATCTACTAAAAACATGTAGATATTTCTAAAACAAAACTAAATAATAGGAATCCTGGACAAACATAATCATGTAGATATTTGTCTAGAAAAAATAACTAAACAATATACTAAAAATAAAAACAATCACTGGAAAAGTGCAAGAAATTTGGAATTGTTGGGAAAATCTTTAGCCTTCGAATCTAAAATTGGTTCATTAATGCTGATCCTCTGCCTTTAAATCTAGAGTGGCTGTAGTTGTTTTCACACAAGCTGTGAGTTGCCCATTCCAAACTATCATCCCCTCTTTTCCTGCGATTTCAACATCTGTCAACATGTTAGCCTTGCTGGCACTAGGCCCACAAATGGATCCATATAGGTTTTTAGAGTCTCCAAAGTTGCTTAAAAACATGCCAATGAGTCCATTGATGCCCTTGAAATCTTCCATTTCTACTCACAGATCATCTAATGATCAAAATCAGCGCAAGAGGAAAGCCCTTGGAAGGGCAGAAATGCACTATCGGGAGGCTAAAATGCTTAAAAACCCATGGAAAATCCATAAACGCAAGCTTAAACAGTGAATGTACGTCCACCATTAGATCTGGCCGATCAACGACCCAGATCTAGGCGGCTAATTGCAATCGGCCGAGTAGAGGGGACAGTCTAAAGGCAGGTCGCACTGGTAGGAGCATATGTTATATATATAGAGGCTCGAGGATTGAGCGACTCGCGATTGCGATTTATTGCATCGTCGCTATACCAAGGGTCGGGGCCTATGCACATACGTATTTGCGATGCAATAACCGGACCCGAAAGGGTTTCAAGAAGCAAAGTGGATATATTTTCAAGTCCACGGAAGGCCCATTTTTAATGTATTTCATATATTTTCGTTGTATAACGAAAATACGAAGGGAGCATTGACCAGTGCGATTGTGATGAGCCCCGGACCCGAAAGGGTTCGGGAAGTGGAATATATGATATTTGAAATCTGCCAGGGTCGTTTTTCATAAATTTTCAATGTTTCGACATATTTCCGATATGAAGGAAAAATCACAAAAATAGGCAGGATTTCGGGCAGGTTGTGGGCGGTAAGTGGTTTAGGCCGAGCTCCACCCAATGCCATACAGCTGCTGCCACGTGTCCAAGACGAGGAGAGAGAAAACCGTCCTCATCGGGCGGTTAACTCTAGTACAAAAGAGGCGCCCGAAATGGATCATCGCCATTGGATCTAGGACTTCTAGATCAACGGTGGAGATGTGTTATCACTGCAACGGCGGACCTGAGAGGGGAATAAATCATATCTAATGATGTTTTAAGTCCGAAAAGGATAGAGATAGGGGGGATTTTCACAAGGTTGCTGTGTTTTTCCGCGTTTAACAGAAACACAGTCATTCTAAATATTTATAGGGAAAACAGAGGCCCGATAGTCCTTCCATCATAGCATATCTCACCCTAAATAGAAATAGTCATGGAGCACGCGCAGCTAGCCTGAAACATAATCGATCAGGGAGCATAGACAACGCAACACCCCCAAACCGACAAAGCAATCGTGGAGCATCTCTGGCACAGGAGACCTCCCAGACAGCGCAACAAGCCACCAAAAATATCTGAAAGCAGTTATTCTGCTGTCAGAAGCAGAAAACTTCGATCCCATGCTTGCCTAGAGGGCATCAAATCAGTTAGAAATGCATATCAAACAGATTAAGACTCCGAGCCTCTTAGAGATCAGGAGAATTGTAAACAGGCTATAAATAACTGAGAGTAAGATGTAATAGGGGTTCAACTTTTGGAGATTCTTCCTCCTCTGTTCATTCAAGCTTCTCATCTTCATTCTAGCTATATAAGATTCTTTTGCCATTATATGTTCAATGTCCATTCTCTTTGCTGTTCTATGCTTGCACTTGAACAATTTGTTCATGTTTTCTTTGTGTCTAAGGCCAGATATATTAGATTTGCAAGCTTCTTCGCTGCCTGTAGCTAGCCATCCATATGTGGTCATATATGAATCTGCCAGTACAGTCGATATTCTCTTTTGCTACCTATAGCTAGCCATTGATGTATGTTTATGTATGCAATCTACTGGTATGGTCAGTATGCTCCATCTATCTATTAAATTTATAACTTATTAAGCATTAATGGTCTAAAGTCTTGTATTGATGAGAGCGTTAATGCATGCATTGAGTGAAAATAGAGCTAAAATGGTCATCTAACTTGATCCAAACCATCATTTATTCCAATAGTTCAGAGAACAATATTGAAGATTATATGTTACCAGGCATCTCTGATCTACAACTAGGAGAGTTTCTTGGAGTGATAACATAATTGGCGCTATTGTCGGGGAGAGGAAATTGAAGCTCAACTTCCCTGGGAAACTACATAGATCCAAATTTGATGATAGACAAAGTCTGGGCACCTTTTTGGTTGTAATCATCTATCTGGCGACTCTACTGGAGGCCGAACCTCTTGGTGACTCCACTTCATAGTTCTGGCTCAGTTTGTGAGGCATACTCGGAGAAATCCTCAGAAGCTACAAGATGACCTAGTACCTGACCCTAAAAAAAATCATCAAAGAGATAAAGGTATTGTAGAAAGGAGCATCAGGTTCAGGTAAACCTAAACAATCTTCTATATCTCTTCTAAAAGGTATGTAATAGAACAAATACATGTTGAGAGTATAGCATCTAATACTAGCAGTGAAGAAAAACTCTCAGAGATTCATAAAGCTCCTTATTCTTTAGGTTCTCCTTTTGTTGTAAGCCCAAAGGAAACCTCACCTCCTATCCATCATACTCCTTTAGTCTTGTCAGTCACTCCTCAGCCCTCTATCATTCAGACTGCCAGTACTCTTTTAGCCACCATAGCTATGGCAGGTCCACAAGCACCTACCAAAATGGAAAGAATCATAGCTGCTAGATATGGACCTCTAATACTGCCCACTCCATTGAATGCCATGCCTACTAGAGAATATTAGAAATATAGGCCTAATTTCACTGGGGCTGAAGGTGTTACTGCTGAAGAACATCTTGAGTCATTCTATAGCTATGCTGATAATCTGGACATTAGTGAAGATGATGTGTGGATGAGAGTCTTTGTCCAAAGCCTAGATGGAGAGGCTAGGAAATGGTTCAGAGAACTAACCCCAAGATCTATAGCAGATACTGAAGCTTTAGATGACGCATTCCTAAAGCATTGGGGGGATAAGAAGGATCTCCTATACTACCACACTGAGTTTGGGAACTTAAAGAGGGAAGATGGCGAGTTGCTGTCTGATTTTAATAAGAGGTTCAACCGTATGTACAACAAGATACTAGCTGAAGTAAAACCCATTACTACCTTTGCTAAACTCACCTATGCCAGTGCTTTTGACTCTGACTTCTGTCTACTGTTGAGAGAGAGGCGATGTGCTACTTTGGCTAACATGTAGGATGCAGCCTTGGAAGTGGAATCAAACATCATGGCTGTAGAGAAGTTCAAGGGAAATGCTGATAGAAGAAGATAGAGGGGAAAGTCTTCATCATCCTCTAATCCTAAGATAGATAAAATGACCAAAATGATCAAGTCATTAGCCTCCGAAATCTCTAAATTGAAGTTTGAGCAGCACCCGGGGAAAGGAAGAGTGCTTAATACCTTTTCTCCTAGAAATCCAAATCCAAATCCATATAGAAGAACAAATGAGCAGTTGAAAATTTTGCAAAGAAACAATGATGCTAATGAAGACCAAAGGGTGAAGGCTCCTTTTCAAAATGCAGTCATGGAAGAAGAGTGGTTTGAAGAAGATGATGAGATTCATTGTCTAGAAGACAAAGGCAATGCTTCCTTTTTGACCTTAGCTGCTTATGAAAAGTCATTATGCAATGACAAGATCAGCCAAGAATGGGATGGTGAAGCTATTATACAAACTGTAGATAAACAAAGATATAATTTGATGTCAAATATAAATAATGCCAAGGAAACTCCTGTTCAAAGAGTTTCTGTCCCTACAGTACAACAAGCTAATAAGCAAAAACAACTGGCAGTTGATCCCATCATCCTCAAAGCTCCAGCTCATGAGGTAAGAGGCCTTGACAAGTGTCCTTCTCCTTTCAGTTTTCAATCAGAAATTCAGAAACTAAGAATACTTATGCCTCTGATTGAACTAGCGAAGAACGAGTCCTTCAAAAGATCCATCCTCAAATCCCTTGAGCCTAAAGCCATCCAAGCCTCCATTGACTATGTAAATCTGTAAGATGACAAGCCAACTATTATTCTCAACCCAATGATTGAAAATTATGAAGACAACTCCCCATCATTCTATGTCTCTCTGACTATTCATGAAAAAATCCTTCACAACTGCCTTTTGGACACTAGAGCCAGCCATAATCTAATGCCCAAGGTTGTCATGGATGAGTTGGGTCTTGACATCACTAAGCCTTATCATGACCTATTTTCTTTTGACTCTAGAAAAGTGAAATGTCTAGGATTAATCAAGGACCTAGCCATCACTTTGTCTCAACTGCCTATGAAAAGCATGATCATGGATATTGTGGTAGCTGATGTACCCCCCAAGTTTGGCATGTTACTTTCCAGAGGTTGGATCAAGAGATTAGGTGGATCATTACAAAATGATCTGTCCTATGCTACTGTCCCAGTTTTCAGAGGTGAGAGCAAGAGATTATACAGAGAGGCACAGTTGGCTTATATCATCAGCGATGAGAAGAACCCTACTAATCATCCCATCTATGCTATTGAAACTGATTTTGGAGCATGTATTCTCCATATTGAAGAATCCCAGTTGGCCTCCACGCAACTTAAAAAACTAGTTTGCCAAATCGCTGAAGAAGAAGGCCCACAAATTTGGGACATGTTCTTTGATGGAGCTTGCTCTAAAGAAGCTGTAGGGGTAGGTGTAGTCCTTGTGTCCCCAACACAAGAATATATTCATTTATCTTTCAAATTAACCTTTCAGGTCACAAACAACATAGTAGAGTATGAAGCCTTGATTCTAGGCTTAAACACTGCTAAAGAAATGGGTATCAAAGGCCTGAAAGTGTTTGGAGATGCAGACCTCATTATTCAACAGGTCAATAAAACTTTCCAAGCTAAGCATCCAAGGCTGAAAGCATATAGAGATGAGGTATGGAGGCTTAAGGGTTCTTTTAATGATTTCAACATTTCTTATATTCCAAGAATGAAGAATCAACTTGCTGACTCCCTCGCTGTGTCTGCTAGCACGTTTATTCCTCCCTTGCCTCCTAAATTGACATATGAAGTTCAGGTAAAATACAGACCGTCTCTGCCTAACAATGTCAAATATTGGAGAGTTTTTGAAGACGATGAGGAAATTAACAGGTTTTTGCAAGTCGTTGAGGAATTTTCTGAAACACACATTGATCAGGAAAATGAAGCCATGGGAGAATGCGGCCAACCCAAGTTAAAAAACGAGATCGACCGAGGAAGCATCGTCCAGTTGCCTAGTAACCATATACCAAAGGGATTAGTGCCTCTAGAGAAGCTGTTTGACCAAAACGATGTGCCATATAAGCCTGCCAAAACTGAAAACGAGTCTACTGTTCGTAAACACAATATAGGGAACCCAACCCATTCGAAATACATAAATCTATCCACTCAATTGTCATATGCCCAGAATTCCGCGTATTGCACCCTCATGAAGCAATTCGCTGATACAAACATCATTCAACACAAGATCCCACTGGAAAAGAAGACCACCCCTTTTAAGCAGAAATTAAGACCTATCAGCCCTCTCTTACTACCTTTAATTGGGAAAGAAACCAAGAAGTTGTTGGATGCCAAAATCATAGTTCCCCTAAGGTATTCAAAGTGGATAGCTAACATTGTGGTAGTAAGAAAGAAAAATGGAGAAATCAGGCTTTGTGTCGACTTCAGGAATATGAACAAGTGCTCTAAAAAAGATAACTATCCCCTGCCTAAGATGGAACATTTGCGGCAAAGAGTTTCAGGGGATAGAGTCATGCCTTTCTTAGATGGATTTTCAGGTTACAATCAGATTGTTGTACATCCTGAAGATAAGGAAAAGACTGCTTTCACTACTCCTTGGGTCTCTTTCATGTACTCCAAGATGCCTTTCGCACTGATGAATGCTGGGGCTACTTTTCAGAGGGCCATGGACATAGCCTTTGTGGGATAGAAGGAAAAGTTTGTCCTTATTTATCTTGATGACATAACAGTCTTCTCCAGCAGCCACAAAGACCATTTACAACATTTGAAGAAGGTCTTCCTAAAGTGTAGTCAGTTTGGATTTTTAGTGAACCCAAAGAAGTCACAGTTTGCTCTAGAAGAAGGCAAACTTTTGGGACATATTGTTTCTGTTGAAGGTGTGAAGATAAATCCAGCAAGGGTTCAAGCCATTCAGACATTGTCCATCCCAAGGTCAAAAAGGGATATTCAATCCTTCTTGGGTAAGATTAACTTCGTAAGGAGGTTATTCCAAATTTTGCAGATCTTGTGAAGCATATCACTTCCATGCTGAAGAAAGGAGCAGAAATAAAATGGACAGATGCTTCAAGAAACTCTTTTTGAAACCATCAAGCAAGCTATCATGGAAGCTCCCACTCTAATCAACCCAGATTACACAAAGGAGTTATGAATCTTCTCTTTTGCCTCTTATGATACACTTGCAGTAGTTCTGTTGCAGAAAAATGATGAAGGCATAGAGCACCCATGGCCTTTTTTAGAAAAACTTTAAGGGATGCTGAATTAAGGTATGACCTTATTGAAAAACAAGCTTATGCTCTCAGAAAGTCTTTAAAGGAATTTAGAATTTATATTTTGCATTCCAAAGTAGTTGCATATGTACCTTCAGCTTCAGTAAAAGATGTCTTAACTCAGCTAGATATTGATGGGAAGAGAGCTAAATGGATTGCAAAATTCATAGAGTTTAACATAGAGGTAAAGTCCACTAAGCTTGTCAAAGGCCAAGGCTTGGCTAAACTTATGGTTGAAGAAAATTGCAGCTTGTTGGATATAAATTCCATGAGTCTGAATTCAGATGATGAGTAGACAAAAGGAGTAGCAGAAGAGCAAAAGCAGAATCAGTCTTTGGCTGAAAATCTAGCCACATGTGAATGGTATTACAATATAGTTCATTTTTTTCAAAAGCTAGAAGTCCCTCCAAGGCTGATCTCAAGTCAAGCTCGTACCATTAAACTCAGATCAGCCAAATTGTATATTGATAAAAATATGCTTTATTGGAGAGACCCATCAAGAATCCTCTTGAGGTGTCTAGATAAAGAACAAGCTGTGGAAGTCATACACCAGTTTCATTCTAGCATCTATAGAGGGCATCATTATTGGAAAACCACAACTCACAAAATATTGAGGGTTGGATATTATTGGCCTACTCTGTTTTCTGATGTGTTTTCTTTTGTAAAATCTTGTGACAAGTGCTAGAGGTTTGCAGGAAGACAGTAGCTAAAATCTTTGCCCTTGAAGCCAATAAATGTCAATGGTCCCTTCCAACAGTGGGGCTTGGACTTTATAGGTGAGATCAACCCACATTCCAATTGTATGCAATGGTGGACCGAGATAGGGAAGGGCATTACTCTTGTTGCTGGCCGCTTGAAATGAACAGAGCTTATGTATGCAAAGTGGGCTGCCGGGTGCTTGCCTCCTTGGTTGATCGCTATCGCTCGTAGTTGATTGAAGGGTGGGTGGGGCCAGGATAGGGAAGGAAGGAGTGGCCAACATAAATGGATCTTCGTAGCCACTGATTATTTCAGCAAGTGGATTGAGGCTATACCCACTAAGAATGCTAATCATCAAGTTGTCATAAAGTTCTTGAATGAGAATATTTTCACTAGATTTGGTTGCCCAACCAAACTAGTCACTGATAATGCAACAACTTTCAAGGCAAAAGAATTGATGGACATGACTGAATCCATGGGAATTCAAGTGGTGCATTCTACCTCATATTATCCTCAAGGAAATGGCCTGGTAGAATCATCTAACAAGAGTCTGGTAAGGGTAATCAAAAAACTGTTAGAAGAAAACAAAAAGAGCTGGGATTCCAAGTTGAAGTTTGCACTATGGGCTGACAGAGTTACCATCAAAAAGTCCATAGGGAATTCTCCATTCAAACTGGTCTATGGCACTGATGCTGTTTTCCCCATCCAGCTCATTCTCCCTATGGCTAAGTTCTTGCAAGAAGAACAAGATGAAGAGAATGATATGGTAAGAAGAATGAATAACCTGGTTGAACTACAATAGATCAGAGAGTAGCTGGTTGAGAAATCAAAAGCTCATCAGAAGAAAATCAAAGAAACCTTTGACAGGAAGGCAAAAGTGGACAATTTCCAAGTTAGTGATTGGGTGCTTAAATGGGATGCATTTAAGGAAAAGAAAGGTAATCATGGCAAGTTTCACTCCTTATGGACAGGTCCTTTTGTCATTACTCAAGTTCAACAGAACAATACATTCATTCTGCATAGTTTAGAAGGAGGAGATACTTTTGGTAGCCCAGTAAATGGGCGGTTCTTGAAATTTTATTTCATTTAAGGCCTTAAAGCCTTGGTATTGTAAATATGTTTTTCTTTCAATTTTTATTTCATGTTAAATAGACTCCATGCCCAATGGAACACTAGAAGGAAGATTTGACTTTGTTTTTTTCAGGAAAGGCATTGATCTGTGATCCTTGAAACCTCACAGGGAGGATTTCATCCCCAGAAGGAGCCATTGTTAGCCTTGCTGGAACTAGGCCCACAAATGGATCCATATAGGCTCTTAGAGTCTCCAAAGTTGCTTAAAAACATGCCAATGAGTCCATTAATGCCCTTGAAATCTTCAATTTCTGCTCACAGATCATCTAATGATCAAAATCAGCGTAAGAGGAAAGCCCTTGGAAGGGCAGAAATGCACTATCGGGAGGCTAAAATGCTTAAAAACCCATGAAAAACCCATAAACGTAGGCTTAAACAGTGAATGAATGGCCGCCATTAGATTTGGTTGATCAACGACCGAGATCTAGGCAGCTAATCGCAATCGGCCAAGTAGAGGGGACAATCTAAAGGCGGGTCGCATCGGCGGGAGCATATGTTATATATACAGAGGCCCGAGGATTGAGCGACTCACGATTTCAATTTATCGCATCGTCGATATCACATCGGCACTATACCAAGGGTCGGGGTCTATGCACATGTGTATTTGCGATGCGATAACCGGACCCAAAAGGGTTTTGGGAATCAAAGTGGATATATTTTCAAGTCCGTGGAAGGCCCATTTTTAATGTATTTCATATATTTTCGTTGTATAACGAAAATATGAAGGGAGCATTGACCAGTGCGAATGCGATGAGCCTCGGACCCTCCTGAAAGGGTCCGGGAAGTGGAATATATGATATTTGAAATTTGCCAGGGCTGTTTTTCATAAGTTTTCAATGTTTCGACATATTTCCGATATGAAGGAAAAATCACAAAAACAGGCAAGATTTCAGGCGGGCCGTGGGTGGTAAGTGGTTTAGGCCGAGCTTTGCCCGATGCCATACAACTGCTGCCACGTGTCCAAGACGAGGAGAGAGAAAACCACCCTCATCAAGTGGTTAACTCTAGTACAAAAGAGGTGCCCGAAATGGATCATCATCGTTGGATCTAGGACTTCCAAATCAACGGTGGAGATGTATTATCACTGCAAGGGCGGACCCGAGAGGGGAATAAACCATATCTAATGATGTTTTAAGTCCGAAAAGGACAGAGATAGGCGGGATTTTAACAAGGTTGTTGTGTTTTTCCTCGTTTAACAGAAAAAAAGTCATTCTAAATATTTATAGGGAAAACAGAGGTCTGATAGTGCTTCCATCGCAACATAGCTCGCCCTAAATAGAAACAGTCATGGAGCACGCGCAGCTAGCCTGAAACATAATCGATCAAGGAGCATAGACAGCGCAACACCCCTAGATCGAAAAAACAATCATGGAGCATCTCTGGCACTGGAGACCTCCCAGACAGCGCAACAAGCCACCAAAAATATCTGAAAGTGGTTACTCTGCTGTTAGAAGCAGAAAACTCCAATCCCATGCTTTCCTAAAGGGCATCAAATTAGTTAGAAATGCATATCAGACAGATTAAGACTCCGAGCCTCTTATAGCTCAAGAGCATTGTAAATAGACTATAAATAGCTGAGAGTAAGATGTAATAAGGGTTCAGCTTTTGGAGATTATTCCTCCTTTGTTCATTCAAGCTTCTCATCTTCATTCTAGCAATATAAGATTCTTTTTCCATTATATGTTCAATGTCCATTTTCTTTGCTATTCTATGCTTGCACATGAACAATTTGTTCATGTTTTCTTTGTGTCTAAGGCTATATAACTGTCATCTTATCTCTGCTTTGATATAATAGATTTGCAAGCTTCTTCGTTGCCTGTAGCTAGCCATCCATATGTGGTCATATATGCATCTACCAGTATAGTCATTATTCTCTTTTGCTGCTTGTAGCTAGCCATTGATGTATGTTTATGTATGTAATATGCTGGTATAGTCAGTATTCTCCATCTATCCATTGAATTTATAACTTATTGAGCATTAGTGGTCTAAAGCCTTGTATTGGTGAGTGCGTTCATGCAAGCATTGAGTGAAAACAGAGTTGAAATGGTTATCTAACTTGATCCAAACCATCATTTATTCCAATAGTCCAGAGAACAATATTGAAGATTATATGTTACCAGGCATCTCCGATCTACAACCTAGGAGAGTTTCTTGGAGTGATAACACAACCCATCTATCTGTTAACACTTCTGCATGATCTTATTAGAGAAGTTTCTACTTTATTATTTGTCTGATACTCTTTAGCCCCTTGTGCTTGCTCCTTTAGCCTTTATTTTGTTATATAATTGTGCCAGTGACTATCGATTTAATGTTATCGAAGTCTCTTTATAACATAATTTAACGTGAATTTCCGCTTTTATCCTAGCTCCCTTTGCTTTAGCCCTTCCTACATTTCTTCGCCATAAGAACAAGGGCTGTGACCATTCCGCCTAGCCTTGAGGTGCTAAGGCTTTTTATTAGCTGTCGGGGGCTATTTTCCTTTATAAACTGCTTTAAGCCCTTAGTTTTTTAAATCTTAATGACCGCATGCTAGCCCCTCTATCAAAACTTTTCAATTAGAGTTTTTCATGTGGAAAGTGTTATGAAACACCGATATCCTCAACCTCCAATTTGTGACCTCTGATATGACATCATCACTTCCACGTGACACATCATGAGTGGTGACACATGTCACCCTGATTTCCCCCCTTAGGACCCCTCAAAACACCAAAATTTCCTACCATTCCGTACCGATATGTCACGCTGACGTCAGATGCCACATAGCTTTATTAGAACCAATCATATTTCGCCACGCGTCCCTTATCAGAACCGATCATATTACACCACGTGTACCTTATCGAAACTAACATATTGCGCCACACATCCCGCTATAGGAGAAAGAAAAGGTTGTCATGCTTTGGTTTTGTGATGAATTTCTTTGTTAATCTGTTTAGGTGTTCCCCGACGGTTTAACACTATTGATTGTTTTTTCCTGGCAGTTTAACACTATCAGCCCCTTGTATATCACAACATTTAATATCACGCTTTTTAAATGTAGTCACATTGTTTGAGCCGCTGATTGTTGATTTCCGATATGTGATATGCCCTGGACTTGCAATTCGTCGATTGTCAATTGCCGATATGCCATATGCCTTCGACATGCGATATGCAATTGCTGATTGCCTTGGTCTCCAATCGCTGATTTCCACTTACTTCAATGTGCATATTATGTATCCTTTCGATATGAAAACATAAAAAATTCTCCAATGTTAAACCAAGCTGACACGTGGCAGAAGGAAAATACCCAAAACTTAGAATTTTTTCATGTTTTTCCTTTGTTTTTTGGTTTTGAGGAGCAAAACTTCAACTTGCTCTATCTTTTGATCCGGAAGTCGGTTTGAAGAACCGAATATACCATTGGAAATTTGCTTCTGAGCACTTTCCAATGAAAACATCTGAAATATGATATGAACCATGCTTTATATGAAAAGAACCTCCAAAACTTTCAGACTTGTTTTGACCACAAGAATTCAAGAACTAAATGACTCCTTTGACAAGTAAACCTTTAGGCTATGACACCTTAGTGATACATAGGCTAAATTTGACCTTCAAATTCTTGAAATGAATAACAGGAAGGAGACACTTCAACCCTAAATTATACAACCCTAACACTTGGGGGTTGCAACATTCTTGGTGCAATACCAGGGCTCACCATCCTGTAAGGTCTAATGTTAGGTGGTACACTTAGGTTGCAAATGAATAACATGGTCATGATCTAGATTAGGTGGAAGACCCATAGGCATATCTCCAATTACCTTGGAATGATTATTGATAACATTTTAGAGATCCATTGGAAATTAGATTATAGATGTTTGAACATCTAAGGAGAACAATTGTGAAATCACACATGATGACCATTTTTGAGCAATCTTGTCATGCTATTAGAGATTATTCTAGAGAGTTTTCTTTGGATACCTCTAAGTTCAATTTTCTTGCCTTCTAAGGAAAATATCATGAAAATATATTGAAAATTAAGGGTCACTATTCCCAATGATTGTAACTATTAGACCCCTAATACAACATCATCACCACCCATTTGGATTACAATCAAGGGACTATCCAATAAATACTCCCCCATATTCAACTTGATACTATGGCACTTTGAAAAATTTATGGCACCTCCTTCTACAATCATTACTTGAAATTATGGTCTTGGAAATACAAAGCAATTGAGAAGTTTTGCTAATTCGAAATTGATGAAGTGATGGGTAATACCTGAATCAATCAACATTGTTCCCTTTTTTTTTGATATATCCTTTTATCTTCAAATTAGAGAAAATTTTATTTTAAAAGGTTAACATTGAATTTCCATGTCATAATGTGTAAGCCAATCAAAATGCTTTAAAATTCAAAAGAGATACAAGTGTGACTATGCACTGGCAATTTTTTTAATAATATAATTTACCTATCTTAAGCATGAATGGTGCCCAAGTGACCCAAAACTACATTAAAGATTAAAAATAAAATTAATATCTTATTTTATAAAAGTTATAGTATCGATAATATTTTTAATGACGTATAATATATATATATATATATATATATATATATATATATATATATATATATATATATATATTAAATTTAAATTTAGGTAATTTAAATTAAACTTGCTTTGTTAATTTAATTTTTATTAAATCCTGTGCTAATAAATTAATTAAAGATAAATTATATATACTGTTATTTTGATAAATGTCACATTTATTTGGGTAATTTCGGTAAAAATTAAAATAATAAAAGCGATATATTAAAAATTTTTCTACATGGCTTTATTTTATTATTTTATTAATTTGTTCTTATGTGGCTATTTTTGAGTTGAAATTTCCTTTAATTGAAAGTTTGAGTACTAATGTTAGCCAGTGCATGCCAATATATTGTTGGAATAGTTTTTTATAGATCTAGATCGTGATAGTTCCAACTCTTGATCTTCTTCATTTTCATAGTCTATATAGAATAATATCTTTTCACCACATTTATGCCCCTTATTGTACTTGCCATCAAAATCGGAACATAGACCCTTTTTTCTTCTTTCATCCATTTGATAAAGTGTCAACTTCATCGATTGAGTGAGGTTAGGAGAGAGAGCATGGAAGTTTGTATAGTTGTTCGTAATCACTTTTTTAGTAGCAATATGTTATGAAACTAGCTCACAAAAAGATAGAAAAGATAGATGAACGCCTTAGAAATCAACCTCTTCGAGGGGGCAACCTCCTTTACATTACACAAATAAAAAATTCTTGGATGATACAAATGAGTCTAAGGGGTCATAATGTAACCAGAGCCGACATAACAATAATAATGTAAGGGCACAACAATAACAATAGTGGGCTTCTATGGGGCACAATAATAACAATATGGGGAGTACATGGGCACAACAATATAATAAGGGGGTTGCACTAATAACAATAAGGGGTTACACTAGCAGTATATGGACCTAACATGCCCCTCTCCTTCAAAAAGTGTTGTCCTCAATGCTTAAGTAGTTCTGGATGCTTATGTATAAAATTCTCATCCTCCCATGTGGAATCTTCAGCGAGTAAGTTCTTCCACTTGATGAGATACTCTGAAATTGATTGATTTTGTAGCTGTCGAGTTCTTGTTTCCGTGACTGCTTCAGGTTCCAATATGATTTTTCCTTCCTCATCAAGTTCCGACAATATTGTTTGAACTGGGAGCTTGTCACTTATAAACTTCTTTAAGCATGAAACATGGAAAACTGGGGGCACTCGGGAAGATGCAGGAAGCTCCAATTTGTATTCCATAGTACCAATCTTTTGCAGCACCTTGTAAGGACCATAGTACTTTGGTGATAATTTATTATCCTTCTTAGCTTGCTTGAGGGACATTTGTTTGTATGGTTGTATTCGTAAAAATACCTAGTCACCTATATCAAAACTTCTTTCACTGCGATGTTGATCTACCTGTTGTTTCATTCGATTTTGTGCCAAAGTGAGGTTATCCTTTAAGATTTGGAGAAATTTTTGTTGTTGAGTGTCTACCTTAACACCTTCATGAGATACAATATGACCCAAGTATTCCACCTCTTGTATTGCAAAGAAACATTCAGAGGTTTTTGCATATAATTGTTTCTCCTCCAATAGTCTGAGCACTCTATCAACACGTTGAACATGATCCTTCCAAGACTTGTTGTAGATTAGTATATCATAAAAAAATACTAACACAAATTTTCTAAGGAAGGGTTTGAAAATGTTATTCATCAAAATTCATAATGACCCTCATGATTTCTAAATGTTGTTTTCGAAATGTCTTTAGTCTTCATTCTGATTTGATGATATCCTGCATGAATGTCCAACTTGCTGAAGTAAATTTCTCCATGCAATTCATCCAATAATTCATGAATGAGAGGAATGGGAAATTTATCTTTAATAGTGAGCTTGTTGAGCTCTCTATAATCCAGACACATGCGCCATGATCCATCCTTCTTGTGCACCAATACTACTGGAGCAGAGAAAGAACTTTGACTAGGTTGAATTATACTAGCCTCTAGCATTTCTGCAAACATACGTTCAATTTCACTCTTTTGTGCAAAGGAATATATGTAAGGCCCAATGTTTGGAGAAACACTTCCTAGAAAATGAATAGCATGATCATGATAAAAAATAGGGGTTACACTATTAGTATAGGGACCTAGCACCATATTTTTTCTTTCAACTTTATTTCTAGATTGAAATCATGCTTTAGGGATTTAGGTTCAAAGAGACCCACCTCATGTTGAATGTTTTCCTTTAGAGTTTCCATAAAGAGATCCAACAAATTATCCTATGGAATGTTCTTTAACTTGAGACTCAAATTGTTGGAATTGTTGAATGTGCTCTATAATTGGACCTTTTTGTTGAATATTTACCAATTTACTAAAGAATGTATTGCTCCTAATATACCAATATTATGCTATTAATTACTCTGGAAACTGAACCAAGGTACAATATATTCAATTTCCCTTTCACAAAACCATGGATACCATTGTAAATTGATCTTGTTCTAAATACAAGGATGCAATAGTTACTTTTTGTAAGGCCAACATTTGGTGTAGATAGAAGTATGCTCCATCTAGAATATCCAAGTTAAATGATCTTTACCATCAAGCTTCCTCATATTGATCTTCAAAATGAAATAGTTTCTTGGTGCGAAGTTGAACTTTTGATGCTGTAGACATTGGAGTGATAAATGATCATGATTATTTGATTCAATATTTGTGCTCTCTAATTTTGGTAAAATACTCCCAATATGTGTTTGAGTTCCAACCCAATTATTTTACTTATTTGCATGGTTTCCTGGGATATCGATGCCCCTTTTTGGAAACCTCTTTAAGAGAACAATTTCTGTGGGTTTCATGGATTTTTTTATTTCTTTTTTATATTCACCAAGTATATTTTTTATTTGATCTTCTTTTTCCTTTTTTCAAGCAATCGTGTTAGAACATGATAAATCCAATATCACCATTCATTTCATCAACTTGATTCTTTAATTTGGTTAGCTTGTGTTTTAAGTCTTCACTTTCTTCAGATGTCATGTTTGAGTTTTTACGAGGAATACTAGTAGTATTTCTTGTAGAACCCTTTGCTATATGAGAAAATAATAATACTCCTCTTTACTATAATTTTTCAATCACCTAGAAATATATTTTTCAATCAAAACTTATGCACTTGTAAGTTATGTATCTTTCAAAACATAATTTAGAGATTGTTTAGATGGTTAACCTTTGTTTTAATAGAACAAATACTTTATATTATAAAGCCCGGGTTACGTGGCCATAACCATTTACATCCAGAGAGACAAAACTTGCTTAAGATATTTTAGTTGCTTCTTTGTTCCACTATAACCAAAACAAAACTTTCTTACCCCTACGAGCCTTGTGAACTAAGATATTGTACTGATATTTCCCATATGACCTACAAAATTGACCTAAAATCAAGATATATTTTCAATACATAATAAAAAAACATTAACCTGGGTTTGAAGGGACGACTTCCTCGCTAGAGCGGTTATCCCCTTTGATCGTTCTCACACCCTTATATCTGGCACCAAGATTCTGTTGTTGTTGAGTGAGAGCAGAGTCATGTAGTCCAACAATTATCTCCTGCACCTCTGAAAACAAACTATATATTACTAATCAACTTATAAATACTATTTAGAAGGTCAGTTTCAATTTCGCCTCCACACTTTCGAATTTTGCGTTGATATGATTTGCATTGGCCGCTCAGTCCTTTTATAGTAGCTCCACTCTCCGTGTGAGGAGGTTGACACTTCCCATCAAAAATTTAAATAAGAATTCTATTGCCTTCTTCAACTGATCCATAACAGTCTCCAAAGGTTTCCCACCCGAAGATGCCATCACCAAACCACACAATAAGACACAATTGTTCGGGGGATACTAAGACAGGATGCAAATAGATGCCTCTGGGAGAGGCAAGGTCAACTTATATAAAATGTCATCTTGGTTCTTGCGGATGCACTTGTTAAAATTGGAAACTAGGGCCAAACTCCATGTGGGTCACCTTTTTTATGGTAGTTGATATTTTTCTTGGATTCCTCTCTTCGAGAGGTGTAGGATTTATCTAAAGATCATCTGATTTTGACATGTATTTATGGAGATATGAATTTATTTTTATTATTTGACAATTTGTCAAGGTCGGCCAGCAACCAAATTACCACTAGATCAACCTCAACGTTGCATTGTAAATAGAGGTGATCTAAAGTCATTTTAGACACACATCTCTCATGATCTCTCTCCACTCATTTGGGTTTGGTGGAAAGAGAGGTCAAAAGGGAGACCTAGCCGTAGTCCTAGAGAGGAGATCTAGTCCTAGCCGCACATCTTAGGAGCACTAATACACTGTCTAAAGAAGCCTCTTATTCACAACAAGAGGAGCTCCAATCCGCTATCCAGAGAAGCTCTTATATGCAGCAAAGGAAGGCCTCATTCACTGTCAAAAGGTGGCCCTAATTACACAGTTAAAGGAGACCCTAATTAATCAGTTAAAGGATACACTAATACGCAGTTGAAGGAGAGCCCCAACAGCTATTAATGAAGGAGATATGGCTGCAGTGAAAGGAGACATATAGCCGTAGTCTTGAATAATATTTGGCCACAGTCAAGGAGGCCTAATACTCAGAAGAAAGGGAAGGCCTAATCCGCAACAAAGGAAGGCTCCTAATCACAACAAGAAGGAGTATTCAACGTGGGAGAAATAAGGTTGTTCTGAAGCCATTTCAGGAAGACTGTAAGGTTGTTTAGGAGGGCCAAGAAAAAATGAGCTAGGGATTGTTGCTTAAGGGCTGATTGGGGCATTGGTTGAGGGGACTGAAGTTATAGTCCACTCCTGGTCTAGTCCACAAGACATAGCCAGCAGTTGGAGGCCTTTAGGAGCTGAATTCAGGGAGGATAGAAACCCTATAAGGAAGCGTATAGTTGGAGGGACTATGTGAATGAAAGACACAGTCAATGGGTGGGCTGTTGGGTGTGTTTAGGGTGTTTTAGCAGTCATAATTTGTGCCCTAACCAATGACCAGGTTTGCCAAGAAAAACATCAATCCTTGAAACATGTAAAAGGTGCCAGATTAGCAGCTTTGACATAATTAGTGATGCAGCGAAGGAAGGCCCCAATACTCTGGGTGATTGGTTGAGTTGTTCTAGGGATATCATTTGCTGTATAGAAATATTCAGTCCTTGGTGTGAGAATTGCAACCTCATTGTGTCATCTTCATGGTGAAGATCTTTGATGTCTGATCTCCTATTTGGAAAGTCAGTATTGACTTTAAATCATTTGTACTCTCTCTCTCTCTGTTGATCTATTGAAGAATATAAGAAGATTTGACCAAGGGTTCCCCCACATTTGGGTTTGTCCCTGGTTGGTGCCACATCTTGTGTCCTCTTGTATTGATTTGTCTTCTACTATTTATGTTTATGTTCTATCTACATTTTACTATCATGCTGATGTGATTGCTAATCTGGATATTGACATTGGACTAATAAGAAAATTGAAGTAAATTGCTCTAAGCATAGAACATACCAAAATTTAACAACACTCCACCTTCTTCATTAATGCTTGCAACTCTTCAATACTCATACCCATTAAATAATTGTCCTACCCAAGAGACCTATTAAACCAAGCTTGCAGCCAATTTGTAGTGGCGTGAGGTGAATTCTGCCTCTGTCTCTTTGTCATTAAAACTCTTGGATGATATACTGTCCTCCCGAGAAGGTTAATAACCCAAATATATATGGTGTCATCCTCCAAGCATATGAAACTCTGCGGAAATCTCAACAGGTTACCTCGATACTCCAAACGACAACCAAGTGGGTACATAACCTTATCCCATTTGTCCAATATGCGAGGAATGATTATTCCAATGATAATGTTCTTATCAATGCCATCAGTGATGGCCATGCGCTCTGGATATGACATGATGCGACCAAGGAATGGGAATAATTCCCAAGTCACTTCCATTTAATTTGATTTTCCTTGTCCTAGTTCTGAACCACGGTTCACCATTTTATCTACATCTCAGTTGAGGTGGTGAAGGACGTGGAATAGGGTCAATTTTTCAAATTTTTTAATTTGGAGATTGATCCTCTTTACAACTGCATGAATCAAATGATCAATAGCTTGTTTGGGGTTTGAAAACATCCTGATTACCAGTAGAGAGTCCCTAATGAAATTTAATTCCTTGATTCCTTGACTTTGAGCGATGTCCAAGACTTTCCAAAGCACTAGAAGCTCAACCTTATTGTTGGTTGTTAAACCTAATCCCCAAGCAAATATGATTACAACATGTTCGTTGGGGTAAAAGATTACCCCTCCCGCTCCTGTCGCCCCTTGTTTGGATGGTTAACCTTAGTCCTAAAATATTTTTGGAATTTGAACCCTTATGAGTCTAAATTTCTTCTAGTAGTACTTTGATATTACATATTAAACCCCTGACAATTTTATACTCTAAAACTTCATTGAAGGAAAATTATAGAAAAAAATGCCAAAATGACTTGTTTTAGACCAAGTTTACGACAAGTAAAAAACCTCAACGTTCACAAGGTATATCTCATAAAATATAACAAGTCAAGCCTTGATTTTTTTTTTTGCATATGTAATTAGCTATATCATCTCAAAATTTTGAATTTCTTAAAGGTTGAAATTTTATTAGAAAAAAGTTATAACAAAAATTCCAAGATGTTTCTTTTAAAATTGATTTTAAAATTAGTCACAAATCATATATTCCATAGACTATATCTTTGAAAGTGTAGTGAAAATGAGTCTGAAACATTGACCACCTAAATTTCCTCAGTTTCCACAAAAAATCACTATATGCAACTTCCCAATTTTTTTTTCCTTTTTAAATTCTAAGGCGACTTGTTTAAAATAGATTTGATAATTAGTCAGAAACCCTCTATTCCATAGGCTATATCTTCAAAATTATAGCAAACTAGAGATTGGAATTTTGAATACCTGTAATTTGATATTTCTCTTTAGTGTCGCCAAAATTTTACAATCTCAAACATTTCATAAAAAAGTTATAGTGAAAATGACAATATGATTTAATTGAATGATCATAGCTCTAATATCAAATGTTTTGAACTGTGTGCCAATTGAGGCCTCAACACCCCCTTAATTTCTTTGAAATTATGGGGCCTCCATCTGAATTTTGCTAGTATTGTTTTAGACATGCTTAAATTTTACTTGTTTTGTGTAATTTTCACTTTTCTTGATTTTTCATTTTTGATGCATCCATTGCTTTCATTTTGCTGCCAGCTTTCCAACAGTTCAAATTTTGCTTGATTTCACTACCTAGTTGAAAATATATGACTGGTCAAAGTTTGGTCACTTTCACTGTCAAGACATATGTATATATTAAATTATTTTTAATATGTAAATAAGCTTTATCTAATTAAATTAATTTATTATAAGTTCATTTAATTTAATTTAATTAATTTGTAAATAATTTTTAATTATTTAGTTAGTTTTGTTAATGTGATGAATTATTAATTTAATCATCTACTAATTAATTTTGTTTTATTATCTAATTAATTTTTAATTATAAATACACTAAATATTTTATTTTAAATAATTAATATGTAAATATAAAAAACTGCCGGTTCAAAATTTTTGTATATATATATATATATATATTTCAATTATAAAATATATTATAAATAATACAAATTTAATTAAAAATATATTTAATAACCATCGCAACTGAGGCTTGGCAACTCTTATTTCCACCTCTATAACCTTATTAATGCGCGGCTACATGAGTCAGAAATAACCCGATATAACACGCCCGCGGGTAACATGCAGTTATTTTTTTTAATCCAATCATCACCGGCTATCTTCGACGCATGTAGTCACACATTAATAAGCCTATAGAATTAGAAATAGGAGTTTCCGCTGGCATCACCTGAGAAGTTTTTCCCCAGGGCTCCATCGAATCCTAGCAGGAAAAAACCTTTGGCGCGAGGCATGCAAGGCAACATATAATGAGAAATGTGCTTGCAACATATATCTTAAAGGGGGACTTGAAGCATTGATTAAGTGGGGAGGCATACATTGTTTTAAAGTTTAAAACATAAGTGGCGGGGGGCCCACTTTCCACTCACATGGGCTTCCCCTCATCCACTCCATGTAACATAAAACATTAACCCGCCCTAGCGACGTAGCCCCTTAGAAGTTAATTTATATTTTTTAATATTTTAATTTATTAAAATAAAAAAAATTAAATTCCCACAAGTTTAATAAACAAAACTGAACCAGTTTAGGGCGACGTAGCCCCTTAGAAGTTAATTTATATTTTTTAATATTTTAATTTATTAAAATAAAAAAAATTAAATTCCCACAAGTTTAATAAACAAAACTGAACCAGTTTAGGGCGACGTAGCCCCTTAGAAGTTAATTTATATTTTTTAATATTTTAATTTATTAAAATAAAAAAAATTAAATTCCCACAAGTTTAATAAACAAAACTGAACCAGTTTTGGTGACTCAATTTTAGGTCATATTTCGAGTTATATTGCACCAAATGAGACAACTAAGGGCCCATTGGAAAGCTAAATCAGAGGAGAAGAATTTAGTAATATTTATGTGATCAAATCTAGCAATTTACTACCCCAAAATTTAGCAAAAGTGAAGGTTGCAAATTTATAATCAAAATTGATTTTCTGATTTTACTGTTACTAATTCATTTCAGATTATTCATTTGCCAAAGAAATATCAAGAAGGAGCAATGCAAAACATGAATTTTCTTTTAATTATTTTATTAAATTAAAATTTTAATTAGAATGTTGTTTTAGTAGTTTTGCATTTTGAGTTTTTTTTTTGCAAATTTGATTTGTTTGTTTGTTTTATTTATTTATAGAATTAGTTAAGGAGATCAGACCCATGAGTCTTTGAGGAGTGATATTGGAGCAACAGAGAGGAAAAAAAGATTTCTATAACCACAAATATAACTAAAAATCTTCACTCATCTATCATGAAACCTAATTAAATTTTGGGATTTAATTTGTTAAATTATAGATGGAATCTCTGAAGAGGAGCAAGGGGTTCCTTTTTCCGCAACTAGGGTACTCTTTGCATTACTGTAAAGAGGATTTTTCCTATAGATTTAGTAGGAATTGGGGGTTGCCCTTCTGAGATCAAATATCTATTGTAGAGATAAATTTTGTACTATTGTGGCTCCATTCTCTATATACAGAGTTGAATGCCTTTGGGAGGTCTGTTGGAGAAAATCATTGTAAAGATATAGAAAAAGATATACAGGTTTATGATTGTATTTCAAATACTATTATTTGTGGATATAATATTATTCTTTTATGATGGATTTGTACTAGCGATTCCATGTTTTACCACTATTGTTAAATATGCAAATTTTTGTTTATTTGATCAACTATCTATTCCAATAATTATGTAGATCAACCATTAATATTTTGATTTTCTCTCACATTTAAATAAATTTATGAGTCACTCTTTACTCAGAAATTTGTTATCATAAATCAATTTAATTGTCAGTAAAAGTGCGTGAACTAATTCCATATTCTAACGGTTCATCTTTTATTATTTTAATATCTAAACATAGCATGTCCTGCATTAACAATATCAGTTGTTAGAACTACTTTAACGACTTGATATTGACCATTAAATACATATCAAATCTTCATTATATTTTAATCCTTGCATTTAGTATTTGGAAAATGTTTCCTATGTGTCGAGTTAGAGTAGTTTTCTTTGTTTTTCCGCATTAGCAAGTAGGCCAACATTTAGATTTAAATTTAATTCTCAATATTTAGAAAGACTCCTTCCGTAGGAGAAATGCATTTGGTGTCCTAGTTGAGCCCTTATTTTAGTCCATTGAAAGATTGCCTTCAAGCGACCATAAGAAGGGCTAGTCTTCATTTTGTCAGTTAGCACATGATGGAAAATGTAACTAGGTTCGGTCTTCATTAATATATTCGAGTCATCATGTAATGTACTTGTCAAAAGAGTAAATAAAATAATAATAATAATTATTATTATGGCTTATTAAAGCTTGGGTTTCATGCTTAGGTCATCATGTTTTAGGTCAAAGTATTCATTGAGGAATTCTACAATTTATTCTGAGTTAATAAAGTCATTGTACTTTTAAAGAGACCTTTCTTGCGCTTTTGAATCATGTAAAAGGTTAAGTATTGAGTCTAAAATGAATTATGTTACCCCCAGACCAAGCCAGCCTCAAGGAAGGTTATTTGACCTCACCTAAAGACTATAAATGAAGTAGTTCGAATTCCATTTGAGGACATCAACTCAAGCAAGTTCGATATATCTTTGAAGTTGGGAAAAAGTGCGAAGTCGAGGAAATAAAGCAAAAGGAGTGCGATTTTGGTCTAGGAGAAAGAAGGAAGGAAAATATAAGTTTTGGTCTCTTTCTCTCTCTCTGGTTCCCTAGATTGGAAGATTGAAGTTCTCTTGTTGATGCCATAGTCAGTTGCTGCATGTTGCTTCCTTTAGATCAGAGTATAGGTTAAAGTTTCTATTGTTGGATGCTGCTACCTCAGGAAGTTGTATTGGGCCAAGATCGAAGTTTCTAAGTGAAGATCGAAGTCTTTCAACGAAGATCGAAGTCTCCAAAGCAAGATCGAAGTTTCTGGGGTTGGGTTGTGTTATATTCTTTCCACGACTAGCCCGGGTAGTTAACCGGGGGGTTAGAGGGGGGGGGGAGCCCCCCTTTTGTTGCACCGATTGTGTAGCGGGGGAGAGGGGGGGATCACAGGGGGTTTGAGGTGTACCCGTAACCCCACTTTTTGGAGTCTAGGGAAGCACCCCGAATTTTTTTGGTTTTGGACCCTATGTTAGGATGGGCAGACCCACCTATGGTTTTGTGCATGAAATTCGCACATGTTTTTGGACGCGATGGTTTTCGTTCCATGGTATTGGACGCGATGGTTTTCGGTCCATAGTATTGGATGCTTTGGCATGTATAAATATGTATTATAACATTGAAAGGAATATAATGAAAAATCAAGCTGGTAGTCCCGGTTTTGTGATCCAGGGGAAAATCTTTGTGTATATGTGTTTTATGTGTTATGCTCTCGCATTGCTTATTTTCTGTGTTTTAGAATTCGTATGCAGGTAATTTCTCTACGGGGTTAAAACCTACATTTGGTATCGGAGCAGTTTTGGCTTCAAGGGGACGCCTTTGTTGCTGAGGGGTTTCGCTCGGGCCTGTGGTAAACCTTGTTCAATGGGAGATTTGCAAGATCGATTCTGGTGGTGAAAGAAGATGGCGAGCAGTGGAAAGATAGAGATCGAGAAATTTAATGGTCAGAGTTTTGAGTTGTGGAAACTCAAGATGGAGGATTTGTTGGTGGATAAAGATTAGTGGATCGTGGTAGATTCGGGTACTAAACCAATAGGAGTGTCTGATGAAGAATGGAAGAAGTTGGATCGGAAGGCAAAGAGAACAATACAATTGTGTGTCTTATATTCATTATTGTTGAATATATCAGGGGAAGCTACGATGAAGGCTTTGTGGGATAAGTTAGGGACTTTGTACCAATCTAAGTCTCTGGTGAATAAACTGTTTCTGCGGAAAAAGCTATATAACCTGAGGATGAAAGATGGAGACTCGGTGACAGAGCATCTGAACGCATTTAATATTGTGGTAAGTCAGTTAGCATCTATTGATATTAAAATTTCAGATGAAGATAAGTGCATTAGTTTGTTGTGTTCTCTACCAGATTCGTGGGATAGTCTGGTTATTGCAATAGTAGCAAGGCAACTGCCTTGCCGTTTGATGAAATAGTCTCATCCTTGCTGACGGAGGAGATAAGACGGAAAAAAATGGAGAGCTAGAATGGTGATGCCTTGTTTGTACGAGGACGGTCCCAAAACAGAAAAAAAAAGTCATCGAGTGGGAGATCTAAATCTAGAGGGAGATCTAAATCTCCAGGAAAACCTGTAAAGGTGGTGTGCTGGAAATGTGAAAAGGAAGGGCACTACAATAGGGACTGTAAGTCTAAAGCTCCTGATAAAGGAAAGGGATCTGATGATGCTCCTTCTGCGCAGGAAAAAACCACCTCAGATGAAGGTGAGGATGTGTACTTGGCTTCTTCAAGTACACATGTAGATCATGAGGTATGGTTGATTGAATCAGGTGCATCCTTTCACTTCACTCCCCATAGAGAGTGGTTCTGTGAGTATGAGAAATACGATGGTGGTGATGTCTTATTAGGGGATGATAGGAAGGCTAAAATCATTGGTCGTGGAAAAGTAAAGTTGAAGTTGCAAGGTGGAAGGGTTAGAACACTTCTGGGTGTTCTGCATATTCCTGCATTGGCCATAAATCTGATTTCTGTAAGCAAGCTGGATGATGCAGGTGTAAAAACAGTGTTCAAGAAGGATACCTGCAAAATGGTTCGGGGAGCACTGGTATTGATGCGGGGAGTTTGAATTGGAACTCTGTACAAGCTGCAAGGTAGCACTGTTATTGATGGGTGCAACAGTTCTGTGGTTCTTGAAAGTGGAGCAGAAAATCTAGTGGTCTCTAGAGAGAATACCATGTTGTGGCATCAAAGGCTTGGACATATTGGAGAGAAGGGCCTTCGAATACTTCATGGTAAAGGTATGGTAGAAGGTATGAGTAATAGCTCTCTGGATTTTGATTTTTGTGAAAATTGTGTATATGGGAAGCAAAATCGGGTGAGTTTCCCCTTTGGTAGTAAGAGGGCGAAACAAATATTAGAACTTGTGCACAGTCATGTGTTTGGACCTGTAAAGGCTCCATCACTGGGTAAGTCTGTGTACTATGTATCATTTATAGATGAATTCTCAAGGAATACATGGATATATTTCCTTAAGAAGAAATCTGAAGCCTTTGACAGGTTTAAAGAATTTAAGGCTCTCGTGGAAAATCAAACAGAGAAGAAGATAAAGGTGCTGAGGACAGATAATGGTGGAGAGTTTTGCAGCAAGGAATTTGAAGAATTCTGTAAGAAGTGTGGTATAGCATGACAAAAGACTACTCCATATACACCTCAGCAAAATGGAGTTGCAGAAAGAATGAATAAGACGTTGATGGAAAGGGCAAGAAGAATGCTTAGTGGTGCCGGGTTAGGACAGGAATTCTGGGCAGAGGTAGTGGATACTGCATGTTACCTGGTCAACAGGTCACCTTCATCAGCATTGGAGGATAAGACTCCACAAGAGGTATGCACTGGTAAGAAACCCTCTCTTTCACATCTGAGGGTATTTGGATGTGATGCATATGTACATTTTCCAAAGGAGAAACGAACCAAGTTGGATAGTAAATCTGAAAAGTGCATCTTTATTGGGTATAAGGATGGTTTAAAGGGTTATAAGCTTTGGAACCCAGTCACACGGAAGGTTGTGTACAATTAAGATGTGGTGTTCAAAGAGGTAAAATATGTTATTAAATATGAAGTCCAACCAAAGGAACCTGAGAAGATAGAGTTTGAGCTTAAGGAGGAAGAATCAGAATCTACAACGGAGGAGCAATTAGAAGATGAAGAGCCACAAACTCTGGGTGTGAGAAGATCAGTTCGAGAAAGAAGGCAGACATAAAGGTATAGTCCATCTGCTTTCTGTTTAAATTTTGCTTTACCTATCACTGACGATGATCCCAGAATTGTGAAGGAAGCAGTAGATTCAAAGGATGGAAAACTCTGGAAAGAGGCCATGGTTGATGAAATGACATCTTTGCACAAAAATGAGGCCTGGGATTTGGTGGAGTTGCCGGATGGAAGAAAACCCATTGGCAGCAAATGGGTGTTCAAGAGGAAGACAAATGTAGAAAGAAAGGTGGAGAAATACAAAGCTCGGTTAGTAGCAAAAGGTTATTCCCAGGTGCCAGTAATTGATTTTGGTGATATTTTTTCTCTTGTTGCCAAGGTAACTTCTATTAGATTACTTTTATCTGTTGCTGTTGCTTTTGATTTTGAGGTAGAATAGATGGATGTGAAGACAACATTTCTTTACAGGGATCTGGAAGAGGAAATATACATGAAGCAACTTGAAGGCTTTGCGGTGAAGGGTAAGAAAGAACTGGTATGCAAGTTAAAGAAGTCTCTGTATGGGTTAAAACAGTCACCAAGGATGTGGTATCAGAAATTTGATACATTTATACGGAGACTTGGCTTCACCAGAAGCAAAGTAGATCACTGTGTGTATTTTAAATTAATTGGTGACCGTGTTATTTATCTTGTCTTGTATGTGGATGATATGTTGCTGGTTGGAAATGCTAAAGAAATTATCCAGGATTTGAAGACCCAATTGTCCTCCAACTTCGACATGAAAGATCTTGGTGCTGCAAACTATATTTTGGGCATGAAAATTAAATGAGATCGAGCAAAGAGGAAGCTCTGGTTAAACCTAAGGAAGTATGTCGAGACAATACTGCAAAGGTTTAATATGTAGTATAGGAAACCGGTGAAGGTTCCTATTCCTGTAGGTGTGAGGTTATTTGCTGAACAATGTCCCAAGACACAAGAAGAGGAAGAGGACATGTCCCGTGTTCCATATGCAAGTGTAGTCGATAGCCTAATATATGCAATGGTCTGTACTAGACCAGACATTGCACATGCAGTGGGAGTATTGAGCAGGTTTATGTCAAAACCAGGGAAGGAGCACTGGACAACAGTGAAGCGGGTTTTCAGGTATTTGCGTGGCACTAGTGATTATGGTTTGTGCTACCAAGGAAGATCAAGATTGGACATAATGTTGGATATTCGTGGCTTTGTTGATGTAGACTAGGCTAGAGATCTGGATCAGATAAGATCTACAAGTGGGTATGTGTTTAACCTATTTGGAGGTGCAGTTAGTTGGATGAGTAAGAAACAATCTGTAGTGGCACTATCAACTACAAAGGCAGAATACATGGTAGCCACTCATGCAAGCAAGGAAGCAGTTTGGTTGCAGAGATTGTGTTCAAGTATGGGGTTAGTACAGGGAGCTATAAGGATAGACTGTGACAGCCAAAGTGCAATTTTCTTGGCAAGGAACCCCACATATCATTCAAAGACCAAGCACATTGATGTTTAGTATCACTTTGTGAGGGATATGATAGAAGACAAAAAGGTGTTGCTGGTAAAGGTGGACACTTTGAAAAATACTGCAAATGCATTGACAAAATTTGTGAGCTCTAAGAAGTTTTCTTGGTGTAGAGAGACAATGGGCATTTCAGGGCTGGAAAACTGATTAAGCTCTCTTGTGGCCCCTTGTGGAAAGAAAACAACAAGTGGGAGAATGTTGGGTTGTGTTATATTCTTTCCACGACTAGCCCACGTAGTTAACTGGGGGGTTAGAGGGGGGGCGGAGCCCCCCTTCGTTGCGTCGATTGTGTAGCGGGGGGCGGGGGGGGGGGGGGTGGGGGGTCATAGGGGGTTTGAGGCGTACCCGTAACCCCACTTTATGGGGTCCAGGGCAGCGCCCTGGAAAATTTTGGTTTTGGACCCTATGTTAGGATGGGCAGACCCACCTATGGTTTTGTGCATGAAATTCACACATGTTTCTGGACGCGATGGTTTTCGTTCCATGGTATTGGACGCGATGGTTTTCGGTCCATGATACTGGATGCTTCGGCATGTATAAATATGTGTTATAACATTGAAAGGAACATAATGAAAAATCAAGCTGATAGTCCCGATTTTTGGATCCAGGGTAAAATCTCTGTGTATATGTGTTTTATGTGTTATGCTCTCGCATTGTTTATTTTCTATGTTTTAGAATTCGTATGCAGGTAATTTCTGTACGGGGTTAAAACCTACATATGGGTCCAAGAAAGTGCTGCTACTACTTCTACTGATGCCAGGTCAAGTAGGATCATATACAAAGGAAGAAGAAGGCTCACTTGGTGTGGAGGAAAGCTTGTGTCAAGGTCTAGAGTCTGGGAATATCCCATAAAAACTATTGAAGGAAGAATTACTGATTGGTTGTTACCCTAGATAGGGGTTTTTCCCTGGTTGTGTGCCTATATCTGGTGTCCATTGACTTATGTGCTATTGCTTTGGTAATTGATTGATGAACTAAAATAAAGAAGATATAAAGAAACCTAATAAGAAATCAAGAACATCACAAGTAACTATCAAGTATAAGAAAATATTTTTGCCATTCTGATTTTCTAACATGGTATCAGATCTCTGGTGAATAAAGAAGAAAAAGGCAGTGTCAAGCACTTGATCAAGGAATCATTCCAAAGGATTAGTCAAGGGAAGAATTCTACTATCTTCAAGGACAATGTCTAACATAATCAGGGGAGAGAAAAAACTTGAAGGAGCTTCAAACTATAGGCATTGGAAGAAGAGGATTGACCTCATCCTTGAAAATAACAAGGTACTAGACTTGGTCAAAGTAAAGAAGCATACATAGGACTACAATTATGATAATAAAGTGAAGTTCAGAGAATTAGATTTAGTGGCCATTACTCTAATGGTAGAAGGAATAAAGGACAACCTTGCCCCATTCATAGCCAACATTAATGATGATCAAGAAATGTATGAGGCCTTATCAAATTTATTCACTATCAAGAACATTGGTCAAGTAGCTACTTTAAAGAATGAAATAAGGACCAAAAACATGACTAAAGAAAACACAATGGCTTCCTTCTTTGTGAAGATAACAAGAATTAGAGATGATCTTTTACCATTGATGAAATTGTTCCAGAAAAAGAACTTGTGATCACTACCCTATTAGGATTTCCACCTACTTGGGGTGCATTCGCTGCAGGTATTAACAGTTGGAAGGAAGCTCCCGCTTTTGAATAACTATGGACTGCTTGTAGTCAAGAAGAATTAAGGATCTCATTAGTTTCCAATCCTGAAGGAGTTTCAAATGCCTACACTACTCAACAAAGGAAACTTCAAGAAATCAAAAGGACCGAAGATGAAGGTTGACATATCCAAAGTAGAATGCTGTCAATGTCATAAGAAGGGTCACTACAATAGTGACTGTCCTGACAATCCAAGAAACAAGAAGAGAGAAAGAGATCAAGACAATGTTGCTGAAGAAGAGGACCTAAAGAAATCCAAACACAAAGAATATGATATAAGGGACTTACACTAGTAAGTCCTTTGCTTCTAGTCTTAGATATTCTATTTTTCATTTTTGATGTTTAGAATTTATATGTTTTAACATGTTTTTGGAAAATACATTTTATTTTGTAAGTTTATAGGTATCCCTCAAGCTTTGGAGGGAGCACGCAACATCTCCCAAAGATAATTATCTCATTTCCTTTTCAATTTTTGGTTTCATGTACTCATTTAATTTTTGATTATATTAAATACTAATCACCATTCTTCCTCTATTGTCTTTATTAGGAAAACATCAGCTATATCCTCAAAAGGTATTGAAGAGGGTCTCCCAAGACAAGGTTTGTCAAGGAACAAAGGTATGCCTTAAACTGCAAAACATTGGTTTCTTTATAATGAATGCTTATTCATTTGATAATCTATTACTAACATCATTATGTCTAGATGTATTGAATAATAATGATTCTTGTTTTGGGCGATTCATTATTTGATAAATCTACCCTCCTTACAACCTTAATTGTTTTTATAGAACCCTAGACAAGTTCTTTGGAAAACCCTAACCTAAGGTTATGCTGATGTTAATGTCTAAAACCAAACTTCTTATGGTTATTGGGAAATGGTATTTGAAGTTTTTTTGATGACGTCAAGTTTGGGAATTCGGTATAATCATGTAAACCTAACTTGTTAGGGTTGAAATGATTTTGTATGAAATCTAAAACTTTTGAAGTTTTGGTATAGTAGGGTTTGCTTTGCTATGTTATGAAATCCTAGATCTTTAGGGTTTGGATGGGCCTAAAAGCAAAACCCTTGTTATGTATTTAAATTCCTAGGAATGAAACCCTAGGTATATATATGTGTCCATTGGTTGAAACCCTAGATTGGTTTAGGTTGGTATATGTCTAATATGTTAATATTGCTTGACATATGTTATGCCTATGATTGATGATAATTTTGTAGATATGTGTGTTGACCTAATTATTGATGGTCATAAGTCTTAGGGTTTAATATAAGCCCTTGTCTGAGTTTGATATTCTAGGATGATGATGTTTGTAAATCTAGGGTTTTGTAGCTAAACCCTAGTAGTAGTTAAATTCTCTAGTATGTGACAATATGGAATCTATGAATTTATATAGTGATTGTTGAAATTGTGTAAATGAGAAATCTAGGGTGTACGTCAAACACTAGTATGAGTTATTCATGTTGTTAAGCTGTGATTGATTTTGATTGTTAGAGATCCTGTATGAAATCTAGGGTGTACATGAAAACCTAGTAAGAAGTCTAACACATGAATTCTGAAAGTTGCTTTGTATATATATATTTGAATTGTTTCTAGGGTTTGCAATATGTCGTAGTTAGGTATGTCACACCATTGAAAGAAACATTGAAACTCTAGATGTAATGAATATAGGAATTTAGAGGGTAAGTTCCTCAGATAGAATACCAAAGGACACCGCTCACAAATAGATCACAGATCAATACACCATTATTATTGACGTGGTTAAAACCCTCAAAGAGGGAAACAATCCATAGCTTGAGCCAACACTGCCACTTCAGGAAATTTATTAATAAAATAATGAAAATTTACATAAGCTTCTCTCATGAACGGTGACCCTACAAATGACCCTCCATGCTCTTTAAGTAGAGATCATGGACCAATCGGGTGTTAAGCCATGGATCAAGTGTCGGTAATACTGAGGAGAGAATGAACCGTCGGATCACTACATATCATGATAGTCGGATTGTAATTTACAAAGTACATAGTAAAGAAACACACATTACCTAACTCTACACTAGACCAAGTTATACTTAACTATTTCCTATGTGTTGGAATATCCTAACATCCCCCCTTAAGAACAACTTGGGATATGATTGAAGGATGTACAAATATGACACAATAAGAGAAGGAAGGAGGCATTAGAGCCTACCCCCCCTTAGTGACAACTTCCTGAACTCCAACCATAAATCGAAGATTAGTAAACTTTGCCTCTGTGAGAGCCTTTGCAAAGATGTTTGCAACTTGATCATCTGTTGAACAATATTGCAATTCAAGAACATGGTCATGAATGAGCTTTTTGATGAAGTGCATGTGCATTTCAATGTGTTTTCTCCGCTGACGTTGGACTGGATCTTTGCATAGTTGATTGGCACTTCGATTATCACATCAAAGTGTAGTCGGATGTTGTTGCTGAAAGCCAAACTCTGATAGGATCTAACAAAGCCACAGGGATTCCTTACTAGCTTCTACGACACCGCGATACTCTGCTTCTGCTGAAGAAAGAGAGATAGCACTTTGTTTCTTGCAAGCCCATGTAATAGGTCCTGAACCAAGAGTGAACACATAACTTGCAGTAGACTTCCGATCATCAGGGTCACTAGCCCAATCGGAATTAGTCAAACCAACCAATAGAGGATATTCTTCAGCACTGTAATGAATACCAAATTGAACTGTACCTCGAACATAACGAAGTATTCTTTTAACTGCTTTCCAATGGCTTTCATGTGGGTTTTGCATAAACCGAGAAATAAGGCCAACAACAAAGGAAAGGTCAGGATGAGTATGGTTTAGATACAAACGTTTTCCTACAAGTTGACAGTATAAGGTAGCATCAACTTTAGGTGAAGTACAAGTGACTGAAAGTTTGGCTCCAAAATGAAAGGGAGAAGGGGATGGCTTATAGTCTTCCATGTGAAAATGGCATAGAAGATCACAGGCATACTTGGACTGGGAAAGGGAAATACCTTCCTTGGATTGCAAGACTTGAAGACCAAGAAAATAATGCAAGTGTCCTAAGTCTGTCATTTCAAACTTCTTTTTAAGGCTAGACTTCACATGGTTTATAAGGTTGGGATCACTACTAGTAAGGATAATATCATCAACATAAAGAACAAGAATGATAAGGGACTTTCCCACTTTCTTGGTGTAGACAGTATTATCAAAATGACACCTAGAAAAGCCAGTTTCTAAAATAAAGCTATCCATTTTGGCATACCAAGCTCGAGGGGCTTGCTTGAGACCATAAAGGGATTTCTTAAGCCGACATACAAGGCTAGAGTTTGTTTGTATAAAGCTAGTAGGTTGTTCCATATAGATTTCTTCATGCAAGTCCCCATGCAAGAAGGCAGATTCAACATCCATCTAATGGACTTCCCGTTTGAAAGAGGCAACAAGGGAAAGAACAAGGCAGATAGAGTTCATTTTGGCAATAGGGGAGAAGGATTCAGTATAGTCAATGCCTTCTATTTGTGAAAAACCCTTAGCAATAAAATGAGCTTTATGTTTATCAACTTTTCCATCCGGTCCATACTTGGTTCTGTAAACCCATTTGCATCTAACAAGTTTTCATCCCTTTGGTAGAGGAACAAGATCCCATGTATCATTTGCCAATAATGAATGATATTCTTCATTCATAGCTGCGTCCCAATCTGGATGGCCTGAAGCTTCTGCAAAGGTGTTAGGATCATAATTACCTGAAGCTTGAGCCAGTAAAGAAGAGGCTCTATTGAATTGAGAATGTGTACGTCGTTGATCTGTAGGATCACCGGCAAGAGAACCTGCTGCATCCCAAGTAGCACAGACCCATTTTGGAAGCTGAGGAGCTGAAGGAGGATCCTGAGAAGGTGGGGGAGGATTGTCATCCTCGCTGTCATCATCTGAAGAAGAAATATTTTCAGAAGTAGAAGGGATAGAGAGAGGTGGCACATCCACCGAACTAGGCTCGTAGGCCGATATATTTTTAGAAAACTTTACATCTCTTCTAATGATAACATTTTTGGACTTAAGTGGAATAAGTCTGTATCCTTTGACATCTTCAGAATATCCAACAAAAATACATTTTTCACTCTTAGGTTCTAAAGCTTTATGTTTCTCATCTGGAATATGGGCCCATGCTTCACTTCCAAAAACATGAAAGTGACTTACATCTGGTTTAATTGAGCTCCATGCTTCTTCTGGAGTGATATTCTTTAAAACCTTTGTAGGAGTGCGATTTATTTTATAATTTTCACAGTTAATTGATTCTGCCCAAAAATTAAGACTAAGTCATTTAGATTGAAGCATACAATTAGCCATTTACTTTAAGGTGCGATTCTTCCTTTCAACTACACCATTTTGTTGTGGAGTATATGGAACAGTATGTTGCATTTGAATCCCATTCTCAGTGCAAAAGTTGATGAATTTGTTGTTAACATATTCTCCGCCATTATCAGATCTTAGCTTAAGAATTTGATGTCCAAATTGTTTTTCAACAAAGGCCTTAAAGGCCAAGAACATGTTAAATACTTCACTCTTGATTTTTAAGAAGTATACCCAAGTGCGTTTGCAGAAATCATCAATGAAAGTTAAGAAATACTTGTAGCCAGAGAATGAAACAACTGGAAGTGGACCACATAAATCACTATGCACAAGTTGTAAAGGGGCTAAGGCATGCCAAGAGGCACGTTTTTCAAAACTATCCCGATGATGTTTTCCGAGTACACATCCGGAACAAACACCATCTCTGCAAGATACCATGGGAAGACCTGTCACCATATTTTTTTTACATAGACTCGGAAGGGAGTGATAGTTTAAGTGACCAAATCGCTCATGCCAAAGTTTTCTCACTTCGTCATTATGAGCAACAAATACCAAGGGAAGATTTGATGACCCAAAGTTGTTAAACTTATACAACCTTTTAGAATCATCGGCAATGCCAGTAGCTAAAATCTATCTAGGATCTCTTAGGTCCTTAATTACAACATTGTGAGGTGAAAATTCAACGATTTTACCTTCACCTGAATGAGTTGTCTGATATACAGATAGAAGGTTGCAGGATAAGGTTGGAACACATAATACATCATTAAATTGACCATTGTCTATATGAACAATTGTAGTCCCTTTAACACTAAGAGATCTATCATCACCAACATATATATTTTTGGTGTTACAATCATTTAAAGAAGAAAACATGGCTTTGTTTTTGGCCATGTGATAAGAAGCTCCAGAATCAATGAGCCACTCATGAGAATTAGAAGAAGAAGATACATTTAGTGCATATCCAGATCGAGATGTTTGACAACCACATGCAGAAAGTGCTATTCCTAAAGATGAAGTTGAAGTTGAAGAGTGCTCCAAATGGATGTTATGCTTATTCATTGCTGCTTCCAAGGCTTCCATCTTCTTAAAGCATTTGGATTCTAAGTGGCCATCTCGATTACAAAAGTGGCAATGTCTTTTAGTTTTCTTCCCTTTGTTTTTATTTGCCTTATCATTTTGTTGAAATGATTTTTCATTTTGAGGCTGAAATTGCTTAGGACCCTTGTTTGGTTTAGGACCATTCTTTTTAGGATACGACTTCTTAGGATTCTTTGAATTTGGTTGCTGCTAGGCGGCTAAGGCTTTCTTAGAAGAGTTTTCAAGATTAAGAAGACCAAGGTGTAAGAGTTTTTCTTGTTCTCTTATTAAAGAATCACAAAATGAATCAAAGGAAGGGGACTTGTAGTCTTGTCCTTGAGAAATGAAGGCTTCTCTTGTAGAATGGAAGGTGGAAACAAATACAGAGTAGGCTGTTCCCAACTTAGTAAGAATGGAATAGATAAGGTTACCATCTTCTTTCTTAACCTTAACACCTTCCAAGAGAAGTCTAAGGGTCTTGAACTTGGACAAAAAATATTCAATGGAAGAAAAATTATTGGGGTCCAATGTAAGCAACTTATTTTTGAGTTGATGGGCTCTAAGTTCATTTTTAATTCCAAAAACTTTAGTGATCCTTTTCATTGCTTCATTAGGAGTATCAAGTTCTGCGATATGGAATCTAAGGTCTGGAGAAATAAACATCCCTATCAACCCACGTGCTTGATCTTGACTATTTTCCCATTGGGATGCCTTATCTTCATCTTTCAGTTTGGTTTCTTGGCCTGAGGCTATTCTGTAAAGACCTTTACTTCTAAGTAAATCCACAATGTAGGACCACCATTGGAAGTAGTTGGTGCCATCAAGAATAAATTGGAATACTTTCCATTTTAATAGAAACTGAAGCTATAGATGTTGAAACTAAGTGTTCCAATGGAAATATCTCGAAAAATTAGGTTGATTAAAAAAAAACGGCTTTGAAAATGGCTTCCGGATGAAGAAGTTATGGCTTTTTGAAGAAAAGTTGTTGAAGATGCCGACAAAATGCGGGAATGTGCGGAAATGAACAATAATGTTATATTTAAAAAAAAAATTCACCCCCTTTCCAAACTTAATCTAATTAGCTCAACAAAGAGAAAGACTTGAACTCAAGACCTCTATTCTCATAAAGTAACTTTGGACCAAGTGAGCTAGTTTAAAAGGTTAGTAATTTTTGGAAAAGAGGAAGGGTTTTTTTTTTTAGTCACCGAAGCTTTGGGGTGCGTGATTACTTGACAAAGCTCTTTGTTTTTGCTTGCAAAACAAAAACCACAAAACCCAAAACGGACATACGAAAAAACAAACCTTATGGTTTCAAGTTAGCTTTAATTGGAAACTAACAATTTTCCTCAATGTTTCTGATTTTCCGAGATCACACTAAGGCGCGACGGAAAAGAGCATACGCATGAGAAAAAAAAACTTCCTTTCTATTTCTGATTTTCCTAGATCGCACAGAGTCCTAGGGAAAAGAGCATACACAGAAATGAAAGGTGTAGATCCGGTCTAAAAAGACAAAGGGATAAATAAACCGAAATAAACAGAGAGAAAAAAACTAGAAACTGCAAATAAGCACTGTATACCTCCAGATCTTAAAAATGACGTAGCTAGGGCTACCAAAAACCTTTTTGTGTGAAACAAAAGGGGTTCCTAACTGGAACAGATGCTCCTAACACAATAGAGCATTCCTCTCGGCCTGAAAGCAGTCAGAAACAATAGATCTAGGAAACGACAGTCTGATGCAGTTTTACCGGCTTCAGATTTGGATCACCAACGGTTGCGGCCCTCAAATAGATCTGATACCATGTAGGAATTTACAGGGTAAGTTCATCAGACGAAACACCAAAGGACACCACTCACAAACAGATCACAGATCAATACACCAATATTGTTGACGTGGTTAAAGCCCTCAAAGAGGGAAACAATCCACGGCCTGAGCCAACGCGGCCACTTCATGCAATTTATTAATTAAAGAATGAAAATTTACATAAGCTTCTCTCATGAACGGTTACCCTACAAATGACACTTCATGATAGAGATCATGGACCAATTGGGTATTAAGCCACAGATAAAGTGTCGGTAATACCAAGGAGAGAATGAACCATCAGATCACTACATATCGTGACCGTCGAATTGTAAGTTACATAAGTACATAGTAAAGAAACACATTGTACCTAACTCTACATTAGACCAAGTTATACTTAACTATTTCCTATGTGTCAGAATATCCTAACAATGAAAGTTTCTATGAAATAAGCCTTGATTAAGTAGTCTAGGGTTTGTAACAAAGTCCCTAGCAAGAAGTTGAAGAGTATGTTTCTCTTGTTTGGGTATCTGATATATATAAATTTGAAATGATTTTGTGATTCTGATATGGCTAACTTCATGCTTCTATAGATTTGGTTGTACTTGCTATCTAAGTTGTGCATGTACACAATCTTCAATATGGTGAAGATGTTCGTAAAATTGATATAATAAGCATGATGTGAATGGTGATGGTATCTTTGATGAGATGGATGATATACACGAAAGATTATTTGATGTAGAAAAGAAGAAGTTGATCTACCTGAGTTAAGAGGGAGCCTGAATAAAAGAGATCTCCCCAAGTTAAGAGGGAGCTTGGATAGAGGAAATATCCTTTGTTGAGAGGGAGAATTGATTGGAGAATGAATTTTGAAGGATATGTTGTTGCATGTGAAGTAGGAAAGGAAAGTGTATGATTGAGAAATCTTCTGTCAAAGATTTGGTTGATAGTTGTATTGTGTTAAGAAGAAACATCTAGAAGACCCCAAAGGTTTGTATTTTATTATGTACATGTGAAAGTATATTATTGATTGGGGTTGTGTTTATACATGTAAATCTCTCGAAGGTTTTGATAGAATGCTGGTTACCAATCAGTTTGATTGGGAGAGATTTGTTCTTGATCTGCTGGATCAAGGAGTGTTAAGGCTTTGTGAGTGAAGCATTGCTTGGGAGGACATCTGACCGACACTTTGTGTTGATGTCTAGGTCCCAAAATTGGTAGGGTGGCATTGGTCATTGAGATTTGACACACACCTGGATCCCTGGGTTGATGGTTAGAAAGTAAGCCTGATGATACCTACAGAGGCTGAAAGCTTGAGTCCATCTTAGTCCCACTTGGATAGATTTCCATGGGCATGAATCTGCTCGATGGCATTGTGGTGCCTAAACTGTTGAGACACCAATGGATATATTGCCATGGTCAGGAATCGAGTCCATGGCATTGAAGTGCCTAAAAAATCATGGTTCATATAGTTGAGATATTCCTTGTACTTGTATATGATGAATACCTCCCTAGTTAAGAGGGAGTGTTGGAAAATGTAACTAGGTTCAGTCTTCATTAATGTATTTGATTCATCATGTAATGTACTTGTCAAAAGAATAAATAAAATAATAATAATAATAATTATTATGACTTATTAAAGCATAGGTTTCATGCTTGGGTCATCATGGTTTAGATCTTAGTCCCCATTGAGGACTTCTAGGATTTGTTCTGAGTTAATAAAGTCATTGTACTTTTAAAGAGACCCTTTTTGGGCTTTTGAATCATGTAAAAAGGTTAAGTATTGAGTATAAAATGAATTATGTTACCTCCACACGAAGTCAGCTTCAGGGAAGGATATTCGACGTCACCTAAAGACTATAAATGAATCAATTCGAATTCCATTTGAGGACATCAACTCAAACAAGTTCAATATCTCTTTGAAGCTCAGAAAAAGTGCGAAGTAGAGGAAAGAAAGAAAAAGGAGTGCGAGTTTGGTGTAGAAGGAATGAAGGAAATCAAAGTTTTGGTGTATCTCTCTCTCTCTCGTGCCTTAGATTGGAAGATTGAAGTTCTCTTGTTGATGCCGTAGCCAACTGCTGCATGTTGCTGCTGCTAGATCAAAGTATAGGTCAAAGTTTATATTGTTGGATGCTGCTACCTCAAGAAGTTATATTGGGCTAAGATAGAAGTTTCTAAGTGAAGATCGAAGTATTTCAGTGAATATCAAAGCCTCCAAAGCAATATCTAAGTTGTTGGGTCCAAGAAAGTGCTGTTGTTGTTGTTACTGCTGCCAGGTCAAGTAGGATGATCTACACAGGAAGAAGAAGGCTGACTTAGTGTGGAGGAAGTTTGTGTAAAGGTCTAGAGTCTTGGAATATCTCAGGAAAACTATTGAAGGAAGAATTACTCACTGGGTTTTCCCCTAGAGAGGGGTTTTGCCCTGGCTGTGTGCCTATATCCAGTGTCCATTGATTTATGTGCTATTGTTTTGGTAATTGATTGATGAACTAAAAGAAAGATGTAAAGAAACCTAATAAGAAATCAATAACATCACAAGTAATTATCAAGTATAAGAAAATGTTTCTGCCTTTCTGATTCTCTAACAACACAAGTAATCGATATCATAAGCTAGCAGGTAAAATTTAGAGTAGATCCATGTATTTAGATTAGTTTTAGATTAGATTAAATTAGTTTATATTAGTTTTAGGTTGAGGAACCAGACCTATAATAAGGTGAAATCACCACCCCAAACGGATAAATGTCTAATTAGGGCCCTGACCGGGTGATTTTGTAAATGTTGATGACGGTCAGTTTTGGCCATCAACATTTTGGTGCTAGAAGGATGGCCAAATCGGCAAGTTGACCCATTCTAAGTTGTTTGTCTTAATTTTTTTTAGTTTTCAATGGATCCTTTCGAAATCCATATATGGAGTTGCATTTCTGGACGTGCATCTTCCACTACTCCAATGAAGATAGTTAAAATCTTGTCGAAAAACAAATTTGATGACAATGGTAAGATTTCTATGTATGAACACAATTATCAATTTATTTAAAATTGTATTTATCTTGATATGTTTTACGAGGATGTTAGATGCAATATTTTTACACTTGCTTTCAAAGACCGTATGAAGAAATGGTGTGAGACGTTGCTGGTCACGTCAATTCATTCTTGGGATTAGTTTATTGGTGGGTTTTTATTGGATTTTTAATATTGCGATTTTGATAGATTATGTAATGAAATCAATAATCTTAGGATCAAATCCACTGAAGCATTTGAAAAATATTCAATTAGATTTATTAATATTTTCTATAGATTTCCTTCAATGGAATTTACTTCTTTTACTAATTATTTCGAATATATGCTTTCTCTTCCTAACAGGCAAGAACAAATGATTTATAACAAATTTAACTCATATATTTCTCATTCACCATGTGATCTAGAATTATATGCAAATTCTGAAAATATGAAAATTGCAAATATACTTCAAAGGAAGAACATGAAACCTTTACGTTCTCTCATTTACCTACATATTTATTTATTGAAGAGAAAATTTCTTGTGAGAATAACGTAGGCTCAGTTACCTATGAGGAGAACAATGAAGAAATTTTAAATTTAGATGAGGAAAGCTCTATTTTTTTAAAGGGAAATTTTAGCAATTAGCTCGTAATCAACTTGCAATAAATATGAAAATTGTGTTTAAAGAAAAACCAATATTCTTATAAATTACCTGATATGATTGAAGAAAAAATTGTTGAAAACTCTATCATTTATCTTTCAATTCATTCCTCATCAATCAGTGAATCTTCTTGTGATTTATTATAGGATGACAATGAGCTTAGCTTCATTGACTATTTAATATTCATCCCAAAATAATTTAAATCAGATATCGAGAGCACTCGTCCAAGAGATGCTTATTATTTTATTTCATCTTGCTCTCATTTCCCTTTATATCTTGATCTATTTAATGATATTAATTCTCATGGTTTTATTTCTAATCCCATAGATCTTTATTGTGGTGGACATGAATTTGATGAAGTGTAAGATGAAATTAATTTATGATTTAATGATGAATTCATCTCCTCCCATGTTTTTCGCTGCTATCAATCTCCATTATGGGACGAGGGGAATTTTGTAGCCACCACATTGCCTAAGAAAACTCTTAATGATTCAATGTCTTTTACAATTAGTGATGAGATTTAAATAATCAGTTTGGTGAAACACGATTTTTTATTTAATTAAATAATGCTAATGGTGGGCATTCTATTAATATTAATAAATCTTTTTTGAAGAATGATAATCCAGATAAAATATTTAATTATTTTCATTTATCACACGTTAATTATTTGGAATTTGATTTTTTTAATAATTGCATGATCCAGGTGGATATTGGTGGCGACTCGCCTATTCCACTTGGACCCGCACCACTGTTTCTTTTAGTTTTTAAGTTTCCTTAATCATAGCACAATTTATTATTTTTGACATTTTTTCTGGCATTGAACTTCCAGAGCCGTTTTGAGGCCCTAAAAGATGTTTTTTTGGAAAACGGTCAAATATTAGACTTTGATTGATATTTGTAGTTGAAAGTTCTAGTTCTCGAATAGATATTTCTAAAGAGTTATTGTGCGCATCAAATGAAGATCGTATGCCAACATTACGACCCTGGGAAGTTGATGTACCAATTTACCCGAATGAGACCCATAGAATTGACGCTTCATCTCCTAGGGTTAGGTTTTTGGATGTTTAGGGTCTTCCATTGTTTCTCAATAATAAATAGACCTTCGAGACTCATTGTAACACAGTTTAGATGCATGTAGCCACCACATATTTTCTCAGAGATAAGCTATCATCACTCGAGCTAGTTTATTTTCCATTTTTGTATGTAAGCATATTTCAGTTCTTTGATATTAATGAAATGAAGTTTTATTTCTGCTGCACTTCTATGTATATGTGTATTTATATATTTTTTTGCGTTCTGCATAAGTTTGGATCAATGGTATCAGAGCGATAATCTCTTTCTTTGTTTTTCTTTGCATGTTCCCAACAAGGTCAGGGTATAAGGAGTTAGGGCTCGAACTAGTTGAACCTTTGCAAGACCAACCTCGCAAACCCCGACGACATCCCATGGCAGAAGAAAAGAAAGACAAGGGGACATGAGATCCTTTCCAAATATTACTCGAAGAATCCCCCGAGCGACAAAGGAACGCAATGATGGATAAATTTGCCTAGATCCTTCAACAACTACCCACATGTGACACATCTTCATCCATCAACTACTATGGAGGCGCCACTCCTTTTAAGGTACAAGTTAAATATGATATTCCCATATTTGAGGGACAGATAGATGCAAACGCCGTAGATAGATGGTCAAATCTATTGGAAGGATATTTTTCAGTTCATGAATTTTCCAATCAGGAAAAGATTACTTTTGCACTTCTCAAAGCTGCCCCACACATCAAAGATTGGTGGGAAATATATTGTGAACAAAAAGATGAGAGGGAATCCTCACTGTTTTCAGTCACACCCACTTGAAATTATTTCTGAGATGCCATTAAGGAAAAATATTACCCTGTTAGGAGATATGAAGATAAATACATAAAGTGGACCACACTGTGACAGGGAAGGGACCAAGATGTGCCAAAGTTCAAAAACGTTTTCCATACCCTTCACAAATCTAGGTATCAAGTATTTTGAGTGGAATTTGGTAGTCAATTACCGCAATTATCTACACACGTACATACAGGAAGAGATGGATTTCCTGAACATCTCCTTGCTTGGCGTTGCCTATCAATACACTATCAAGATCAAGCATAAATTTAAACAAAAGAAGCAAGACTTTGGATATACGAATCCGAAGCAAGGGGAAGGCGCCCCCAAGCCATAAAACAAATGACAAATCCAAGGAGGGGTGACCTAGGACAACCTTACGGAGCCGCAAGCGAAGAACAACACCACGAAGACAAATTACGACACATGGAAATTGATCTGATAATGAGATCTAACATAATTAATAAGGTATTACAGACTCATGTGCATGGATTTGCCTATGTTATTTTATGTAATGGATCGATCAGATTGCGAAATACACAGACTGTGAAGCAGCAAAAGACTATAATAGAAAAACACATAAAAAACACAACACGTTTAATAAGGAGTTCACCCAATACTTCTGGGCTACATCTCCTGGTCTAGCCTTCAGTGGCGGCCACTCTATTATCTCCTCAAGAAAACTTTTTACAACAGTATGAGCTCAATTTGAGACTCAATACATAACAGATATAACAGTAAGAGTTTGCTTGAGCCTCTCAAGATTTTTCTGAGTACACAGACTCTCTGAATCACTCTCTCTCTGTCTTAGCTCTGTCTCGACACTGCCTGTCCCGTGTTCTATTTTCTATGGCTTTAAAGCCAAACTGCGCTGCCTGTTCATTTCAGCTCCTCAGATTTTAGTCTCCTTAGCCTCTGTCCGCTCAAATCCCTCTTCTAGTGTTACAAAATCATTGCATAACGCCTAAAGGGGAGGTGGTCACCTATTCTGCAACGTAAGAGTGCCTCGGGCCCTTGAAACCCTTCGGAATCCCTAACGTGGTCATTTTCCGCTAACACAGGAAAATGCATTCGCGAATGTGAAATTCCGCCAAAACACAATTCATTTCGGACTTCAAAAGTCCTTAAATACAGTCTATTCCTCTATCGAGTCTGTCCTCAATCGCTGTCGCAAGTTGATTTGGCCCTGCTCCAAGGTTTCCCTTTGTATTTTAGAAATACGTTAAAACTACGAAAATGCATTAGAAATGGCTATTTAATGGACTTGAAACAATATATAATAGCCTTAAGGAACCCTTTCGGGTCTGACTTATCGCATCGACGCTTCACCCCTTGTATTTCGTTTAATGAACAAAATACACAAAATACATTGGAAATGCCTTTTCTTCGGATCTCAAATCTTATGCAATAATATTTATATAATCGTTAGGTCTAGTTCATTGGATCGCAGATATGTATGTGTATATTCCCGCTCCCCTGTGTAGCCCCGATTGCGATATTGTGATGCGATTGATCGCAGTCGCACATCGCGATAACCCTGGGCCATTGTAAGCACTCTTGTAATCTCTGATAGCGATCATGCGATGCAACATGGGCCGTCGATCTGCACGCTTGATCGACGGTCCTAGTTAACTCCGTCGGTCGCCGTCGCAAGTGTTATGTAGTCTGCGCCGATATCCGCTGATTACCACCGCCGATTGCGATTCTCCGATCAAATCTGGACCGTTAATCGGCCAGATCTGACGGCTACTGTGCATTCACTTGTTCAGACCTCCAATACTCTGTTTTTTTGCTGTTTTCATGTGTTTTTGGCCTCTTGATAGTGGTTTTCCGCCATTCTAAGGTTATTCATATGCGATTATTTGGATCTTTGGCATGATTTTAAGAGATTTCAAGACTTAGAGAGTGTTCTTGGATCCATTTGGATCATGCCTCCCCACTGAAAAAGGCTTTTGGACCACCAAAAGTTGGTTTTCAAGCATCGCTTAAATGAGGATACAATTGCCTCACTTCCCAATCTCTATCCATTTTGCACTGCTGGGTTTTGAACCTTTGAGCCCGATTCTAAGGTACTCAACATCCCCTCTGTGCGTGGTTCTCACCTTCCTATCCCGAACTGTATCTTCTTGCAGCACCTTGAGATATTCAAGCAACAGATCATCAATGGAAGGCAATTGAATTTGCTCTTTGGGGTCTTTAATTAATGAAGGTTCAAACAGTCTTAAGTTTTCTGCATTTATCGCTGAATAGATGTGCATGTATGCTGGCAGATCAAGGCAGAAAGCGTTCTCACCAATTTTCCAAGTACCTTAAAATGCCCATACCTTATTGGCTTCAACTTCTTTCCTTCACCTTGCATTCTATCTTTATTGATATACAACCAGACTTGATCACCAACTTGGAAGTTGTGCTCCACCTGATGTTTATCATGCCTTGCCTTGTACTTGGCTTGGCTCTTTTCCAGTTGTTCCTGCACCGCCTGGTGAATTTCTTAGATCTGTTCAATGAACCTGGTTGCTTTGTCCACATCACTGTGTCCAGCAACTGCTATGTCTTTTTCAAAGACAAAATCCAAGGGAGACCTTGGTATAAAACCAAAACAGGTCTCAAAAGGAGATCTTTGTGTAGAAGAATGTTTAGCACGGTTGTAAGCATGTTGCACATAACATAAATGTTCATCCCAAAGCTTGGGATGCTTGCTGCAATAACCCCTGAGCAACTGGATCACTGTTCTGTTGACTGCCTCTGTTTTGCCATCTGTTTGTGGGTGAAAGACTGTGCTCTTCTTTAGTCTGGTGTCCATCAATTCCAATGGACTTAACCAAAACTTCCCAACAAATTGGGAGTCTCGATCAGATACTATGGAAGTGGGTAACCCAAAATACACACAGACATGCTGAAAGAACAACTTCGCTGTTTGTTCAGCTGTAATCTGCTTATTACAAGGTATTAAAATACACATTTTGCTGAACCTGTCCACATTAACATATAAATAGTCATGTCCCTTTATAGATTTTGGCAATCCACCAACAAATTCCATGGAAACACTTTCCCAAGGACGGGAAGGGACTAGTAGTGGAGTGTACAAGCCTAGTTTTCTATTGCTGGGCTTACTTTTAGCACACATGGTACACCCTCTTACAATTCTAGAAACCGTTTCATGCATTCTTGGCCAATAACAGTATCTTTGCAGCTATGCAATTGTTTTACTTACACCAAAATGACCTGATATCAGAGAAGTATGTGCTTCCCTAATTATGTTGACTCTTTCAGTTTGTGGAATGCATAGCTTTCCAAAATGATACAAGAGTTGGTCTTTAACATAGTAATCCAATTCTTCTACCTTTTGCATTACTTAAAGCTGCATATACATCTTTAAAGTCTATATCTTGAGCATATTGTTCATTGTAGATTTCATGCATTATTGAGTTATGCTTAAGTATAGTAGATGAATTTATGATTGGTCTGGACAACATATCTGCAATTTTATTGTGTATGCCCTTTTTATATCTGATGACTAAATGAAACTGTTGTAGGAAACCCATCCACCTATAGTGTCTTGATTACTGCAATTTAGTTTGTGAGTGCCAATACTGAAGTGGTTGATGATCAATATGTATAATTGTTTCTTTGCCCATTAAGTAATGTTTCCACTTTTTCACACTCTGGACTAATGCATACAATTCTTTATCATATGTAGGATAATTAACTACTGCAGAATTAAAAGTCTCAGAATGGTAGCATATGGGTTTACCATGTTTCATCAATACTGCTCCCATGGCATAGTCACTGGCATCAGTTTCGATCTCAAATGGTTGTTGAAGATTTTGAAATGCTAGTACTTGTGTTGTACTGATTTTTTCTTTCAAGGTGTCAAAGGCTTTCTGCTGTTTGCCTCCCCACTGAAACACCTTGCTCAATCCTGTTAAAGCATGTAAGAGAGCTGCAATTAAGGAAAAGTTAGCAATAAACTTTCTCCAATACTGTGCTGCTCCTAGGAATCTTCTAACTTCTGTAGCAGATTTGGGTTTAGGCCAGTTTACAATGACTGCAACCTTAGAGGGATCTATCTTCAATTCACCACCCCCTACAATATGACCGAAACAATTCAAAGATGTTTTTCCAAATTCACATTTTGATAATTTAACACAGAGATTTTCTTTTTTCAAAACATCTAGAGTCTGCTTTACATGCTTCAAATGTTCTTCCCATGTTTTATTGAAAACAAGAATGTCATCAAAATATAAAATTACAAAATCATCAATAAAAGGTCTGAGAGCATCATTCATAACTCTCATGAAAGTGGAAGGAGCATTAGTTAAGCCAAAAGGCATAACTAGCCATTCATACAACCCTTGCTTTGTTTTGTTCCATGCATCTTGCTTTGCTACTCTGACCTGATGGTAACCACTACACAAGTCCAATTTGGAAAAGTAAACAACTTCTTTTAGATGATCCAATAGATCATCACTGTGAGGAAGGGGATAGCGATTCTTGATTATTATTTTATTTATTGCTCTGTAGTCAATGCACATCCTCCACGAACCATATTTCTTCCTCACCAACACGATTGGAGATCTGCATGGTGATGTGCTTGATCTTATGAACCCGTTGCTGAGCAGATCCTGTACCTGCTTTTTGATCTCTGCATTCTCTAAAGCGGATAACTTGTACATTCCGATGTTAGACAATGGAGCATCTTGCTGCAAATTAATATCATGCATAATTTCCCTTTTGGGTGGTAGACCTTTAGGTTCTTGAAATAGGATATCATATTCTGAAACAAATTTTTCTAAATCAGCTCGTTGTTTAGCATCGCAACCTTCAAATACATTGGTTTTATCAGGTTTCTTTTCCTTTACAACCATCATTAGAAATTGCTTGCATGAATTTACAATTCTTTTCATCTGCCCTGAGTTTATGAGAGTATAATTATTCTTGAGTTTATGAGCTCTTACAATATATTCGATTCCATATTTAACGAGTTGATACTTATTTTCAACTCTATAGAAAATGGCTTTTCTATCATACAAGTAAGGACTTCTTAAAACAATTCCACATATGTCCAAGGGAACGATATTTAACTCAACCTCATCTACAAATGTTGACCCAAAAGCAAACCTAAGTTTACATTGTCTAGTCACTTGTAGCTTTGCTTTATCACATACCCAGCCTAATGGATATGGCTTCTTGTGAGGTGTGGTTAGTAATCCCAGCTTCTTTACAATTGCTTCAGAAATGAAGTTTACTTGTGAGCCACTATCAAACAAAGTATCAATATTTTGATGCTTGGAAATAACTCTAATATGAAAAAGCTCATGTCTTTTCCTCTCATTTTCTTCACTATCAATAGTTTGTGCAGAATTAATAGTAGATGCTTCAGAATTTTTACCTTTTATACCTGTGGCTGCGATTGTTGTTTCATCACCTGAGTCTGACCCCAAATCTTTCTGTATAGCAGCAGCAGTCTTCTTCTTCTTGCCATCGAACTTCTTGGGTTTCAGCTCTAGATGCAAAGACCAACAATGTTCATCATCATGTCCATCCTTCTTGCAGTGAATGCATGAAGTTTTAGCCTTCTGTACAACATTTGCCTTCCTCTCTTTCCATTTCTACTTCCTCTTTTCCTTGTTCTTGCTTGCAGTGGGTTTTGATGATCCCCCAATCTCTAGGTTCACATTATTGCCTCTAGCCTCTAGATGGGTAGCCTGAACAGATACCTCATCTATGCTAGTAGGGTTAAACATGAGAATCGTGTGCCTCAAATAGCTGTGTAGACCACCTATATACTTCAACAAAGTTTATGGTGAGTCTAAAGAAATGCCTAGAATCAAAGCTCTTTTTCTAAATTCTTAGGTGTAGCTTTGTACACTTTTCCCCTTTAATTGGCACAGAGTTTGCCAACTCATCATAGCTTGCTGCATATAAGCTAGTGGATAGAATTGTTTTTTAATTGCAGAAACAAATTCACTCCAGACAGAAAGAATTTTACCATGCTTCTTCAAGTCAGCTTGTGTCCTGCCTTCCCACCATACCAAGGTAGTTCCTCCAAGGCGTAGGCTGGCCAATTGAATTTTACTCCTGTTTGAATCAATGCTCTGCACCCTGCAATACACATCAATCTGTCTAATCCAGTTATCTAGCTTCTCTGCATTTAATTCTCCATCATATATTGGCAAATCAAATTTAACATCTAATTTAATCAAAGATGTTTTCTTCTTTCTATTTTCAGGGCTATCAGAAGGTGTGGACAAAGGAGCCTCTTTTCCTTTAGAATGGCCATCTAGAAGAGATTCTTCTGTTCCTTTGTCTTGTTTGGAGGTTGAAGAATCTTCACTTCGACTTTTCTTAAATTCTCGATTCATTTCTTCTACCATGGCTCTCATGGTCATGAAACTGTCCATGAACTGAGACTCTACTATTTTCCTCCTAGGATAGACTCTACTAATTTTTGGGTTCGTTTCAACCAGTTCTCCTTCTCCTACTTTGAGCTTTGACCTAGTTATCATTCACCAATCCAGCACAAGCTTGTCTAACCTTAATAAACCTAAAGCTCTGATACCACTTGATCTGATAATGAGATCTAAGATAATTAATAAGGTATTATAGACTCATGTACATGGATTTGCCTATGTTATTTTATGCAATGGATCGATCAGATTGCAAAATACATAGACTGTGAAGCAGTAAAATACTATAATAGACAAACACATAAAAAACATAGCAAGTTTAATAAGGAGTTCACCCAATGCTCCTGAGCTACATCTCCTGGTCCAACCTTCAGTGGTGGCCTCTCTATTATGTCTTCAAGCAGAGTTTTTACAACAGTATGAGCTCAATTTGAGACTCAATACACAACAGATATAACAGTAAGAGTCTGGTTGAACCTCTAAAGCTTTTTCTGAGTACACAGACTCTCTGAATCACTCTCTATCTCTGTCTTAGCTCTGTCTCGGCACTACAGAGTAAGAGTCTGGTTGAACCTCTAAAGCTTTTTCTGAGTACACAAACTCTCTGAATCACTCTCTATCTCTGTCTTAGCTCTGTCTCAGCACTACCTGTCCCGTGTTTTGTTTTCTATGGCTTTAAAGCCAAACTGCACTGCCGGTTCATTTCAGCTCCTCAGCTTTCAGTCTACTCAGTTTTTGTCCGCTCGAATCCCCCTTCTAGTGTTACATAATCATTGCATAACACCTAAAGGGGAGGTGGCCACCTATTCTGAAACATAAGAGTGCCTCGGGCCCTTGAAACCCTTCAGAATCTCGAACGCGGTCATTTTCTACTAACACAGGAAAATTCATTCGCAACTATGAAATTCTGCCAAAACATAGTTCATTTCATACTTCAAAAGTCCTTAAATATGGTCAATTCCTCTATCGCGTCCATCCTTAATCGCTGTCGCAAGTCGCATCGGCCCTGCTCCAAGGTTTCCCTTTGTATTTTAGAAATACGTTAAAATTGTGAAAATGCATTAGAAATGGCTTTTCTCCAGACTTGAAATAATTTATAATAGCCTTAAGGAACCCTTTCGTGTCTGGCTTATCGCATCGGCGCTTCACCCCTTGTATTTCATTTAACGAACGAAATACGCAAAATACATTGGAAATACCTTTTCTACAGATCTCAAATCTTATGCAATAATATTTATATAATCGTCGGGTCTGGTTCATCGGATCACAGATGTGTATGTGTATATGCCCGCTCCCCTGTGTAGCCCCGATTGCGATATCGCGATGCGATTGATCACAATCGCACATCGTGATAACCCTGGGCCGTTGTAAGTGCTCTTGTAATCTCCGATAGCGATCCTGCGATGCAACATGGGCTGTCGATCTGCGCGCTTGATCAACGGTCCTAGTTAACTCCGCCGGTCGCCGTCACAAGTGTTATGTAGTCTGTGCTGATATCTGCTGATTTCCACCGCCGATTGCGATTCGCCGATCAGATTTGGACCATTGATCGGCCAGATCTGACGACTACTGTGCATTCACTTGTTCAGACCTCCAATACTCTGTTTTTTCACTATTTTCACGTGTTTTTGGCCTCTCGATAGTGGTTTTCCGCCATTCTAAGGGTTTTTCATATGCAATTATTTGGATATTTGGCATGATTTTAATAGATTTCAAGACTTAGAGAGTGTTCTTGGATCCATTTAGATCAGAAATGGTGTGAGTTCCATAAGAGCCCCACTCACAACACAAGTGAGTGCTAAGCCAAGAAATCACTAGTGACTGAGCTGAAGGCTTCCAAATAAGGTGCATGTTCTGACTTTGAGTAAAAAATCAACAATGGGATTAAAAAAGGGAAGAAAATTATTGATGCGGAGCCTAGTGCCACCGTTGCCACCACCAATATCCATAAGGATAAGCCCGAAGATCTAGAGGACGGGGAGTGGATATTCCACTTGTAGATGTGGGTGAAGGGTTCTCTGCTGGAGTTCATTGTTGACAATGGAAGACAAAATAATCTCATTTCATTAGAGGCTGTGAAGCGGTTGGGCCTACCAAGCACACCACACTCACAACCGTACACCATCAGGTGGCTTCACGAAGGGTGAGACCTCCAAGTCAGCCAATAGTGCCGCTTTCCGTACATCATCAAACCCTTCGCGAATGAGGTATTGTGTGATGTTGCTCCTCTTGAAGTTTGTGATGTATTATTAGGCCAACCATACTTGTGGAAGCGACATGTTGTGTATGAGTCTAGGCCCCACACTATTATTATTACTTTGGGTGAAAATTTGTATAGGGTGCCAGAGATAACATTGCCTACCACCATTTCTTTGATCACTACGAAGCAATGCAGTAAGATAATTTCCCAGACCGGGAAATTTGTTTTCCTTATGATTCCCCCACAGGGAAAGAAGAAGATTGTGGCCACGAGAGATGGACAAGGTTGTGGAGGAGTATAGGGACGTCTTCACCTCATGCATAGGGGTACATCTACACTGTCAGATCAAGCACTCCATCGATCTGACCCTAGTCGCACCACTGCCTAATGGAATGATCTATTGACGCTCTATTATGGAGAACAATGAAATCAAGAGGCATATTCAAGAGCTATTGCAGAAAGGGAACATGAGGCCAAGTTCATCACCCTATGGGGTCCTGATTGTGTTGGTACAGAAGAAGGACGAGACCTGGAGACTCTGTATTGACTATCGAGCACTAAACAAGATCATTGTCTAGTACATGTATCCCATCCCACAGATTGATGATCTTATGGACCAGCTTAAGGGGGCCAAATATTTCATCAATATTGACTTGAAGTCTGCTAATCACTAGGTACTCGTCGAACCCTTCGATGTGTGGAAGACTGCCTTTAAACCTAAGGAGGGGTTTTTTGAATGGCTAGTCATGCCTTTCGAGTTGACAAATTCCCCCACAACCTTCATGAGGTTGAGGGATGAAATCTTGTGGCCCTTCACCAAATCATTCGTGGTGGTGTATCTGGATGACATTATGATCTTCAACCAGAGTTGGGAAGAGCACCTCCGCCATATTCGACAGGTCCTCCAAACTCTATGGCAACACAATTGTGTGCCAATTTGGAGAAATGAACTTTTGGTATGACCCAGGTTCAATATCTGGGGTAAATCATTGATGAGCAGGGTGTGCATGTGTACCCAACCAAGATACAAGTCATTTGGGATTGGCCAAACCCAACCACTCTAACAGAGCTCTGCAACTTTCTATGTTTTTCCAGCTTCTACCGTAGGTTCGTGTTGGGATTCTCTCATGTCACTTGGCCCTTGGTTCAAGTCACCATTGGAGGAGTGAAAGCAAAGTTCTTTTGATCTGCATCTGAACAGAAGGCATTTTTCGAGTTGAAGTATCGCCTATGCTCTGCACTAGTGCTCACATTACTAGACCCGCAACAACCATTTGAGATAAAGACATATGCCTCTGACTATGCTGTTGGTGCAATTATTACTCAGTAGGGGAATCCAGTGGCATATTACAGTGATACACTTTCAGACACAGTCCAAAAGTATCCCACCTATGACAAAGAGATGTATTCCAATGTGCAGGCCTGTCAACAATGGAAGCATTACATTATGGGCAAGGAAACAGTCATCCACACATACCACTAACCCCTTCATTTCATACAGACACAAGGGAAGTTTCAAAATGATCACCATCAGAAATGGCACACAAACCTGCAATAGTTCCATTTGAAAGTCAAGTACAAGACTAGAAGAACCAACAATGTTGCAGATTGCCTCACTTGGGACACCTATGTGTTCCTGCAAGCGAGTGTGCCGAGATGATTTGGGAGGTGTACTACATTCGGGTCATTAGACATTTCGGGGTAGAGAAAACAAGGGCAATGCCATAGAAGTATTTTGATTGGCCAAACCTTTGACAGGATGTTGGGAAGTACATCATATCTTGCATTGCTTATGCCATTGCCAAACCAACCATCAAGAAGCAAGGCCTATATACTCCTTTGTCTACTCCTAATCAACCTTGGGAATCCATCTCCATGGATTACATGTCGTGCCTTGCTTCTACTAAGCATGGCAATGACTACGTTTTCATTGTTGTCGACAAAATATCTAAAATGGCCATTCTGGCGGCCTGCAAGAAGAGTATCACAACAGAAGCCACTGCTAAGCTCTTCTTTGAACGAGTGTGGCGACACTTTGGGACCCCGCAGTCCATTATCTCAGATCAAGACAATAGGTTCCTAAGTACATTTTTTCAAGTCTTTGGTTGATGCTGGATACAAAGCTTACTAGGTCCATGAACTTCCACCCCCAAACTGATGGCCAACAGAGGTCATCAACAGGATGATCGTACACATTCTGTGCATGTACAACTCGAAGAACCCACACACATGGGATGAAAGCCTCCCCTATGTCTAGTACAACTACAACAAAGCTCTTCATAGCTCAACTGACCACAACCCTTTTCAGGTGGGATTGATATTCCAGCCACAATGTCCCATTGATGTGATCATACCATTTGCAGCTACTTCAACAAATTCAACTCATGTCCAATTTGAATGCGACAGGGCTAACAACTTCATTGAGCGCATTTAGCACATCCGCTAGTAGGTCCATGAAATATTGGACAAAGCTAATGCTAATTACAAGCAGTGTCATGATCAGTATCGGGAGCCACACAAGTTCCAGGTGGGCAACAAAGTTTGGTCACACTTGTAGAAGGAGAGACTCATCGAGCCCTACTGCAAGCTGCACACGCTCCTATATGGGACTTACACCATCACTAAGGCTGCAGGGGATAATAATTTCGAGCTCAACATTCCACTATTCCTTGGCCTGCACCTAATGTTCAATGTGGACCACCTTCAACCATACTTTCCACCATTGTTGGACACATCAGACATTGCAGAATAACTCACACCAACATAGTTACACAATCATTGCATACACGCCTAAAGGGGAGGTGGCCACCTATTCTGCAACGTAAGAGTGCCTTGGGCCCTTGAAACCCTTCAGAATCCCAAACGTGGTCATTTTCTGCTAACACAGGAAAATGCATTCGCGACTATGAAATTCTGCCAAAACACAGTTTATTTCGGACTTCAAAAGTCCTTAAATACAGTGTATTCCTCTATTGAGTCCGTCCTCAATTGCTGTCACAAGTCGATTCGGCCCTGCTCCAAGGTTTCCCTTTGTATTTTAGAAATACGTTAAAACTACAAAAATGCATTAGAAATGGCTATTTAACAGACTTGAAACAATATATAATAGCCTTAAGGAACCATTTCGGGTCCGACTGATCGCATCGTCGCTTCACCCCTTGTATTTTGTTTAATGAACGAAATACACAAAATACATTGGAAATGCCTTTTCTGCGGATCTCAAATGTTATGCAATAATATTTATATAACCGTCGGGTCTAATTCATCGGATTGCATATGTGTATGTGTATATGCCTGCTCCCTTGTGTAGCCCCGATTGCAATATCGCGATGCGATTGATCGCAGTCGCACATCGCGATAACCCTGGGCCGTTGTAAGCGCTCCTGCGATGCAACATGGGCCGTCGATCTGCGCGCTTGATTGATGATCCTAGTTAACTCTGTCGGTCGTCGTCATAGGTGTTATGTAGTATGCGCCGATATTCGCTGATTTCCACTGTCAATTGCGATTCGTCGATCAAATCTGGACCGTTGATCGGCCAAATCTAACGGCTACTGTGCATTCACTTGTTTAGACCTCTGATACTCTGTTTTTTCACTGTTTTCATGTGTTTTTGGCCTCCTGATAGTGGTTTTCCGCCATTCTAAGGGTTCTTCATATGCGATTATTTGGATCTTTGGCATGATTTTAAGAGATTTCAAGACTTAGAGAGTGTTCTTGGATCCATTTGGATCACGCCTCCCCACTAAAAAAGGCTTTTGGACCACCAAAAGTTGGTTTTCAAGCATCGCTTAAGTGAGGATACAACTGCCTCACTTGCCCAATCTCTATCCATTTTGCACTGTTGGGTTTTGAACCTTTGAGCCCGATTATAAGGTACTCAACATCCCTTCTATGTGTGGTTCTCAGATTCCTATCCAGAACTGTATTTTCCTGCAGAATCTTGAGATATTCAAGCAACAGATCATCAATGGAAGGCAATTGACTTTGCACTTTGGGGTATTTAATTAATGAAGGTTCAAACAGTCTTAAGTTTTCTGCATTTACCACTGAATAGATGTGCATGTATGCTAACAGATCAAGGCGGAAAGCGTTCTCACCAATTTTCTCAAGTACCTTAAAAGGCCCATACCTTATTGGCTTCAAATTCTTTCCTTCACCTTGCATTCTGTCTTTGTTGATATACAGCCAGACTTGATCACCAACTTGGAAGTTGTGCTCCACCTGATGTTTATCATGCCTTGCCTTGTACTTGGCTTGGCTCTTTTCTAGTTGTTCCTACACCGCTTGGTGAATTTCTTGGATCTGTTCAATGACCCTGGTTGCTTTGCCCACATCACTGTGTCCAGCAACTGCTATGTCTTTTTCAAAGACAAAATCAAAGGGAGACCTTGGTATAAAACCAAAACAGGTCTTAAAAGGAGATCTCCGTGTAGAAGAATGTTTAGCATGGTTGTAAGCATGTTGCACATAACATAAATGTTCATCCCAAAGCTTGGGATGCTTGCTGCAATAACCCTTGAGCAACTGGATCACTGTCCTGTTGACTACCTCTGTTTGGCCATCTGTTTGTGGGTGAAAGACTGTGCTCTTCTTCAGTCTGGTATCCATCAATGCCAACAGAATTGACCAAAACTTCCCAACAAATCAGGAGTCTCGATCAGATACTATGGAATTGGGCAACCCAAAATGCACCCAGACATGCTGAAAGAACAACTTCGCTGTTTGTTTAGCTGTAATATGCTTATTACAAAGTATTAAAATACACATTTTACTGAACCTGTCCACAATAACATATAAATAGTCATGTCCCTTTCTAGATTTTGGCAATCCCCCAACAAAGTCCATGGAAACACTTTCCCAAGGATGGGAAGGGACTGGTAGTGGAGTGTACAAGCCTAGCTTTCTATTGTTGGGATTACTTTTAGCACACATGGTACACCCTCTTACATATCTAGAAACTGTTTCATGCATTCTTGGCCAATAGCAGTATCTTTGCAGCTGTGCAATTGTTTTACTTACACCAAAATGACCTGATATCAGAGAAGTATGTGCTTCCCTAATTATGTTGACTCTTTTAGTTTGTGGAATGCATAGCTTTCCCAAATGATACAAGAGTTGGTCTTTAACATAGTAATCCAATTCTTCTACCTTTTTGCCATTACTTAAAGTTGCATATACATCTTTAAAGTCTATATCTTGAGCATATTGTTCAATGTAGATTTCATGCATTATTGAGTTATGCTTAAGTATAGTAGATGCATTTATGATTGGTCTGGACAACATATCTGCAACTTTATTGTGTATGCCCTTTTTATATCTGATGACTAAATGAAACTGCTGTAGGAAACCTATCCACCTATAGTGTCTTGATTGCTTCAATTTAGTTTGTGAGTGCAAATAATGAAGTGGCTGATGATCAATATGTATAATTGTTTCTTTGCCCATTAAGTAATGTTTCCACTTTTTCACACTCTGGACTAATGCATACAATTCTTTATCATATGTAGGATAATTAACTACTGCAGAATAAAAAGTATCAGAATGGTAGCATATGGGTTTACCATGTTGCATCAACAATGCTCCCATGGCATAGTCACTAGCATCGGTTTCGATCTCAATTGCAGATTTGGCTAGTACTGGTGTTGTATTGATTTTTTCTTTCAAGGTGTCGAAGGCTTTCTGCTGTTTGCCTCCCCATTGAAACACCTTGTTCAATCCTGTTAAAGCATGTAAGGGAGCTGCAATTAAGGAAAAGTTAGCAATAAACTTTCTTCAATATTGTGCTACTCCTAGGAATCTTCTAACTTCTGTAGCAGATTTGGGTTTAGGCCAGTTTACAATGACTGCAACGTTAGAGGGATCTATTTTCAATTCACCACCCCCTACAATATGACCCAGATAATTCAAAGATGTTTCTCCAAATCCACATTTTGATAGTTTAACACAGAGATTTTCTTTTTTCAAAACATCTAGAGTCTGCTTTACATGCTTCAAATGTTCTTCCCATGTTTTACTGAAATCAATAATGTCATCCAAATATACAATTACAAAATCATCAATAAAAGGCCTGAGTACATCATTCATAACTCTCATGAAAGTGGAAGGAGCATTAGTTAAGCCAAAAGGCATAACCAGTCATTCATACAACCCTTGCTTTGTTTTGTTCCATGCATCTTGCTCTGCTACTTTGACTTGATGGTAACCACTACGCAAGTCCAATTTGGAAAAGTAAACAAATTCTTTCAGTTGATCCAATAGATCATCAATGCGAGGAAGGGGATAATGATTCTTGATCATTATTTTATTTAGTGCTCTGTAGTGAATGCACATCCTCCACGAACCATATTTCTTCCTCACCAACACGATTAGAGATCTGCATGGTGATGTGCTTGGTCTTATGAACCCTTTCTCGAGCAACTCCTGTACCTGCTTCTTGATCTCTGTATTTTCTAAAGTGGATAACTTGAACATTCCGATGTTAGGCAATGGAGCATCTTGCTGCAAATTAATATCATGCACGATTTCCCTTTTGGGTGGTAGACCTTTAGGTTCTTGAAATAGGATATCATATTCTGAAACAACTTTTTCTAAATCAGCTTGTTGTTTAGCATCAAAACCTTCAAATACATTGGTTTTATCACGTTTCTTTTCCTTTACAACCATCAGTAAAAAATGCTTGCATGAATTTACAATTCTTTTCATCTGCCTTGAGTTTATGAGAGTATAATTATTCTTGAGTTTATGAGCTCTTACAATATATTCGATTCCATCTTTAACGAGTTGATACTTATTTTCAACTCTATAGAAAATGGCTTTTCTATTATACAAGTAAGGACTTCTTAAAACAATTCCACATATGTCCAAGGGAACGATATCTAACTCAACCTCATCTACAAATGCTGACCCAAAAGAAAACCTAAGTTTACATTGTCTAGTCACTTGTAGCTTTGCTTTATCACATACCCAACCTAATGGATATGGCTTCTTGTGAGGTGTGGTTAGTAATCCCAGCTTCTTCACAATTGCTTAAGAAATGAAGTTTACTTGTGAGCCACTATCAAACAAAGTATCAATATTTTGATGCTTGGAAATAACTCTAATATGAAAAAGCTCATGTCTTTTCCTCTCATTTTCTTCACTATCAATAGTTTGTGCAGAATTAATAGTAGATGCTTCAGAATTTTTACCTTTTATACTTGTGGCTGCAATTGTTGTTTCATCACTTGAGTCTGACCCCAAATCTTTCTGTATAGCAGCAGCAGTCTTCTTCTTCTCGCCATCGAACTTCTTGGGTTTCAGCTCCGGATGAAAAGACTAGCAATGTTCATCATCATGTCCATCCTTCTTGCAGTGAGTGCATGAAGGTTTGGCCTTCTGGACAACATTTTCCTTCCTCTCCATTTCTGCTTCCTCTTTTCCTTGTTCTTGCTTGCAGTGGGTTTTGATGATCCCCCAATATTTGGGTTCACATTCTTACCTCTAGCCTCTAGATGGGTAACCTGAACAGATACCTCATCTATGCTAGTAGGGTTAAACATGAGAATCGTGTGCCTCAAATAGCTGTGTAGACCACCTATATACTTCAACAAAGTTTCAGGTGAGTCTAAAGAAATGCCTAGAATCAAATCTCTTTTTCTAAATTCTTGGGTGTAGCTTTGTACACTTTGCCCCTTTAATTGGCGTAGAGTTTGCCAACTCATCCTAGCTTGCTGCATATAAGCTAGTGGATAGAATTGTTTTTTAATTGCAGAAACAAATTCACTCCAGAGAGAAAGAATTTTACCATGCTTCTTCAACTCAGCTTGTGTCCTGCCTTCCCACCATACCAAGGCAGTTCCTCCAAGGCGTAGGCTGGCTAGCTGAATTTTACTCATGTCTGAATCAATGCTCTGCACCTTGCAAGACACATCAATCTATCTAATCCAGTTATCTAGCTTCTATGCATTTAATTCTCCATCATATATTGGCAAATCAAATTTAACATCTAATTTAATCAAAGATGTTTTCTTCTTTCTATTTTCAGGGCTATATGGAGGTGTGGACAGAGGAGCCTCTTTTTCTTTCCCTTTGCCTTTAGAATGGCCATCTAGAAGAGATTCTTCTGTTCCTTTGTCTTGTTTGGAGGTTGAAGAGTCTTCACTTCGACCTTTCTTAAATTCTCGATACATTTCTTCTACCATGTCTCTCATGGTCATGAAACTATCCATGAACTGAGGGTCTGATTCCAAGGGATTTTCTTCTGCCATTTTCCTCCTAGGATAGACTCTACCAATTTCTGGGTTAGTTTCAACCAGTTCTCCTTCTCCTACTTTGAGCTTTGACCTAGTTATCATTCACCAATCCTACAGAAGCTTGTCTAACCTTAGTAAACCTAAAGCTTTGATACCACTTGATCTGATAATGAGATCTAAGATAATTAATAAGGTATTACAGACTCATGTGCATGGATTTGCCTATGTTATTTTATGCAATGGATCAATCAAATTGCGAAATACATAGACTATGAAGCAGTAAAAGATTATAATAGACAAACCCATAAAAAACATAGCAAGTTTAATAACGAGTTCACCCAATAGTCCTGGGCTACATCACCTGGTCCAACCTTCAGTGGTGGCCTCTCTATTATGTCTTCAAGCAGAGTTTTTACAATAGTATGAGCTCAATTTGAGAATCAATACACAACAGATATAACAGTAAGAGGTTGGTTGAACCTCTAAAGCTTTTTCTGAGTACACAGACTCTCTGAATCACTCTCTGTCTCTGTCTTAGCTCTGTCTTGGCACTGCCTGTCCTGTGTCCTATTCTCTATTGCTTTAAAGCCAAACTGCGCTGCCTGTTCGTTTTAGCTCCTCGGCTTTCAGTCTCCCCGACCTCTGTCCACTTGAATCCCTCTTCTAGCGTTACACAACCATTGCATAACACCTAAAGGGGAGGTGGCCACCTATTTTGCAATGTAAGCGTGCCTCGGGCCCTTGAAACCCTTCGGAATCCCGAACGCGGTCGTTTTCTGCTAACACAGGAAAATGCATTCGTGACTGTGAAATTCCACCAAAACACAGTTCATTTTGGACTTCAAAAGTCCTTAAATATGGTCTATTCCTCTATCGGGTCCGTCCTCAATCACTGTCGCAAGTCACTTCGGCCTTGCTCCAAGGTTTCCCTTTGTATTTTAGAAATACGTTAAAACTGTGAAAATGCATTAGAAATGGCTTTTCTCCAGACTTGAAACAATATATAATAGCCTTAAGGAATCATTTCGGGTCCGAATTATCGCATCGATGCTTCACCCCTTGTATTTCGTTTAATGAACGAAATACGCAAAATACATTGGAAATGCCTTTTCTACGGATCTCAAATCTTATGCAATAATATTTATATAACCGTCGAGTCCGGTTCATCGGATCACAGATGTGTATGTGTATATGCTCGCTCCCTTGTGTAGCCCTGATTTCGATATCACGATGTGATTAATCGTAGTCGAACATCGCGATAACCCTGGGCCGTTGTAAGCGCTCTTATAATCTCCGATAGCAATCCTGCGATGCAACATGGGCCGTCGATCTGCGCGCTGGATCAACGGTCCTAGTTAACTCCGTCGGTCGCCGTCGCAAGTGTTATGTAGTCTACGCTGATATACGCTGATTTCCACCGCCGATTGTGATTCGGCGATCAGATCTGGACCGTTGATCATCCAGATCTAACGGCTATTGTGCATTCACTTGTTCAGACCTCTGATATTATGTTTTTTCACTATTTTGACGTGTTTTTGGCCTCCCCATAGTGGTTTTCCGCCATTCTAAGGGTTCTTCATATGTGATTATTTGGACCTTTGGCATGATTCTAAGAGATTTCAAGAATTAGAGAGTGTTCTTGGATCCATTTGGATCAGAAATGGTGTGAGTTCCATAAGAGCCCCACTCACAACACAAGTGAGTGCTAAGCCAAGAAATCACTAGTGACTGAGCTGAAGGCTTCCAAATAAGATGAATGTTCTGACTCTGAGTAAAAAATCAATAATAGGATTGAAAAAGGGAAGAAAATTATTGATGCGGAGCCTAGTTCCACCGTTGCCATCACCAAGATCCAAAAGGATAAGCCCAAAGATCCAGAGGAGGGGGAGTGGATATTCCACTCGTAGATGGGGGTGAAGGGTTCTCTACTATAGTTCATTGTTGACAACAGAAGCCAAAAGAACCTCATTTCATTAGAGGCTGTGAAGCGGTTGGGCCTACCAAGCACACCACACTCACAACCGTACACCATTAGGTGGCTTCACCAAGGGTGAGATATCCACGTTAGCCAACAGTGCTGCCTTCCATACATCATCAAACCCTTCACGAATGAGGTATTGTGTGATGTTGCTCCTCTTGAAGTTTGTGATGTATTATTAGGCCAACCATACTTGTGGAAGCGACATGCTATGTATGAGTCTAGGCCTTACACTATTATTATTACTTTGGGTGAAAATTTGTAGAGGGTGCCAGAGATAACATTGCCTACCACCATTTCTTTGATCACTACGAAGCAATGCAGTAAGATAATTTCCCAGACCGAGAAATTTGTTTTCCTTATGATTCCCCCACAGGGAAAGAAGAAGATTGTGGCCACGAGAGATGGACAAGGTTGTGGAGGAGTACAAGGACGTCTTCACCTCACCCACAGGGGTACATCTACACTGTCAGGTCAAGCACTCCATCGATCTGACCCTAGGCGCACCACTACCCAATGGAATGATCTATTGACGCTCTGTTATGGAGAACAATGAAATCAAGAGGCATATTCAAGAGCTATTGCAGAAAGGGCACATGAGGCCAAGTTCATCACCCTATGGGATCCTGATCGTGTTGGTACAGAAGAAGGACGAGACCTGGAGACTATGTATTGACTATCGAGCACTAAACAAGATCATTGTCTAGTACATGTATCCCATCCCACGGATTGATGACCTTATGGACTGGCTTAAGGGGGCCAAATATTTCATCAATATTGATTTGAAGTCTGGTTATCACCAGGTACCCATCGAACCCTCTGATGTGTGGAAGATTGCCTTTAAACCTAAGGAGGGACTTTTTGAATGGCTAGTCATGCCTTTTGGGTTGACGAATTCCCCCGCAACCTTCATGAGGTTGAGGGATGAAATCTTGTGGCCCTTCACCAAATCATTCGTGGTTGTGTATCTAGATGACATTATGATCTTCAACCAGAGTTGGGAAGAGCACCTCCACCATATTCGACAGGTCCTCCAAACTCTACGGCAACACAAGTTGTGTGCCAATTTGGAGAAATGCACTTTTGGTATGACCCAGGTTCAATATCTGGGGTAAATCATTGATGAGCAGGGTGTGCATGTGGACCCAACCAAGATACAAGTCATTTGGGATTGGCCAAACCCAACCACTCTAACAGAGCTCCACAACTTTCTATGTTTTGCTAGCTTCTACCATAGGTTCATGTTGGGATTCTCTCATGTCCCTTGGCCCTTGAGTCAAGTCACCATTGGAGGAGTGAAAGCAAAGTTCTTTTGATCCACATCTGAACAGAAGGCATTTTTCGAGTTGAAGTATCGCCTATGCTCTGCACTAGTGCTCACATTACTAGACCCGCAACAACCATTTGAGATAAAGACAGATGCCTCTGACTATGCTATTGGTGCAATTATTACTCAGTAGGGGAATCCAGTGGCATATTACAGTGATACACTTTCAGACACAGTCCAAAAGTATCCCACCTATGACAAAGAGATGTATTCCATTGTGTAGGCCTGTCAACAATGGAAGCATTACATTATGGGGAAGGAAACAGTCATCCACACATACCACTAACCCCTTCATTTCATACAGACACAAGGGAAGTTGCAAAATGATCACCATCAGAAATGGCCCACACACCTGCAATAGTTCCATTTGAAAGTCAAGTACAAGACTAGAAGAACCAACAATGTTGCAGATTGCCTCAGCCGATCGCTGGTCATGGCTTGACCACTGTGCTCAACTCTTGTGGGCATGAGATTGTGGGTTGGTCACATCTTTACAAGAGCGATCCATAATTCAGAAACACATGCCAGACGTGCCTGGAAGAAAAGGAAGTTCCAATTTTTCACCTCCAGGATGCATTGTTATGCCACTTGGGACACCTATGTGTTCCTTCAAGCGAGTGTGCCGAGATGATTTGGGAGGTGCACTACATTCGGGTCATTGGACATTTCGAGGTAGAGAAAGCAAGGGCAGTGCTATAGAAGTATTTTGATTGGTCGAACCTTCGACAGGATGTTGGGAAGTACATCAGATCTTGCATTGCCTGTGCCATTGCCAAACCGAAAATCATGAAGCAAGGCCTATATACTCCTCTGTCTAGTCCTAATAAACTTTAGGAATCCATCTTCATGGATTACATGTCGTGCCTTCCTTCTACTAAGCATGGCAATGACTACGTTTTCATTGTTGTCGACAAATTATCTAAAATTGCCATTTCGGCGGCCTGCAAGAAGAGTATCACAGCAGAAGCCACTGCTAAGCTCTTCTTTGAACGAGTGTGGGTACACTTTGGGACATCGCAATCCATTATCTCAGATCGGGACAATAGGTTCCTAAGTACATTTTTTCAAGTCTTTGGTTGATGCTGGATACAAAGCTCACTAAGTCCATGAATTTCCACCCCAAAACTGATGGCCAAACAGAGGTCATCAACAGGATGATCGTACACATTCTGTGCATGTACAACTCGAAGAACCCACACACATGGGATGAAAGCCTCCCCTATGTAGTACAACTACAACAAAGCTCTTCATAGCTCAACTTACCACAACCCTTTTCAGGTGGGATTGATATTCCAGCCACAATGTCCCATTGATGTGATCATACCATTTGCAACTACTTCAGCAAATTCAACTCATGTCCAATCTGAATTCGACAGGGCTAACAATTTCATTGAGCGCATTCAACACATCCACTAGCAGGTCCATGAAATATTGGACAAAGCTAATGCTAATTACAAGCAGTGTCATGATCAGTATCGGGAGCCACACAAGTTCTAGGTGGGCAACAAAGTTTGGTCACATTTGTAGAAGGAGAGACTCACCGAAACCTACCGCAAGCTGCACCCGCTCTGATATGGGACTTACACCATCACTAAGGCTATAGGGGATAATAATTTCGAGCTCAACATTCCACTATTCATTGGCCTGCACCCAATGTTCAATATGGACCATCTTCGACCATACTTTCCACCATTACTGGACACATCAAACATTTCAGAACAACTCACACCAACAGAGTTAAACCTACACTGCATGGAACATGCCATATATGATCGGATCATGGAAACACAGATCAAGAATAATCAGCAACATAAGATCCAATCGTATTGGGTTGTCAAAGCTGGCCAACTCCTGCACAATGGCAAGTGGCTCATCGAGGACCAAATTCAGCAGAAGTTTCCCCATCTCACAGAGGCACTCAATGCAATGGGGACCATTGCTTCCTAAGGGGGGAGGAATGATCCAGGTGGATATTGGTGGCCACCTGCCTATTCCACTTGGACCCCACCACTATTTCTTTCAGTCTTTTTAGCTTCCTTAATTGTAGCATATTTTACTATTTGGGAAGTTTTTCGGGTCCTGAACTTCTGGAGTCGTTTTGAGGCCCTAAACGACGTTTTTTGGAAAATGGGCAACCATGAGTCTTAATTTAATGTTTGCAGTTGAAAGTTGTATTCCTCAGATATATATTTGTAACATGTTATTGTGCATGTTAAACGAATATCGTATGTGAAAGTTACGACCCCGGGAAGTTGATGTACCAATTTACACAAACAGGGCCCGTAGTTTTGGCGCTTCATCTCCTAGGGTTAAGTTTTTGGATGTTTAGGGTTTTCCATTGTTTCTCAATAATAAATAGGCCTTCGAGTCTCATTGTAACACATTTCAGAGGTATGTAGCCGCCACATCTCTTCTCAGAGATAAGCTACCATCCCCTGAGCTAATTTATTTTCCATTTCTGGATGTAAGCAAATTTCAGTTCTTTGATATTAATGAAATGAAGTTTTATTTTTGCTGCATCTCTGTTTATATGTGTATTTCTGTATTTTGTTGCGTTCCTGCATAAGTCCAGATCATTGCCAAGATCATGAGACACCTCAGGTTCAACCTTTGGTTATGCCTAGATTTCACGATCTTGTCGAAATTGATTGTACTAAGATTCCTTCATAAAGTATTTCACAAAATCTCTACTTGCCCATCAATTGTTCTCAACATAGTCACACCAGTTTTTTTACACTACCTGTAAATATTTGCTTACTTCTTTTGTATATTTAGAACCTGGTTTAAAAATTTTAGATTTATTTTTGGTTCAATCCTTATTTCTAATTTATAATGTATATCTATTTTATTTTATTTTATTTTATTTTATTTTATTTTATTTCTATAACAATATTTGTTGGCATTTCGGTGCTAACAACATGGTGGGAAAAAATACATCCATTGATTCAAATAATTTGCTTCAAGTTGGCGAAAAAATATTACAATTTTAGCTTGTGAATATGATCCATCATCTCATCATTTATCCTAGAATCAATTTTTATGATCCCATAAAAATTCTAGTGCTTGAGATTTATTTGAATTTTTCCTCTCAGCTAAAAACAAAGTAAACTATCAAACAAGAACTGTAAACTCAAAACGAAAACTCTAGCAAAAAAAAATGAAAAACAACCTGAAAACAAAGAGAATTGATGTTGGAATAATGTTTTTTTGTGGGGTAACTTTTCAACATTTTTTAATAATGACGTTAAAGATAAAATATCAGGACTCCGAAAAATCTTAAAATTCCAACGATTTCCGGGCATGGCATTAAAGATAAAATATCACGTCTCTAAAAAGTCTTAAATTCCAATATTTTTTAGGCATGACATTAAAGATAAAATATCACGTCTTTGAAAAGCCTTAAAATCCAAACAAAATTCAACTATGGTGTTAACGAAAAAAGACTTATAACCGTTTTCAACCATAACATTAAAGATAAAATATCATGACTTAGAAAAACCTTAAAATTTTGACAATTTTCAACCATGGAATTAGAACCAAAGACCATGACTACAAAAAACCTTAAGTTTTCAACATATTTCAACAATGGCATTATGGAAAAATTTATGACTAAAAATACTTAAAAAATGAACCCCTGAATGAACGAGTCATTGCACCAAGAGTAATTTCTTTTTTAAATGCTAAAAGTATAACGATTTTAAAATCTGAGCCTAAGATAACTTGACACATTGCAATAAGAATTAAAAAATTAACCATCAAATTGACATTCAGTGTAGGCAAACCCGACACATTGTAATGAAAACTTAAGGACCAACCACGAAATTGATACATTGTGGGGGAGGATTCAATTTATTATAACGAAAACTTTAAAATCGACTATCAAATTGACATATAATGGGATTGGGTTGCTAGTCGAGGATTGTCATAGAACCCGCAAAATAAATAAATAAATATATAAATAAATAAAAATGAAAAATACAAAAGAAAACATAAATTAAAACATTGAAAAAAAAACATGATTTTTTTGTTGTTGATCAAAATGTTTTTATTAGATTTTCAGAAAAACAATGTTTATAAAATAAGTCTCAACGATCCCCTTTCCCTCATTCCTACCAGACTTATTGGAATTGGGGGCCGAAGGATGCCACAGATAATTCTTTACATTCTTTATTTCCATGAGGCTTTGAAGTCATACCATACTATAGGGAGACGAAAAGATCACCAAAATTGATAACAATATAACAAGGAGGCAGATGGGGAGGGAGTAAAGGGGGAACTGCAAAATATCCAGCACGATCATGGATATGAAAATCAATATGTCCCACCCGAGGTTCTAGGTTGTGGAGGTGGTCACTCATTCGATGATGGCTGCGGCAAAGGCTATCCAACTATTCCAATATCTCATTTTGAATGAATTGTATATCATTTATATAAGAAACTAACTCATTGCGGTTGTCATACCTGTGTTCTCGAAGAATATCCATATTAACTTGGATGTTCCTAAGTTTCTATGCTATGGAATCCATGGTTGCTAGAGCCATGATATGGCTTGGAGACTGAGTAGGAGATAACGGCACTTCACCCTAAGGTTTCAGGCTTATCGAGTTCTTGGAAGATGAGCTATGGCTCAAAGCTAGATGACCCGCATTGTTGTGATGGCCTCCCCTCACAGAAAGGCCTTCCTCATTGGTGCAACATTGTTGGAACTTCTAAATGGCTAGCTGACGGGATCTTAGACTGCCCTTCAACGTACCTGCTAGAGCAAAGAGGCAGACAACCCCCAAAACCAAGATGTGAATTGATTTTCTAAAAGCATACATGAACCCAACTGAGAAGGATTCTGGACTAGGATGTGAGAAATTCCCCTGAAATTGAAAGACTTCCCAGAAAATAATCTACCCAACATCCCACTAACCTTCTGATAAAGATAACAAACCCCCAGAGGGTCTGAAAGCAATCGCTTGGTAGCACAATCACGAGATGACACCAATTCAAACAACAACGAACACTAGGAGAAGGAACACAAAGACCCGAGGTTAAGTGGCCACCATAGTTGGCCTCCAAAGGAAAACTAGAGGCGAGCCACCTGTAAGAACCAAATTGTTGAAACCCACAACTAAAGCTAAAAAAAGGAAAACAATGGGATGCTTTAGAAAGTTGCAAACACGAGAGTGACAATTAATAATAGTCCTCAACCTAAAATCCCCAGGGACGGCTTGGGTGGCATAAGATATCCCATTTAGCTAGGAAAAAACAATAGGACACAATTACCTTTTCAACCACATCAGAAGAGACCTCCAAGAGTTTGCTGCTCCAATTTGAGAGTGGGTGACAAAGCTTCCAGTCCCAGGCGAGGTCTAGGCCCAATTCTTTGTCCAGGGGGGTTACCGAATCCCAGATGCTGGATTGAGAGCTGAATTCATACCATACCAATGCGGAGCAGGTTGCTACTTCGCTTTTCATGAAGGCCAAAATGTCAACGAGCTTCCATGGTCCTTGTCGCTCACATTGCCCAAATTTCCAACCAAGAGCGGAACGCTCTCTTGCTTCTTAACATAACCAATACACCGTTTGGAGAGTTCTTCGCGTAGGTGGATGAATTGATTGTAACCACTCATTAAACTGACCATTACTGCCGTGCGATGGAGGGGGAAAGCCCCGAGGGCCTCCATTGAGACATGTGGATGAATTGATTGTAACCACTCATTAAATTGACCATTACTGCCGTGTGATGGAGGGGGAAAGCCCCGAGGGCCTCCATTGAGACATGTGATCATCGGGCGGAAAAACACAAAAAGTTAAAAAAAAATAATAAGTAAATAAAAATATATATTAAAACATAAAAAAATTAAAAAACATGACAAAAAAATGAAATATAAAAATATATATAAAAAGGAGAAAAAAATCAAACATAAAAAATGTAAAAAAAAGCCAAAATTCACTTTAAAAAAAAAAAAAAATTGTTATTATTTTATTTTAATTTTTTTGTTTTTCAAAAAAACATAATTTAAGGAAAAAATTAAAAAAATTAACACAAAAAACCAGAAAAATAAAAAATAAATAAATACTATCTGCATAATTAAAAAAACAAAAATACATTAAAATCAATAAATAAATAAATAAATAATACATTAAAATAAAATTAAAAATATTAAAAAATTAAAAACATAAAAAATAATAAAAACATTAGAAAAACAAAAAAAACATTAAAACAAATTTTCTTGTTTATTAAAAAAAACATTAAAATGAAACACATTGAAAACAATTAAAAACTAACATTAAATTTTTTAAAAAAGATGGTTAAAATAAAGTAATAAAAATATTTAAATAAAAAAAGGCCCCTTAGGCCCTGGGTAGGGCAAGGTCGATTCCGAGAATCGACCTTGCCTTTGCCTAGAGCCCGTGGGGCTTGGGCGAAGGCAAGGCCAATTCATGCCGGCTCCCCCCCAGGCCCATGACCGCACGAGCCCTGGGCAGAGTTAAGGACCACTCTGGGGAGTCGGCCTTGTCTCCACTCAGGGCTCATGGGGATGCGGGCCTAGGCGGGGAAATGCAAAATCCCAGAATCGGCCTTGCCCCACCCAAGGACCAAGGAGCCTCGATTTTTCTTTTTCTTTTTATTTTTATTTTAAATGTTTTTTAATTGATTTTAATGTTTTTTTTTTTGTAAGCTTGGTGGTACCTTTCTATTAATTTTCGGAAATAAAGTAGGTTACATCCATATGTCCAAGAGTTACGTGGCCTCAACCTGCCCAATGGGAAACCAGATCTGTTGGCCACCTAACTACAAAATATGCCATCCATAAGCAAAAAAACATAAGTCTGTCCATCCATTCTATATAAACCTGAGAGTCTTTATACTTCTTATTCTCTAAATAACTATAAACATAACTGATAATAAGTCTAAAACTATATGACCAAAGCATTCAAAAAGAAAACCATGGGTGCACTATCACTGTTCATCATCAGCAGAATCCACCGGAGCGGGGTCCTTCACAGTAGAACCAAGCAGCTCCGAGTGAGGAATGCAAGGAATGTATTGCTCGATCTGGCGCAACCAACCATTCTGTTGCTGTAGTTGGAGCTGAATTTTTTGCAGTTCTTTGGTGAAATCTGAATTCACCGGTTGTTCTCGAGGGGTTGCATTCATGTTAGGAGGAAAATGTTCTAGAGATTTCGAGAAAATGCTCTTAATAATCCAGAAAAAGCTCATAGTTCGCTTGTACTGCGTTACTCTTCCATGAGTATGCCCTGGATCCGGGGCCATTGCTTGCCACTCATCCATGTCCAAATTGAAGTCTTCCACTGTCTACTGGATTTCTTCTTCCCACTCTGCAATTAATTGCCTAACTGGGTTGGAGTTGTTGGCATGGTAAGCTTGGGCTTCTTCATCAATGATACGCGAGGCTGGCTTACGCCCTCGTCCCATCTTATCCGCCCCATTGGAGGAGCTGGGTTGGCTTCCTGATGATAGGGCTGCCTTTCTCTACCTCCCCGTCCCTGGTTTCCACCTCCGTTTTTCTTTGTTCCCTTCGCTCGAGCCATTTTGTTGCCAATGCCTTTCAAATGCTCTTCTTTTCTTGCACTCTCATCTTTCCACCTACCCAGGGCCACAGGTTGGGTGCTCAACACTGCCAGCGGTTGCGCCCCCACTACAGACTTACTTCAAATTCAAAAGACACTAGTCGAGTAAGGAACCCACTCCATTGTATGCGAGTAATTGTATGCCAACACATGATTCTAATGCCACCATTATTGCATGCCTTCCTCTACCCAGTGTAGAGCTTAAATGAACTCACCACACCAAATATTACCATGCCATTAGTAATATAGCAACAATTTCCAACAATAATTGATTTCATCAACCAGACATAATTACAGGAATTGAAATGGGTTTCGAGCCGGCTGTGGGACTAAACACATAGCCCATCGAACCCCTTGCTTAGCGACCCTATGCAAAATGCCCAGGCAGTGGGAATCAAGACCACTTTGTCCCTAATCGCCTTCAATTTCTCAACGTCAATCTACACCCACCACCGATACCCGAGATGAATTCCATCCAAACAAAGGTTCCCAACCCAGGAAATTCGAGACCACGGGACTGGACTGACCCATAATTTGACCGATCGGGTTTCTCTGCCGCCATATGGTATATCTAGGATTTCTTGAGCTCCTGATCCTCGCTTCACCATAGTAATTTGAATCACGCCCTCATTTTATGCAGACCCAACCCCCTGTCCACTCTTCCAGCCCCATGGGTGGGGAATTTCCACCATCCCTATGCTCGACCGTCTCTACCATGCATGCACCCGTGGGAGACAAACAAATCCCGAATTCCACAGACACAGGGACTAGAAAAGCTATGAAAACTGACCCGACCTGGAGACTAGCGAGGCCATGCCTCTAGCCCCTCTAGAACCCGTCACCCCACAACCCAAACACATTCAATTCCCCAACCCAAGGCTGAATACACTGCTCCATTCTAACTAAAATTGCAGGTTGAAGACTGATAACATACTAGGATTCACTACCAAATTCTAAGGATGTCGGCTACCTCCATCTGTCTCGATTTCCCCTCACTCACCCATTCCACAGGATCGAAAGCACCCACAATGCTCTCCTCAACAATCCAAACAAGGTTTTACCCTCTCCAATTTTCCTTAACACACTGCTTCCCCCATGCATTAACCCTTGCATGCTTGCTGCCATTGCTCCAAGTGCTGGCTACATGAGGAGGGTGGTTGTGACGCTCTTAATGAGCCTGGTGGTCATGACGCTCTTAAATTTTAAAATTTAATTGTATTTTTATTTTTTTTTGTGTTTTTAATATTATTATTATCATTTTTTCTTAAAATTGTATGCTTTTTTGTTTGTTATTTTTACTTAAAATTTTATTTAAATCATTTTTTTGAAAAAAAAAACTTCAGATGTCATCGTCTTTGGATATTAAATTCATAAAAATTTCATAAAATTTCTTATTTTTCCAACTTTTTTATTCAAATTTTCTTTAAAATCTTTTATTTAGCATGTCATTTTTAGAAAAAGGGTCCTGAAATACGTATTTTTTAATCACACCTATATGCAAAATGTGTATTTTTTGTCGAGTGTTTAAAATTATTATTTTTTAGTGACAATTATTTTATGTATATTGAAGTATTAATTAACGATATATAAATATATAAAAAATTCTAACCTCAAAATATTAAATGTTATTATTTTTTTAAACTTTGCAAAAAAATTTAAAATTTTTATTATAAAAAAACATTGCAAAGAAAAACAAAAAATACATGTTTGGAAAACCCTTAAAAAACAAACATCTTAGGACGAAAAACAAGAACAAGAATAAGACAAATTAAAAAATGGTTAAATAATCAACATTTAAAAAAATTGTGCATGTTCAGGACATAAAAAAATTTAAAGTGTCAAAAATATGCCTTAAAAAAATGTTGATGCTTTTCAAAATACGTATGAAAATCACCAACATTTAAAAAAAATTATCCACATTTAATACATTAGAAAATTTAAAGTATAAAAAATAATCCCTCTAAAAAAAGGGGTTGATGCTGCATCAAAGCTTTTCAAAATCAACATGAAAATCACTAACATTTAAAAAAAATGTTCATACTTGATACATAAGAAAATTTAAAGTGTCAAAAATATGCTAAAAAAAAAGGTGTATTTTGAATCAACACTTTTCAAAATTGGATGATTTTTTGCTACCTCAAAAAAATAGGTACTCGATACAGTTCCTGTTTGATAGTTTACATTGTTTAAAGTTTTCAACTAGAAGTTCTTCCCAATCACTAGTCTTTCTCCAATCTAATTTTAATAATTCAATTGAATTTCAAACTGAAGAACTATAGATAAATAAGAGCTTGTTAAATGATGGTTTTCATGGCGTAATAGAAGCTTGGTTGGAAGGATCCTTTCAGGCAAATTTCCCTGTAAATAGCAACATTGTTGTACTGTACATAATGTGTGGAATTATAAATAATTTGTTTCTTTTATTTCTTCCTATTAGTTTAATTCTTTTTGCAATACTAATTTTTGATGTACATTTATGTGCTGGAATAAAAGAATTGTCGAAGAATGTAACTAAGCTCAGTCTTCATAATTGTACTTGTATCATTAAATGTATTTTATAAGCAAAAGAAGAAAAAATAAAATTTGTTTTCAAGCATGGGTTGCATGCTCAAGTGTAGGTTAAGCATGTTTTTCATGCTTCTTGGTTTTTCAAGTCAAAAGGAAAAATTTCATGAGTCAAAGTTCCATTTGGACTTCCTAAAAGAAAAAATAAAAGAATTTATTTATGTTAAAATGAGTCAAATTATCCCCAAGACTAGGTTGGCCCTTCAGATGACCAAGTCGGCCTGCTCAAAGGACGTGTCCGTTTAGGACACACATACAACTATAAATTGGCAAACATGTTTCTCATTTGGATGAGTTTTTCTCTGAAGATATGTGATGTTTTAGAAATAGAGATACAAGTTTTCTGTGGAAGAAAAGCAAGCTCTTCCATGGTATCAAAGAAAATGTCTGAAGAAGGAGGTTAAGATCACATCTTCCTGGCTTATTTTGGCAGCTCTCATCAAATTTTAGAAGATCTTTTGATGACTGTGGCAACTTCTCATATCATATGTAGCTTGTCTTTGAACTTGAGGCTATGTTTTTGAAGAGAAATATGAATATTTTGTGGATATATACTACTAGACTAATCCGGATTTCTATGGAATCAAATAAGAGTGATTGTGACAACCTTTCTATGAAATAATGTGAATTCCCTTGAGCTACTAGACTGAGGATGGAAGTAAGTTTCTTAGAATCATATCGAAATCCTTGATAAACAATGTTCTTTAGCTATAAGGAGGCATAACTATAAGTTATAGAAATGTGAGTTTCCCCTTTACAGTAATGAATAGTGATAAGAGTTGACTTCTAGACATAAATACGAATAAAAAAATTACAAGAACATAAGGTATGCGAATGATATGTTTCCTGTGGTATTGAGAATTACTATGATACAACTTTCTAGTGTTAAATTCATGATGCTATAGTATGCCATTTGATCCAAGTTAATTTAGAATATTTGAGATCTGAGTCACTATAGTATATACATGATCCAAATTGATCTAAGTTACTTCAGAAGTATACATGACGCAATTATGTTACAATGTATGTGGTTGATCCTATCTACTACAATATGTGAATGCAAACACTGATTCCAAAAACGACAGACAATAGTATGGCACAATTTGATTAGGTATGGCATTGACACATTGATGTTGAAATTTGGTACCGGAGGACAGGTGGTTCCCTTAGGCTTTGATCTTTGGCCTAGGGAAAAGTGTCCAAAAGAATTTAATTTTTCTCCTAAAGTGACTTTATAATTTTATAAAGTTAAATCTAATTTAAAAGTGACTTTAAGTGATAAAGTTATTAAGTCTAATTTTAAAGTGACTTTTATAAAGTCAATGAAAAATTAGAAAGGAAAAGTGACTTTGGAAATAAATGACTAAGTGGGGCTTTATTAAAGTGGGGTGAATTAAAAAATAGAAAGTGAGATTTAAATGAGCATTTAATCTCAGCCATTGATCTAAATCTATTTCAGCCATTGGATTTAGAGATCACCCAAAAGTCACTTGGATCACCCAAAAGTCACTTGGAGTTATATTAAAGGAGGAAAAGGAGGAAAAGGTCATTCATTCTTTCATGAGCAGATTGGGAGAAGGAGAGCAAGAGAGCAAGAGAGATTTCTGAGCAGGGAGGAGAAGGAGACAGCAGCTTGGCACACATTCCAAGGCAGCAGTTGAGCAGATTTGTACAGCTGATTCAACACATAGTGAAAGGCAGATTTTTGCACAAAAATCGAGGAGCAGTTTGCTGATTTTTCTGCACACAAAACGGAGGCCATACAGCATTTATTGCTGTCATGTTTGCTGTAATTTCCAGATTGCTGTGAGGCACGGGAAAGGAGATAAGTTGTAAATTTGCTTGCTGATTTTTTGCTGAATAATTCTCACTGTAAAAAGGCAATTTTCAGAAATAAAGAAGAGCTCTCAAACTGGTTTTCCCCAAGAGTTGTAGGGAGTTTTTCGAGGGTCAAGTTGACCAAAAATATCAGTGTTTTAATGTGTTTTAATGTCTCTTTTTGATTGTTGATTTTTAATTCTGCAATTTCCAGCATTCTGAAAAATTTCCAGAATTTGTGTTTTCAGCAATATTTATTTTTTTCAGTCTGTTAAATGTATGGTTATGGGAATGGGCATTTAACTACATGGGAGAAATAAGGAGAAACTGAAAACCGGGGTGGGAAAACAGAAATTTCTACAATTGAATTGGATACAATAGAGTAAGACAATAATGATCGCAAGGTCTAATGGATTGTCTCGCAATGGTCACACTATACTCACATATCCAATACTCTGTGGCACAATAGTATTGCTAAACTCTGCAGTGGCAATGATGTAATGGAAATGATGGAAAACCATATAAACTTTATATTTTGTGACTTGCAGAGGTTCTCTGACATACATGTTTATCTCACTCTGTGGAGAATACTGATTGTGGGAAATATTACAATCTTTAAACATGAATTAATCAAGCAAAAGAAAGTGACTAAGGATTTCATAAGTTATCTTAGTATTAGCTGAAGCTTGATACACTTACTATCAAAGGATTGAAACTTGACCAAGAAACTATGATAAAGGCATAAATATTATTTATTGTAGGCACAACTTGCATAGAAGAACCCGAGAACTAAAATTGTAGGCTCCCTACAGTGATCTCAAAGCTTGTATTGAAAGTGGAAGTGACAATAATATGAAAATACTTCTACAGTGCTTTAAATTATGAGATCAAAACTTTGTGAAAAATATCTTTGGAAGAACAATCTTCTTTAAATAAAGTCAATATATGACAATTGGAGACACAAGAAAAGATCTTTCCAAATGGGATGCAATGTATCCCTGTGGCCTAGGCTTGAAAGTTGGACTTGGAAGGATGAATATGATCCTATATGGCTTATGGCAGTAACATGATACTCAGTGGAAAGTATATGAGTCATCCATGAAAAGCTAAAAAGTCTAAGGTACATGGAAAAATAAGTTTGAGTCACCTTGTTGTGACAAAAATAAGGGACCAAAACTATGATCTTGGGAACCTCATGAAGAAATAAGGACTTTGCAAAACATCTCTATGGTTTGTACTCTAGTGTGAAGGGAAAAAATATGAAGCACCTCTATTGAAGAATGCCTGGCACTTGACAATCATAGAAGGACCACATCTTTTAAAGGAATGGTAAGAGGTATGTATAATTTTTTTCATGCATTTCATGTTTTGGGTCAAGACTATGGTAATGGTCATTAGATAGGGTCTACAAAGAAGGGTTTCTAAGGTTTGTAGGTCTTGCAAAATTGTGAAGTATTAGGGTTCTAAACCCTAGATTGGATTAAACCTATCTAATCTTTCCCTCTTAGAATTCCCTAGCTTTTTGGAAAAGTCATATAGGGTTTGTAGGGCTAAATGATCCTTAAACCTTAGTTTTAAAATAATATTCTAGGGTATGTGTTAAAACCCTATCAAGGGATGAATTTGATAAAACTTAGGGCTGGATGTTTCCATTAATGTAAAATCCTTAATAAGGGATGGATCAAGGAATGTCTAGGGTTTATGACTGAAACCCTAGAAATACACTTTTAAGAGATCATAGAAACCCTAGATTGACCAGATTGACATTATGCTCTTGTCTTTGTATATCTTGCTTGGTTGTACTTGTTGGTGAGAATTGTAGGCACATAATGAAGGTTGTCAAAATTATGAAAGAAAGATGAAGGATGGTAAATCAAGACTCATGCTTGATGATGACTCCTTGATAATGATGAGCATAATAGAAAGAGGGACTTGTTAGGACCTTGATGATATTGAATCTTCCAGCCGATGAGTTCACTTTAGGAACACATTGATGATTGAAAGTTGAAGCTGAGCCTTGTTGCAATATGAATATTGTTGACTTCAGAGGGAGCTAGTAGTAGTATTAGACATGATACCCTAACTAAAGGATGTTGTGATTTAGAAAATATGATAGTGATGATTTTCTTGAGACATGACTTGGCTCCCCGGTAGGATATATTGCAAAAGCATGTAAAGAAGCTGGAAAGAGAGTTTGCTTGATGATGTTGTACCTACAACTGTACATAACACATGGATTGTGTGAATAACACTTTTGATGGCTTGAACAAGCATGAGGAAAAAAATTGATATTTGAAAGATGATATGACTCTTGGAAAGTATGAGGCAGAACTATGTAAAAGGCAAGTGCTAGTAGCTATGACGAAGTTTTGAAGTCTCCTTGAAGATAAATGGATGATCCATTTGATGACAATGTTGCATGAAAAATTGTCGAGATCTAAGAAACTCATGATTTGATATGATGAGATGATTTTAGGAGCTAATAAACCATGTCAAGAAGCATGATGAAATGTTTGACATCCTAGAATGATGATGCAAAGGAAAGGAGGAGCCCTGCAACTACTATTGAAGATCTCCATGGAAGAAAAAGTAGCTGATGTATTTAAAGGGAGTGATGATGGACACCTTATTCTCCATGTGTAATGCACTAGGAAAAAACTAACAACTATATGTATAGTGAAGGAATTGGGAGGGAGAATGGAGGATTGGATAAGCATCTAGGACTAGTACTCCTTGAGGATTGAGAATCTAAGATAGGAAGCAATCCCATGGACCGAATATTTTTGAGGATGGGACAAGGTATCCAAGATGAGAGTGGTCGAAGAGGACCGATATTCTTTTAGAATTGGGAATGCAAGATAAGAATATTCCTAAAAGGACATACTCGATGAACATCTGGATGGGGTATGTGCCTTGAGAGGTAGTGTGGTGTCTCACATAAAGCCTCCCAACATTGTGCTCTAATTTAGTGGAGAGATAGAGCTTGTTAGTTAAGGCCTTGCTATGTTAACAATGTTGGTTATGATGTTGATTCTTAAAGATGGCTTATCAAATTTGACTCTTCTTATGAGAATATTTCAACTTGAGAGTATCCTTGTACCGGGTGTATAGCTATGAATATTTCCCTAGATAAAAGGGAGTGTTGGATAATGTAACTAAGTTCGGTATTCATAATTGTACTTGTATCATTATGTATTTTATAAGCAAATGAAGAAAAAGGAGAATTTATTTTCAAGCATGGGTTTCATGCTCAAGTCTAGGTTAAGCATGTTTCTCATGCTTCTAGGTTTGTCAAGTAAAAAAAAAAAAATTGTCATGAATCAAAGTCCCATTTGGACTTCCAAAAAGAAAAAGAAAAGAATTTATCTATGTTAAAATGAGTCAAATTATCCCCAAGACCAGGTCGACCCTTCAGATGATCAAGTCTGCCTGCTCAAAGGACATGACTATTCAGGACACACAAACAACTATAAATTTGTCAGTGTGTTCCTCATTTGGACAAGTTTTTCTGTGAAGATATGCGAAGTTTCAGAAATAGAGACAGGTTTTATGTGGAAAAAAAGCGAGCTCCTCATGTGGTATAACACAAGTTTCCTAAAGACTGATGAATGAATGAAGAACCTGCTTTTCTAAGTTTTTCTTACGGAAAAAAAATTGGCATCTTGTGGACAGAATGGAGGGTTGACCCCATGCATGTGGAACATTAGATTTTGGTCTTGGGTCTTGGATTTCTCACTTGATCTGATTCTTTAAGAAGAGAATAATTTTAGGGGTTTTCCCCTTGGAGGGGTTTTTCCCTAGCTTGGAGATTATATCTTGTGTTTCTTGTGTACTGTGATCTTCATGTTTTACATCTGATAATTGTTTTATGAAGAAGAACATAAATAAATTAATAATAAGAAAACAAATTCCCCAAACAGTTATCAATGAAAGGAGAAATCATATTAATCTTGTAGCCTCATTATTTCTCCAACAAGAACTTGATTGGCTCCACTAGAAATATGACTATACTTAGCCCTGGTTGTTCCTACAAGAGTAGGAGTAGGATTAGTTTAATTTAATTAGTTTACTTTTATTTTCCTTGCCAATTAATGCAAGTGTGAAATAAGTGAGCAATAAGCCTTTATTTCGTGGTGAAGATTGGTTTAAAGCAATGTCAATAGAATCTGTTTGCAAACATGTTCAGGGAATTATTTTAATACTCATCATAATTTTAACAAGTTGTAATTTGATTAATGTTGAACAATGAATTTGTACATACGCTATGACTCCACATTTGTTTAGCTTTGCCAATTTGAAAGACTCCTCTCTGCCAGTGCTGGTGCTAAGAGAATTTGGATTGATGTTAATTATGATGATTTGGAATTCTTCCACAAATTACATTGCTCCATTCTGATATAAAAGAGGGCCCACTATGCAAAAGCTTGAGTCCTCTCCATAAATATAAAAAACCGCTACATAGGTTGGGGCTTCAATATTGTTTAAGTTTTGATTTAAAGAAAGTTTTAGGGCTGATATATAATCAAAGAGTTTTCATCTAAGCAACATTTAACTTAAATAAGGATTTTTATGAAGGATATCAACAACTAAAATGAAATATAAGACACACTCAAACAAATTTCATTGCAAATATCTTTATTCAAGAACAAATATGAAATTTCTGATGATCCCTATTATTTTGAACATTAAGCCATTTCTTTTATGATAAGTATTTTTTCTGGTTTGTTGTTTGCCATACTTCAGTTTAAATAAATTTGATGATAATAGGTGTATGTGAAATTTGATAAATATGCAATTTCTTCCTACTCTTTAATCTTGACCATCAAAAAAGGTTACTTCTTGAAAACATGGAATTTGAAGAAAAATTGAGATCTCTAAGATAAAACCATAACAATTTTTTTCAAAGTAAATTTCATATGCTTGTTTTAATCTTTTATTATTTTTCATTTTTCATTCTGATTTCAGTTTCAACTTTGTTTTAGTATTTTCTAATCCGAGTTTTCATTTTGTAGGTCTTGGATTATTTCATTGAAGATTTAGCTCTACTGTTAGCTTAGATTCAGAAATTAGATGCCTTGTTTTGCTTACTTTCAAGCTAGGAAAAACAATTCTGATGATGCTCAAATTGAAAACAAGTTACATCAAGGAGTCTCTGCACCTTTATCCTATTTTCATTCAACATCTTGTTCATTTTGTTTTCAAAACTTATTGTAAGCCTCATCCTAATAGATAATCAATAAGGCTTAGTTTTGAAGTAATATATTTAGAAACAAGGGACATCTTGATGCGACTTCATCTTTTACTCATAGCTTCTCTCTAGATTTAGGATTTCCTTTTGAATAACAAGCTTGATCTATACCATGCAAGACATAACCAATTTTGATCTCAACTTAAGTGAAAACACACATGTTATCTTGATATTATATCTTATGTTGAGATCTCTTTTCTTGTCTTGTGTTGTTTGAGTTCTCCTATATTCATGGCTTCTATTTTTCTTTTCTTTCCAAATTGTTTTCTTCCTTTCCTGGGAAATTTACATGATTCCTCCTTTAGTTTTTATTTTCTGCAAGAGTTGGATAGTCTTATGTTTGCAGGGGTTTGATTTCACTGTTTTGATTTGGATTGGATTTTATGATATTTCCAAAATCTATATGGGGGAAATTTTTTCCTACTCAACACCAATTGGTTTACATGGGTAACATTTACTCTATAATTTCAATAGGATTTTATTTATCAAAATGGACCATATTTGCTAAGTTTTCACTTTTCTCTCACATCAACCACTATCCATGGGTAACAATAAGATATGGATCAAGTACTATAGTTCATCCATATAAAGGAATGAATTTGCTCCATTCTTTTCTCTGAATCCCTCCCATACCCCTCCACAATTAAATCCTCTACTTTGGTGGATAAAGATAAGAGTAACAAGGTCAAACTTAACTAGTATCACAACTATTTTGTTAATTAGAAAACCTTTTATACCACCTTTCTCTCTTCACCCAATTGCTAAAAGAAATTCTCCAAATATCCTAATCAAAAGGGTGACACACAAGAGATCTGAAAGCACATATGTATGGGAAGCACAAGTAAACCTGTCGGGGTTATGGACACTTGCTGGCATCAGGGTCATGCTTGTATGGTACCGAGACACCTTTTTCAAAGACATGGATGCTTGCAGGCAACGAAGCAATATCGAGAAAATATGGCGATCTCAAATTTAATAGATGTATACAAATCCTTAAAACCTCCTAGCTATCTTTGCTATCCAATAGTAGAGAAAGGGTAAAAAATAATAACCATTCTCCTATATTTGGATTCATTGTTTTAGAGCAGGGCATTCAAGTATTTTCATATCTTAAGAGCTTATCTTGCTTTGATTCATCTTGTGTGAGACTTTTGGAAAATGTGTAATATGTGAGAATATTTTGGAAACTTTTATTTTGATCTTTGATAAATTTAACCCTATTATTCTAAACTAGAGATAACTACTTCGTCCCTGTGTGTTGCCAATTGCTAAGGCCTCAACATCCCCTTTAATTTCTTTGAAATTATGGGGCCCTCCATCTAAATTTTGCTAATTTTGCTTTAGGAATGCTTTAATTTTACTTATTTTGAGTAATTTTCACTTTTCTTGATTTTTTTTGATACATCCATTGCTTGTTTTGATGCCAAATTTCCAACGGTTCAAATTTCGTTTGATTCCATTTGATTCCACTAAACGGTTAAAAATATATGAATGGTCAAAATTTGGTCATTTTCACCTCCTCAACATAAAATATATAAATATGTATTTTTTTTTAATGTTTTATATATTACAAATTAAATTATTTCTAATATGTAACTAATATTTATCTAATTAATTTATTGTAAGATAATTTAATTTAATTAGTTTAGTATCATTGGAGCATCTAGTGTTTCAGGTCAACACTTCACCCATCTTCAGGGATATAAAGTTATATAAATTATACAAAGTGTGCTAGACCACAAAATAAATAGATAAAGGATCTGGAAATTAGGGGATGTAAGAGAATTTTGTGAACGTTATTGAGAATATAATTTATTAGTGATTATTGAGGAAGAAGTCCAATAATAATAAATAAGTCAAATAAGAATAAAAGAATAAAAAATCCAACCCCAAGGTTTAGCTCAATTGGTCGAGTACCTGTCACATAAACACCTCACTATGATATGTTACGAGGTTAATTCTCATTGACATCCTTTGGGTTAGGCTCCGAAATGATCCAGAAAGTTTGATCCCTTCAGGTGGATCTACACGAGATCATTTCCATGGACGTAGCAGTCACTGATATCCAGAGTCTGTGAACCACATCCAAAAAAAAGAGAGAATAAAATTGCCATTTGAAAGAACAAAAAGAAATAGGATTAAATTAGAATCAAAATATTTGGTCAAATATTAAAACAAATAATTCGTAAATATTATTAATATTAGCAAGAGATCAAGTTAGGGAAATTATTAAAATATATAAGAATTAGAAGAAATTATAAGAATGAAGGGAAATTTGGTGATTTGAAAATTAAAACAAGTCAAACAACAATAAATAAGATTAGTTATAAGAATAAAAGAAATAAATTATCAATTAATTAGAGTAAGATCAAATTTAAATTTGATAATTATATTAGGACTAAAATAAAATAAATTAAAATTAGAAGAATGCTCGAAATAACCAAAATTGGCCTCTAAGTGTTGAAGGATCTAGGGCAAATAACTGTAGTGTGATTCTTCGTTACTTGATAAAAATTTGTGGAGTCTTTTTACTTTTTCTTGTTAGCTTAATCTTCTTCTTATTATTATTAATGCATGTGCGTGTACTTCGTCAAACTACTACTAAAACATAAGAACAAGAACACAAGATGTTGGTTCTCTACCAGGGCCAAAACCTCTCTTCTCTCGAGAGGAAAACCCTTCGGTAAGTTTTCTCTTATTGAAGCTTCTTTCTTGATCAATTCCAAACCCTAGACCCTTGAATAGAAGAACCTCAAAGTACAAGTCAAGTCCTTCCTTTTCTTTGCACTATGTTTCCCTGACACTCTGTCTACCTCCTTCCAACACTTCGTTCCCCGGCACCTCGTCCTTCTTCCAGCACTTCATTCTTCCTTCCACTTTAAGTAGATCTTCTAGAAGAGATACTTTTCCTTAGTGATATCCTTCACCTACCGATACTCATTCCTTCTCTTGATCATCCGAGTTCCTTCTTGGTGTGTGGTGGAAGGCTTAATGTGACAACACTGCAACCCTAATTCTTGCACATGTGGGATGTACCCTAGAGAATTATGGTCCCTTTTCCTTTGCTAGAGAGATAGGATTCTTCGCTTGACTTGGGAGGCCTTGTAGGCATAATTTCAAACCCAACCAACACTAATTCATGAACTGTTTGATCCTTCTGTTATGCCCGCAGACTTACCCACCTCTTCTTCACACGTGTGACTGTTTCTAGCCCTAGAAACAATCCTCTTCACTTCAACCTTCTTCTTCCTTCCTTCACTTGTCTTGGAGACCCTTTAGGCTTATGTTATTATCCCAAATAATGAAGTTTGTGTGACAATAATAAAGGGTTTCTATGACAACAGAGAGACCCTCTCCTTCTTCACATGTGTGACTGTCTTTTTTCCCTAGAATAGACTTCCAAGGTTTTGGTATTACTTCCTCCTTTTTCGCTATACTTGTAGACCCTTTATTCGTCCCTTCTTCACCCTTTTTCTCAGATACCTTCGCTGATTTCAGAGAGATGGATGGCGTTATAGTGGAGTGGACAACCTCTATATATAGAGGACTGTCCCTCCCTTTAGGCCGACTACAAGATAGTTTGTAGGCCGACTTGTTGTCTTACTTCGGATGGCTTCTTTGGTGGTGTAACATGCTTGAATGAGCTTCTTTGGTGGTGCCTTTGCATAGGAGGAGACTTGAATTTTCTTGGAGGTATTCTCTTGACTTTAATACATATTCATACATGGTGTAACATGCCCTTAAGGCCTTCAACATTTCCTTTCGACAATTTGATTCACCTATAACACTTAACATGTGCTAGATCTACTTCAATGAGCAAGAAACCCATTAACATATATTATAAAAATGATATTTCTTTTCCTGAATAAGTACAAATATCAAAAGTACATTTATGAAGACTGAACCTAGTTACATTTCCTTCAACACTGAGGGATTGGTGAAAGGAAATGTGAAAATGTATAAATATTAAACTAATCAACTAATAATAATTATTAATAATAGTGGGAGGTCAAATTAGAATACTTAAGAATAATTATAAAAAGATATTAAAGTTTTTAAAATAATTGGTCAAAGAGACAAACAATTAATAACATTTTAATGTTATATTTAATATAGGTCAAATTGTAGATAAATGTCTTTCTGATTAATCACATCATTAGGATTTGGTTGACGTTTCGAACCAACTAATGTGGTTCATCCTCAGGGCAAGGTGAAAAAATCATATAATATTCATGTATAAATAGCAAGGATGCATCATGGTCCAAGGTCAGCTGATCAAAACTAGCCGTTGGAAATTAGTTAGACAAGTAAATAATTTATTTATTTATATTTTTTATTAGATTTAATTTAGTTAAAAATTATTAAATAATCTAAATGGTTGAAAAATAGATGTTATGAGTACTAATAATAGTAATAAATATATTGATAAGTTGACCTTGGACCATGATGCATCCTTGCTATTTATACATGAAGATTATATGATTTTTTCACCTTGTCCTGAGGATGAACCACATTAGTTGGTTCAAAACGTCGACCAAATCCTAATGATGTGATTAATTCGAAAGACATTTATCTACAATATGGATCACAAAAGTCTCAGATATAACATAGGTCAAATTAGCTAAATAATAAAATGATTTAGATTATTATTAATAAATAAATTGATAAATAACTAATAATGAATAAAATAAAAGATGTTGGTCAAAAGTAAATGGTTAAGAATTGAAATATGGGAAAGGGATGGAGGTTAAATAAAATATATTGGAGATATCATAATTAATAAATTAAATAACTAGAATAGAAAAATTCGGGGTGAGGGGTGGGGTGGATTTAGATTGAAAAAATTTGAATTAGATCCTCCTCCACCTTCTAATCCTAATTCTTTTTTGATTTATCATTCTAATACTAATTTAAATTTAATCACTTATCCCTCTCCTAACCCCTTAACTTCCATCCCCCCTCCTCCTTCTCTTAATGCCAAAGTGATTAACCTATCCTCAGTTAATCTTGATGGCCCTTCATTAAGCCTTTTAGAAAAAGGTTTCAACTTTATTCCTATTCCCAAAATATCCCCTTTGAAGACATCATTTTCTCCATTGAATCCATATCCCATCAGCTTCCCTCCCATGAAGTGGAAGAGCTCCGATAAAAGTGTGGTCACATTCTTTGGAACTCCAAACTCCCCAAACCTAACCTTTATAAAGATGAATTTATGGCCCTTCATCAACTTAATATCAATCCTGACATTCTCATTTTAAAAGATGACAAAGGAAATGATTCTGCCATTATGAACTCCTCTGATTACCATAATAATATGTTTGATCTCCTTTTCTCTTCTTCATATAAGCCCTTAAATAAGAACCCCATCAAATCTGTGACCAACATGGTCACTAAAGCCATAAAATCCTCATCCCTAGACCCTTCAATCTAAAATATTATCTTTTCGCTAAACTCCATTACCCCCTGAATCTATGGTAAACCTAAAATCCATAAAAAAATATATTCCCCTTAGACCTATACTTAACACTATTAGTGGTCGCACCCATGCCCATTCCAATTCCTTGCCAAGAAGCTTCATCCCTTCTCTGGCCAAACCTCTTCCTTCATTAAAGACTCCTCCAACTTCATTGAGCAAACTAAACACCTCATTCTAGATGAAAATGACATCTTATTTAGTTTTGATGTTGTTTCCCTCTTTACTAAAATACTTGTCCTGGAATCCATTGACCTTATTTCCAAGATTGTGGACTTTGAAACCCTCAATCTTATCAAGTTATGCCTTACCACCACCTTATTTACTTTCAATGGAGTTTGCTATGAGAAAATTGAGGGCACAACTATGGGTTCCTCGCTCTCCCCCATTGTTGCCAACATTTTCATGGAGCACTTTAAGACCTTAGCCCTTGACAACTACCACTTAAAACCTAAAATCTAGAAGCAATTTGTCGATGATACCTTTATTATTTGGTCCCATGGTATACCTGAACTCCAAGCCTTCCTCACCCATCTCAATCAAATTTCTCCCCATATCCAATTCACAATGGAAATTGAAAGTAACCACTCCCTCCCCTTTCTTGATGTTCTTGTTTCTCGCCTCCTCGATGTCTCTCTTACCCACCAAGTCTATTGAAATAAAACCCATACCGACAAGTACCTCTATGCCACCTCTCACCATCATCATAGTTTGTTCTTCTTTAAACCCTTATTACTCGTGCTATTCAAATTTCTCCCTCTCAATTCCTTCCCATTGAAAAATGCCATCTTATCAAATCCCTAAGAGCTAATGGTTACGCCTCCTCCCAGATTAAAAAGACTTCCCATTCCGCTCTTCACCCTCACCCTAAAAATTTGAACATCAATCCCCCCTTAGCCAAAGTCACCCTTCCTTATATTTAATGAAAAATTGATCATATTTCCAAATTCTTTTCAAAAAGAAACATCAAAACCTTATTCAAACCCCAAACCACCCTTAGCCAACTCTTTCGATCTCCCAAAGATAAGAATGACCCTATGTTAGGCCCTATAGTCTATGAGATCCCTTGTTCCTGTGGGATGCCTTACATTGGACAAACTGGGAGATGCTTCAAAGCCTTCCTTAAAGAGTATTTCGTTCACACCTTCCATAATTGAACCTCTAAATTAGCCATTACTGAACACTCCCTCAACACCCGTCATTTAATTTAGTTTGAAAATACCAAAATCTTGGCCTTCACCCCATTCCACTCGAAGCACATCATTAGGGAGGCTTTAGAAATTGAAAAGCACCCTAACACCTTTAATTGAGAAGATGATTATAAATTGTGTCAATCTTTGAAGCCTATCCATTTCCCAACTTCAAAAATCTAACCCTATGTCAGTGAACCATCCCTCCTCTTATTTATTTCCCCTGACCCTATTATTCTTATACCCTTGCGTTTATCACCCCCTTCTTCCTTCATTTTTGTTCCTTTTTTCTTAATCTAATTCAACCTTTTTCAATCTAAATCGCCCCTTTTTTCCATTCTAGTAATTTAATTTATTAATTAATATCTCAAAGATATTTTATTTAATGCTCGTCTCTAGCCCATATTTCCATTCTTTACCATTTACTTTTGACTAACATATTTTATTTTATTCATTATTAGTTATTTGCCAATTTTTTATTAATAATAATCTCAATCCTTTTATTATTTAGCTAGTTTGACCTATATTAATTATAGCATTAAAATATGGTATAGACAAACTTATAGATGAAATAACCTTTTTCCCTAGAATAAGACTATACAATTTGAAGCAAGAATGTGATTTTTTGTTGCTCAAAATACATTTTTGAATGCATAAATGGATGGAACACCTTGAAAAACCTCTGGGGCACTTGAATTATACAAATTAAACAACTTAAATTCAAGTTTTACAAAATATTTGCTAGATTTTGGTTATAATTAACCAGAAAAAATATCAGCAATTTCATCTATAAATTAAACTACGCCTTAAAATATTATTAACTTTTTGTCTCTTTAACCAATTATTTTTAAAACTTTAATAATATTTTTATAATTATTCTAATTTGACTTGCCACTATTATTAATAATAATTATTATTTAATCACTTTAATATTTATACTTTTTTCACATTTCCTTTTCACCAACCCCACGGGGTCAATTTTGGTTATATCGAGCATTATTTTAGTTTTAATTTAATTTATTTTAATCCTAATATAATTATCTAATTTAAATTTATCCTACTCTAATTAATTGATAATTTAATTCTTTTATTTTTATATTTAATCTTATTTATTCCTATTTTACTTCTTGTTTTAATTTCCAAATAAATTTCACCAAATTTTCCTTCATTCTTATAAAATTTTAATAATTTTCCTAACTTGACCTCTTGCTAATATTTTTTTTTTTTCAATGAAACAATTGGGGACTACCCAATAGAATTCATTTATTCACAATTTTCACCAAGTATAGCATGTCTCCACAGATTTGAATCCACCACAGCTAGAAAGACAATATGTGCCTCTACCGCTTGAGCTAAACTCCTTTGACAACCTCTCGCTAATATTAATAATATTAGTATTAATAATTAATAATTAATTATTTTAATATCTGACCAAATATTTTAATTCTAATATAATCCAATAATTTATTTCTTTTATTCTTACAACTGAGCTTTTTATTTTTTTATTCTTATTTCACTTATTTATTCTTATTGGACTTCTTTCTCAATAATTATTAATAAATTATATTCTCAATAGCGTTCAAGAAATTCTCTTACATCCCCTAATGATCATATTTTTTATCTATTTATTCATGGTCTAGCACTCTTCATATCAGTTATATAACTTTATGTCTTTGAAAATGGGTGAAGTGTTCACTGAAACGTCAGACATTCCAATGACACTACACAGTGTTCTAGGAAAAACTATCAGCATAAACAAAATTATGACTATAAAAACCTACATACTAAAATTTATTAATTTAATTAATTTGTAAATATAATTTTGTTAATTTAATCATCTATTAATTAATTGTGTTTTATCATTTAATTATTTTTTATTATTATAAATATATTAAATATTTTATTTTAAATAATTAATATGTAAAGATAAAAAACCACCGACTTCAAACCCTATATATATAAAATAAAATTTTAATTAAAAATATATTTAAAAATCGTCACATCCGAGCCTAGATAACACCACCCAAGAGGTTTTCCCCATGGATTTCATTTGAGGTGATGTGGAGCATGAGGCGACATATATTGAGAAATGAACTTGCATATAACTTAAAGGGGGACTCAAAGCATTGATTAAGCGGGGAGGCATGCATTGTTTCAAAATTTAAAACATGAGTGGGGAGGGGCCTACTCTTCACTCACGTGGGCTTCCCTTCTCCCATATTTTAATTTATTAAAACAAAAAAATTAAACTCTCCAAAATTTTAATACACATAACTCAATCAATTTTGGTGACTCATTATAAGGTTATATATCAAGTTATATTGCATCAAATGAGGTAAATCAGGGCTCGTTGGAAAGTTGGAAAGCTAATCAAGAGGAGAAGAATTTGACCATGCTTATTTGATCTAGCCATTTATTATCCCGAAAAATTATAAAAAGTTAAGGTTCAAATTTGCAACCAAAATTGATTTTTTGAGTTTGTTTTGGGAAATCAGATTTGCCAGAAAGTTTTGTTGTTATTAATTCATTTCAAATTGATCATTTTCTAGAGAAATCTCAACAAGGAGTAATGGAAAGCATGTATTTTATTTTAATTATTTTGTTTTATTAAAATTTTAATTAGAATGTTGTTTTAAGAATTTTGCATTTTGAGCTTTCTGTGCAAATTTGATTTATTTTTAATCATGTTTTTATGATTATTTTGCAGAATTGGTTGAAGCAGATCAGACCTACGAGTCTTTGAGCAATGGGATTGGAGCAACATAGAGGAAAAGAAGATTTCTATACCTCAAATCTAACTAAAACTCTTCACTCAGCTATCATGAAACATAATTCCATTTTTGGGATTTAATTTGTAAAATAATAAATGGAAGCTCTGCAGAGGAGCAAGGGGTTCATTTTTTCCGTAAGTAAGGTACCCTTTGCACTACTATAAACAGTATTTGTCCTCTAGATTTAGTAAGAATACTCAGGTCTAGGCTTGCGGGTTTTCCTTCTGAGATCGAATCTCTGTTATAGAGGTAGTCTTGCGCTATTGTGGCTCCATTCTATATTGGTAGAGTTAAATGTCTTAGGAGGACTATTGGAGAAATTCATTGTAAAGACAAAGCATGAGATACACTTGTTTATGATTGTATTTCAAATACTATTATTTGTGAATATTTTTTCGAATCTTATTATTTTATGGCAGATTTGTGGCAACGATTCCATGTTTTAGCACTAATATTTTTTGTCAAGTTGTCTGTGTCCTCCAGAGATGACTATAGGCTTAACCTTTGGCTTGATAAACTGCAACCCAGGGGCATCTAAGCCGTTAAAATCACACAGGGAGCGCACCAGACCTGGGCCACACCAACCCTTAACATGATGGGATTTTTTCCATGGAATTTTGAACTCATAACTTTCACATCACAAAGTGACTTAACAATACACTCCATCACCGTCTATTACAAGCCCCATGGGCATTTTAGCACTACTATTGAATATGAAAAATTATGTTTATTTGATAAACTATCTATTCTAATAATTACATAGATCAACCATTAATATTTTGATTTGCTCTTGCATTTAAACAAATTTTTGAGTCACTATTTACTTAGAATCTGGTTATCATAAATCGATTTAATTGTCATTAAAAGTTTGTGAACTAATTCCATATTTTAATGGCTCATCTTTTATCATTTTAATTTCTAAATAGAGCATGTCACGTGTTAATAATATTAGTTGTTAGAACTACTTCAACAACTTGATATTGACCATTAAACACGTCAAATCCCCATTATCTTTTAACCCTTGCACTTGGTATTTGGGAACTGTTTCCTATGTGCCGAGTTACAATAGTTTACTTTGTTTTTCCGCATTAGCAAGTAGGCCTGCATTTAAATTTAGATTTAATTCTAATTCTTTAAAAAGTCTCCTTACACATGAGCAATACATTTAGTGCCTTAGCCGAGCCCTTATTTCAGCCCATCAAAAGACTGTCTTCTTTAAGCAATTGCAAGAAGGGATAGTCTTTCCTTTTGCTAGTTAGCACAAGCAATTGATATCATAAGGTGGCACATAAAAGTTAGAGTATATCTATGCATTCGTATTAGTTTTAGATTAGATTATATTAGTTTTAGTTTGAGGCACTGAGCCTATAACAAGGCAAAATCACCATCCCAAATCGATAAGGGTCTAATTGGGGCCATGGCCGAGTGATTTCCTAAATGTTGATGATGGTCAATTTAGACTATCGATAATACCTTAAAAATGATAAGGATTCAATGAATACAATCCACTTCAAATGAGAAACTTCTTTTACAACGAATTCAATACATAAGACAATATTAGATGATCTTGAGAATGAATATCTATATACATATTACAACTTTGAAAAGGTACAATGCAAGATTCTAGTTGATTTACTAATATAACATTAAAAATGTAATAACTCAATAGATAAGATATTGATTTAATAAAAGGTTTTATGCTTAATAATTTTACCTTAAAACTTTTGCAACCTTGTTCAAATGGTGTTGTCTATGTGATGTTACACAATTTCACTAAGATAGTTACGAAAACATGAGCCCTATTTGGTATCAGGTGGGGAAAGATTGTTGAATCTAAGTTATTGCTATACATTTAAAGATAGCGGATGGTGGTTTTATAGTGTTACTTAAACCTTTATCGTAGTGGGAATGAGATGATTTATACCAATGTCCAGTAATGTTTTAACTTTTTTTTTTCAGAGAGAAAATCCATATATGGCCGAAGCCCTCATGATTACAATATGGCCATCCAGTAATGTTTTAACTTATACTTACAAATTAGCCATTCATTCCAGAAAAGTGGATTCAAAGATAATAAGTTTAGAATGTTAATTAATGATGTCTAAAATAAAAGTGGATTCAAAGATAATAAGTTTAGAATGTTAATTAATGATGTCTAAAATGTATGGAATTATATTTGTTACCAATAAGATTTTAACCATTTGGTTATCCTATTGATATACTTACCCTTTTAGACACCCTTGTTTCACACCGCAAGAACTTTATTACATGTTATTGTGTTACACTTGTGGAAGCTTTGAACTTTGTTCAAGTTGATCTTCATTATACTTCACTCGAAGAGAATCGGTTTGCAAATAATTGATTATGGTTAAATTTATTAGAATAAAATTGTAATGTATTTGTATGTGTGTTACAATAAAATATGCTATAGGTAGGTCACAACTATTATAAAAGAAGAAGAAGAAAAGAAAATATATATATGGGATGGTTATGTCGAAACTTATAATATTAGTATAAATTAAAATTAGTTTTGAATTATTTTATATTTGGATTTATCAAATACTAAAGGATCATGTTCTTAGATTATCAAATACTAAGAGGGATTATGTTTTTAGATTATATTTTTTAACGTCTAAATTTTGTAATATATATTCGTGTTTGCTGAGTCGAGTTTAAAATAAATTTAAACTGATTTAATTTTTTGATGTTACAATATACATTTGTTTTTTATGTTTATTTTTTATTTAATTTATTTTTATGTTTAAAATATCTTTTAATGTAATACTAAGAGACAACACCTTCTTCCTATTATATACTACATTCATCCATACTATATTATTAAGCATACTCTTGGTCTAATACAAACTAAATATTAATATAAAATAATTTATAATTTAACTATAATCTACCTAATCCAAAATAGTGCAGTCTAACTTATAGAGGAAATGACCTTTTTCACTACATTTTGACTAGTAAAATTTAACCAAAATCCGGCAAAGATTTTTAAAAACTTGAATTTAAGTTGTTTAATCTATAGAATTCAAGTGCCTCAGGGGGTTTTTCAGTGTGCTGGATCCATTTATGCATTCAAAATGCATTTTAAACAACAACAAAAAGACATTCTTTCTTGAAATTGTTTTACCGATTTCGATGAAAAACTCTATTTCGTCTATAAATTAGACTACGCCAATGAAAAATATAAAAAAACTAAAAAAGCTAATTAAATGCTGGAAATATATTTATCGAAATCAAATATATTTAACTTGAAAAATATTTGAAACCAAAGGAACAAATAAATGAAGCAATGGAAAATACATTTCTCTCTCGTTAGCTCCTCGTTCAGCTGAAACTAGAGTGCAATGATTTTAGTTTGTATGCGGAAATCATTAAGTATCAACATCAATTAAAAATTAACATTAATCAAACAAATGCTTGGGGTTTGGAAGATTAGTTTGTATTTTATGGAGCACATGAATAGATAGTTGCCTACAAAGATTTGGATCCAGACATAGGTCTATCCGATGAACACCAACATATTTCTCTCTTTTGAGTGGCACGACCTACAAATGGTGTCTATTGTTATTCTGCACTATTCAAAAGATACATTTTTTGAATATGTTTTATTAAGTTATGTTTATTAGTTTTAAAAATAAGTTTTTTTGTTATTTTAATATGTTTATGGAAGGTAGGTTATATTGTTTTTTATTTTAGTAAAAAAAAAAAAAAATTGACTTTTAATTAGTTTTGAAATTTTTAAATAGAGTCTATAAAGTTTATTAAAGTTTTGAAAAAAATAAATATTAAATTGAATATTTTGAAAATTAAATAATGATTTTTAATTTTAAATGTAAATTGTTTTGTTTTGTTTTTTTTTTTTTCCAATTGGTTGATGACTATTTTTATGTGGTTTTAAATTGAATTGTCAGATATAAAAATTATATTAAAAAATAAAAAAATAAAAAATAAATATTCTATTCACAAACGTCATAACAATTTAGGTTTTGTTACAATATTATGGGCCAATACCATGGCTTAGCCACATGCCCAAAAACCATAATTCATTTTAAAATCAAACTTTTTTATAAATATTTTATTTTAATTTAATTTTATAACATTTTTTAGATTAAAATTTAACACTTACAATATAACGAAATTCTTAACCATGGATATTTACCCCCATTTTACCATGGATATTATTAACTTATAAATACACTTTATTACAATACCATGGGGCCAATACCATAGCTTATCAATACCATTTGCCCAAAAACCATAACTTATTTCAAAATCAAAATATTTTATTTTTATTTTATTTTATAACATTTTTTTCAATGAAGAAGTTCTTATTATATTAAATTTTTAATATTACATTAATTTAAAATTATATTAAAATATGATATATATATATATATATCCGAATCCAAACTTTTGTGATTCACAATGATGGGTAAAAGCTCTTTCGAAATAATCACATATAATTTTTTGGCGTCAATATTTCAAACCCTCAACCGGGGTTCATCATCAAGACAGTTATGGACATGGTAAATTTTAGGGGCGAATTTTAGTCCAAAGGTGAAATTTAAGGGGTTTTTCATTTTAAAAGGGCGAAATTTTTATAAAACACCAATTTCATATATTTAGCCCGACTTTTATTTAACAAATAATAATTTTTTTCATTTTAGCCCAAAAAAAGGGGCGGATAAACTATGAAAAGACTCATTTCACCCGATTCACCTGGTTTGGGAGGTTATATTCCATTACAATTGCTTGATTTTATGCTTTGGAATGTTAAATTCGTTTGCAATCGCCCATTTTCTGGTTTGGGAGGTGGTTCGGGAGGTTGTATTTGGTCCCAATAAATAAAAATATAAATAAAGTGGAGGTATGGTAAATAAATAAAACCTATTTTTATACTTACTCCAAAGGTATAGTAAATAAATAAAAATGTAAATAAACTAGAGGTATGGTAAATAACTAAAACCTCTTTTTATATTTAATCCATAACCCTCTTTCTATCTAAGAAGGCTCAAAAAACAGGTTTTATTTAAGTGAATTCTATGGGTCAAATACCATATTTATAAAAGAGGTATAGTAAATTAATGAAAATATAAATAAACGAGAGGTATGGTAAGTAAATAAAATATTTTTTTATATTTACTCCATAAGTCACCTTATATTTAAGGACACGACAAGAGTGTAAATAAATAAAAATATAAATAAACTAAAGGTATGGTAAATAAATAAAACCTCTTTTTATATTCAGTCCATAACCCTCTTTCTATTTAAGAAGGCTCAAAAAATAGGTTTTATTTAAGTGAATCCTATGGGCCAAATACCATATTTATAAAAGAGGTATGGTAAATTAATAAAAATATAAACAAATGAGATGTATGGTAAATAAATAAAACAATTTTTTTTATATTTACTCCATAAATGTGTTATATTTAGGTGAAGCCTATGGGCCAAATACTATGGGCGAAATACCATGGGCAAAATTATTATTAATACCATGCAAAAAAACATTATTAACCATAATATTAGTATTAATAAAAATAAAGATGGCAGATGGTATTGACCCATGGTATTCGCGTGGAATGTAGCCTATTTAAAGGGGGAATTAAACCAGCATAGATCCATATTTACCTTGTAATTTAATGTGACTTAAACGTTTTAACTTGGTTAAAAAAAAAACAATTATTAATTTTTATAAATTACTAATAGTAATTTTTAAGCTCCAGGTTTATGATAACCCATGGTAATACCATGGTATTCATGTGACCATAGACTATTTAAAGGGGAAATTCTATCAACTTAGATCCATCTTAATTCCGGGTCTACCAAGTGCTTAGAGGGATAAATAGATTTCATCCCTCTAAGAGTGGTAGATGAAGATGGATATAGGTTGGTTTTTATGATAATGAAGATATTAAATAAACTTAGGAAATTATATTGTAAAAAATATCTTAAGGTGAATGGTTAAAGCTACATTTAGTCACCTCACAAAATTTAGTAAAAAATACCAATATCTCCATTAATATTGGTTTTTCTGATTTAACAAAAACAAAAATTAAAGCAGTGAAATCTTATCACTCTTTACGCATCACCCTCGCATAAGAGAAATAGTCGTTGCCCAGATTTCCCACCATTTTTCAAATGTTCTCAATATGATATCTTAATGAAAAGGTTAAGGTACTAATGTTGGATTAGTTGTTTGAAAAATATGCTAGTTTCTACAACCTTTCATCTTCTCTGTTAATCTTAGTTTGTCGTAATGATCTGTAGGGGTTGGGCCACTGCACCATATTGTCCTAAAAGGCAGAGATTGTGCGCCAAAAAGGAAATTAATCCACATGTTACAACGTTGTTAAAAAATGCAAGATGTATGAAGGTAGTGCATTATGCTAATAAGGAATTTAGATTGGGAAATTAAATTTTATTATTTAATCGAATATTTCGAATTAAAATAATAATAAATCTACATTTGTATATTTATATATTGATTGGAAGACTTCTGACAACGATCACTTATTTCCTATTACTTTCTTATATTATATAGTTGGGGCTTGCTACTTGTTGGCGTAAATAAACTTGATGTTTTTTTTTTTTTTTTTAATCTCGCAGTTGGAGTCTATGGAATAAGAAAGAAATTTGATAGCTTGACAAAAGTAGTAGAGAAAAGATTAATCTCTCCTACTTTGACAGAACTGGTGGTCAAGATCAACACCTTCAAGAACTTTGTTGTGGAATATGTTAACTCCCAGGTTGTTCCCTATGACTCCCAAGGGAATACGGCCGGGGTAACCACTAACCAATCTTTGGATTACAGCTTCTAACCAAACTGTAATCAGAGAGGGCTCTCTCTTTATAATTTGTCTCTGTTCTGATAGTATTTTAGGCTAGTTATGTTGTTCAAACTTTTGTTTTTTTGTTTTTTTTTTTTTTTGTGTTTGGTTGGAGAATGTTTCAGTCAAGATATGTATGCTCTCACTAGAATGTTATATGTCATTGGGCAATGGAGTCAGTGGTCCTTTAGCTGTTTTGAGGTGCTGTGTGATGCTGTAGTGATGCTGCAGAGCAAGGTTAGTGTCTGAGGAACAAACGTTCATAAAGTGATTGGGTGGGTTGTATCCAGTTTATGCAAGGCAATCAAGAATCTTACAGTAAACTGCTAGAGAAAGACAGTGAGAATATTGACCTAGAAGCAATGAAGAATTTCTAGGTAACATTCATACATATAGAATTAACAGCTACATGAGCAATTAAGAATTCATGTCCATGGTTAATTCTGAAGACAAACATTTACAGCAGTAAAAATTGAGTACAAGGTGTAGTAAAACAAATCCTGCACTATTCTTTTTCTTTACTGCTAGTTTAGTGTAACATGAATATGATTTGGTAAACATAAGAAAGACAAGAACAGAGATTGAGGAAAAACTTGTTATTTCATCAGACAGCACAGGAATTCTGCATCAACACATGAATCATCAGCAAGACACCATAGTTCCAGGAAATCACTGAGCTGATCTAGCTCTTTGTATTAAACAATTCTGAAAGTGTACAATACATTTTCTCAGAGTGAAAATTACCAACCCCTTATGCGTTACTAAGGGGAGTATATATACAAAGTTTACATAAGAAAATATCTGAATGGAGAGTAAATGCTTCATTAATAGCATGCCAACCGCTGGAGTGTAGCAGCTGAGAAAGTTAATGCTGTAATAACTTTTGTTCCCTTAGCTGTCAAAAATGGTCAGAGCCTGTTGACTTGGTGGCAGTTGGAGTCGGCTGAGGAGACGCTGTCAAAATTTGTGCATTTCTTTATCTCTTGGGCTAGCCGTCATTGTCTATGTGCTGAGTCACATTTCAGCTGCTTTTAATGCTGACTTTATCATGCTGTTTGTCTTGTAGTGACCTGGAGCTAGCAGTGACCGAACAGCTGAAGCTACCGTGGCAGAATTTGAAGCATTGCTTGCCACCAATCCTCTTTTGGCATTTGATGCCTCCTAATCTTTATCAAGGTCTCATCGGCCTCTGTATATCTGTAGAAGTTAGGAGGAGTTTCAAACAGATGATTCACTTCATTCTCAATAAAGAACAGGCCTTCTAGTTTGTCATACAAGCTCTGTCCTGAGGGAGGCCCTGTTTGTTCAGATGTACTGCCAGATGCAGTAATCTGATTCTCAATGTATGTTGCCATTCTGTTGGCAAACTGATCCCGGGAGACTAGTTTTCCTGCACCAGTTAGGAGGCTGGGCAGGCCTTTTGCTTGCAGCACTGCCAACTTGACTTTAAATTCCTCCACATCTGCTGTGATCTCATAGCACTTCCTCTCCACAGTTTGTACATAGTTCCTGAGAGTTAGCACCTTCTTGGCAGTGAGGACAGCCTCTGTTCTGTTGGGAATGCCTATGGCTGCCAGTTCCTCCTTTTCCTGCCTGTTCAGGAAGTCTATCATTCTGTTGGCCTGCTCTGGTCTGTTTTGCAGCAGTGTTTTGGCCTTATTGATTTCTGTTTGTGCTTGGCCCAACAAGTCTATCTGTTCATGCATTGTTTTTATTGATCTCCATTGTTGAGTGATGGATTGGCCTATTTTGGCCCATAGAATCCTTTTTATGTCGGCCATGGCTGTTTCTAGATTCAGCTCTTTTTCTAAGGCCTTTATCTTGTCTTTTAGGGCCTTTATTTCTCTGCCCTGCTCTGCTACAGTCACTTTGGACTTGTCATACTTGGCATCCAGTTCTGCCAATTTTTCCTTGGCCTTCTTTATTTCATTGGCCTGGAGCTCCATTTCCTTGATGGCCTTGGTCAATTCTTCTATACTTGCACTGGCCTCTGGAGCTGCTGCTGTTCCTGCTGCTTCTGTTGTGGGGGCCACTGCTGCCCCTGAAGTTGTTGTTGTTGTCGAAGTAGTTGGAGGAGCTTGGGAAGTGGATTCTCCCTGTTTATCTTGTAATGCTCCTTCCAGCTCTTTCTCCAATTCCCTGATCCTCTGGTCTTGCTGCATTAGGAGGTCTAATTGGTCATCAGCCTGTTTTTGCTTTTGAAGTTCTGCGGTTTGAGGGTGCTCTGTGGGCTGCAGCTTCAACCTCTTTTTCAATGCATTCAGGTCATCATCTTTCTTTTTCATCAGGGCCTTCACACCCTTTGGATCACTAGGATCATGTCCTAGATCAATGATGATGTCCTCAAGAGACTTTATTCTATTGTCTTTGGCCAAGGAGGACATTCTCTCAAAGTCCAACTGGGTATTGGTGTTTTTCAGGGACTCTTTCAGCTCATGGGCCATGGTTGCCCTCTCCACCAAGGTTGCATAAACCATTTCTCCAGTCTGCTTGTGGAGTTCGATTTGGTCCATGGGATGGATGTCTTTGGCCATGACCTCTACCCTTGTCTTCACAAAATCTACAGCTAACCTAGGCTGCGGTATTGTAGGCTTGAAGTGGCTGAGGATTATCTTTTCCTCTTTAATGTCATACACCGACATTAGCCTTTCTTGCTGGTTGGCATATTTTTCAATGTGTGGGTATTGACAATGCTTATAACCTAGAAGCCTGTATTTGTTTCTTCTTGCAGTGATGAAGCCCTCAGGGTCATAAGGGACCCACCGAAAACTATATGATAGTTTATATTTGTCCTTGAGGATGAGGTCAGCATCTTCCCATCCTTCTTTTTTGTTCATGATGAAGGGGCCCAACTGGTGTTTGAACTTGAGGTGGGCCTTCTTTCTTGAGTTGTGGAAATGGGTGAGGTCAGACTGAATCAACTGCCTATAATATTCCAAGGCAAACATCCTCATGGGCACATACTTTGGGAGTCTGTAAGGACAGAGCTCACAGCCATAGACTCTGATGACTGTGTGATCCTCATATAGGTACCAATCACCTATTTTACATTTCTTGGAAAGCTGCAGAGCCTTCTGTATCTCAGTTGACATCCTGGGAGGAGGGGACCTCATCAATAGGCAAGATACTGGATACACAAATTGGTCAACAAACTCACAATAGGAATAGGGTGAGTTTGTGACTTTGTGGTAGACAGAGGTCCAGAAGATAACAGACCTTCTTTCCCCTCTATAATCCAGCTTTTTGATATAGCATGGAAAAACCTCAGACTGATAATACATGAAGAGGTGATAGATATAGGCCGAGTATTTGAAGACCCCCTGCCTATCCACTGCACCCAGCTGATCGTGGATTTTGTTGGCAATGAACTTGGCAAAGTTATATTTGCGGGCAGGGGGTTGGCCTGGGCTGTAAACAGCTAGTAATACTAGCATTGTCTCATCCACATGTTCACTGGTTTTGTATCCCAGCACATAAGCAATCATGTCCAGGAGCAATCTGCCTACTTCAGTGAAGTAGACATCCAAATAAGGAGGTGACCCTGCAGGCTGGCACTCAGGTCTCATGAATGTCCTGGTGACCTTTTGAATCTCCTCACTGGTCATCTTGGCACCAGTGTCCAGCAGATAGTTCATGGAGAATGGGATTAGCAGCTCTGTCTGATCAAAATGTAGCATTTTGTTGATGGACTCAGGATTAATGTAGAAGAGGACCCTCCCAGATGGGGTGGTGATGGCTCTGTGCTGCACATCATAGTTTTCAGCACATATGCGAATGATTTCAGGAAACACATTTACAGAGGGGAGACAATAGTATGGCAGGTTGGACTCCCATATGCCATATGTATCATGACCATTCAGGTAGTCCTCTCTCAACTGCCTGAAGGTCTGCAGAAAGTCCATGTCTCCCACATAGTCTTCAATAAGGTAGTCCTGGTCAGCAAGAGGCAAGGACTGCAGGTCTTTATTGGGTGGATTTAATGGAGCAACACTGAGAGCTGTGGGTGCAGGGGCAGCCATTGTATGATTTGATTTTGAGTAAGATGAGTGAAATGGTTTGCAAACCTCTTAAGAGTTGAAATGATAGGCCAACTGTAGACAATGTCTGAAATGTTTTTTACAGTTGAAAAGGGAGGCTTGCTTCTGCAGTCTTGGTAGGTTCACAGAGGTTGTGAATTGCTAGGGGTGAATTGCAGAGGGTAAGTGAGATTTACTTTGGTGAAAAAATGTTGTTGGTCTGCACCCGGCAAAAGGGAACAATGCCGGGCACCTCAAAGATAATTTCACAGTTTTGGCCCGCGAATTGACTATTTCAATGCTGAATTTATGGTTCTGGGGGTAAGCAGGTTAGCTTGGCTCACTTTAGATAGTAGGTGTAGATTTTATATGGAACTCAACAGGTATTTTAATGGCAATTTACAGAGAAATGGTATGCATGGGCGAAAATGGGGAATTACGGTGAATACCTGGATAGAACGCTTAAACAGCCTGCGGGCCGAACTCTGAAGGTTGACTTGATGAATTGGAACGGTTGCAATTTGAATTTGGAAGCCTGAAGGCGCTTTGGCAGCTGCAACGGCTATCTCTTCCTTTACGCGAAAATGACATAAAAACTGTCCAAAACGTGACTTTAACGACAAAATTCGGAAAAAATAGGTAATTGGCGCCTTTCCGCCGATGACGTCAGCATGACGTCATGGCGGGCCCGGGTACGGAGGATGACGTGGCTGCTGAGGTGTAGGCCAGGGTGGCAGGACACGGTGGCGGGTGGATAAGGTGGCAGGGTTACGTGGAGGGCCACACGGCGCGGGGGCGGGGAAGGGCGCTACGTCATGCTGACGTATTGATGACGCAAGGGGGAGGCGGTAACGGGATGGTGGTAAGCAGGTTCCCCGCACCACCTTTGGGCAAAGGCGGTATCGGGGAGGGAGGCTCCGAACAACCCCACTGCCTGCCACGCGTCCCTTGTACGGGGCGGAAAACCACTTTCCCCGGACGCTAAAGGTCAGTAGGTCGGGGAGCGAAAATGACCGCCCACCGTTAGATCTGGGCGGCGGAGATCGGACGGCTGGCGGGTCCTCCGACGGATCGTGCAGGTTGGGGGGGTCCCGCTGGCCTATTAAAATATTCAATTAAATACTTTTGGGCGGAGAACCTTAGGGTTAAGGGTTTTTGTATGTATTTTCGGGATTTTTGGGTTTTTCCAGGGTTTTATAAGGAAAAAGAGGTTTAAGAGTGGGTTTAGCAGGGGGAAAGGGGTTTTCTGTGGCATTTTATGAGCAGAGGGAAGGTGAGGGCTTAGGGGAAAGGTTATCACTCCAACCAAAGGTTGAAGCAATCCCATTATAGGGTTGACCATAGTCCCAATTGGACCAAAGTCTCCCTAAACAACTTATTTAGCTATAGTGCCAAGGGGAGGGATATTTATACCATGTTTGGGGTTTATACACCATGGTGCTATAATAGTAGGGAAAGGGCAGTTTAGGGGATTTAGATAATAGAAGTTAGGGGTTAATGTGAGTGAGGAAAGTGAATGAGGAGTGATGTCATTAAGTGCATTTGAAAGTCACTTAGTTTAGGGAGTAGATCAAAATGAAAAGAATTTTAGACAAGAAATGTGGCTTTTAAAGGGATAAGAACCACCATGAAACCTCAAATTCTTCTATGAATCTCAATAGATGAAGGGATGTTAGTAATGAGAGTGAAAGGGGAAACTGGGAAGTTAGACATGCTTCTTTGCTTTGCTGCAACCTGATGGAGAAGAGAAGCTTCTCAATCCATTGATTTTCCTTTGTGGACATTTCAGCACACATTTATTTGCAAGGAATGATATTTCTGCAACCCCATCTGCCTGCCCATCTACCTGCCTAGCATTTTTTGTTTCTTCTTGGAGGGTGCACTTAGGCTTGCAGACCCTTGTTTGCCTTTTCTTTTCTTCGGCTTTTTCCTCTTGATTTTCTATCTAATGCTACCCTTATTGCTTCCAAGGTCCCAGATTAAGCAGTTGGGAACCTTAATTCTCTACCTGAGCTACTTGTCTGCCAAGATTAAACATTTTGGACAGACTTCTTTCTCTATTCTACAACTGAAAATTTAAAACATGGCATGATCCAGATTAGGCTGTTGGATCATCCATCAAAATTGAGTCCACATCAAGCTATATGCACAGATTGTTTTCTCTTGGAAATATGTGATCTTTGCATCATCAAAGCAGAGCATATTTGGAACTTTTAATTGCCAATCATGAAATATGAAACCTATTGGTATAGGTAGCTAACAGTGGCTCCACATGGGGATGGTTTTTCATTTGAAAGACCAAGAACAGCAGGTCAGATTGCCCTGGCCCTTGACTGCTTTTACCAAAACTTGAAGTATGCTGCTTTGAAATGCCAAAATTGTGCTCTTCTTTCTTGGTAGATCTCTGAACCTATTTACCTTTTGCTGATAGTTAAGAAGACTTGAGAAACTGCATTTTTACATCTTAACAGAAAATAATATATACATCTGAATATGTACAAGGGCAACTCAGGCTGCATTTATGGGTAGTAGTCAAAATAGTGTTTCAGCATCCTGCCATTCACAGGACCTTCATCCAAGTCAGTTTCATTAAGACTTTTAAGGAAATAAGTATTGTTTCCTTGCACTGCTTGGACAGCAAATGGTCCTCTCCAAAGGGAATCAAATTTTCCATGTTTTCCCTTATCCTCTCTCCTTGAGTCCCATTTGAGGACTTTGTCTCCAACATTAAAGTCTTCTGCCTTAGTTCTTCTGTCAAACGCTTTCTTTAGCTTTTCTTGTAAAACTTGAACTCTGTTGTACACTTGATCTCTAGTTTGCTGTAAACATATTATTTGATTGATCATTCTTTGCATATCATTTGGTTCAGCTTGACTTTCTTGAAGAAGTTTCATGACAGGAATCCCTAGTGATGAAGGGAATTTAGCTTCTAATCCATAGACTAACTCATATGGGTTGGTCCCAATTGATCTCTTGGTTGTTAGTCTATCTGCCCATAAGGCATTGACAGGCTTCTTATGCCAATTCTTTTTGTTCTCTTCTAGCACTTTCTTTATGATGTTTACCAGGCTTTTATTTGATGATTCAGCAAGGCCATTTCCTTGGGGATAGTATGCAGTAGAATGGCCCAAGGTAATGTGAAACTTGTGGCAGAAATTTACCATCTTCTTAGATCTGAAAGCAGCAGCATTGTCTGTTATTATTTTATCAGGACAGCCAAACCTAGAAAGGATATTGGTCTCAAGGAACTGAATGATAGTGGAATCATTTGCTTGTCTGCATGGAGCAGCTTCAATCCACTTAGTAAAGTAGTCCGTAGCTGTCAGAATCCATCTATGTTGTCCTGAAGATGAGGGATGAATTTCCCCAATGAAATCCAAGCCCCATTGTTGAAAAGGTCTCTCTGTTGCAATAGGCCTCAAAGGAAGTGGCAGTAACTGTCTCTTTCCCTCAAACACTTGACATTTATGACATGCAGTGGTGAATTTCTTAACATCAGAGAACATGGTGGGCCAGTAGTAACTAGCCCTCAGTATTTTATCCACAGTGGACTTCCAGTACAAGTGTCCACCACAGTCACCTGCATGAAATTATTTTATGATATTGTTAGTTTCATTCTCAATTAAGCAGTTTAACAATATCCCTTCATGGTTTTTCCAAAGTAAATTTCCGTCCATAACACAGGATTTAGAAGCTTTCATTTTTAGGAACCTACATTTAGTTCTGGACAGCCCTGGGGGAGCACACAGGTTTTGCAACACATAACAGATATCAGAATACCAGTGGGATTGTTCAAAGGCTACATTGATCTTTGGAGTCGCCAGCTCCGGTTCACTGTCCAGTTGGTTGATGTCCAAGGCTTGGAAATTTGTTTCAGACATTAATTTAGCCAAACCTTGTCCTTTTATCAGTTTTGTAGGTTTTATTTCAATGTCAAATTCTAGAATATTTGCAATCCATTTTCCCCTTCTGCCCTCTAAGTTCTCTTGAGTAAGTATGTTTTTGACAATTGGGCTTGGTACATAGGCTATAACATGGGAGTATAGGATATAGATCCTAAAGTCTTTGATAGCTTTGACCAAGGCATATGCTTGCTTTTCCATAATCTGGTATTTCAGGGGTGCGTCTCTGAGAGCTTTACTAAAGAAAGCAATGGGTTTCTCATTTCCTTGGTCATCTTTCTGTAATAAGACAGCAGCAATTGTGTGTTGGGAAGCAAAGGAAAATATGATGAATTCCCTATCAAATTGTGGATTTGTTAGGACTGGAGTTTGGGTGAGGGCCAATTTTATTCCTTCAAAGGCTTGACTTGCCTCTGTCGTCCATTTTACCTTTGAATCCTTCTTTAGCATGTTATTCAGTAACCTGCTCAATTCGGCCAGATTTGGGATAAATCTCCTCAGGAAGTTGATTTTACCCAAAAAGGCTTGTAATTCCTTTATATTTCTTGGGTGAGGCATCTGTAAGATGGCCTGGATTCTGTCTGGATCAACCCTAATGCCATCTTTAGAAATGATGTGGCCCAACAGTTTTCCTTCCTCTAAACCAAACAGGGATTTCTTGGGATTCAAGGAAATTCCATATTTCCTACATGTTAAGAAAATCTGCCTTAAGTGTTTTAAATGTTCTTGGTCAGATTTTGAAAAAGGTGTGAGGTCATCTAAGTAAATGACTAAAAAGTCATGAATCTCCTTGGCAAAAGCAATATCCATTGCTCTTTGAAATGTTGCCCCTGCATTTTTTAATCCAAAAGGCATTTTTACATATTTGAAGGTTCCCCATGGGGTTGTAAATGATGTTTTGTCCTGATCATCAGGATGAACTAAGATCTGGTTGAAACCTGAGAATCCATCAAGTAGAGAAATTCTTGAGGCCCCCACTACTCTCTGCAAGATGTGATCCATCTTGGGTAAGGGGTAATTGTCTTTCAAGGAAACTTGATTCAAGTTCCTTAGGTCAACACATAGCCTTATTTCACCAGTTTTCTTTCTTGTAGGAACTAAGTTTGAAATCCACTCAGAGAATCTGATTGGTGCTATGATGCCTGCCTTGAACATTTTCTGTACCTCTTGTTCCATTGCTGGGAGAAGCATTGGGTTGATTCTCCTCAATTTTTGTCTAAAGGGTTTTTTATCTGGCTTGAGAGGGATAGTGTGTTGAATTACAGAGGTGTCATAGGATTTTAAATCCTCATAACTCCATGCAAAGACATCCTGGAACTCTTTAAAGAGGTCAATGTATTTGGGCTTTTGGTCAGGCGGTAAGGAAGCAGACAATTTTATTATTTTGGGTTGTTCAGCAGTCCCAATGTTACATTCTTCTATGGCAGTGTTGAGGGGCTGCATTTTTGGTTTGTTGGGAACATCATTGGAGTCGAAAATGTCTTCTAAAGGAGCCAAGCCTGTTGGAAGAAAATTGTCCTTCAATTGTATCACTTCAGCCTCATCTTCGGCTGTCTCCTCATAACTGATTTGTTGAATTTCTTGTATGTTATCTTTGCTGAAAATTGTAGGATTTAGTATTTGGACAGCTGTTTTGGGTGATATTGCTTTGTTAATTTGTCTACTCTGTATTTGTGATTGACTTGCTCTTTCAGGTATTTGTGATTGACTTGCTCTTTCAGTGTCAATGTTTAGTCCTGAAAATTCTTGCTGTAAAGTCAAGAAATTGTTTATTTGAGTATCATCATCAAACACTTGCCAATCCTTGACATTGTTTGGGACAGATGGTCTGTGTTTTATCTCGGCTGAAAAGCAGTGGTGGGGCTCAAAAGGTAGCTTGCAGGTACTTGCAAATGTGGCCAAGCTATGGGCATGCAGGTTATGGGTTCTAGGAATTTTGGTAATTTGAAATTCAGTGAAGGACTGTAGTATTTCAGCAGCAGCAGATCTATAAGATCTCAGTCTTTTGTCATTAGTGACAAAATTTCCCTTTACTTGTTGGATAACTAGGTCTGAGTCCCCTAGAATTGACACTTTTATGGCTTGTAAGGACTTTACTAGTTTAAGGCCTAGTAGAAGAGCTTCATATTCTGCCATATTATTGGTGCATCTGAAGTTTAGTCTGTAGGCTCGGCCCTCTGCATGACTTTGTTGTTTATTATGTATCCAAACTCCAGCTCCTGCCCCTAATTTGTTGACTGACCCATCAAATTCAAGAAACCATAGGTTCTCTTTTTCTAGGGGAGATTTAATAAGTTCCCTGTGATCTGGGATCATAAGTTGGAGTTCTGGTTTTTCACCTGGTTTGTCTTCTAGGACAGTCTGACCACTTGATGGAATTTGCTTGATCTCTAGAACAGCAGCTTGGCTTAATGATGGTTGAACCATTGTTTCTTGGGTAGCAGTTTGTTCATTAATATCCTCCTCTTGTATGAGTGTCTTGGTTTCAACATCATTATTTGAGAGACCTGTATTGTCATTGAAGAGAATGTATGAGTCCATGTCTGAATGGACAGCATATATGGGAAAGTTTTGAGGCTTTTCTTCACTGCTGACCATGTATTTCATTAGTGTTTCTCTGTATAGTCTTTTCGGTTGCCCAAAGACAGAGATGGTAGCATATGACATGTCTAGCTGCAGGGAACCTTGAAGTTTAGCCCCCCATGACCTTGATAACAGCATCCCATACTTGGGTGGGATGTCAGCAACTACAACATCCATCAGAATTGTTTTGTTTGGGTACTGAACCAGGGACACACACAGGTCTTTTATTAGACCTAAGCACTTGACTTGGCTGGAGTCAAAGGAGAATAGGTCCTTATATGGCCTTGTAATATCCAGATTTAGTCTTTCCATGACTGATTTGGGCATCAGGTTGTGAGAGGCACCTGAGTCAAACATTGCATTGTGTAGTATCTTGTCATGAATATGCAGGCTGACATAGAAAGGTAAAATGCCTGCAACTGCTGTCTTTCCATCCACCTCTGGGCCGAAAAGTAGCTCTGGAGTATCATCCAACACATTAACATCATCTTTGTTGCTAGTAAGTTGGAGAGATTTCCTGATTTGTTGTTTGTAGATGCTGTGTTTGGCCAATTCCGAGAGAGGAATTGCTATCTTTAGTTTCCCAATTTCAGCCTCTAAGTCAAACGGTTTATCAGATTGAGTCTTTGTGTTGTGGATGACAGTCTTTTCCTTGTTCACTAGGTCTTCTTCTTGATTGGTCTCTTGATTTTGAGCTTGAGACCTGTCCTTGTTACTTATCTCTTGGGGAATAATACTAGGATTGGGCTGCAAGGATGATGTAGCCATGGGCGGCTGTTTTGAAGAAGCTGGTTCAGTGATTTCTTCAATGGTTACCTCTTTTGCAAGTGAATCTGTTGGGTCATTTGGCTCTGTAATTATGGCCCTTTCAGGTTGCTGGTTGTCCTTTATGTTTTCAGGCTGATTAACATTCACAGTTCTGCTCCTTAGCTTGTACTGTTTATGGACTTCATAAACAGCTGTGTCATAGCCTTGTTTAAAGTCAAATGACTCACCTGATTTGGTTGGGAACAGCTTGATTACATCATCCTCATGGTCTTCTTGTGTTAAAAAGACTTGACTTTCACCATCCAAACCCATTAAATTAATCTGAGAATCTTCATTGGGTTCACTTGATGTGGAAGTTTCAGCATAGTTTTCTTGGAAAGGGGGTCTTATGTCTTGGTCAGCACTGGCCTTGCCAACATTTGGGTTTTGAGTTCTCCTAAAATTTGGATTCCTAGGAGGGTTGTTTTGTGGTGCTTCCCATGATGACTTTCTCTCCACAGATTCCACTCTGTCACCCAATCTCTTCATACCAGTGAGTATTGCATCCAATTTTTGATCAAAAGCTGAGGGTTCTTCTTTGAAAGTGGTTCTCTTTTCTAACCTTGCTCTGTTTCTTTTGGCAATCAGGTTAGCTTCCACTGTGACAGCAACCTTTTGGGCCTCTGCAAGGGTTTGAGGGTCTCTTTCCTTCAACTGATAGGCCATATCAGGGTCAAAACCATCAGGAAATTTGTACAAGGCCAAATCAGGGGGAGGTCTTAAATTTTGCGGGATTGCGTTATATACATTGTTAAATCTTGCACAATACTCCAAAACAGTCTCTTGGGGACCTCTTTTGATAGTGTCATATTCCCCAAGTATGTGCAGAGGATCTTTCTTTTTCTCCCATCTGTTAGTAAAGGCTTGATACAGCTCATCAGGAGTTGTGATGGAATTTGCATTCAGGGATCTAAACCAAGTTCTTACATCCCCAGTCAGACTTTGAACAAACATCCTCATTCTCACACTGTCATCATCTATTTCATAAGTTTCAAAATGGTCTTGCATCCTTTTGGCATGCTGAATGGCTGTCAAAGGGCCAGTGGAGTCAAAATATGATATTTTGGTTTGGTAGTCTTGGGGTAGGGCTGCAGCATTAGCTGGTATCTGCAAGGGTGCATATCTGTTAGCCATATTCACAAGGTTTGGGGGATTCACAGGAGCAACTGGGATCAAAGGAACAATGTGTGCCACAGGGGTAAGAGGTGTGGCAGCACCTAGAGTGTTGTTCAAGGGGATATGTGCAATGGGTGAAGATGTGCAAGGAGGGCTTTGGGATGTAGATGGTGAACTGGGGGAGACAGGGGTAGACCTAAATAGAACCTTGATTGGGGTTGGAACTGGCTCAGGGTGGGGAGTCAAATCAGTAGGATTTTCCTGCCTTTGCTGCTTCCTAATGACTTTAGGGATTATATTAGGATTTTCAAAAACAGCTGGTGGATTTGGGTCAGGATTTGACCTAGTGTGTCTAATTTCCCTTTTAGGAGCCAGCTTCTGAATTTGTTTTTGGTATTTTCTAAGATATTTTTAGGATTGTTTAAGGGACTGTTTAAGCTTTTTTAGAACCACTGTCTATGGACAGACAACGGTTTGAAAAATATGCTTGTCCCCAGTGGAGTCGCCAATTATGTTAACACCCAGGTTGTTCCCTATGACTCCCAAGGGAATACGGCCGGGGTAACCACTAACCAATCTTTGGATTACAGCTTCTAACCAAACTGTAATCAGAGAGGGCTCTCTCTTTATATTTTGTCTCTGTTCTGATAGTATTTTAGGCTAGCTATGTTGTTCAAACTTTTGTTTTTTTTTTTTTGTGTGTTTGGTTGGAGAATGTTTCAGTCAAGATATGTATGCTCTCACTACAATGTTATATGTCATTGGGCAATGGAGTCAGTGGTCCTTTAGCTGTTTTGAGGTACTGTGTGATGCTGTAGTGATGCTGCAGAGCAAGGTTAGTGTCTGAGGAACAAACGTTCATAAAGTGATTGGGTGGGTTGTATCCAGTTTATGCAAGGCAATCAAGAATCTTACAGTAAACTGCTAGAGAAAGACAGTGAGAATATTGACCTAGAAGCAATGAAGAATTTCTAGGTAACATTCATACATATAGAATTAACAGCTACATGAGCAATTAAGAATTCATGTCCATGGTTAATTCTGAAGACAAACATTTACAGCAGTAAAAATTGAGTACAAGGTGTAGTAAAACAAATCCTGCACTATTCTTTTTCTTTACTGCTAGTTTAGTGTAACATGAATATGATTTGGTAAACATAAGAAAGACAAGAACAGAGATTGAGGAAAAACTTGTTATTTCATTAGATAGCACAGGAATTCTGCATCAACACATGAATCATCAGCAAGACACCATAGTTCCAGGAAATCACTGAGCTGATCTAGCTCTTTGTATTAAACAATTCTGAAAGTGTACAATACATTTTCTCAGAGTGAAAATTACCAACCCCTTATGCGTTACTAAGGGGAGTATATATACAAAGTTTACATAAGAAAATATCTGAATGGAGAGTAAATGCTTCATTAATAGCATGCCAACCGCTGGAGTGTAGCAGCTGAGAAAGTTAATGCTGTAATAACTTTTGTTCCCTTAGCTGTCAAAAATGGTCAGAGCCTGTTGACTTGGTGGCAGTTGGAGTCGGCTGAGGAGACGCTGTCAAAATTTGTGCATTTCTTTATCTCTTGGGCTAGCCGTCGTTGTCTATGTGCTGAGTCACATTTCAGCTGCTTTTAATGCTGACTTTATCATGCTGTTTGTCTTGTAGTGACCTGGAGCTGGCAGTGACCGAACAGCTGAAGCTACCGTGGCAGAATTTGAAGCATTGCTTGCCACCAATCCTCTTTTGGCATTTGATGCCTCCTAATCTTTATCAAGGTCTCATCGGCCTCTGTATATCTGTAGAAGTTAGGAGGAGTTTCAAACAGATGATTCACTTCATTCTCAATAAAGAACAGGCCTTCCAGTTTGTCATACAAGCTCTGTCCTGAGGGAGGCCCTGTTTGTTCAGATGTACTGCCAGATGCAGTAATCTGATTCTCAATGTATGTTGCCATTCTGTTGGCAAACTGATCCCGGGAGACTAGTTTTCCTGCACCAGTTAGGAGGCTAGGCAGGCCTTTTGCTTGCAGCACCGCCAACTTGACTTTAAATTCCTCCACATCTGTTATGATCTCATAGCACTTCCTCTCCACAGTTTGTACATAGTTCCTGAGAGTTAGCACCTTCTTGGCAGTGAGGACAGCCTCTGTTCTGTTGGGAATGCCTATGGCTGCCAGTTCCTCCTTTTCCTGCCTGTTCAGGAAGTCTATCATTCTGTTGGCCTGCTCTGGTCTGTTTTGCAGCAGTGTTTTGGCCTTATTGATTTCTGTTTGTGCTTCGCCCAACAAGTCTATCTGTTCATGCATTGTTTTTATTGATCTCCATTGTTGAGTGATGGATTGGCCTATTTTGGCTCATAGAATCCTTTTTATGTCGACCATGGCTGTTTCTAGATTCAGCTCTTTTTCTAAGGCCTTTATCTTGTCTTTTAGGGCCTTTATTTCTCTGCCCTGCTCTGCTACAGTCACTTTGGACTTGTCATACTTGGCATCCAGTTCTACCAATTTTTCCTTGGCCTTCTTTATTTCATTGGCCTGGAGCTCCATTTCCTTGATGGCCTTGGTCAATTCTTCTATACTTGCACTGGCCTCTGGAGCTGCTGCTGTTCCTGCTGCTTCTGTTGTGGGGGCCACTGCTGCCCCTGAAGTTGTTGTTGTTGTCGAAGTAGTTGGAGGAGCTTGTGAAGTGGATTCTCCCTGTTTATCTTGTAATGCTCCTTCCAGCTCTTTCTCCAATTCCCTGATCCTCTGGTCTTGTTGCATTAGGAGGTCTAATTGGTCAGCAGCCTGTTTTTGCTTTTGAAGTTCTGCGGTTTGAGGGTGCTCTGTGGGCTGCAGCTTCAACCTCTTTTTCAATGCATTCAGGTCATCATCTTTCTTTTTCATCAGGGCCTTCACACCCTTTGGATCACTAGGATCATGTCCTAGATCAATGATGATGTCCTCAAGAGACTTTATTCTATTGTCTTTGGCCAAGGAGGACATTCTCTCAAAGTCCAACTGGGTATTGGTGTTTTTCAGGGACTCTTTCAGCTCATGGGCCATGGTTGCCCTCTCCACCAAGGTTGCATAAACCATTTCTCCAGTCTGCTTGTGGAGTTCGATTTGGTCCATGGGATGGATGTCTTTGGCCATGACCTCTACCCTTGTCTTCACAAAATCTGCAGCTGACCTAGGCTGCGGTATTGTAGGCTTGAAGTGACTGAGGATTATCTTTTCCTCTTTAATGTCATACACCGACATTAGCCTTTCTTGCTGGTTGGCATATTTTTCAATGTGTGGGTATTGACAATGCCTATAACCTAGAAGCCTGTATGTGTTTCTTCTTGCAGTGATGAAGCCCTCAGGGTCATAAGGGACCCACCGAAAACTATATGATAGTTTATATTTGTCCTTGAGGATGAGGTCAGCATCTTCCCATCCTTCTTTTTTGTTCATGATGAAGGGGCCCAACTGGTGTTTGAACTTGAGGTGGGCCTTCTTTCTTGAGCTATGGAAATGGGTGAGGTCAGACTGAATCAACTGCCTATAATATTCCAAGGCAAACATCCTCATGGGCACATACTTTGGGAGTCTGTAAGGACAGAGCTCACAGCCATAGACTCTGATGACTGTGTGATCCTCATATAGGTACCAATCACCTATTTTACATTTCTTGGAAAGCTGCAGAGCCTTCTGTATCTCAGTTGACATCCTGGGAGGAGGGGACCTCATCAATAGGAAAGATACTGGATACACAAATTGGTCAACAAACTCACAATAGGAATAGGGTGAGTTTGTGACTTTGTGGTAGACAGAGGTCCAGAAGATAACAGACCTTCTTTCCCCTCTATAATCCAGCTTTTTGATATAGCATGGAAAAGCCTCAGACTGATAATACATGAAGAGGTGATAGATATAGGCCGAGTATTTGAAGACCCCCTGCCTATCCACTGCACCCAGCTGATCGTGGATTTTGTTAGCAATGAACTTGGCAAAGTTATATTTGCGGGCAGGGGGTTGGCCTGGGCTGTAAACAGCTAGTAATACTAGCATTGTCTCATCCACATGTTCACTGGTTTTGTATCCCAGCACATAAGCAATCATGTCCAGGAGCAATCTGCCTACTTCAGTGAAGTAGACATCCAAATAAGGAGGTGACCCTGCAGGCTGGCACTCAGGTCTCATGAATGTCCTGGTGACCTTTTGAATCTCCTCACTGGTCATCTTGGCACCAGTGTCCAGCAGATAGTTCATGGAGAATGGGATTAGCAGCTCTGTCTGATCAAAATGTAGCATTTTGTTGATGGACTCAGGATTAATGTAGAAGAGGACCCTCCCAGATGGGGTGGTGATGGCTCTGTGCTGCACATCATAGTTTTCAGCACATAGGCGAATGATTTCAGGAAACACATTTACAGAGGGGAGACAATAGTATGGCAGGTTGGACTCCCATATGCCATATGTATCATGACCATTCAGGTAGTCCTCTCTCAACTGCCTGAAGGTCTGCAGAAAGTCTCTGTCTCCCACATAGTCTTCAATAAGGTAGTCCTGGTCAGCAAGAGGCAAGGACTGCAGGTCTTTATTGGGTGGATTTAATGGAGCAACACTGAGAGCTGTGGGTGCAGGGGCAGCCATTGTATGATTTGATTTTGAGTAAGATGAGTGAAATGGTTTGCAAACCTCTTAAGAGTTGAAATGATAGGCCAACTGTAGACAATGTCTGAAATGTTTTTTACAGTTGAAAAGGGAGGCTTGCTTCTGCAGTCTTGGTAGGTTCACAGAGGTTGTGAATTGCTAGGGGTGAATTGCAGAGGGTAAGTGAGATTTACTTTGGTGAAAAAATGTTGTTGGTCTGCACTCGGCAAGAGGGAACAATGCCGGGCACCTCAAAGATAATTTCACAGTTTTGGCCCGCGAATTGACTGTTTCAATGCTGAATTTATGGTTCTGGGGGTAAGCAGGTTAGCTTGGCTCACTTTAGATAGTAGGTGTAGAGTTTATATGGAACTCAACAGGTATTTTAATGGCAATTTACAGAGAAATGGTATGCATGGGCGAAAATGGGGAATTACGGTGAATACCTGGATAGAACGCTTAAACAGCCTGCGGGCCGAACTCTGAAGGTTGACTTGATGAATTGGAACGGTTGCAATTTGAATTTGGAAGCCTGAAGGCACTTTGGCAGCTGCAACGGCTATCTCTTCCTTTACGCGAAAATGACATAAAAACTGTCCAAAACGTGACTTTAACGACGAAATTCAGAAAAAATAGGTAATTGGCGCCTTTCCGCCGATGACGTCAGCATGACGTCATGGCGGGCCCGGGTACGGAGGATGACGTGGCTGCTGAGGTGTAGGCCAGGGTGGCAGGACACGGTGGCAGGTGGATAAGGTGGCAGGGTTACGTGGAGGGCCACACGGCGCGGGGGCGGGGAAGGGCGCTACGTCATGCTGACGTATTGATGACGCAAGGGGGAGGCGGTAACGAGATGGTGGTAAGCGGGTTCCCCGCACCACCTTTGGGCAAAGGCGGTATCGGGGAGGGGGGCTCCGAACAACCCCACTGCCTGCCACGCGTCCCTTGTACGGGGCGGAAAACCACTTTCCCCGGACGCTAAAGGTCGGTAGGTCGGGGAGCGAAAATGACCGCCCACCGTTAGATCTGGGCGGCGGAGATCGGACGGCTGGCGGGTCCTCCGACGGATCGTGCAGGTTGGGGGGGTCCCGCTGGCCTATTAAAATATTCAATTAAATACTTTTGGGCGGAGAACCTTAGGGTTAAGGGTTTTTGTATGTATTTTCGGGATTTTTGGGTTTTTCCAGGGTTTTATAAGGAAAAAGAGGTTTAAGAGTGGGTTTAGCAGGGGGAAAGGGGTTTTCTGTGGCATTTTATGAGCAGAGGGAAGGTGAGGGCTTAGGGGAAAGGTTATCACTCCAACCAAAGGTTGAAGCAATCCCATTACAGGGTTGACCATAGTCCCAATTGGACCAAAGTCTCCCTAAACAACTTATTTAGCTATAGTGCCAAGGGGAGGGATATTTATACCATGTTTGGGGTTTATACACCATGGTGCTATAATAGTAGGGAAAGGGCAGTTTAGGGGATTTAGATAATAGAAGTTAGGGGTTAATGTGAGTGAGGAAAGTGAATGAGGAGTGATGTCATTAAGTGCATTTGAAAGTCACTTAGTTTAGGGAGTAGATCAAAATGAAAAGAATTTTATACAAGAAATGTGGCTTTTAAAGGGATAAGAACCACCATGAAACCTCAAATTCTTCTATGAATCCCAATAGATGAAGGGATGTTAGTAATGAGAGTGAAAGGGGAAACTGGGAAGTTAGACATGCTTCTTTGCTTTGCTGCAACCTGATGGAGAAGAGAAGCTTCTCAATCCATTGATTTTCCTTTGTGGACATTTCAGCACACATTTATTTGCAAGGAATGGTATTTCTGCAACCCCATCTGCCTGCCCATCTACCTGCCTAGCATTTTTTGTTTCTTCTTGGAGGGTGCACTTAGGCTTGCAGACCCTTGTTTGCCTTTTCTTTTCTTTGGCTTTTTCCTTTTGATTTTCTATCTAATGCTACCCTTATTGCTTCCAAGGTCCCAGATTAAGCAGTTGGGAACCTTAATTCTCTACCTGAGCTACTTGTCTGCCAAGATTAAACATTTTGGACAGACTTCTTTCTCTATTCTACAACTGAAAATTTAAAACATGGCATGATCCAGATTAGGCTGTTGGATCATCCATCAAAATTGAGTCCACATCAAGCTATATGCACAGATTGTTTTCTCTTGGAAATATGTGATCTTTGCATCATCAAAGCAGAGCATATTTGGAACTTTTAATTGCCAATCATGAAATATGAAACCTATTGGTATAGGTAGCTAACAGAATATTATCAAAACTAATAGAAGGATATGAAAGAGTGTACAGTAAGAACCTTGACAAACACGACCACTGAAACTTGCAACATTGTTTGTAGGAAGAGAAAATTATGTTTCTTTTTTCCAAACATGTATGTTAGTATATTACAGTTTAATGAATATGTTTTCCTATTATCATATATGGTTTCATACTTTAACAAAACATTCACCAAGACTTCACAATGTTTTATTATTCAGTGAAAGATTTGCCAAGATCTTACAAGATTTTATAATTCAGTGAAAGATTCGCCATGACTTTACAAGATAATATAATCTGGTGAGAGATTCGCCAATTTTTTTTTATATACATATTATATTAGTGCTAAAATCGCCTTGCAACATTGTTTGTAGGAAGAGAAAATTATGTTTTTTTTTCCAAACATGTTTGTTAGTATATTACAGTTTAATGAATATGTTTTCCTATTATATTATATGGTTTCATACTTTAACAAAACATTCGCCAAGAATTCACAATGTTTTATTATTCTGTGAAAGATTTGCCAAGATATTACAAGATTTTATAATTCAGTGAAAGATTCTCCATGACTTTACAAGATAATATAATCTGGTGAGAGATTCGCCAAAAAAATTATATATACATATTATATTATTGCTAAAATCGCTTCCCATTTTTCCTATGTATCATGGGGATTTTCCCATTTATTAGACATATAAATTTAGGGTGGTTCTTAAAATTTTCCCTTGTTATAGAGGATTTGATCTAACAAGAGAAATAAATAGTGTTGAGATGTTCTAGACAATTCCAATACCAAAATGTTAGAGAGTAAAAAAAATTAAAAAAACTAAACCCCAAATTAACTAAAAATCAATATAAACAACAACAATAATAATAATAAATAAAATAATTTTTTAGAAATTACTATTAAAATATATATATATATTTTGACGGGAAAAATAAAATTATAATGATTAAAAAACCATTTACTAAAAATAGTAAGCAAAAACAATGAAGAAAACATTAATTAATCACAACTTTAATTTATAATAAATGAAAAGAAAACCAAAAACATATACCATAAAATAAATAATAATAAAAAACTCAATAAATAAAATATATACAATCTAAAAATAATATATCATTTCACCACATTAACTGAATAAAGGTTGAGAAGAGGAAACTAAGACAAAAGGGCATAAATCCAATTGTTGTTTATGTTTTACCCCTCGTCCCTATTCATATTGCTAGCATGTTTTTTGATTTCTATAGCTTTTCTGAACTTCTTCTGATGGAAGTGATCAATCTTTGCAATGACTTGAGACTCCTCAAAACAAATGCGATGTCTAGTTTTTACGCATGCTCCGCTAAGGCAGATGAACAGGACCTGGAATGCGTGATGTCTGATGCATGTTCTTGAATTCTCTACTTGATCGAGCCACCAGTTTCTCTAATGTAGGGCGTCCCACATGAGAAAGGGATTAGGTAAACACTCTTAGATGCTTTTGGGTCCACATGGTCTTTGACTGATCTAAGCGAGCTGCAGATGGTGTTGAGAGGCTTAAAGGTGATATGCACCTTATTTCTCCTAAGAATGCGAGCAATCTTACCAATGGTGCCAAGAATGAAAGGAAGATACACACAGTTAACCAAATCACTAGGACTCCTCTTATGCCTAAGTCTTGTGTTGGCTTTTTGGAAAGCCTTGAGACCTAGGTGCCTGCTATAGCCATTATTTTCAAAAACTTTAAGGAGATGAGATTTTTCTCCTTCAAAGTGGCTCTCATCCGAGATCCTTAAAGCTTGGGTAGCTAGTGTGTTGAGGACACGATAATGATAAGAACTAACATGAAGGTATTGATCAATGTGAATTTGTTAACGAAAAACCTGGTGAGCAAATAAACCATTTCCCTTTTTAATTAAAATTATTAGTAAAATTATTATTATTAATTTAAATTATTAATTATGTTTTGCATAAGAGATAAGTTCTAAGCAACAACGTTACTTATTATACTTGTTAATGGTAGATTTTAGAATATTTAAACTTTTTTATATAAAGGTTTTTGATTTTACTCAGTTATCTAATTTTCAAAATATTTTAAAATATATAATTTAATTATATTTATACAACTTTATAATATTATTTCATTTTTCATTTTATGTGTAATTTCACTATAATTTTTAATTAAATCTACACACCACTGAAAAAATAAACAAAATTATATAAATATAATTTTATCCTGCCCCACTCTCTCTATAAAACATAGATACATGATACATTATATAAAAAACGTAAACATGTGATCGGGTACGATATAAATACGTTCTTATGCTTATATATAAAAAACATATACAACATAATATACTTTGTGTTACTTTTATGCTATACAATGTGTTACATAAAAGTAAACATAGAAATAGATAGATTTTGGGCTTCAATTTACATGTAAATTCAGATTTCCTTGCATTTTGAAAATCAGGGTACAACATGGGGAGGTTGGAGTGAGAAGAATCTTATTTGGTTTCGATGGAAAAATGTTGTACCATCGAAAATCACAGAGTTTTTGGTTGTATGGAAAGGTCTTCAAATCATGGACTTAAAATCACATTCAATATCTTCGGAGATTCGATGTTGGTTATTTGCCAATTCACAAAGGCCAAGTCACTAGCCAAAGAATCCTTTCTCTGTTGGTAAAATAGCTCGTCGCCCACGGGTCCCTGACGAGGGCGAATGTAGTGTAGGGTGATTTCTCTTAGAATATAAGTTTCTTTGGTGTTTTTTACGGCTAGTCCCTTATTATATATAATATGAATTTTCGTGAGTGTATCTTGTTGCTAGGGTTTTTTTGCAGAAGTTATAGTTGTAATTTTTTTTTGCAATTGTTTATAATGCGATTTTTTGGAAGCCTTTCCGGTGGTTTTTTGTTAAAATCCGGCAGCAATTTATTCGAATCGCAAGTTTGATAGCTAGTTTCTGCACAGTCAAAGCGTCCCAGGGGTTTTCCAGGATGTTGAATCCAAATATGCAGTTAAAAAACCATTTTAACTGCAACAAATCAATATTTAACCTCAATTTCATCCGCCGGATTCCGTCACCGAAATCTCCAAAAAATCACATTATAGACAACTCCTATAATTTATTGATTTAATTTTAATTTATTATTGTGAAAATTATTTTTAATAATAAAAAATTTTAAATAAATAAAATATAGTATTTCCATTAAATTTTCCATATAATTTATAATTATTATTATTTAAATTTTAAATAATAAATAACATGATTTATAATAATAATAATAATTTAATCTTCAAATAAGAACTATTTTAACATGCTATACAATGTTTTTTTTTTCATAACATATATGTATATATCTAATATTAAAGAAAAAGCGAGAGAGGTCCTAGCACCCTTACATTTGATCTCGGTTACAACAGTTTTATCTTTATCTAAGTAAGTTGAAAGTTTACTAATATGAGAGGGGTTGCACTAGATTATACTAAAAAAAAAGGAGTTTTCTCTAATGCGACTTTTTGGAGATTCCGGTGACGGAATCCGATGGATAAATTGAGCTTAAATCTTGATTTGTTGTAGTTAAAATGGTTTTTTAACAACATATTTGGATTCAACACCCTGGAAAACCCCTGGGACGCTTTGATTGTGCAAAAACTAGCTATCAAACTTGCGATTCCAATAAATTGCTGCCGGATTTTGACCGGAAAAACCCACCGGAAAGGCTTCCAAAAAGTCGCATTATAGACAACTGCATATTGGAGTTGTCTATAATGCGACTTTTTGGAGATTCCGGTGATGGAATCCGGCGGAAGAAATTGAGGTTAAATCTTGATTTGTTGCAGTTAAAATGGTTTTTTAACTGCATATTTGGATTCAACACCCTGGAAAACCCTTGGGACGCTTTGATTGTGCAGAAACTAGCTATCAAACTTGCGATTCCAATAAATTGCTGCCGGATTTTGACCGGAAAAACCCACCGGAAAGGCTTCCAAAAAGTCGCATTATAGACAACTGCATATTGGAGTTGTCTATAATGCGACTTTTTGGAGATTCCGGTGACGGAATCTGGCGGATGAAATTGAGGTTAAATCTTGATTTGTTGCAGTTAAAATGGTTTTTTAACTGCATATTTGGATTCAACACCCTGGAAAACCCCTGGGACACTTTGATTGTGCAGAAACTAGCTATCAAACTTGCGATTCCAATAAATTGCTGCCGGATTTTGACCGGAAAAACCCACCGGAAAGGCTTCCAAAAAGTCGCATTATAGACAACTGCATATTGGAGTTGTCTATAATGCGACTTTTTGGAGATTCCGGTGACGGAATCCGGCGGATGAAATTGAGGTTAAATCTTGATTTGTTGCAGTTAAAACGGTTTTTTAACTGCATATTTGGATTCAACACCCTGGAAAACCCCTGGGATGCTTTGGTTGTGCAGAAACTAGCTATCAAACTTGCGATTCCAATAAATTGCTGCCGGATTTTGACCGGAAAAACCCACCGAAAAGGCTTCCAAAAGTCGCATTATAGACAACTGCATATTGGAGTTGTCTATAATGCGACTTTTTGGAGATTCCGGTGACAGAATCCGGCGGATGAAATTGAGGTTAAATCTTGATTTGTTGCAGTTAAAATGGTTTTTTAACTGCATATTTGGATTCAACACACTGGAAAACCCCTGGGACGCTTTGATTGTGCAGAAACTAGCTATCAAACTTGCGATTCCAATAAATTGCTGTCGGATTTTGACTGGAAAAACCCACCGGAAAGGCTTCCAAAAAGTCACATTATAGACAATTGCATATTTAACTGCATATTTGGATTCAACACCTTGCAAAACCCCTAGGACGCTTTGATTTTGCAGAAACTAGCTATCAAACTTGCGATTCCAATAAATTGTTGCCAGATTTTGACTGGAAAAACCCACCAGAAAGGCTTCCAAAAAGTCGCATTATAGACAACTGCATATTGGAGTTGTCTATAATGTGACTTTTTGGAGATTCCGGTGATGGAATCCGGTGGATGAAATTGAGGTTAAATCTTGATTTGTTGCAGTTAAAATGGTTTTTTAACTGCATATTTGGATTCAACACCCTGGAAAACCCCTGGGACACTTTGATTGTGCAGAAACTAGCTATCAAACTTGCGATTCCAATAAATTGCTGCCGGATTTTGACCGAAAAAACCCATCGGAAAGGCTTCCAAAAAGTCGCATTATAGACAACTACTATATATAAATAAATAAATAAAAATAGAAACATATATATATATATATATATATATGCAGTTGTCTATAATGCGACTTTTTGGAAGCATTTCCGGTGGGTTTTTCCGGTCAAAATCCGGCAACAATTTATTGGAATCGCAAGTTTGATAGCTAGTTTCTGCACAATCAAAACGTCCTAGGGGTTTTCCAGGGTGTTGAATCCAAATATGCAGTTAAAAAACCATTTTAACTGCAACAAATCAAGATTTAACCTCAATTTCATCCGCCGGATTCTGTCACCGGAATCTCCAAAAAGTCGCATTATAGACAACTCCTTTATATATATATTTCTTTTGACATGTGCATATTTTTGTTTTCTTTTATTAATTATTTTTAATTTATTTTATTTTATTTCCATTAATTATTTTATTTATCAAATGATCTTGTCTTGATTAGGGTCTTCACTAGTTTTTATAATTTTTGACTCTTCTTTAGAGTTTGACTTTTTTAATTTTTTAATTTTAATTTTTAATTAATTTAAATATTAGCGGTTACTTATTAATATTTGTTTTTAATAAATTAATAAACTAATATCACAATTTAAATATTATTTTTAAAAAACTAGTAATATTTGGTTTTAATAAATTAATTTAATTATTATTTTTCAAAAACTAGGCGTAGTCATTACATATTAATATTTTTAATAAATTAATAAACTAATATCATTATTTAAATATTATTTTTCAAAAACTAGTAATATTTGGTTTTAATAAATTAATTTAAATATTATTTTTCAAAAACTAGCCATTTAATAGAGTCGTTAATAAATTAATAAACTAATATCATTATTTAAATATTATTTTTCGAAAATCCGGCAGCAATTTATTGGAATCGTAAGTTTGATAGCTAGTTTCTGCACAATCAAAGCGTCCCAGGGGTTTTCCAGGGTGTTGAATCCAAATATGCAGTTAAAAAACCATTTTAACTACAACAAATCAAGATTTAACCTCAATTTCATCTGTCGGATTCTGTCACCGGAATCTCCGAAAAGTCGCATTATAGACAACTCCTATATATATATCCAAAAAAATAATCAATAAATAAAACGGGGTCAACAACTACTAAAAGGAGTTAAAAATGAATAGGATGATAAAATACATTAAAAAAAAAAAAAGATCAAGAAAATCAACTCTAATAAAGTAATATTATAATTTAAATATTATTGTTAAGTAGATAAGTAAATCGCTTGCTTAAGCAGAAGACTTGCATAATTTTGGTGGGTAGTAACCACTAGTAAGTCTAAGCAGTTACAATTTCAGTCCTACATAAGTGCTAATAAATAATGGTGGGAAGTAACTCATGTAAGTATATTTTTTACATCTTGTTCCTATCTTTTTTTTATTCAAAGACTTGCTTAAATTATAGTGGGAAGTAATTCATGGTAGATATGTTATTTACTTAAGTAAAAGTTATTTTCAAGTATTTTATTTTTTATGGTTTTCATGCAAAGCTTAAGAATAAAAAACTCAATAAATAAAACGGGGTCAACAACTACTAAAAGGAGTTAAGAACGAATAGGATGATAAAATACATAAAAAAAGAAGGATCAAGAAAATCAACTCTAATAAATTAATATTATAATTTAAATATTATTGTTCAAATATTTAAGCCTTTGCCATGGTCTGCCTCTTCATCTGGTCCTGATGATGAACCACACGCGTCGGCCAAAAAAAAATTCTCTTATGTGATTTCTACCGAAAGACTTTGCTTAATTATAATTGGTCTTGGTAGGGACTAATAATGATTCCATGACCATTAAATTTAATTATTAAGTACTTAAAAACTCAATACTTGTAATAAACTTGCAATATAACAGGTTTCTTAACCATGGATATTCACCCCCATTTTACCATGGATATTATTAACTTGTAAATAAGTTTTGTTACAATACCATGGCTTATCAATACCACATCTCATAATAAAAAATTAAAATGTAACATATGGCATTCATTACATGGGGGGGGGGTGTCGAGGCGGCGCGAGGGAGAGAGGGAGGAAGATAGTGACATAGTTAGAGGGTGGAGAGAAAGGGAGGGAAGTGTAAGAGAGAGGAATGGAGAGAGAAATGGAGTAGGAGGGGGGAGAGATGGAGGGAAGAACAAAGACATAGAGAGACGGGTAGAGAGGAGAGGAGGGAAGACAAAGAGAAGGAGGTGAAAGAGAGAGGGAGACATAAAGATGGAGGGGGGAGAGAGAAGGAGAGAGGTAAGGAGATAGTGATAGAGTTTGAGGGTAGAGAGAGAGAGAGATGGGGGAGAGACAGGGAGGTTGTAATACCCCTTAGTGAAAAGTAAATATTTCATTTACTTTCACTGCACAAACTTGGTAAATCATGGGCTAAGTGGGAAGCCTAGTGGAAAAATATAATGTTTAAAATTTTATTTTAATTTATTCTAAAAAGGTTATGGAAAGTCTTGGAATTCATGGGAAAAGACCCTAGATGAAAATTTTCATTTAACAGATAGTTAGAGGATAGTTACTCTCTTCCCTAGAGATAAATCATCTCACATGGGAAAAGAAGCCAAGAGGGTATGAGAGGAAAATTGAGGCAACTAAGATGGGAGAAAATGAAATTGATACCTTGAATAGGACATTGTTAAGGTAAGGAAGGATGCTGCTAGTTAAGGTATTCTTGAGCTGGATTGTAGGCCAGTGTAAACCCTAAGACAAACTTGTGAGTTTGTGAGTTCTTGGTTGGACTAGTGTAGTCTTGATGCCTGAGAACAGACATTTCTAGGTCATTTTCTATCAATTGTTCTGGAAATTGAAAAGGGCTGCGAGGGGGGGGATTGGACGCGATTTCCATTCTCATTGGTTGGGAGGAATGGTCGTTCTCCTAGTTGAATTCCCTGGTTTCTTGACCTAAGATAGATAAATATTTCAATTTGTAATTTCCATAACATAAAATATATATTTTTGTATTTCCTGTAATGTGAAATTATCTGCAAGTCTTTGTAAATGAATGATGATAAAGAAGTAACATATATTTCTATAGAATAATTTTGTAATTGTGATAAATGTTGATAGAAGTATTGATTTTATTATTGTATAATAAAGGGAAAGTTATATGGTGTTACTGATGTTAATGATATAACAGGTTAGTAATTAAACTAGTTAATTACAGTCGAATACACAAAAGTTTGTTAATGGAACAGTCCAGATTTTTGTAATTGTTTGTACCTCAGCACAAAAAAGGGGCAATTGACAGGTCCCAAAGGGAGTCCAGATCCCGCTTACCCTCTGAAGTACTGGTAATAAATTTAATAAATGTGAGTAAAGACTTGAACTAGAAATTTTGTAAGAAACATATGTGCGGGTTGTTGTCTAATTAAAGATTAAAGATTGGAAAATGGAAGGTGTATCTGGAATTATGTTTACATTGTTCGGAAGGAAAATTATTTTTGGTTGAGAGTATGTTAAACTTACTATGTTCACAAGTATGGTGTGGATTATGGCCCAGAATGATAACTCAGAGTGCATATTGTCTTAAGGAAATAAAAGACAAAAGTGGGTAATTGCTAAATGTGAAGGTGTATGAACCGTGAAAGGGAGTTTGGATTAGTTTCTAGGCCAAACTAATTTATTAGCAGCGAGAAAACTGTCCTTGGTTCCCCATAAGGGAAATCTGAAATAATTCTACAACAAATGTACCTAAATATTGTGTGAACCGTTGTTGTTTTTCAGAAAAAGAAAAAGAAAAAAATTACTTTACAATAAATATAGTATACACAACAACTAAATATCCATTTCAAGAATTAAGCAGGAACCGATATAATACATCATTAATACCTTAAGAAGAGAAATATTAAAACAAAAACAAAACTAGAGTACTTCTACAAGTATTAAATAGATTGGATCCTTAACCTCCATTCATACCAACATTACAACAATATTATAATAAACAATGTGCACGCATACTGTGAATCCTCCAACAAATAACAATATAAATTATATACAACAATCCAATTCTTGAGAAATAAAAGCATTGATGTGTTGAAAGTGTTCTAACACAGCTTAACTGACAAATTTTGGAAAATTTAAAATTCTTTTACAAAACAAAGGCTTTGACTAATAATACTATCCATGACAAGTGTTATCACATTATTTAGTCTCAAATTTTTTTAAAGCGTTGACAATAAGAGTGTCAGCACGCATTTGTAAAAAATAGTGTTAAAACACTAACAACGGGAGTGTCAGCGTTATTTTGTGTTTGAAAATAAAATAAAAAATTCATTGACAACAGCAGTGTCAACGTTATTGCAGTTTTGAAAATTTAAAATTGCGCTGATAACCAGAGTAGCAGCGTGAATTTTTTAAGACAGACAATTAAACTCTAACACCTAGAAAATCAATGCCAAATGAAAAAATCAAACTTTTTCATGACCAAAGAAATGCACCGATGGAATAGCATGTTTACTCTCAAGTGTTTCCGGGTGGTGGATGTACTTATATTACCACGAGTTAAAAGTTTTCTTGAGTTAATCATTTGTATTGTTTTATCCGCTGAAGTAAAACAATTGTTATCCCACATTCTTGTAATCAAATACCACTCCCATATATGTTGTATGTGTTTAAGATGGTGAATTTATGACACAAGATTAGCAGTCAAAGAGAATAAGTGTCAAAACATATTTGTACTTGACAAAAACTTCGTTTCTTAGACTGTTTTTCATGTAAAAGGTAGTAAATTTGGGAGTGGTTTCCGAATATCTGGAAACAAATTTTCCAAATATGAAGGATTTTTTTGTCCACAACAGACCCATTTTAAAAAAACTCTCTCAATTTTCTAACAGTTGTTACGGTTTGAAATATTTGAAGGGATATTTGAAGGTTGTTTTTCAGGATTTTGCAATCCTGTTTTAGTAATTGTTTCAAAATCAGATCCCAAACAAATGAGAACGGAATTTTCAAAACTGAAAGAGGTTTTTGTCCATAATGGACCCATTTGAAAAAAAACTCTCTTGGTTGTCTAACAACTATCATCATTTTGGAGATTTGAAGGGATCACTGGACCCATTTTTTTAGGAATTCGGGAGGAAAAAGCTCATGGATAGTTGTTGACTTGGATGCCACCTCATCAAATTCAAATTGTTGATCCTTATCTCCAGTCATGAATCCAAAAAAAACATGATATTTAGATGCAAATAGGATTAGGAAGTTTTCTATATGCATGTATTTGAGAGATACACTTTATCTCTTTTATTTTTAGCAGATTGTAATTAAGGATAAGCTAGAAAATTGTTTTATCTATTGTACTCTCTATATAAACAATTTTTGAAGAAGGAAAAAGGGTTGGAACTTATTTGAAAGTAGCCTTTTTATGTATTGTGTGATCAAACTATAATAAAGCAGTTTATGTGAGCAATTTGCATAAATTCTTATGTTGTAATTCCATGTCTGTTTCTTGGTGTAATATTTTCTTTAATGTTTGAATGCTAAGTGGTTGAAATTAGAACTCATATTGTTGCACTCCATTTTCTTTATGTTTCAGATATTTAATACTTGTTTTTCACATATAAATCACACTGATTTCCTCCATTATCCTCCAAATTTCCTGAAAATTGTCAAAGGAATTGATACTATCTCACTTTTGTGATGTTTTATCATTAAACATGTGATTATATAAGTGTGATTGAGTCATAATCCATGCCCAGTGGTGAAATTCTCCTACAATCCAACCAATCTCAGTTTGTCTTAAATAATTTAGCCATAGGACTTATTGCAAACCCTCTACCACTATGACCTTGTGTAGCTAAGTTTTAGGGAGAGATCCCTCTCCAGGTTGAAGGGAAAGCTTTCAACCTTAAAGCGGTTTGAGGTTACCTCGGTTATTTCCTTCCATAGCCAGGGAAATTTCTGAGTGATAACATTTTGACATCATTGTGAGGGAGCGAAGGTGAAATTTTCCCTATGAGAATGACAAGATCCAAATCTGACTACTGATGGTGAGCAATTTTCAAAAATAAGCAAGTTGTGCATCATTCAACTGGTGATTCCAATAAAGCTTCAAATCAAATTCAAAGACTCCACTAGAGGACGATCCTTATTGACAGAGACATGAAAGGACAATATGGGAAAATCAGGTATCATAGTTTGAGTTTTATCCAAGATGTAATATTATTTTTTTTCAACTACTTCTTGTCCTTTCCCGAGCATATCAAAATAATTTTCCATTGCTTATTGTATTTGAATGCAAACCATAGATCTACACTTGTATATCCTTCTTTAAAAATTGTAGATATACCTTCTTCTTGCATTGTTGATCTTGACCAAGTTTTTTCATCCAAGCCATATGATTTCCATGACCAATCTTGTGAGCCTCATGTGATCAAGGTTGATATTACACCTCCTGTATCTAATCTTATACCTTCCAAGATTCAAGAGAGATATAAGCCCTTAAGATTTCCAAATACCTTCCATGATTTTCCTCTAAAACATTACAAATACCTTCCCAAGTTTGATGGGGAACCTGACAACTTTGCAACTGAAAAATACATTCAAGCCTTCGAGCATTTTATAGACCTTTTTGAAGTTGAGCATGATGATGTTTACTTGAGAACTTTTTCTCAATCATTACAATGGGATGCTAAATAATGGTGTAGACATTTAGAGGATGAATTAGTCGATTCATGGGAGGAACTGAGTGATATTTTTCTAAAATTTTGGGGCGAGAGGAAATCCAAGGATCAACATTTTTCAGAGTTTCGTGTCATAGAGAAACAAAGGGATGAAACTGTCTCTATGTTCAATAGGAAAATTTTCAGTCTTTATCACAAGATGCCTAGAAACATTCAACCTCCTCAAGTTGCTGCCATGTTGCGTTATGCAACAACCTTTCATTCATATTTTTCTTACCTTCTAATGAATAGCATATTTGTGACCTTACAACAAAATTTTATTGATGCTCAGGAAATAGATGAGAATATTCAAGCATGTGAGAAACTCCAAAACAGATCCTGGATGAAGTTACAGATGCAGATGAACAAGAGAATGAGAATGTTCAAAAGAGATTTGTTTTGAATCCTGATCCATTTCATTATGAGCATAGGATTGATAATATCATACATTTTCTTGAAAGTCTCAATGATGATGTTTTTGCAGAGAGCAATAATAAGCTTGTTGAAAAGCAAGTTGTCGCTTCAAATTTTGATTTTCCTATATATGATGAATATGATGATTATTATGATGATGACTTTCATGAACAACCAACTATATTTCCTTCATCAAAAAATGTTCATTTTCAACAGTCTAATGAAAGCACTCAACCTATATATCACAGTTACAACATTGGACATAAAGAGAGTGATCAATTAGTTGAGGGTAACTCTTTGCCTTTTTGCTTTTCTTCATTCAAGTTGCTAAAAGAGAAATTTAAAATCATAAATGAAGAAGAGGAACTTGAACCGATGCAAAATCACATAGTTTTACTGGAACAAACTAACAACATTATAGATCAGCAGGAAGATTTTCATGTTTTTCATGATCTCGTGGCTTTGTATATGGAAAGTTTTATCAGTTCAGATTTGCAGCCATTAACTTACAAGGATTTTGAAAATGATGATTGTAAGGATGCTAATTCTCAAAAGCAACCAAAGATATTTTCTTTATCAGAAAGTATTCCATTGCAACTATCATATGAAGATTTTCAGCCTCGTTATGACAACCATCAGATTGAGATGCATGGAAGCAAATATGCAGTCGAAGGGATTACACATCAAAGTGATAGTCTTTTACATTGTTGTGAGATTAGTTTGCAAGCATTTGAGGATCCTTTTGTAGTCTTTTTAGAATCATTAAGTAGACCCAATTTTTCACATTTTATCAATAATGAATTTGTTTTCAACTTTTTAAATAAGTTGCAAGAATGCAGTAAAGTAAAGAGTGATGGATTTATGCCCGCTAAAGCTAAGATTAAGAAAGGAAAATATACTGATGTGGAGCAAGGAAAAGAGCACAATCAAGAAGCTACATTATTTGAGCAACTACTTGATTGGATATATTGGCATTTTTGTGTCACTTGATCTGACAGTTATTTAGCAGGTTAAGGTAGGATTGTGTGCAATAAGCTTGTTGGGGCAAGCATGAATTTTAGTTTGGTTTTTCAGCAGTCAGTTTCTCAATTTCATTTTGCAGTAAGCAGTGTGTGGTTTTCAATTACAGAATAAGTGTAGGTTGCAAGTTGTAGTTGTTGAGTTGGGATCAGCCCAATGGATCAAACCTCTGGTCTATGGGGTTCTTGCTGCCATCCATGATTGAAAACATCCTCGTGAAGTGAGTTGTTATCACATTGTTTAGCTTGAAAATTTTTAAAATCGCTGACAACGGGAGTGTTAGCATGGATTTGTAAAAAACAGTGTTAAGACGCTGACAATGGGAGTGTCAACATTATTGTGTGTTTGAAAATTAAAAAAAATTACGCTGACAACAATAGTGTCAGTGTTATTACAGTTTTGAAAATTTAAAATTGCACTGACAACCAAAGTAGCAACACGAATTTCTGAAAACAATCAATTAAACTTTAACAGCTAGAAAATTAGCTCCAAACACAAAATTCAAACTTTTTCATGACCAAATAAATGCACCAATGGAATAGCATGTTTAATCTCAAGTGTTTCCGGATGGTGGAAGTACTTATATTACCATGAGTTAAAAGTTGTGCAAAGTTAATCATTTGTATTGTTTTATCCGCCAAAGTAAAACAATTGTTATCCCACATTCTTGTAATCAAATCCCACTCCCATCTTTGTTGCTTGTGTTTCTGGACGGTGGAAGTTATGACACAAGCTCAACAATCAAAGAGAAAAGGTGTCAAAACATATTTGTTTTTACTTGACAAAAACTCTATTTTTTATACTATTTTTCCTGTAAAAGGCAGTAAATTCGGGAGCGGTTTCCAAATATATAGAAACAAATTTTCCAAATCTGAATGATCTTTTTGTCCACAATGGACCCATTTTAAAAAACCTCTCTTGGTTTTCTAACAAATATTACAATTTGAAATATTCGAAGAGATATTTGAAGGTTGTTTTTCAGGATTTTGCAATCCTGTTTTAGTAGCTATTTTCAAAATCAAATCTCGAACAAATGAGAACAAATTTTTCAAAGCCGAAAGAAATTTTTGTCCATAACAGAACCATTTAAAAAAAAAACTCTCTCTTTTTTCTAACAGCTATCATCGTTTTGGAGTTTCGAAGGGATCACTGGACCATATTTTTTAGGAATTTGGGAGGAAAAATCTCATGGACAGTTGTTGACTTGGATGCCACCTCATCAAATTCGACTTGTTGATCCTCATCTCCAACCATGGCTCTAGAAAAAACATGACCTTTAGATGCAGATAGGATTAAGAAGTTTTCTATATGCATGTATTTGAGAGATACGCTTTATCTCTTTTATTTTTAGCAGATTGTGATTAAGGATAAGCCAGAAAATTGTTTTATCTATTGTACTCTCTATATAAGCAATTTATGAAGAAGGAAAAAGGGTTGGAACTCATTTTAAAGTAGCCTTTTTATGTATTGTGTGATCAGACTATAATAAAGCAAATTATGTGAGCAGTTTGCAGAAATTATTGTGTTGTAATTCCATGTAGGTTTCTTGGTGTAATATTTTCTTCAATGTCTGAATGCTAAGTGGTTGAAATTGGAATTCATATTGTTGTGCTCCATTTTCTTTATGTTTCAGATATTTAATACTTGTTTTTCACATATAGATCATACTGATTTCCTCCATTATCCTCAAAATTTCCTTAAAATTGTCAAATGAATTGTTACTATCTCACTTTTGTGATGTTTTCCCACTTAATCTATGATTATATATGTGTGATTGGGTTAGAATCCATGCCCAATGGTGAAATTTTCCTACAATCCAACCAATCTCAGTTTTTATCAAATAAATTTGGCCATAGGACTTAATGCAAACCCTCTACCACTGTGAACTTGGGTAGCTAAGTTTTAGGGAGAGATCCCTCTCTAGGTTGAAGGGCCAACTTTCAACCTCAAAGCGGTTTGAGGTTACCTCTATTATTCCCTTCCACATCCAGGGAAATTTCTAGGTGATAACAACAAGAAACCCCAACAATTGTTGAGGGTTTGCAAAAAAATGTCATAACATTAAATAAGAACCAGGAATGCATTTGCGTTGATGCTTGAATGGGAGATACAGAAAAGCCTGTAAACCAAGGGCTTTAGCGCCATATATTTACCATGAAGAATATCTAACCCTATTTTAGATAAGATGAAACCCCAACGGGCAAAAGGCAGTATTATCAAACCCTTGTGGGTATGAGCATATGGTACCTAGGAAGCAACAAAGGAAAACATATAGTTAAAAGAAGAACCTAGAGTTGAACATGCAAAGTCAGAAACGATTATGACAGTCGTCACAAAGTTTTAATTACCTGCAATGTCTAGATGCAACAAATAAATTTGGGTTAAAACAATGCTAACAAGATATTCATATTGACAAATAAAAGAGGAAGGACATTGACAGGAGAACATTTACCTAAAAGATCCCCTACAATCGCCATTTTCTTCTTTGACCTATCAAAACCCTCATGAATTAGATTCACCGCATAGTAATAAGAGGGAAGTAGGAGATAAATTACAAACAATGTAGTTCAAAGAAGTTATTACCAAGCGGAGACCCTCTAGGCTAAACCTGTCACTGTAGACTTTGCATCTGTTGAAGCTCTCCAGAAAAATGTATGGAGGTCGGTGTAAACCCTAGCTTCACTTTGAAAACCTCATAGACAGAGAAAAAAATTAGTAAAACAATCGCTGAAAGGATTATAGAAAATTTTTATTGGCTCATGAAAATGGGATGTAATCAACTATAGCTGATAGTATGGTCGAGCCGATGGAAAAGTGGTTCTGCTACAGCTAGCCTGAGCAACACTAGTAGTCACAGAGCCAACTTCGTTAGAATCGAAGGGAGGAATGAGTGAGGGAAGCGTCGGGGAAGGGAAGGAAGTGTAAGAGAGAGGGAGAGAGAAGAATGCATAGAGAGAGGAGGGGAGTGAGAGGGGAGAGGGAGGGAAAGAGAGATGGAGTTGGAGGGGGAGAGGGAGGGAAAGAGAGATAGAGTTGGAGGGAGAGAGAAAGGGATGGAAGAACAAAGACATATAGAGATAGAGTTAGAGAGAGAGGGAGTGACAGGGGAGAGAGGGAGAGAAGAGAGGAGGGAAGACAAAGAAAAGGAGAGGAGAGAGAGGGAAGCATAGAGATGGAGGGGGGAGAAAGGGGGAGAGAGAAGGAGAGAGGGAGGGAGATAATGACAGCGTTGGATGGTAGAGAGAGAGAGAGATGGGGGGGAGAGACATAGGAAGGTGGGAGAGTGTAACATCCACCTTATTTTTTTCAAATTATAGTTAGATTACGTATATAATTTACCATTATAGTCAAGGAAATATTCATTTACATTTTCTATGTAACTTAAATTGGGAATTAACACCCTATGGTTTTACATTGCACAAACTTTGTACTAAGTATATATATAATTTTGATGTTCACTATCATTGTAATGTCACCCACCAACCTCATATAAAGACACAGGTCCTATAGAATCCTACGTAATTTATTCCTAATCATAACTTGGGTTAACATTCAACATCGTAAGGGATTTTATGAGAGATCAACTGGGAATCAATTTGTCCAACACATTCCTATATGTTTATACCTTGTTATGCCCTAATATGGACTTGTATCTAAATGTTAGAATTTTCTTGTGAGTGATCAATGCAAATTGATTAGCTTCATCGATGGCTATAACCTAAGCTTGAGGAATTTTCTCGAATTCCCATCTGTCATGCACGAGAATGGGGTTGGTGGTACAATTTGCCTTCGATAAATGTCTTCATTATCGTCGTTGATTCATGAGGGTTTTCATCGAATGACTATCATATGTACCAACCAGTTAGGGGTAACCAACCATCCTTCCCCCCTGCCACAACATTGACGCATTTGCATCTTTTACTCTTAGAGGATGAGCTCTGTAATTCCAAACAAAACCCTAACTGGTTTCAATTCATTTTACCAAGCTCGCCAGAGTTTCTTCCTTACTGTTTTCAATTCGTTTTACCAAGCCCGCCAGAGTTTCTTCCTTTACTAGGTAATATCACCATCCTTTGTTGGGAGGACCTTTTATTTTGTCCCCAAATTCTTTTATGTTAGTAGCTGATGTGTTTTTATTTTCCTTCTTTACAACCCTAAACACAAATTTGGACTAACACCTGTAAGGAAGCTTCACTATCTCATTTTATGTGCACAACGATGTTCTTGATTTGGTTTGTAGGTAACATTATTAATTTTTCCATCCACTAGAACCTACTTGCTCAATAACAAGGTCTCTTTTTTTTTTTGTTTCAGTTAATTCTTATTCTTATTTCCTTACAAGTTCCTGCAAGCCGTTTTGGTTCAACCCTTAGATAAAATTATAATTTCGAGCTTATGCTCGTTAGAGCTTTTCATTCAATGTTATAAATATTTTTAACTGAGGGTTTGGAATAAAGAATCATCCTCCAAGATTCAAGTTTAGCAAATTCGTTGAAAATGTATGGATATGGTTACCAATTTTTAATGAATTAAATGCTTTTTTATTATGCATTATTGAAAGATTTGTTCCAAGAACCCTTTTCCTTTTGTTGTAAGATCTACTTAATTAAAGCCTTGGATTCACTATGCCTTTCAGGTCTGGAAGGGTGATTATGTTGAGCTCATTACAGGTAATTACATTCGACCCTTGGTTCATTGTTCTTATATATTGATTTGTTGTTGATATAGTAGTCACTAATTATTTTCTATCTGGAATTGGCTTTCAAGTTCGGTTCTGTCATAACTTTTCCAGCTTCATCAATTTTGCGAAAAAAAAAAAAAAAAAAAATAATAATAATAATAATAATAATAATAAATAAATAAATAAAATAAAATAAAAATAAAAAAATTTAAAAAAATTAAAAAATTAAAAATAAATAAATAAATAAATAAATAATAAATAATAATAATAATAAATAAATAAAAATAATAATAAATAAATAAATATAAATAAAATAAAATAAAAAATAAATAAAAATAAATAAAAAAATCTTCAAGGTTCACAAGTTCCAACACTGGCACCCATCGTTCTCTTCAGGTTCTTGAAGGTATTTTCCTATCTGCATGGATTATAGTCGGGCTCTCGACTACGGTCGTTCTCCTTGTTTTTCTTAATAGTTCAACAGAAGTTTCCTTAGGGTTTAGCCATGTGGCCGCATAAACTATAATATACTATGTTTAAAATGGAAACCAAGCTCTAGATACTCCAATGATGCTGACTTCTGCCTTCAACACTCGTTCTCAACATTGTCTAAGTTAATTGGTAACTGTGAATTCCATAAATTCCCAAAGGTTCTTTCTTATGTATGATGTCCTCTATTTAAATATGAATATAACTCTTGTTCATTTTTTCCTATTTTGCATGCACTGTGCTTTCTTTAATTAAATATATTCTTGTTTTCCAAAATGGTGAATAATCTCGCTAGTTAAGCACATACAATGCACTATTTGTTCTCAACAGTTTATTGTTCTAACAAACCCTGTTATCACTTTTATATATATATATACAAGTCTTAAACATACCTCCTTATGTTTATGAATATTATTCAAGAATAATTCCTTGTTTTGGGTTGTTTTCTCTTAGCCTATTGTGGTAACCTGGGTAAAATTAATTTTTTAAAGTTTCATGTTACAATCACTTCTTCTTGACACATAACACTTTGTTCATCCATTTAATTATTGCTTGGTACAAATTATACTTAATGCAGTTCTTGGTTTCTATCGAATTTTTTTAGTAATATATTATTACTAGTGTTACAAGGGCAGTGGGACCTGAATAGCTACTGGGGTCTACCATTCACCTAACACAACACTTAGGTGTATGTTAAATCAGAAATCAGAACTGATCCCGATTGAACTTCTGGTCCAATTAGAGGATCTAACATGTTTCTATATAATATCTGTAACTAAGGATATTTTCAATGGACTCAAGCCATATTATCACATTATTCTTTTTATTATTTCCTATACAAATCTTTAACAACATTCTCATTTCATTATCTTGCCAAAACTTCAGAAAATCATCATAATAGGTTATTGCCAACAATCAAAGTTTTCCATGCACTTTTTCTATTTAAAATAACAGTTCTGTTATGGAACACAAGAGTATAGACCCACAGTTCGATTCTAGAAACTTAACAATAGGAGTACTTACATGTTAAATTCCAACTGTGAGGGAATTCAACGGTTCCATATAGTCAATAATACTAATTATCGCAATAATATTTTATAAATATCCATTTTCCACACAGTCTGACACAAAACATATTCTTTTACATAGTCATATACAGGAAGACTATATCATTTCCTTTCAACCAGTCAATGTTTATCACTCAAAACAAATTATGCAAAGGAACCATACTTGTGCAACTACAAAAATTACTTTCATATCTCAAAAACAAAAATCAAAATAATTATTTGTTCCAGTTAGGGCTTGCCAGGAAATACATCGAGAATGAAGTTCACTCCACCCAACCAATGAGAATTGTCATTTTCACAAATTCTCCCCTTGTGTCAGTTGCATTTCCAAAACAGTTGTTGACAATGACCTAACCAGGTTTGTCCAACAACATCAAGACTATACAGTCCATCCCAGGTACTCATAGACTCACATGTCTAACTTAGGATTCCACTGGCTTCAACCAGCTCAAGAATACCATGCTAGTAGTGTCCTTCCTTCCCTTTACAATGTCCTATACAAGAGACTAATTTATTTGTCTCCCTTCCTAGTTGCCTCAGGCTTTCTCTCACGCCTTCTTGGCCACTTTTACCAACTGAGATAATTTATCTATCGGGATTGGAGCAATTTTCCTCTAACTATCTGGTAAATGAAATTTCACTTAGTGACTTTTTCCAGTAACTTCCTTGGTTTCCATAACCAACTTATTTATGAAATTAAAGTAATATTTAAATATTTAAATTTTATCATTAGACTTTCCATTCAACCCCTAGTCTTATCAAGTCATGGCAGGAAAATTAAATTACATATTTAATTTTCACTGAGGGGTGTTACATATTCCCCCCCTCAAGTGAAAAATGATTTTCGATGTTTCTGACCTTCAAAGTAGGTTGGAATAAGTTTTGCACATAACTTCCTCATCTTCCCAAGAAACTTCTTTCGGATAAGGTGCTTCCACAACACTCTAATCTTGGTGATTTCTTGCTTCTGTAGTATAATATTTCTCTGATTAAAAAATGCACGGATGTTCGACCAAGAATAGTCTGTCCCCTATTCCACGGTCATTATGGTGGTCATTAGTTTCCATCAATCATCATATAAGAACATATAAAAATATAATTCAGACCTTATTATAGACACACCAATTGTTATTGACATACCCAGCATGGGTCACAAGAATGTATCACAACTCTACATGAGCTAGCAACCCGCAGTCAATAAAATTAGCAACATCATTGTAGCTTATTAACAAAAAACGTTAATCCTTTTACTTACCCAATGACTAAGCCAATTTCCAAAGCCTCCATCATTTGGTTTCATTGTAATTTCATATCATTAGTTACACAGTTCGTATAGGGGTATTAAGATTTTCAAAAACCATTTGTTGTTCTTTGTCTTTTATGATAGATTGTATTAAATAGCACTACTTAATTCAAATGTTACATATGCATTGATCATGCATGAGTTAGATGACTCCCCTTTTCCGCCATTTCAAGATGGCAATATTATTTTCTACTTCATCTAAGTAAACTTAATTATGCTCTTCTTGAGTTGCTTTATTGTAATCCTTGGCACTAGCCAAAGGTCCTTATTGCAGTATTCTTTCAATTTTGGGCCCCATTGTCATCCTATGTTACAGGTTATTAATGTAAATTATACACAATTATGTTTATGAGTACAACCATGGGATCTATCCGTTTTGTATTCGTATGCATATTGTTACTATAATATAGTTCTTTCCTTATATATCAGAACATGACCTATTATCTGCTTCATTCAACAACAAATTATTTCAATATGTTTAACATGTAAGGTCTAGTGGAATATTAATAGACAGTAATTTTATTCTAGCCTGAGAATATTTGGTTCTCTTATTATACCCTTACACAGTAATCATATTTGTTATTGTCGCAAGAAAGGTCTCCTTACCTTGTTCTCATAATGATTTGCAACCAATGATTTGTTCCTGAGGTGCCATGATATAAAATGTGCTATCACAATTACTTCAACCTACCCCTTTCACAATGAATATTTATCTTGTCCTTCGTTCAAGTGGACCCAATCATGTCCATGTTACATATCCGTTGGTGGTTTCATGAAAAAATTAGGGTTTTATCCCTTAGTCGGTTTTCTTTATTGTATCCTTTTCCTTATGATCTCTCCCAATAGATCATTAAGGCATCACATCTTTCTGATATGCCTCATCTCGTAGTTTCCTCAACTCTTTTCTTGAGGTTTGCATCCCTCTCTATTCTGCAACTTATTGGTCATGGTGCCTGAAGGTCACATGTGCTCCCTCCTTGTTGTTGGAGTGCAATCAATTATGGGGGATTTCCCCTTTTTTTACATCCCCATGATTGTCAATTGTAGTAGCACACTATGTTATTGTGGTCGTCTTTACATAATTATTTGTAAGCATATATATTCATTCTAATCAACTATTTATTGAGACTTCATTTGTGTCTATAAAATCATTTGAAGTTCTTTAAGGTACTTATCTGTGGTACCATTGATTAGTGGCACAATGCACTTTCCATGTTAACACATCATATGACAACATGTATAAGACACCAGCATTTTCTTCACCATGGCTTTAGTATTATTTTATTATTTTTTTTATTCCTTAACTCTCTGCCTATTTTCTATCACATCATACCTATGTTTACTATCAGTGCTTCATGTTAAGACAACATCCTTCTTAAAATATTAACATGCACATTCCTTGTTGTGTGCACCCCATGTATATATATTGGCTTCTTCTTTTTTTCTTTTTCCTTTTGGCGAGGCAATTATACAATAAAACAATTAATGAATCATTCCCATGATTTAGTATTACAAGTTTGTATCTCACATCATTTTGAGTTTTCCCCCCTACTTTCGTTAGGTACAGGAAATTAAATTGCTCTTTATTTACTTACTAAATTTGTTGTGAAGTTGATATCCTTTCGGTTATCAGCAACACTATTTCGATATGCTTTTGTGCTTATTTGATGTCTTGGAGTAACCAGGTACTATTGTCATGTCACTTTCAGCCTACAAGTCTCATATATGCCATTTACTGCACCATTTCAGATACTAGTCTCATTTCCATCTCAAATTATTATGACATTTTATCACAATGTACTTCTATTGTGCTGGTTTTAAACAAGTATTTTATCTAGCTATCTATTGCAATTCTCAATTTCTTGACTTTTGCAATCTCTCATGTTATGATTTGTGCTAATTATTCTATTGTTGTAACTTTTCTTTTTGTGGCTTTTTTTTGTTCATGAAAATACTTTCCAATAAGGAAGTTCATTAATTCTCTTATATGTTTGTTTTCATCTGTCATGAAATCTATACCAATTGGTTATTACTATATTAGAATTGTTTATATCTGAGTTATACCACTAATATATAGGTTTTATTCTTTTATTGTCACCACGACTAATGTCTGCCATATCACTTGCTAATGCTTAGTTTGATGAAAATTATTCCATCCACTACCACCTATTACCCAAGGCAACTCCAATTGACTTGTGTTCATACATGTATTTTGTAGGTGTAAGTATTTTATATCCTCAATCAATCTTTGACAACAATTAACATTAAGCATGTTGAGGCTACTTCCTTGGTTTTACCAATGCACCACATCCTTTGCTTAGATATTACAGGGTTTTCAATCCCCTTTCCTATCATATAAATCATAAAATTATTCTCTATACACTATCCCATAGTTACCAGATATGGTTACTTTTTAACGTTTTCTAATGGTTAAGTCATCCAACAATTGTTTTCTCTCTTATCATCTAACCCATCAGTTCTTGTAAGTAAGGTATTCCATCAATAATCTTGTTGGTACCTTATGTAATAAAGTTAATTCTAATGTACCTAAGACAAGATTCGTCTTTGCCAACACTCAATTAGTAGTTATTGTCCTCAAATCTGTTGCTTTGTCTAAAACAACGCAAGTTTTTTTTCTATGTTTGTTATACCCCGTTGTACCCATATTTCAGGATTTGATTTAGGAAAGAGTGTGAAATTTGTTCATGTAGGTAGAGTTGTCATATTTCCAATTCTCCATCACTATGGAACACCACATGGTCTTGTTACTATTTTCCCATAAGTAGGCCACAGTGTTGAACCCTTCAACTTTGATACGACTTGTAACATCCACCTTAATTTTTTCAAATTATAGCTAGACTTACGTATATAATTTACCATATAGTCATGGAAAGATTCATTTACATTTACTATGTAACTTAAACTGTGAATTAACACCCTATGATTTTACATTGCACGAACTTTGTACTAAGTATATATATAATTGTGATGTTTATTATTGTTGTGTTGTCACCCTCCAGCCTCCTATAAAGACACATGTCCTATATAATCTTGCGCAATTTATTCCTAATCTGACCTTGGGTAAACTTTCAATATCGTAAGGGATTTTATGAGAGATCAATTGGGAATCAATTTGTCCAACACATTCCTATATGTTTATACCTTTGTATGACCTAACATGGAATTGTATCTAAATGTCATAATTTTCTTGTGATTAATCGGTGCGAATGGTTAGCTTCACTAACGACTATTGAGGAATTTTCTCGAATTCCCATATGCAATGCACAAGAATGGGAATGGTGGTGCAATTCACCTTTGATAGATGTCTTTATTATCGTCAATGATTCCTAAGGGTTTAAATCGAAAACGACTATAACGTGTATCATATGGTTAGGGGTAACCAACCATCCTTCCCCCTCACCACAATGTCGACGCATTTGCGTCTTTCGCTCTTAGAGGATGAGATATACAATTTCGAACCAAACCCTAACTATTTTCAATTCGTTTTACCAAGCCCACCAGAGTTTCTTCCTTTACCAGGTAACACCACCATCCTTTATTGGGTAGTCTCTTTTTTTTTGTCCCCAAATTCTTTTAAGTTAGTAGCTGATGTGTTTTGATTTTCCTTGTTTATAGCCCTGAACACAAATCTGGACTAACACCTACAAGGAAGCTTCACTAACACATTTTTTGAGCACAACGATGTTGTTTAATTAGTTTGCAGGTAACATTATTAATTGTTCCATTCTCTAGCACCTACCTGCTTGGTAACAAGGTCTCTTTTTTTGGTTTCAGTTAATTCTTATTCTTGTTTCCTTGCAAGTTCTTGTCGTGGGTTGTTTCAAATCGACCCTTAGATAAAATTATAATTCCGAGCTTCCACTCATTAGAGCTTTTCATTCAATGTTATAAATATTTTGAACTAAGGGTTTGGAATGAAGAACTGTCCTCCAAGATTCAAGTTTAGAAAATTCATTGAAAATGTATGGCTGTGGTTACCAATTTTAATGAATTAAATGCTTTTTTGTTATGTGATATTGAAATATTTGTTCCAGGAACCCTTTTCCTTTTGCTATAATATCTCCTTAATTAAATCCTTGGATTCACCATGCCTTTCAAGTCTAGAAGCTTGACTATGTTGCACTCATTACAGGTAATTACATTTGACCCTTAGATTTGTTGTTGATAGAGCAGTCACTAATTATTTTCTATCTGGAATTAGCTTTCAGGTTCGGTTATGTCATAGCTTTTCCAGCTTGAGCAATATTGCGGCAACAATCCTTTTTTTTCCTTTAAGGTTCACAGGTTCCAACACTAACACCCATCATTCTCTTTAGTTCTTGAGGGTTTCTTCCTATCTACCTAGATTATAGTTGGGCTCTCAACTACGATCGTTCTGCTTGTTTTTCTTAATAGTTCAACTGAAGTTTCCTTAGGGTTTGGCAATGTGGCCGCATAAACTGTATAATACTATGTTTAAAATGGAAACCAAGCTCTAGATACTCCAATGATGTTGACTCCCACCTTCAGATCTTGTTCTTGATATTGTTTAAGTTAATTGGTAACTGTGAATGCTGGAAATTCCCCAAGGTTTCTTTCTTATGTATGATGTCCTTTGTTTAAATATGAATATAACACTTATTTAGTTTTTCCTGTTTTGTGTGCACAGTGTTTTCTTTAATTGAATAAATTCTTTAATATCACTAGTTAAACACATACAAGACACCATTTGTTCTCGGCAGTTTATTGTTCTAGCAAACCCGGCTATCACTTCTTTTCACAAATAATCATAGTATATATATATTTACATATATGGGTTTTCAGGTACTAAAAGTATTCAACATACCTTCTTATGTTTATGAATCTTATTCAATAATAATTCCTTGTTTTGGGTTGTTTTCTCTTAGCCTATTATGGTAACATGAGTACAATTAATTTTGTAAAGTTTCATGTTACAGTCACTTCTTGTTGACACATAACACTTTATTTCCCCATTTATACTGCTTGGTACAAATTATACTTAATGTGGTTCTCGATTTCTATTGCATTTTCTTTGGTAAGATATTATTACTAGTGCTACAAGGGTGGGGGGACCTAACTACCTACTAGGGGTCTACCGTCTACCTAGCATACCACTTAGGTGTATGTTAAATTATAAATTGGGACTGATCCCGATTGAACTTTTGGTCCAAACATAGGATCTAACCTGTTTCTATAGAATATTTGTAACTCAAGATATTTCCAACAGACTTGAGCCATATTATCACATTATTCTTTTTATTATTTCCTATACAAATGTTTAACAAAATTCTCATTTCATTATCTTACCGAAACTTCATAAAATCATCATAATGTGTTACTACTAATAGTCAAAGTTTTCCATGTACTTTTGATATTTAGAATAACAGTTCTATTCTGAAACACAATAGTATAGACCCACAGTTATGTTCTAGAACTTAGCAATAAGAGTACTTATCTGTTAAAGACGAACTGTCAGGGAATTCACCAGTTCCATATAGTCATCAGTAATAATTATCACAATAATACTTTATAAATATCCATTGTCCGCACAGTTTGACACAAAACATATTCTTTTACATAGTCATATACAGGTAGACTATACCATTTCTTTTCAGTCAATGTTTGTCGTTAAAAATAGATTATATAAAGGAACCATACTTCTGCAACTACAAAAAATTACTTTCATATCTCAAAAAACAAAAATTAAAATACTTATATGTTCTAGTTAGGGCTTGAGGAAATACATCGGGAATGAATTACACTCCACCCGACCAACGAGAATGGTCATATTCGCCAATTCTCTCCCTGTGCTAGTTACATTTCCAGAATAGTTGTTGACAGTGGCCTAACCAGGTTTGTCCAACGACATCAAGACTGGATAGTCCAGCCCAGGTACTCACAAACTCACATGTCTGACTTAGTGATTCCACTGGCTCCAACCAACTCAAGAATATCCTACTGGCAGCGTCTTGCCTTCCCTTGACAATGTCTTGTACAAGAGACTAATTTCTTTCTCTCCCTTCCTAGATGCCTCAGGCTTTCTCTCATGCCTTCTTGGCCTCTTTTCCCAACTGAGATAATTTATCTCTAGGGATGGGAGCAATTGTCCTCTAACTGTCTAGTAAATGAACTTTCACTTAGTGACTTTTTTCTGTAACTTCCTTGGCTTCCATAACCAACTTATTTATGAAATTAAACTAATTTTTAAATATTTAAATTTTATCATTAGACTTTCCATTCAACCCCTAGTCTTATCAATTCATGACAGTAAAATTAAATTAGATATTTGCTTTTCATTGAGGGGTGTTACAGAGAGAAAGGGAGAGAGAGGACTTAAGAGTGTAGAAATTTTGAATAATATAACACTTACTCACAGAGATTATCCTGATTATATACTATTTGCAGAATGCATGCATAATACATAACCTCCTCTATGTTGATCATCAATTTTGCGAAATTAAAAACAATGAAACATCAATCGCATCCGCACATTAACACAGTATGTAATGGGGAAAGCATACAGCTGAAAACCCCCAACTATCTGTATATTATAATGATAGAGAACATGTAACAATACATAGTACAATACTCCTCACAAGTACTTAGTACTATCTCCACCTGCTACACACAAACTAGCTCAGATCTGAACCAAGTCACAGGTTCAAATCTTCTCCGTTGTCTACCTGCCTCTACTGCGCAATCCAATGTGAGAATTGGAATGATCCAAGCTCGTTTTCCTTGGCTTGTACTATGCAATCCTCATTGGCAATCTCCATCATTGATTGTGCAAATCTCATGCACAGCTATAGTCACAATTGATAGTAGTCTCCACCTCTAACACCTATTTCCACTGAACTGTCCATGCACTGAGTTAACTAATGTATTCTTTAGTTGCTTTATGAGTTAATAATAAGTGAATTAATTAATAATTAATTCACATCACTCATCACTAGTGTATTTGCAGTTAGACTAAATACAACTAGTTCAACTAAGTCAAACTGAACACAACTCCATCAACTCCTCAATCAACTCCACCAAACTCAATCACTTGAGTTCTAACTAAAGTCCATCATGCAATAGCTCAACTAACCCATAAGAAAAGCGTATTTCCTTCTGGCAGTTGCATGTGCCACATTCGTAGCTCGAACTGAAGTGCTCCAAGAGGATAAGATAATGTTTATAGGCCAAATATTATTAAGAGCTAATAATATTCGACTGTTCTATTTTTAGCCTGGCAGTCTAAAAATAGACTCCGCCCATATGTCTAAAAATAGAAGTCCATCTATTTTTACCAACATGACCAATCATCCATAAACAACATCCTGCTACTCATAGACCATGATCCATATGTCTAAAAATAGACTTTGCACCAAAAATAGCCTGCGGGCCCACTTAGTGAAGGCGACTTCTTTTCACTAAGCTCCATCATCTTGTTGCATTTTCAACAAAGAGAGAAAAGTAGAGAACGAGGGAGAGAGTAGAGCAGGAAGGAAGAGACAGAGAGAGGAGAGAGAGAGGGAGAGATGGATCCAACCTAGATATGGTATGTGTGTATATAAAAACCAGCCTAGATCCATCTTAACTTTGGATCTATCAAGTGTTAAGAGGGATCAAATCTCTTTTCACTTTAGAAGAGGTTTGTATCTCAAGATATTTGATCCCTCTTGACACTTGATAGATCCAGGGTTAAGATGGGTCTAGGCTGGAAATGATGATGATGATGATTAACATCCACTAAGACCAATGTGAATACTTATTAAACATCATGATTTTTTGATTTTTTGTTTTGTTTTAATGATGTAAATAATAAATAGTTTTTAGTATTCAAAGGTTTATATACATTTATCCAAATCATTTTTTTCTTTTCATTGAACTTGAATAATTAAATGTTTGTATTAAGTTCAGTCATGGTGGTTTTTTTTTTTAAGCATTTCATTTTTAGTTTCACAATTATAGATTGTGATTTCTTTTTTAAAATAAAAGATTATTCCATCAATTGTCGTAGTTAGTGTTTTGGAATATATCTATGTTAAAATGTTGTGATATTTTATCAATAGCTGAAGTAAACACTCCACTCGTCGTTAAAGAATAGAAATAACTTTATATAAGTGTAGATAAAAGAGAGTCATTGAAAATAGAGTAGATAAGTACTCAAAATAAAATAATAATCGATTGATATAAAATCCAAGGACCAACCCTCGATGAGGGTGAATGATAATGTGGAAATGGAGTTTGGGGAGGGCACCCACCACCCTACAGTCTCTTGCTACATTTTTTTTTTTTTTTTTGTTGGGGGGGGGGTTGTCTGGCTAGCTGCCCTATGCATCACAAATGCTAGTATCTTGTGAAGGGTATTGCCGCTACTCAAAATTTATGTTGTGTCGGGACTCCTCCCTCGCTATTAGTGGGATTATTCCCTTGTCTATCTGACGGTGTTGGGCTTGCAGATGGAGGAAAGTATATAAATCTATGGCGTTATTATTTGTATTTTTATAAGAAAAGGTCACTTGTCTCTAGGGATGCAGGGGCAGTGTTCTAGGATTACATGCAAGCCATCTCAATTCGAAATATGATAGTTATAGTTGCTTTCTTGAGTTACTGATACATGGACCAGAGCCTGAAACTAGGCCTCTAGAGAGTCAGTGTTGCATAATTTTAAGAACTTTTATAGAGCTAGAGGAGGAGGCAGTCGTTGTCGCCACCTTACACTGAATGCATGTAACCTTGTCTACTCCAACATCTTGGGATAACACTTTTTAGGTACAGGATTTTCTATTGAACCTTGTTATAGGTTTCCTTTACTCTGAGTTTGTGTGGGTCAAGTCTAATGATGTTCTTTTAAGTTCCCTAGGGGCTCACTATGGCCTGCGTCTTGGGGTTTTCAAGTGAGTGGGTGACTTCTAGGCCTATTCTGTATTTCTCTGCAATATAGGGGTAGATGTGTAGGTGTAAATGTTTAACATTTAACATTTAAATGTTTGCTCCATTAAAAAAGAAATAATAAAAGGTTAAAAGTAATATAGAGCCGACTATGGTGGAGATGTTGTAGTGTAAACATTTAAATAGTGGCTCAATTAATAATAAAAAGCTAAAAGTAATAAAAATAATAAAATTCAATTTGTTATAATGTAATTTTGTTTTGCACGACACCTTAGCCCCTCCAACTCAAGTTAGAAAAATTACATAAATAATTATAAGTTGCATTGGTTAATGGTAAATCAAGAATGGTTAATAGACAAATCATACTATAATCTTGCTTTGGCAGTAACTAATAAATTGAGATATTGAGTGGATAAGTAAATTGCTTGCTCAAGCAGAATAACTTGAATAAATTTTGGTGGGTAGTAACCACTAGTAAGTCTACACATTTACAATTTCACTCCTACATTAGTGCTGAAGAAAACTTAAATAATGGTGGGAAGTAACTCTAGTAATTATATTTTTTTACGTCTTATTCCTATCCATTTTTTATGAAAGCTTAAGAATAAAAAATCACTACAAAAATATCTAAAGATCATGCATGAATATTGCAACCATATCCATAACTTATGACATAAAATATGTAAGGAAGTTATTCACATGACATTATATTGTGCAAAGACTTCTAATAAGACATTCAAGTTATGGTCCTATAAAATGTTTTATTTTTTTTAATAATATTGAAAAATAAATATTTATTTTTCAAAGTTAAACATTATAATTTGCAGTGGTCAATGCTAAACTAATAGTAATAAAAAACAAATCGATTGTTTGAGTCATGCCTTGGCAGGGACTAATAATGATTCTATAAACATATTTAAATTTAATTAATAAGCATTTAAAAACTTAATACTTACAATAAACTTAAAATATAACAAGTTTCTTAACCATGGATATCCACCACCACTTTACCATGGATATTATTAACTTGTAAATAGGTTTTGTTACAATACTATGGGCAAGTATTTTAGACATTACAAAGAGTGAAAATTCTCCATCATATGGATGGAGGGGGTAGAGAGAGAGCGAGAGGGGGGGGGAGAAGGAGAGAGGGAGGAAGATAGTGACAGAGTTAGAGGGAAGAGAGAGAGAGACTTACAAGGATAAGAGAGAGAGGGAGGGAAGTCTAAGAGAGAGGGAGAGAGAGAAAGGGAGAGGGGGAGAGAGAGAGATGGAGTTGGAGGGGGAGAGAGAGGGAGGGAGAGAGAGATGGAGATGGAGGGGGAGAGAGAGGGAGGGAGAGAGAGATGGAGATGGAGGGGGAGAGAGAGGGAGGGAAGAACAAAAACATAGAGAGATAGAGTTAGAGAGAGAGGGAGTGACAAGGGAGAGAGGGAGAGAAAAGAGGAGGGAAGACAAAGAGAAGGAGATGAGAGAGAGAGGGAGACATAGAGATGGAGGGGGGAGAGAGAAGGAGAGAGGGATGGAGATAGTGACAAAGTTGGAGGGTAGAGAGATAGAGATGGGGGGGGAAGAGACAGAGGGAGGTGGGAGAGAAAGGGAGAGAGGAAGGAATAAAGAGAGGACTTGAGAGAGAAGAAGAGGAGGAGGGAGAGAGTAGAGCAAGAGGGAAGAGACAAAGGGAGGAGATAGAGAGGGAAAGATGGATCCAACCTAGGTATGGTATATCTGTATATAAAAACTACCCTAGATCCATCTTAAGCCCGGATCTATCAAGTGTTGAGAGGGATCAAATCTCTTTTCACTTTCAAAGAGGTTTGTATCTCAAGAGATTTGATCCCTCTCAGCGCTTAATAGATCTATGATTAAGATGGATCTAGGTTAGTGATGATGATGATGACGATGATTAACATCCACGAAGACCAATGTGAATACTTATTAAACATCATAATTTATTGATTTTAAATTGATTTTGTTTTAATGATTTAAATAATAAATAATTTTTAGTATTGAAAGGTTTATATAAATTTATCCATATCATTTTGTTCTTTTCATTGAACTTGAATAATTAAAGGTTTGTACTAAGTTCAATCAATGTGATTTTTTGTTTTGTTTTGTTAAAGCATTTAATTTTTAGTTTAACAGTTATAGATTGTGATTTCTCTTTTTAAAATAAAATATTATTGTACAAATTGTGGTAGCTAGTTTTTTGGAATATATCTATGTTAAAATGTTATGATATTTTCTCAATAGCTCAAGTAAACACTCCACTCATCGTTAAAGAATAGAAATAACTTTGTAAAAGTATTGAAAAAAGAGTAGATAAATTCCCAAAATAACATAATAATCAATTAATATAAAATCTAAGGATCAACCCTCGATCAGGGTGAATGACAATGTAGAAATGGAGGTGGGGAGGGCGCCCACCATCCTAATGCCTCCTGCTGCATTTAAGAGGGGGGGAGTGGTGGCGGGGCAGGGGGTGTGGCCAGCTGCCCCATGCACCACACATGCTATTTTATTCTTCATTCACTACGATGTTAAGCCTCTCGTAGTTCATCTGTCTTGTGAAGAGTATTGTCGCTAATCGAAATTTATTTTGTGTCAGGACTTCTCCCCCGCTATTGGTGAGATTATTCCCTCATTTGTTTGATGGTGTTGGGCATGCACACAGAGGAAAGTCTATAAATCTATGGCATTATTTGAATTTTTCTGAGAAGAGGTCGCTTGTCTCTAAGGATGCAGGGAAAGTGTTCCAGGATTACATGCAAGTCATCTCAATTCAGAATCTGATAGTTATAGTTGCTTTCTTGAGTCACTGATTTGTGGACCAGAGTATGAAACTAGGCCTTTAGAGAGTCTGTGCTGCATAGTTTTGAGAACTTTGCTAGAGCTAGAGAAGGAGGCAGTCATCGTCGCCACCTTGGACTCGATGCATGTAACTTTGTTTGCTCCAACATATTGGGATAACACTTTTCAGGTATAGGATTTTCTATTGAACCATGTTATAGGTTTCCTTTACTCCGAGTTTGTGTGGGTAAAGTCTGCTGATGTTCTTTTAACTTCCCAAAGGGGCTCATTGTTGCCTATGTCTTGGGGTTTCTAGGTGAATGGGTGACTTCTAGGCATATGGTGTATTGATCTACCCGTATAGGGGTAGACGTGTAGGTGTAAATGTTTAACATTTAACATTTAAATGTCCGCTCGATTAAAAAAATAAAAATAAAAGGTAAAAAATAATATAGAGCCAACTATGGTGGAGATGTTATAGTGTAAACATTTAATCTTGGCTCAATTAATAATAGAAAGTTAAATGTAATAAAAATAATGAAATTCAATTTGTTATATTGCAATTTTGTTTTATAGGGCACCTTAGCCCCTCCAACTCCACTTATAAATTATGCTATGGGAAAATTTGCATAAATAATTATGAGTTACAATGGTTAATGCTAAATTAATAACAAATCATCCTATAGTATTGTTTTGGTAGTAACTAATAAATTGAGATGTTAAGTGGATAAGTAAATTGCTTGCTCAAGCATAAGAACTTGTATAAATTTTAGTGGGTAGTAGCCACTAGTAAGTGTACACCTTTACAATTTAACTCCTACATAAGTGTTGAAGAAAGCATAAATAATGGTGGGAAGTAACTCATGTAAGTATATTTTTTTATGCAAAGACATGCTTAAATTATAGTGGAAAGTAATTGATGGTAGATATGTTATTTACCTAAGTATGGCTTATTTTCAAGTAGTTTATTTTTGGATGGTTTCCATGCAAAGCTTAAGAATAAAAAATCACTACACAAATATCTAAAAATCATGCATGCATTTTGCAACCATGTCAATAAATTATGGCATAAAGTATGTAAGATAATTATTCACATGGCATTATAATGTGCAAAGACTGCTAATAAACATTTAAGTTATGGTTTAATCAAATGTTCAATTTTTTTTAATAATATTGAAAAATAAATATTTATTTTTCAAAATGAGACATTATAATTTGCATTGGTCAATGCTAAACTAATAGTGATAAAAAACAAATCGATTTTTAGAGTCCTACCTTGGTAGGGACTAATAATGATTCCATAACCATATTTAGATTTAATTAATATGCACTTAAAAACTTATTACTTACAATAAACTTACAATATAACAAGTTTTCTAAGCATGGATACCCACCCCCACTTTACCATGGATATTGTAAAATTATAAATAGGTTTTGTTACGATACCATGGCTTATTAATACCACATCTCACAACCAAAAATTAAATGTAAAATATTTTAGACATTACATATAGCCTTGATTACATAGAGTGAAAATTCTCCATCATATAGATGGAGGGGGTTGAGAGAGAGAGAGAGAGAGAGAGATGGAGTAGGGAGAGAGGGGGAGAGGGAGAGAGGGAGCGAGATAGTGACAAATCTAGAGGGTGGAGAGATACTTATGGGGAGGAAAGAGAGAGGGAGAGATAGGAATGGAGAGAGAGACCTAGGGGGAAGAGAGAAGAGAGGGAGGGAGAGAGAAGGAGTTGGAGGGGGATATAGAGAGGTAGAGTTGGAGGGGGAGAGAGAGGGAGAACAAATACATAGAGATATATAGTTAGAGAGAGAGGGAGTGACAAGGGAGAGAGGAGAGGAGACAGAGAGAGAGAGAGACATATAGATGGAGGGGGGAGAGAGAAGGAGAGAGGGAGGGGGATAGTGGCAGAGTTGGAGGGTAGAGAGAGAGATGGGGGGAAAGACAATGGGAGGTGAGAAATAAAGGGATAGAGAGAGAGAGGAATTAAGAGAGAGAAGGAGGGAGAGAGTAGAGTAGGAGGGAGGAGACAGAGAGGAAAAATAGATAAGTTTTAAGGAGACATGGATTCAACGTATATATCGTATGTGTGTATATAAAAACCAGCCTAGATCCATAGTAACCCCAGATCTATCAAGTGTAGAGAGGGATTAAATCTCTTTTCACTTTGAAAGAGGTTTATATCTCAAGAGCCCTCTCGATGGTTGATAGATTCAGGGTTAAGATGGATCTTGGTTGGTAGTGATGATGATGATGATTAAGTTTCGCTAAGACCAATGCAAATACTTATTAAACATCATGAATTTTTTTTTAATGATGTAAATAATAAATCGTTTTTAATATTGAAAGGTTTATACAAATTTATCCATATCATTTTGTTCTTTTCATTGAACTTGAATAATTATGGTGATTTTTAATTTAAATATGTATTTTTTAAAGCATTTCATTTTTAGTTTCACAATTATAGATTGTGTGTGTGTGTGTGTGTGTTTTTTAATAAAAGATTATTGTACAAATTGTGGTAGTTAGTTTTTTTTAATATTAAAATGTCATGATATTTCCCAATGTATCAAGTAAATATTGCACTCAGCATTAAAGAACAGTAATAACTTTGTAAAAGTATAGAAGAAAAAAAAAATCATTGAAAATAGAGTACATAAGTGCTCAAAATAACATAATAATCAATTAATATAAAATCCAAGAATCAACCCTCGATCGAGGTGAATGAAAATGTGGAAATGGAGGTTGGGGAGGGTGCCCACCACCCTATTGCCTCTTTTTGCATCTAAGGGGGGGTGGGGGGGTGGCCAGTTGCCCCATGCATCACACATGCAAGTTTATTCTTCATTCACTACAGTGTTAAACCTCTTGCAGTTCAGTTGTCTTGTGAGGAGTATTGTCGCTACTTGAAATTTATGGTGTGTGAGGACTCCTCCCCCGCTGTTGGTGGGAATTTTCCCTCCTCTTTCTGATGGTGTTGGGCATGCACACGTAGGAAAGCATATAAAGTTATGTCATTGTTATTTGTCTTTTTATGAGAAGAGGTCGATTTTCTCTAGGGATGCAGGGGCGGTGTTTTGGGATTACATGCAAGCCATCTCGATTTAGAATCTGATAGTTATAGCTACTTGCCTAAGTTATTGATTCATGGACCAGAGTCTGAAACTAGGCCTCTAGAGAGTCTTTTCTACATAATTTTGAGAAATTTGCTAGATCTAGGGGAGGAGGCAATCGTCATCACCACCTTGCACTCAATGCATGTAACCTTGTCTGCTCAAGCATCTTCGGATAACACTTTTCGGGTACATGATTTTCTATTGAACCTTGTTATAGGTTTCCTTTACTCTGAGTATGTGTGGGTCAATTTTGATGATGTCCTTTTAACTTTACTAGGGGCTCATTGTGGCATGCTTCTTGGAGTTTCCATGCGAGTGGGTGACTTCTAGGTCTATGGTGTATTGCTCTATTAATATAGGGGTAGGTGTGTAGGTGTAAATGTTTAACATTTAACATTTAAATGTCTGCTCAATTAAAAAAATATTAGTAAAAGGTTAAAATTAGTATAAAGTTGACTATGGTGGAGATGTTATAGTGTAAAAATTTAAATCTTGGCTCAATTAATAATAAAAAGTTAAAAGTAATAAAAATAATGAAATTTAGTTTGTTATATTGTAATTTTGTTTTGCAGGTCACCTTAGCCCCTCCAAATCAAGTTAGAAATTATGCTATGGGAAAAATTGCATAATTAATTATAAGTTACATCGGTTAATGCTAAATTAATAATGGTTGATAAACAAATTGTGAGATATCACTTGAAATGTAGCAACTGGAAATAATTCTTCTAACTGATAAATTAATTAAGTAGATTATTTTGTTTACAGAAAAATAATGAATTATTCACATTGCAATTTCTTCACCATCAAAAAACACCGTGGAAGCAAAAATAGAAACTGATAAATGCTAGCACATAGATTTATACCCAGGATGTCTTTAGTAAATTCTCCAGAATTCTCCAATATGGCCATGGACATAATTGATATTCAGGGGGCTTTAGAATTATCTTCCAGATTGGAGGATGAATTTGTTTGCCTAAATGGCTTTGCTTCACAGGGTGTCTGGTATATCGATAGTGGAGCATCAACTCACATGAAAAGGGTTAGAGAATATTTCTCTAGCTATAATGAAGAGAAAATGGACTTCCATATTACGATGGGAAACAAGACCAAGTGTACTTCAATGGGGAGAGGTACCATCAATTTTCAAAGGGAGTCAGGAGAAAGTACCAGTGCTACATATGTACTACATGTGTCAGGATTGGGCGTGAACTTGATTTCAGTATCCCAGCTACAGGATAAAGGATATGATGTCCACTTCGTAGGGAAGAAGGTGTTCCTCTGGTAGTTCAAGCTAGCTAGTAGTAGAGTTCAAGCCAGAGAGGGCACGTAGAGCTAGAGAGGGGTAGAGACAATGATCTAGAGGAAGTTTTCTAGTTCTAGAGAGGCAAAGAGAGGAGGCCGAATTATTTCTCCAGGAGGTTGTGCAGGGCCTGCATAGAGCCTTAAAGAGGCAATTTTATTTATTTGAACTGGAGGTGGATTCAGTTGCCAAAGGTCACAAAGATTTCCAAAATGCCATGATGATTGATTCCATAACAACAACAAGCAATACAACTTGAGTAGCAGTAGTTCTAAGCTGATCATGTGCTAAGCTGCGCAAAAGTGACATAGAAACATGTGCAAAGGGTTTGGATGGCTTGCTTGGAGTTGTTAGTTTGAGTCAGGATTGATTGGAGAAGAGGGTAAATTCCCTTAGTTTATTTTGCTAGTATTTCTCTCGGGTTGGATAGCCAATTGGGCATCCATATTTATTGTACTCAGAATTTCATTGTTGCATAATAATAAAACCCTTCACTACTGCACTAGTTTTCCCACATTGGGATTTTCCAGGGACAATTTGCCAAAAACTAATTGTGTCATCTTTATGTGTGTGCTAGCATTTCTCAGTTCCTATTTTTGCTTCCATGATATTTTTTTTATGTTGTAGAAATTGTAGTGTGAATAATTTGTTATTTTGTCATAAACAAAACAAAATGCATAATCAATTTATCGGTTAGAAGAATTATTTCCAATTGTTGCATTTCAAGCGATTTTTCACACGGTATCAGAGCATAGTTGACAAATAGGAGGCTCAAAGACAAAGAGGGAGAATTTCGAGGCTTAGAGGGGAGAAACAACACGAATTTCCAAGGGGTTGTGCATTGCCTAGCCAAGTAGTTCAAATTGTTGGATAGGGGGTCAAATTTCCAGTTGCAGAGTGTAGGAAGGTTCAATTTTTCCAGGAAGTGATGTTAGCAGGCAGAAGACGAGCAACTCATTTTTTCGCAGAGAAGATTCCTTATTTGGGTACAATCAGTTTTTGCAGCAGTTTTACAGTAGCAAAATTAGCGTTGGATGGAAGAGAAATAACGCACACCGAAGAGAGAAAACAGTGCAAGTTCCTTGGGAAGTTCGAGCGAGCCAACAATAGAGTTCGAGCCAGAGAGGGGACACAGAGCTAGAGAGGGGACACAAATCTAGAGAGGGGCAAAGGCATTTATCTAGAGGAAGTTTTCTAGTTCCGTGGAGGCGAAGATAGAAGGATGAATTATTTCTCCAGGAGGTCGTGCAGGGCCTTAAAGAGGCAATTTGATTTAGCTTAACTAGAGGTGGATTCAGTTGTCAGAGGCAAGGAAGATTTATAGAAGGCTAGGGGGATTGATTCCATAGCAGCAAAAAGCAAGACAACTTGAGTAGTAGTAGTTTTCGGCTAAGCGTGTGGTAGGCTACGTAGAAGTAATGCAGAAGCTTGCTCAAAGGGTTTGGAAGACTTTCTTGGTGTTGTCAGTTTGAGCCGGGATTACTTGGAGAAGAGGGTAAATTCCCTTAGTTGATTTTTTTAGTATTTCTCTCAGGTTGGATAACCAATTGGGCATCCATATTTATTGTACTCAGAATTTCACTATTGCATAATAATAAAACCCTTGGTTGTTGTACCAGTTTTCCACATTGTGTTTTTCGGGGACAATTTGTCCAGAAATAATTGTGTCATGGTGGGAAGTAACTCATGTATGTATATTTTTACATCTTATTCCTATCCATTTTTTATGCAAAGACTTGGTTAAATTATGGTGGGGAGTAATTGATGGTAGATATGATATTTACTTAAGTATAAGTTATTTTCAAGTATTTTATTTTTGGATAGTTTTCCTGCAAATCTTAAAGAATAAAAAATCAATACACAAATATCTAAATATCATACATGAATATTGCAACCATATCCATAAATTATGGCATAAAATATGTAAGTTCGTTAGCCACATGGCATTATAATGTGCATAGGCTACTAATAAACATTCAAGTTATGGTCCAATCAAATGTTTGATTTTTTTTAATGATATTGAAAAATAAATATTTATTTTTAAAATTTAATCATTATAATTTGCATTGGTCAATGCTAAACTAATAGTGATAAAAAACAAATCGACTTTTAGAGTCCTTCCTTGCCATGGACTAATAATGATTCCGTAACCATATTTAAATTTAATTAAAATGCATTTAAAGACTTAATACTTACAATTTAACAAATTTCTTAACCATGGATATCCACCCCCACTTTACCATGGATATTATTAACTTGTAAATAGGTTTTGTTACAATACCATGGCTTATCAATACCACATCTCACAATAAAAAATTAAAATGTGAAATATTTTAAACATTACATATAGCATTGATTACATAGAGTGAAAATTATCCATCATATGGATGGAGGAGAAAGGGAGAGGAGGGGGGGGGGGTGTGTGTAGTGAGAAGGAGAGAGAGAGGGAGATAGTGACAAAACTTGAGGGTGGAAAGAGAGAGAGGGAAGAACAAATATATAGAGAGATAGAGTTAGAGAGAGAGGGAGAGACAAGGGAGAGAGGGGGAGAGGAGAGGAGAAGAGGGAAAACAAAGAGAAGGAGAGGAGAGAGAGAGGGAGACATAGAGATGGAGGGGGAAGGGGGGGGGGAAGAGAAGGAGATTAAAATGTGAAATATTTTAAACATTACATATAGCATTGATTACATAGAGTGAAAATTATCCATCATATGGATGGAGGAGAAAGGGAGAGGGGGGGAGTGAGAAGGAGAGAGGGAGGGAGATAGTGACAAAGCTTGAGGGTGGAAAGAGAGAGAGGGAAGAACAAATACATAGAGAGATAGAGTTAGAGAGAGAGGGAAGAACAAATACATAGAGAGATAGAGTTAGAGAGAGAGGAGAGACAGGGGAGAGAGGGGGAGAGGAGAGGAGAGGAGGGAAAACAAAGAGAAGGAGAGGAGAGAGAGAGGGAGACATAGAGATGGAGGGGGAAGAGAAGGAGAGAGGGAGGGGGATAGTGATAAAGTTGTAGGATAAAGAGAGAGATGGGGGGGAGACAATGGGAGGTGGGAGAAAAATGGAGAGATAGAGAGGGAGGGAGGGAGAGAGTAGAGCAGGAGGAAAGAGAGAGAGAGAGAGATGGATCCAACCTAGATATGGTTTGTGTGTATATAAAAACTAGCCTAGATCCATCTTAATCCCATACCTATCAAGTGCCGAGAGGGATCAAATCACTTTTCACTTTAAAAGAGGTTTGTATCTCAATAGATTTGATCCCTTTCAACGCTTGATAGATTTGGGGGTAAGATGGATCTAGGTTGGTAATGATGATGATGATGATGATTAACGTCCACTAAGACCGATGTGAATACTTATTAAACATCATGATTTTTAGATTTTTTTGTTCTGTTTTAATAATGTAAATAATAAATAGTTTTAGTATTCAAAGGTTTATATAATTTTTTCTAAATCATTTTGTTCCTTTCATTGAACTTGAATAATTAAAGGTTTGTACTAAATTAAATCATGGTTATTTTTAATTTAATTTAATTTTTTAAAGCATTTCATTTTTAGTTTCACAATATAGATTGTGATTTGTTTTTTTAAATAAAAGATTATTTTAGAGATTGCGGTAGTTAGTTTTTTGGAATATATCTATGTTAAAATGTTATGGTATTTTCTCAATAGCTCAAGTAAACACTCCACTCATTATTAAAGAATATAAATAAATTTGTAAAAGTGTAGAAAAAAGAGAGTTATTGAAAATAGAGTAGATGTGCTCAAAATAACATAATAATCAATTAATATAAAATCCAAGGATCAACCCTCGATCAGGGTGAATGACAATGTGGAAATGGAGGTTGGGGAGGGCGCCCACCACCCTACTGCCTCTTGATGCATTTAAGAGGGCTTGGGGGGGATTGCCCCATGCATCACGCATGCGAATTTATTCTTCATGCACTACGAAGTTAAGCATCCCACAGTTCATCTGTCTTGTGAAGAGTAATGTCAATGCTCGCTATTTATGTTGTGTTGGGACTCCTCCCTCATTGTTAGTGGGATTATTCCCTCATCTGTTTTATGATGTTGGGCCTACACATGGAGGAAAGTATATAAAGTTATGGCATTATTATTTTCTTTTTTCTGAGAAGAAGTCGCTTGTCTCTAGGGATGCAGGGGAAATCTTCTGGGATTACATGCAAGCCATATCAATTTGAATCTAATAGTTATAGTTTCTTGCCTGAGTTATAGATTCGTAGACTAAAGTATGAAACTAGGCCTATAGAGAGTTTGTGCTACATAATTTTGAGAACTTTGCTAGAGCTAGAGGAGGAGGCAGTGGTCGTCGCCACCTTGCACTCAATGCATGTAACCTTTTATGCTCCAAACATCTTGGTATAACACTTTTTGGGTACAGGATTTTATATTGAACCCTATTATAGGTTTCCTTTACTCTGAGTTTGTGTAGGTCAAGTCTGATGATGTTTTTTTAACTTATCTAAGAGCTTATTGTGGCCTATGTATTGGAGTTTCTAGGCGAGTGGGTTACTTCTAGGCCTATGGTGTATTGCTCTTTGCTTTTGTGTTGTCCTGTACTCTGTGCATCTTCAAGCTTTACTTCTTCCCCGGTTTGCGTAGTCTTATTTTCTACAGTTTGAACTTGTTGAGGGTTTGTAATCTCAACCGACTTCATTCTTTTTGGTCCATAATGCCACAAAACGCATGTGTAGTCATAGGGGATGAAGCCGCAGGGGACCATAAGGATGGTTGTGTGCCTAGACCCTAGCCCAAGAAACCACTACTCTCTTCCACTTTGCAACACCTCTTGATATTCATGAAGAAATATGTCAGATTAAAACTCTCACCACAAATGATCGTCAGACACATTCTGACTTTGATATTTTAGACGAGTTAGCCAATTGGGTTTCTAAACCCAGTCACACTAGCAGAAGATGGAAGCATAACCTGAATTCATCACCCTCCATTGACAAATGAAAACTATTTTGGGAAATGTCCTGAAAGAGAAGCATGAAGATCATAATGACATAATTTATTCCTTGAACGAGATTAAGAGGGTGCAATGATATCAATGTTCATGTTTAGCTAGCTTGGATGCTCGCCTGGATCACCTAAAAAGCCACCTTTAATGAGCACTCAAGCCCTTAGCTCCAATCAACACAAACACACATGATCCTGCTTTAGTGACTTCTTCTAACTCATGACGTCATTTTATGTCTCTATGATGTTTTTCTTGATTTTCTATGTCACTAAGTGATGAGCCTCATAATTGCTTCATTTTGACACTCTCTCTTATCTATTTTTATTTTCTTTGACCATCATCATCAACTCAATAGGCAACAAACTACAAGATTTTTGACATGGTAAGGTATTTAATTGTCTTATATTTCATATTTAATAATGTTCCTTATTATTGAGTTAATATTTGTATTAGCTACTGAAATTGCATAATTCTGCAGCTAATCTATGTTTTTGTAGCCGATTCCAAGGTTTACCAAGATCAAAGACCCTAACTAAGAGAAGAAAGATATGGACAAGTGGAGATTGATTCCTTTAACTATTTCCTCTTATTCATCCGAACCAAATCATCAAAGGATTGTTCAATTGCGTGGTCAAAGGGTAAAGTAAACTTGTTGCTAAACAGGCGAGTGAGAGTCTGAAATTCCTGTGCTTCACGATTTTCTTTGCCAAATATAAAATCATGAGCAACGATATCATGATATTTGTTAGAAGCTTAATTTAGAAATTTGTTATCTAAGGTAGGCATAAAAGCCTTGAACAATTATTGACACGGAATTTTATAAATACCGTGCAACAAACATGAACAAGGAATTAATTTTATATGCAACAATATTGTTTCAAACTCTGTTTTATCTATTAGTGAAGAATGAAGCTTTGATGTGTAACTGACTATTCGATTAAAATTCTGTGACTGCCTGTTTGTGGAGGGCCCTTGCAAACATTGAAGGTTCTACATTTCATATCTTTTCTTTATCGTTTGTTACCGTTACTTACATGTTTTAGAATCGTTCTGCAGTATTGATTTCAATTAGATAGTGATAGAAAGATTTCACTAATCATTCCTTTTTCAAGCTGATTTATAATGATGCTAATGGCCGTGTAATCATTTTTCATAGATTTCTTTATAGTTTCATTTTACAGTATTTCATTTCAGATCTTGAGTTATTTCTTTATAGTTTCCATTTACAATATTTCATTTTAGAGCTTGAGTGATTTCTTTATGGTTTTCATTTCAAAAACATGAGTGATTGATAATAAGTAGATGTGTGGTTTTCATTTTGAATATAAGTCAATTTCATTTTGATTTTTATGCAAAGGATTGCTAGAATGTTAGATGAATAATTCTGCTTTTAAATATTAAATTTATGTTGCAATAGATCAGTTAAGCTTTCTTAATGAGATAATGTGAGTTTTCTTTAAGTTTCATTTTGCAAGTGTGGAGAGCATTTTTTATTTCATTAGAAAGGAGTGAGGAAATTTTAGGAATATTTAATGTGTTAAATCCATTTTCTTTGAAGAGTAATATAGGAATGAAAAACATCCATAGAAATAATTTTCAATAACTCAATCATGCACATTAATCTGATTTAATAAAAAGGACTTCTAGCATATATAGTGGACTTGCACTTCACAAGTTTACCAACTCCGGTTGATAATTTATGTAATAATTTAAGACAATTAAATTGACAAACACTAAGTATCAACCAGTTCTTGCAACTTTTAGAACCAAAAACTTTATTTTGATATACCTTCTTTAAAATTACCAGTCAACAGATCTTGTTTCCCTTTTGGTAGATTAACACTGGTGATTGACACTAGTAATAGGTTGAACTATGATGATGGGGAAGGTGTAATATTAATTTGGAGGCAATGCAAAATTAACTTAGCAAAAAAGAGAAAATCTAAGGATCATATAATAAGGACAAAGTTTTTAAATAAATGTTATTGCAATCCTAAAAAATTGAAATAATATAGAAATGTAAGATGAAAATGATTAACAATAGATTATTACTATAGGTTTTAACCCTGTACAAATAATACCCGCAAACAAATTCTTAAGACTAAAAGAAAAGATATAATGGTAATCAAGAAAATATACACATATTTTTCTCCTAAAACCCAAAATCAGGGAAACTAGATAGATTTTTCATTACATTCCTTTACAATGTTACAATACATTATATACATGTTGTAGCATTCATAAACCCCCTATCCATTAACCCTATATTAGAATATAATGGTATTTCCTTTGACCATATCTACAAAACCATGGGAAAAACCACAATGGGCCCAAAAAACACTTGCATACTATTGAAAACGGGCGCAAAAAACTACCCTATGTGTATGTGTGTGTGTGTGTGTTTTCGTGCAAGATATTCATGCAAAGAATAAACACATACACAATAATTTTACACTTAATATTGTTACTCTCAAATAAATTTACTTGATCTTTTGAGGGAAAAAAAATTATTATTAATAAAACTATAACTAAAATAACGAAAAGAGAAAGAAGGGTCTTAAAGTAGCTAACTTACCAAACATTCTTTTTATATTGCTATTTTTATCCCCTAATGATGGAGGAGTGTCCACTTGAAACAATTGGAGAATTTCATTATAATATAAGAGATTAATAATTGTTTTCAAACATCCAAATTGATCAAATAAAAAGACTAAAAACACTTTTCAATTGAAATGCAAATAAAATGTAAGCAAGTTAATAAAATAAATACTATTACTAAAATTTAATATAAGTTATATACTCAAATAATAATAATAAAAGGCAAGTAAAAGTTTAATTAAGTATACAAAATTAATTAAGGCATTAATAAAAAAAGAAATTCATAGAAAATTAGAAAGCATTAATAAAAAGAGAAATTCATATAAAATTAGCGGGAAATTGCTTTTCCTATTTGAACTTCTTCACCCACACATCAAACACATTTTGTCCCTTCAACACCAATTCTTGGATCCATAGTATTTGAAGTTTCAAAAATTACTTGGTTTACTTAATTTTTATTTCTATACTTGAAAAGCTTAAAAGAATTGTTCTTAAACCACTAGAATCTTGACAAGCTAAAATGCTAGGAAGGTAGGTATTGCAATAAATATTTTGAAATTGTTATTTAGTGTGGGTGTACACAAGACATTCTAAGATAAAGTGTTTTCATCTTTAATCTTCTTAGTGTCACAAAGATGACAAATTCTTTAAACCTACAATGTTTTTAGAATTGTTTGTTGTTCTATTTCACTATGGAGCTTGTGAGAGTTTGTTCCCTTTTTTAGCAAATGTTGATTTTCTTCTTTAAGCTAGTCAAAACAGAAAGATACTTTTGATATTCTAGGTTAGGGTTGATCACCTCCTTTTAATTATCTTAATTTTCCTTATCCTCTAATTCTTTATTGCACCACAATTTCTTCTTAATTTAGATGTAATAATATATATATTCTACAAAGTGACATCTTCCTTTATTACCTAATGATTTGGTTAAGACTTGGCATTTTTGTCTAAATGTTGTTTAAGTTGCACTTAGTTTTGGTTGGAGTTTGAATCTATCTTAGGAAGCCTTTTGTTTTCCGTGTTACTTATATTGTTCTTGTACATTAGATATCTATTCATATATGTGCTCTCAATAGGAGAAACACCCACTTCTATGAGGAGGACATGAAAGGTCCTATTGCCTTTAATTTTGAGATTATGAGCTATAAAACACATTTAGATTTTCTTATCTTTCGCTAAAATTCGCTAGGGATGCCACAACTCCAAACATCACAACCATAAAAGATAATATGAGTGATGAGAGATTCAAAGAGGAGCTTCTTCTTATCCCATAACTAAAATTCTATTGATTTGGACATGTTTTCAAGTCCATAATAAGCTTTCCGACCTTAATTTATCCTTTTCTTAATGTCATAGGTCTAATTACGATTATGATTAACGTCAATTCCAAGATATTGATATGATGTTATTTCCTTCAAGGTGGTATTGTCATACACAAAATTAGTATAAGTGGTCTTTTCCGATTTAATTATTAGAACCTTTGTTTTATTAGTGATAATAGTCATACCCATATTAGAGGATAGATCCTTGAGGAATTTTAGTTGATTTTCAAATATCATAGAGACTCCCACTATAAGAACAATATCATTAGTGTAAAGAATAAGGATGATAACTATACTAACTAGAGTTGGGTTAGCACAACTTGTTTCTTCCAAACAATTATCTAACTTGTCAATATATATTCCCAAAAGGGTAGGAGACAAATGACAACCTTTCTTAACTCCTCTATTACAATTAATTTATTCTAAGCAACACTTGGTGTTCCTAAACTTGAGAATAACATTATCGCACAACTCTATCACAATAACTCTTAACTTGAAATGAAATTTTAACTCTTTTAATCTATTCCAAAGGTTAGTCCTATGTACAATGTCAAAAACTTTTATAAAGTCAACAAAATAACTTAAGATAATGCTTTTGTTATTGCAATGCTCCTTTGCAATGACCCTAAGCATAATAAGGTGGTTCAGAGTTGAGTGACAGCTCTTAAATTTGGCTTGGCTTTTAACTCCTTTTCCATGACTTTCTAGCTATATACAGATCTTCTTTTTCAAAATAATTCCATAGAAATCAGGCTAATCATAATGTTTTAGTAATTAGAGGTATTTCTTTTATCCCCTTTTTAAAAATAAGTACAATGATTTTTCAATCTAGGATTTAGAGAAGTATTTTTTAACTACTAAATGTAAGGGCTTATGGATGTGAGGGATAAGGATAGACCCTCTATGTAACCACCCTCCTCCCACATTTACCCAAGTTAACCCGTCCGCTGGGGTAAACATGTGACAAGAGGTTACTATGATGTGATTCAACTCCTCATGTACAGTTAAGGAAGTGGAACTGACAAAGCATAACCAATCTGACCTTCCACATATGCTACAGAACCTTCAGGAGCCAACCGACTCGCCCAGGTGACCAACCCCTGAGACAACTTGCCATTCA